>JANRMT010062807.1:64360678-64429794 GCA_026402145.1 Polypterus bichir lapradei | reverse complement strand
TCTATCTATCTATCTATCTATCTATCTATCTATCTATCTATCTATCTATCTATCTATCTATCTATCTATCTAGTTTGGGTCCATGGTCATTAATTTGTAATGTACGCTTTTTGCTAAAGACACCTGTATGAAAAGGCATAATGTTAGAGACAACCAAAGGTCAGGTGTATAGTATTGATTTATAAATGCTATATTAAAAATATTCTAGGTTTAACATGTTTTTTCTTTTGCTCAGCCATCACAACCCCTTTCACATAAGATCACTGAAGGGCACTGGGAAGTGCTGATTCATGGGTTCAAATACTGGCTGTATGTTGTATCATTTAAACCTGTCACCTTTCTGCTTGTTGCCAAGCAGTTAATGTATTTTGTAAAGATGGACACCAGTCTTGTCTCTTTATTGATAAACGTTGAAAATGAGCCATCATGTTCTGATTAATGTGCTCAGGTACCCCTAGTGCATTGTGCCTTTTGAAAGATATTGTCTTGGCACTTGCACCAAAATATTAGTATGGTGGAAACTTCTTTGCTGTTGTATGTCAGGACTGATGTTGTACTGCCTGTTTCAAGTAATACTTAAACTCATTTAATAGGGGTATCCCATGTACGCGTATCTAACAGCTCAATTGGTCAACAGATTTGTAATAGATTGTGGCCTGTCAAAAATCAAATTGAAACAGTATGTTTTTGAAATGAAAGCAATGAAGTGGAAAATGCAGAATTGTATTTTTTCTGCTTCACAACTGTCAGCACTCAAAGAGAAGCTGACTTATGATTTTGAAACAGACAGCAGAAAACTTTTTTTGGCAGCTGCCCTTGTTTTCCCTGCTGCTTTACATTGATGAGTTCCAAAATGTACTTGTCTATGCTTATAAATCTCTGTAAGTGTAACTGTTAAACAACTCGAGAAATGCTGTTATCTATAGAAACAGTGGTGTGGTACTTGAGCTTTATTTTTATTCCTTCCTAATCAAAACAATTGTTCTACTGACATAGAGGCCACTAACCTCATTGAAATAATTGCTCCTATATGAGAAATTTCACTAGCCGGGTTTTGAATTTCATTGGGCAGATAATTTCTCTATTTGAATTTTATTTTCTGTGTCACTGACAGAGAGCTAGTTAATGTCATTTTTGTATCCTTTTTATGCTGGTTAGAATTTTATTTTTTAGTATATTGCTGAATTTAGGACAGGAAGCAACAATCTTTGTTTTTATTTTCACCTTTATCCATCAGAACTAATATTTCACAGTAATTGTTGATAAACATTATTAATAACGAAGAAGTACAGTATGCATGTTACAGTACACGCTGAAACCTTGTCAGTTACATTATATTCATTGCACAAAGCTCCCCATTACCCTGGCAAGCATGAAGTGACACATTAGTGATATGAAGCCACATCACATTCATCGGTCTAGCCATGTCACTTCTGTTAAACCTAAAAGTGGTACACACATCAAAATCTATTACGGTACAGCATTAAATCCTGAGGTTATGTACACGTTTTCTGAAAAAGATGACTGAAGATAATTTAAAGAGATGCATTTTAAAATGCCAGCCATCTTTTCAGTGATACTGTTTGTGGTGTATTGTTTGCAATAACTGCATTAGTAATATGATAATACTACGTTAACCTTCACTGTACTATGAAACCTCTAGGCAAAAATAAAGATGCAAAAGCTTAGATCCTAACTCACTTGTAATTTTATGATTCATGGGACCAGAACAGAAAAGATAAATACGTGGGCTAATAATTTATTAAGGCAATCAGAATGGAACATTTTAAGAACAATACACTATGTACTGTAAAGCTATGAGAGTAGCACATTAGGTCCAGCAGGGAACTGTGGTTTAACTGACTACAAGTGGGCCAAGTTGTGGCCGGTGAGCCGTTCCTACCAGCCACCTTATAAAGGCTACCAATAAAATAGTAAGAGATGATGACATTGGAATCAATGACCATGGCTCAGGGGATTTGATAACATGAAGACTGACTATTGCAGTGTGATGAAAAGAAATTAAAAACAAAAACAGCTCAAAAACTAATACATGCAATCATACAAAAACACTTATTGTGCTACAGATGCACAAGTTGCACTGAGACGTAAAAATTGCATGGGGCAAATGAGTAATAGTGAGCTAGGTTGACATCTGATTAGTACTATGCCAATTTATTGCACAACAAAACCACCATTGGCGATATTTTTAAAATAAGTCACGGTTCCTTAATTACCTTTCAGTTTGGACTTATTTGCAGTCTAGTTTAATGGAAATGGAGCTGTACAGATACTGTGATAAAAATAAATTTTATGCCAATAAATTTTATGCCAGTTAGTGGTTAAAGATGAGCACTTTGCCAGTGATGCAATATAAAAAAATCACAACCCAGAAACAATTATTTTTAAGTATTCTATGAGTAAAGGCTGAGCCTTAATTCATACCTGAAATACCTGTACCTGAAAAAAGGTACAGTTTGGATTTTTGTAAGAGATCAAGCATTAGCCATTATGTACTAAAATGTGTGAATTTAAGGTTTCTGGCATGTGTGGTTTACACCGTATTCTTCCCATTAAAGAATCAGTCAACATGGATACCAAAAACCCACTTAATATTTAAAGATTCATCTTCGTCTAGTTAGCGTGACACACAGTTAAGCGAGAGGCAGCATAATTAGAGTCATGCTGGGACTTCTCTTGAAAGTGACCCAATGTCTGGTCAACCTAGTCACTGGTCAATTGAAACTTTTCTTTAATGAGCAATTAAATGATAAGTTTAATATTTTTGAAGTCCTTTATTTTTTCCATAATTATTCCATACAGTACTTTGCCCCACAAAACATGCCTTGCTAAGTAAAGTGTTAGTTTTAAATTTAAAATAAATGCATCTTTCTCAATGGGGCATCTCTCTTAATGGTGTCTGCCTATTGCAGTTTTTCTCAAAGTGTATTGGACTGAGGGCCACTTTGTCAAAGTCAAAGATATAGAAGATCACATGTGGCCAACAAGCACTCATTATCGTAAATTGCGTGTTGCAATTATCACATTTTTTTTTCTGGAGGTACTCATGTCAAAAATATTGTCAAAAATAACCTGAGGCATAAAGAAGAAGATTTGGCGGACAGCTCAAATAGTGAGTTAGTAGGCCCAAACAGGGCTGTTTATTGGAATCCTCTCCTTAATTTAAATGCCGGTACTACTCTTGCTGTAATTCTTTTTTGAAGTAAAATAGAAACACACACAAAAAAAAATAACACAAATAGACTTCTGTCAAACTTGCACTGCCCCTCAGTCACTTTCTATACTGCAAGCTAATTCTTGTACTGCTACTCTATGAGCTAAAAATGCTGGCTCTTTTGTTAGTTTTAACTTCAGGTCTCTGCCTCATGTCCTCTCTCAGGTCTGGTTGACATACATTGTGCCTATTTGAATCTCTTGCCCAGGAGGTCCTTGGCCCTGCTCATCTGGAAGGAAAGCCTGCATTACCAGACTAACATTCAACCAACATTACATTTCGAGTCCAAGACAATCCATAATAAAGCCTTGAAGATGGTGTTACATGCACAAATTTAGAATGCATTCGTGTCCACATGAAATTAACAGGTTGCTGTTGCCAGGGTTTGGCTTTTTAGCTGGACATCAAAGTGGATTTAAAGCAGAGTCCCATGTATTGAAGGGGTTATGTTAAACATGAGACAGACTATGAGTTTGAAAAAAATTCAAAGTAGAGAAGGAGAGGATGCAATCACTATAACCATAAAGATTGGAGAGGGAAGCAGTGGAGAAGAAGTTAAAGATGTTATCGTTTGCAAGAAAGCCAGACAGGATGTTCTGTGGCTGGTGTCTTAAAGGTGTTTCAAGTGGCTCTATGAGCAGGAAAGTTCTAAAATGGTGACGGTATCACTTTAGATTAGGTGTCCCTAATTACGCTGTACTTACCATGTAATTATCTGTTGTGAAAAGATCGCTGTATAGTACCCAACCCAACACAGACTTACACAAAGGCACGTATAAAAACACAAGACTTTTGTTTTCTTCACCTGTGGGGCACGTCTTCCCCGTGAACCCCACAGGCAATACACAGTCCCAAAAGCACTTAAACCACCACACACAACCGTTCTTCTGGCACCACCACTCCTCCCAGGCAACCTTGTTCTCTTCCTCCCGCTTGTGGCCCTGAGTGGTGGTTGCTGGTCCTTTTTATAGCCCACCCGGAAGTGGTCCAGTGCTTGATCACCTGTTCCTGATTGCACTTCCGAGCAGGGTTGTAGAGTTGACCAAGCTGGCTCCGGGATCCATGCAGCACCCCCTGGCGGCCACCCCAGATCCCCACAGGGTTGTGGAGAACTCCATCTCCCATTGATCCCTGTGGGAAACTGAGGCACCATTGTCAGCCAGGGAGGCTGGCACCAAGCGTCCCGGGGGAGGTACTGAGGTCACATAAGTAGACATAAGTAGAAGGGACGTCCCGGCCGGGCATGGGACCCGGTCGCCCGCCACACTATATAATTACAGAGTAACTAGGTACTTAGGTTATTACCTTTTACTTACTGTGTAATGCAGTGTAATGCTATAATTACGTACTCATTTGTAATTGTTATTCCACAATTTTTATAAGTACCTATGTATATAAATTGTAGAATAACTATTACAATTAAGCGCTTACCAACAGCATTACATTGTGTTACACAGTAAATACAACATAATCACACCTTAACAAGTTTCCAACCATGTGCCTGGGTTCTTCATTTTAAAGTAATAACTAGGATCCACTACACAAATTCTTTTCAGAATTCTATACACATCAATCAGGTCACCTCTTACCCTCCATAGTGTTATATTTTTCCTCCAGAAAAAAAGAGCCCTAAACGTTGAAGCTTTTTCAATGTGAAAAAATGTTATTACATGTAGTAGAAATGTAAAAACCAAAATGTCAACATTGATACAGTTGGAAAGGTATGTGTAGTATCCACTGCTGTATTGATGCAGATTTAGTATATTTCCATCATGTGATATGTTTTCAAACAGTCATCAAGGCACAGCTCAATGTTGCAATCAGGACAGCAGAAATGTGATTCTTTGCATACTTTAAACATAAGAAATTTGTCAAGCGAAAGAAAACAATTCAGTCCATCAAGCTTTTTTATTTATTTTGTTTTAATATGTTTTCTGTTGCTAGTGCATGATCGATGCAGCTCTTATGTTATTGTACTGACTTCCATATTTCCCCTAATACAAACAATGACAGTTAATGCATTGTGAACAGTGCCTAGAAGACTAATGTCTTTCTTGTACTTCCATTTGATCAAAGTTCTATTTGCTTTTGTGCCATGCAACTTCTTGCACCACGGAGAACCTTCAGGTGACCGAATTCACCAGGCATATCACAGCAGTTCAGTTGTACAGTGGCTGTATGTGTCAGGTTCACTATCCGTGTCAACGTCTGATGACCAATTCACTATCGCTTAATTCAACAAATGGCACAGTTTCAGTTTGTAGTAACACTGGCTTTGCAGCCTCAAGTTTCCAGGCCATTGTTGTTCTGGCTCACTTGTGAATATTCATGAGTCTCATTGGAGAGGCAAACACATAGAAGTATTCATAATTTTTCACTGTAAAGTTATTTTATCTACTAGATGGTAGTAAAATACTCTCCCGAGCATTATTTGGGCTTAACACAGTTCATTAAGTCATTACAGCTATAAATTCTGAGAGATATTTAGGATAAACATTTTACGTAGAATTCCTAGCCTGAGAGAGGCTTGGGGTTAACGACAAAGAGGTTAATCTTTGCTTAAATTGAAAAGATTCCGCTTCTTTAGTCTCTTCCTCTTCCTCACACCTCTTTGAATCAGCATGGTCACTCTTCCTGCTCTGTCTTTTTGGGATTTGGAGGCCAAAACTCCACATAGTGCTCCAGGTGAGGCCTCACTAGTGCATTATAAAGCTTAAGCATAACCTCCCCTGACTTGTTATTTACATATTGTACTACATAACCTAAAATACTATTAGTTTTACTTAACTAATTCAAATTTACACACTACATTTCAGCTTGGGTTTATCACAGTTTGATAAATTCTCATTATAATGCAGATTATATTAGGAAACGACATGACAATAATAAACCTATAGAACCAACAATTTCTAACAGTACCTGCATATGCATGATTTATACATTCATTTTCTCAGTTTTTATAAAAATATTATAGAATGCACCATGCAACATTTTGGTGTAAATTCTAAATTAATAAAGTTATAAAAATGTAACCTTTCAAAGAATAAACTTAAAAACACATTCTTACTCTCCCTATAGTTTAAACAGCATTATCATAGGAACTACGAGCTAGGCATTGGACTTTTAGAAAAGTATTAACTCAGAACATTTAAAAAGACCCAGAATACAAAATTGCAATGATGCTGGAACGTGTAAGAGGGTTAAGACAAGGTGTTCTGTACAGGCTGATATTTCTGGACACAACGTGTGCGACTTTGTGTGTAGCTGGCCTTGGAATTATATTTGGGCCTCTATTACATTTTATTACCTAGTAATGGATTGATGCCAAAGTATTCTGTGGGTGGTTTACAATTGATCAAGGTATATCTCATGGTAACACGTACAAGAATGTGATACATGACAGAGAATAGTGTAGGGAATAATGAAAAACCCTGAAATGGGTTTCCAAAGAACTGGAAGTCTGATGTTAAACTGTGTGACATTGCTAAAAATCATTAAAATCACACCATGTGAAAATATTCTGAACAGCATGCCAGCAGCTTCACTTAGACAAACAGGCTGCTGTAAACTGCCTGCATTTGTTACGTAACAAACTTGTGTGATTAAGGGCTTCAAACAGCAAAAATTCTTAGACAGTCCAATGTCTTCTGTACTGCAGATCAGCATTTAACTGATGGCTATTTGCAGTTTCTCTGGTACCTCATCCATGGTTGCTTCAGGCCTTTCACAGCATACTTCTGGTATAAGCTCTGGTACCCCCTGGTATCAAAATGGATTAAGGAGATCAGGTGATTGGATGGATGAATAATGGCATTTTCCAAAATCATAATAGTTATATTATAGCACAAAAACCAGTTCCTGAAATGACTTCCTGTAATGTTAGAAAAGACCATGTGAGTGCTGCAGCACTGCTCTCTGCTCACTTTGAAGTTTAATAAGTGGACCTTACAGAGGATGCAGTGAGCCTGAAAATAAAATAAATCCACCTTCTGTTAACAGTTTAAATGTATTATTCACATAATAATGTGCAAACAGCAGTCTGTCAGTGTCTTTTGCAATCAGTCAAATAGCTGTACAAAAGAACATCTAGACATTATCTTTCAGGGTACCATTTGAATTGTTGTTATCCAGAAGAACAAAACCAAAAATCTGTAGTGAAACATTTCCATATTATCAGTCCACACTCAAACTGTTGATCAGGCAGAGTAAAGTCTAAAAGCAGTCATCCTTTTATTGGATATCACTGGGCATAACAACTGCACCCTTCATACCTGCTGTGCAGCTGGCAGAGAATAAGTTTGATATTTTTCAAGTCAGTTATTTCTTTGCTATCAGCTTCAGCCACAGGAAAAACACTCTTTTATACAGCATTCTAAATAAAAAGAAACACAGCCTCAGACTGGCAGTTGTCGGTTCAGCAGCTGCTGTACAGCATAAAGATCTCATCACACGTTATTACGAGTCTTTAAAGTGAGTGTCACTCACCTGTTGTTCTGTTCTCTCTTGTTCTGTGCATTCTGCCTCTGACATGGTCTCATTCTCTCCTCTGCCTCTCTCTACACTCCTTTCGAGGAAGGTTTTTTTTTAAAAATCAAGAATTGGTGGAGCTGTAATAATTTACTGTGCATTTGACTTAAAGCATCATTGTTGAATATAGATTGAGTACCATTCCAGCAAGTGCCAAAATAAAAGTTCTGTTTTCTCAGTGCTCTCCTACCCATCTTTTGTACAACTCGGCAGCCAAGAAGCAACAATATGAATTTGCCACATAAAATTGCCTTCTACAGTGAAATAATTTTAACGTTGTTTAAAAATACCTTCTCTGTTCTTGCAGCTTGCAGTGATGCTTAAGGGTACATACTGTAAGCCCATAGATGAACAAAAGGCCTTAAACCTATGAAAAACTACCATTTTTCAAACCAAATATGTTACTGAGTATTGATCCACAAATTGAAATTACACACACTTTACAAAACAGTGTTTCCAAGTTGTTTTAAGGAGGTAGAAATGCAAAAAGCATCCTTTGGAAAGTGGACATTTACCTACTGTCTATTAGTATATACAAGGTTGCATGGTTCTATACTCAAATTGTATTCCTTTATATTTTTCCTACATTTTGTGTTACACTACAATTCAAAAAGAGAAGTTAAAATAATACAAGCCCACTGCATGATCTAAAGAGAACATGAATTAAAACTACGTAGTTAGCAGACACTCCCTGATTTAGTACAATCAGAATGACAGTAAAAACAATCAAAGAGAGCAAAATAATAAACATGTACTCAGAGCAAAAACAATAAACATATAGTCTGATTTAGAAATAACAAACATATTACTATTACGATGGTGCTGCAGGTCGAACTACTTATAAATATCACAAGCAAAAAGCAAAGGTTCATAGATCCAAGCAAGCACTTAAAATGTCATCAGTAAAGCCCTGTCTGTAAGCTACCTCCCGTGGTGGCGGAGTCAGACTTGTAATTAGGAAGTGGTAAATATACAGTAATTCTGAAGTCTCCATAACTGGAATAGTCATATAGATTGATTAACTTGCTCCTTTGCAAAAGTACATTGTTTTCACCATTGACGGCATAAGCTTTTTATTCTCTAACACAATGCTAGTCACATGCTAGCTTTAAGATATCCATAATTCTTATTTCCAATGTTGCCAACAATAGGAATTGTGCCCTGGGTATTAGAAAGGCTCTATAAAAAGTGTCATCCAAGTCAAGCCATTTGATTATAGACACTTTGCATTTAGTAGTGCACAATGAGTGAAGCCCCTGAGACATTTTCCAGACAGAGTGGATTTGCTATTTCGTTCAGATTTACTTCTGTAATAAAACCTGCCAGTTCCTTTATAGGCTGCCAGAGTATCAAGTGCATGATGCTATATGAAAGGCATTATGTATACTGTATGTGTATGGTCTGCATTTTGAGAAATGTTGCTGCTTACTTTTGTTCCCCATATTCTCCAATACCAAATGCAGATGTTCACCAGATCCACCTGTAAATATTTAAAGTATAAATTCAGTATTTTTCCAGTCAAACTTGTTTCTCCACAATCATGGTATATATTAATTTGCCACATAAAATTGAGTTCTCAAGTGAAGCATTTTTTATTATCTTTAAAAATATTTTGTCTTTTATTGCAACTTGCCATAATGTTTAAGGCTGCAAGAGTCCACAGGTGAATAAAAAAGCCTTAAAACTTACTGAATATGTCCACTTTAGAGTAGAAAAGGTATCAGTTTTAGAGACGTGCCTTCTATGTTTATGAAGCATCCCTGTGATAACAAAACGAAACAAAATAATTATTTTATCACAGATTCATGGCTCTAATTTTTTTGAGGTAAGAATACTTTTCCTGATCGCTTATCTTCTCACAGTCCCGTCATGGGTGGAGTTATGGCAACCCGAAAGCCGCCAGTGCCAAGCTATATTCTGCTTAAAGTCCTACTTTTGATTCTGCAATTCTGTGTCTGAAGCAGTTATATTCTGGCATACAGTAGACAGTAACTATAGAGAGACTTTGCTCAAATAATATAATACCAAATAAGTGATGCTAAACTGACCCAAGTGTGTGTTTGTGTGCGTTTGTGTCCTGCAGTAGACTGGCAATCTGTCCAGGAATCGTTCCTTGTTTGTGCCTAATGATTGCTGGTATGGGCGCAAGCTGCCCTGCATCTTTGCTCTGGATTAACCGGTTATGAAGATGGGTGAAACATTATTATCATTATTATTGTGCCTATAGAAGAGAAAAATATATGACTAGACAAATCTTCCTAGTGTTTGTCCTGTGTTGATGAAAGGTCCACTTTTCAGCATGCTGCTTTCCACTTGTTCTGACCCAAGACATCTGTCTTCATACATATCATCCCTCATTCGATCAAGCCAACATTTCTTTGAGTATCTGCTTTCCCTGAGGGCTTTGACTGTGTTATCACTGACTGCTTGTCACTGTGGATCAAGTGGCCATACCATCAAATGTGTGCTGTTCTATTTGAATAAGATAATGGACAGAATATACTGAGGATGGCAATTAATAATAATAATAATAATATTGAGCAACAAGGTGGCACAGTGGTAGCACTGCTTTCTCACATTGAAGGAGACTGAGGTTCGTGTGTGGTTGGAGTTTGCATGTTCCCTCTAGCTGATCCATCTTCCTCCCACAGTCCAAATAAATAAATGCAGGTTAGGTGAATTGGGTGCTAAAGGGGCCCATGTGTGTGATAGTGTTCAACCCTGTGATGGATTGGCAGTCGAATGAAGGATTCTTCCTGCTTTGCGCCCAATGCCTGCTTGATAGGCTTTAGCTGCCTTGCGAATCTACCCTGGATATGTGTGTCTGGAAGGTGGATGGATGAATGAATGGATGGATACCTATCTGATTACATACTACTGCATGTGCCTTATGTATTTGCAGTCAACAGGTACTTGCTGTTTGTTCTTGGTTAGTTCTTGGTCTTGTTGAGGTTTTTGCCACTTCCTCGCAGCTCCAGATAGCTGGGTTTGAATTCCAGCATAGTCACTGATTGAACATTAGAATATCAGAATAATAGAAAATTGTGATAAGAACAGTCCATTCGGTCGAACCAGCTTGTCTGTCTTATTCACCTAGATTGTCTAAAGTAACATCAAGTCGAGATTTGATAAATAATATCACATGCACCTCTCTGATTGTGTTCTTTTGTTGTTTCCTCATAGAATTCCACCATATTAGTGAAACAAGACCATCCTGTTCTTGATATGTGCTGCTTGAACTTTTCCTTAATATTTCCTTCTATTAATTTACCTGAGGTGCCCGCTGAGCTTATTGACCACTTGTTACTTGATCAACCTGTTCATTTTTTTGCACAAACTAGGATCATTTTTGCTAGCCTACAGTTTTTAGTAAGTTCTCCAGTGTGTAGAAATTTTTGAAAAATATGTGCTTGGGTTTTATATACCGTACGTTAAGCACTTGAGGGTGAGTGCTAGTCCTGGGGCTTTGTTAGATTTTAGCCCATTTAATCCTAACAGTACTTCTTCCTCTATAATATCCAAGTCACTAAGTACTGTACCTCATTAGTAGTTCCTGTTATTTTTGTGAGGTTATTGGCTTCTTCATGCATATAAACTTCTCTATAATGCAAGTTCAAATCATTTACTATTTCTGTAAATTTCTGGAGTCTTCCCATTCTCCCTGTGCCTACACAAATTTTTCTTTTAATATACTGATTTTCCTCCCACATCCCAAAGATGGGAGTGTAAAATTATCTGTCAACTCTAAATCAACCTCTGAATTTACAAGTGAATGTACCCTGTCATTGGCCGGTGTGTTGATCGGGTTGCCATGAGGATACTTTATAGCTCCCAATGACTCTGTCCCTAAATAAATAGAGTAAAAGTGTATGAGCCACTTGGAGAGAGTCGCCATCAAGGACCAATGAGTATGAAACCATACAGGAGACGAGAAAGGTGCTTTGCAGATAAATAATAATAATTACAGGAATGCGCTCGAGAGAGAGAGGGCTGGTGAAGAGGCGTTCACACACACGCGGATACGGAGAAAAGGCGCTGAAGGTACACATAGGGCAAGAGATAGCGAATATTTTTTAAATATTCTATTACCTGTCTGTAACAGGTACTGTGGCTAGTAGCGTAATAAAATTGTGCTGATGTAACCGAGAACTGTGCTTTCCAAGTGCTTCTTAACATTTAAACCAGCCTAATACATTTTATGTCTGCAGAAGACTTCTTTGGCAGGATTAGGATATCCCATTACCAATAGGTCATGTTTAAGCAAACCTGGATTTATATTTATAAAGTGAAGCCCAAGTACTGTGTATCCTTTTTCTGATATTTCACTTATTTACACATGGAAGATTTTTTATAATGGTCATACTGTAGCTTGATTTTCCATAAAAGCATAATTGAATAAAATAGAGAATAAGGAACTTTATTTGAGCATCATAACCTTTTCCTTATAATCATTATGTCATTAACATTAATTGAGCAATAAATGAACATTTAATGTTTTAATTTCTTTAATCTTGTTTTGGGTAATACTGTACAAACTATGAAATAGAACAGCCCGGATTCTCCTTAGGCAGTAAATCCTTTATATCTCTTTCACTTTATAAATGCCTACAGCTATGGGTCTCCATCTGTTTGTTTTTAAAGCTTGATTTTTACAGCTGACATGGAGTATAAGAGAAGGATTTCAGTCCACAGCTTAGTCTACTGAGTCATAAGGTTTTTGCAGTAGCTACAGTAAGAGTTAAGGTGATACAGGGTAGCCATGTGCAACACAACACTTCATATTAGCTCTACGAAAAAACGAGCAGATGGGCAACTGCTGTCCAGAAGTGTTCCTTCGAATTCACTGTCATTTGCCTTCAGCTCACAATATTGTAACGAAATAAAACTTCAGATGTCTAGCAGCCATTTAAAAGTAACCTAGCATCTGTCCTTTTTAAGGAGGATTGAGTGCTGATTAAAGTTAACTGCCTTATGTCCAAATCAATGGTTTTACATCTCCCAAGGAAAATTTTAAAACTAATATCAGGTTTTTGGTAACTGCAGTTTACCTTTCTTAGTCATCAAGAGTGCATTTATAGTTGGAAGTGATGGTGAAGCCCTACAACCTGTGGTTTGTTTTAAGCAACATGTATTACGTAAAGGCAGCTCTCAAACAGCTGTGATTCTCCTTTAAAATAGATTTGTGCAATTTGCACTTAAAGTTGGAATTGAAATGTCTTCTCTGATTGTGTATTTGACAGTTTTCTAATCAGTATTAAAAAAAAACATTTATAAAGTAAATGTGCCATTCAATACAAATGCAGCAGTCCTTTACAGTCTGCATTATCTACTCTCACTCACACAGGGTGAATTTAGAAATGCCAAAAAGCTTAACACAGACATCTCTGGACAGGGACATCAAACTCAACATAAATGTTATTTGTAATTGTATAATGTGTCATTGTAAATGTTATTAGATATTATTATATAATTATTATATGAAGTTTAATTAAATTATTTTCTTTTTTTCTATTATTATAAGCAAGTCTTTGCATAGGCAAGATTCAGGCATACAGTATGTACAAATTGAAATTTCTATAAAGTATATCAAAAGTGAAAATAGTAATAATGTGTATGGTAGGAGGATGTTGATGGATATATTCAAAGTTATTTACAAAATGTGACAGGTTATTTCCATTGTCCTGTCAGCATTTACTTTTAGGTCACTGAGGTAATGTATTGCAAGAATTCTACCAGACAAGCAGTGCCACGAACAGTAATTCTTCTATGCACCAGGCAGTTCTGGCTAATGAACATCATGCAGAACAACTTCATGACCTTCATCCCCTCCTGTCATCAAAACTGCAGTGTTCTCCCTTTAAAAATTAAAGTATTACTTAAAGTTACTGGGTGTAAATTAGCAGAGAAGATATTAGAGGATGTCTTGGAGAGCTCTTTTCAAATGTGAGTTGGACAATAGCAAAACGTATCAATGCCAGAAAGTTTTGTTTTGAAGGGGGACTAGTGTTGTGTTTTTTTTTTTTTTTTTACATTACTTTATATATATATTGTGATCACCGGGGGCATATCAGGACCCCAAACCCCAAAACACTACTAGACAAAACAATTTGTTTTATTGTACAAAATTCCTTCTTATGCTTCCAAATTGTCTTCCAAAGGAATATAATATACTTGCAAGCTTCCTTTCTTCCCTCCACGTAGTCTCATCTACCTCCTCCCAGACCTGGGAGAACTTGCAGTGTCAGCACCTTTCATATTGGAAGCACTTCTAGGCCAGGTGGAAGCCCTTAACAGAAGGTACAGTATACTGTTCCCCTGTGGCACTCATCCTGGTGGCACCTGCAAACTCTGATGAGACTTCAACTCCCAGCCTGCCCCTTGGCAGTCCATATGGAGTACCAACAGTGGGATGCTGCTATCATGTCCACTGGAGGAAGACAAAACTCTGGGAAACAGCCGTCCTCTGTCCTTGTAAGCAGGCTTCCTGTCCTGGCAATGAACTGGCACTCACTATATATATATATATATATATATACAGGTAGTCCCCAGGTTATGGATATCCGACCTATGACTTACGAACAGGGCCGCAGCTGCGATGCATGTGCCTCAGTAACTGCCACTGCTCCATCTTCGGCCTGGGGACGCTGCAAGTGGTGGCTGGACGGAGGCTGGAGGTGGGTGATTTCGTTGCACGCTCAGTGTAGTACTTACACACGGCTGCCCCGTTTGTTTTCGGTCAGGCGGCTGGTAATGCTGCAAGTGGTGACCACGTTGTGGTTGAACAGAGGCCATTGAGGGTGAATGGGGCGGCAGGGGGTAGCATTGTAGTGTGCATCGAATGGCTGCCTATTGAATGGGGGCGATTCACACCGCGTTTGTTCTTGGTGGGTGGACGCTGCAGGCAGCATACTGTAGTGGAGGTTACTGTGAGGTGGGCTAGTGATGAACTGCCCGTCGATGCCCCCATTCATTCTCAATAACAAGCCTGCTTGTACTGTTACGTACATAGCAGGAAGTTGTCTCTTGTCAGTACATCAGACGTGTTGATGATGGGTGCCTTCCTGCTGTGATAGTGTGTACAGTGCTGTGCAGAAGAGCTCATCTTAATCTTTTGTCTTCACCCTTCAACAATGTCTCTGAAACACAAATCTGATGCAAGTGCTGGTGATACAGTAAAGAGAAAAACCATCACCATTGAAAATAAAGTAGAAATAATTAAAAGGTCAGAGAGAGGTAAAACTCCATCATTCATTGGCAGAGCACTTGGTTACAGTCGGTCAACAAAAGCATTTATTAAATTTATGTACCTGTTCTGACTTACATACAAATTCAACTTAAGTACAAACCTACAGTCCCTATCTCATACATAATCAGGGGACTGCCTGTTGTGAAGAAACAAAGTCACACAGTATAAACTTTTGGGGTTTCCGCCCCGGTTTACTGAAACACAAATTGAGTACTGTCTCCACAATACAAGGCAAATGGTCACAGAGGGACAGGAAATTGAATCAGGGATGCTGGGAAAACTAAGATGCATGCTGGGATAAAGACGTCATCATCTTGTGACTGGAGGGTAGACGGGAACCCGGAAGTCTGGCTTCTTTTTGTTTACCCCGGGCTTTCTTACGGCAGCGAGTCCTCATTCTGGCTGATGAGACAAGAAGAAAAAGGTTAGTGTGCCGCCTCTGTCCCTTGGCATGGGTTGTCGCGATGTGGTCGGAGTCCTTAAACTGCTCCCCATGCGCTCGTGCTTGACACTGTATGTATATATATATATATATATATAGACATACACACACACACATACATATATATATATATGTGTGTGTGTGTGTGTGTGTGTGCACAAGTGTATATTTTCTGACCGTTCTCGCCACTGGTTAGTTGCCCATAACGGTGGTGACCATCACTCATGTGCAGTACAGTAGTTCCCCTGCTCCATTTTTTCCTCCTGCATAGCGCCACCACGCTCTTACACTCTTAATTGTGAGCTGTCTCTCTGTTAAACAGTAAACCTATGGCAAAGAAATACAGCTGCCCTTCAGAAGCTCCCTCTTAAACAGTATTTCAATAAGAAATGAACACATTCTTACCCATCACATTTGCAGGATCAGCTGCAGACTTACCGCACAACATGTTTCTCACACAAGGTTTAGAACATTTAAAAGACTGAACCCCATCAAACCTAACGGCTCACTCTCCTGTCCTGTCTTCCTTAGACTGCTTCTGCTCCAGTCACTGGTTCTGAGCTGTTGAACCCGCCTGATGAGGAGAACTTTGTTTTCTTTTGTCCTGGAGAGGGGTGCTGGACCACCAGATTTGACAGCTGCAACCTTTGTGCCTTTTGCTGTTGACAAACCCCTTGTGAATAAGGTCTTATGTTTATTACTGCCAGTTCAGCAATAACGATTTTGTACCTTGGAAACCTGACCTTTTTCCAGTCTCCTGTGCAACATTGTGATCCATGCTTGACAATATATATATGTACTGGGTATATATAAAATGTGTGTGTGTGTGTGTGTATGTATATGTGTGTGCATGTATAATGTATATATTATGCAATCACATTTACTTTCTACTTGCTTTGAGTGACATGTTTGTTTTACATTGTTAAAGACTGCTGGGAAAGGATAGGTAAGAACAATCACCAAAACAAAAAAAAAAATACATATAGGAAAGGCAGCCTGGAACTGGCAGACTTTGTTTCAAAAGGCAGAATGATTTATTCAGAGGCTTTTCTGTTCAAGTCATCAGATGAAACGATTGTCAGCTGGAACCCCCTGACTGCAGATTTTGTTTTTTTATGTCATTTGTTCTCTGAGTTCTTTGCAAAGCCCCAGTAGACTGTGCTGTTTTGCACATGAATAAGCCAAGTCATTCAATCTGAACTTCTGCTTTTCCGAAAAATACTAGCGCCTGATAGCTGTGCCAGCATTTTCCTGGGTTGAATAATGGCATTTTTAAAATGAAACTAAAGTATAATAGATTGTGTGTACAAAAATTCTGAAAAAATATGTACTTCATTGACCTTCCTTTGGTATTTTTTTACCAGGCTGTGTTGTAATTTAAATTGTAATATAGACAAACTATAGTACATGCAATAGGTATTCTGCCAAAATGTTTAACTGCTGTGTCTCAACACATTAATTAAGCAAAATAAACTAAGCCTTTATAGTTTGAACTTGAATTTAAGGTGAACGTTTCTATCATTGTTAACTGTTGCTCATGATCCTGTGAGAAAACGTCTAGTTTAACTAGCTCAGTTAGAGGATGGTTAAGGTTATCTATGTATTGACACCACTGAGAGTGTTTACATGTGGTTTAATAACCTGGTTATTCACGAAAACCCAATTTCAAAATATATATATACTCTAGTTCTGGTTAGAGAAATTGGGTTATTAGTCTGTGAGAAACCTGAATAACACATTGTAGATTTCTCCTCGAGTAAGCCTTTATGTCGCTATGTAAACTCTTAACCGGGTTAAGCTTAACAATTTCATTGTCTGCACATGCCAGTTGTATTCTGTTAGCTTCACACACACATCCATGTCTGAGGCAAATGCTTGGGCACTCACATTATTCCTTCTCCTGGCTAAAATAATCTGTCTCAGTATTTCAGAAATCACTTAATTTATGTTCATGAGCTAAATGTACAGTGCTGAACTTGGCAGGACAATCTCGAGAGACATAGGCTCCATTTGGATTCTTAATGGCTGTTAATGATGTTTTTTAAACGCACTTTTATGACATCCGAGAGTTTTGCTAAAGAAGAACTCCGTTAGTTGACTTGCACATGTAAACAGGGTTTTTTTTTAGAAGCCAGGTTTCTGCCTTAAGAGGCCTTGTTCTGATTTTGAGTAAGGCTATTAATGACTAAGATATAATTTATTCATGCATTTTTTTTTCTGATTAGTCAATGTGGTGTTGTGGCTGAGTCCTCGGACTTTAAACCACAGGGTTTGTACCTCTTATTCATCATGTGACCTCGAGTTAACCCAACTGTGCTGCAGTTCTGATAGATTTATCTGAACAAACAATTGTACTGCCTCTTGACTTGGAAAGTTGCTTTGGAAGAGGACATCAGCCAAATATACTATAATAACAATATGTATTGTAGTTTAATTTTACCTACATATACTATAGGTACCTATGCAGGAAACATATTGTGACAGAGTCAAAATTTCAAATTCGAGTTTTGAATGAATTATACATTTTAAACATCCCTTAATTCAGTTTGACGGTTTTTGGTTTGAATTATATTGGATGTATGTGTGTATGTGCATCCATGTCTGAGAATGAAAGTCTGTTGAAATTCAAGAACAAATCTGTCTAAATAAAATATGGCAACATTATTAGTACTGTAAAATCCTAGGGGGTCTGTTGATTTGGATTGGATCAGAACTGCCCCAGTGGATTTTTTCGCTATACTGTATAGAACTGATTTTGTATTTTTTTGCATATATGCCTCAACTGCAACACAGTTGGAAAGAGAGAATATACTTTTTTCAATAATTTTCTTCTAAATTATCCAATTTAATGCACTACCCTGCATTTTTTTCTGCTGGAAATCACATCTTTAACAAGGGAGAGTAATGTGTTGAAGACATCGGGTTTTTTTAAAAAAATAATAGAGTTTATAAGGAAGTATACTATATGTCAACTTGGGTTTTTGTGGTGATCCTTAAGAAAATGATTTAGAAATGATAAAAAATGGTCTTCTTGCTGTAATTGTCTAAATAAATAAAATACCACCTAATTGGTGCTTAATTATTCCCTAGAATGTCCTTTCATTTTACTGTACATGTACTGAGGTCATTTTAGATTTCTTTTTTTTTTTTTTTTTATTAATTTTATTACAATCCATACAAAGCAATCAAGTTTTTACAAAGAGAAAAATTAAGAAAAGATCGAAATCATTTTAGATTTCTAATTAAACACAGCAGGATGTGACATTGTAACAGAATACACATTTGTCAATTGATAACTAAAGTAAAATATACTGCTTGTTGCACTATTAATACATGTAAGATGATAAATATTTATTTTTTTTGTAAATTATTTACGATGATGCTCTTCTGATAAATATTCTACATAAAAAAATGCTCCAGAGTGGTGCAGTGGCAGTGGGTAACTTTACTGTCTCAAGCTTCAAACTTCTGGGTTCAAAACACAGCTCAGTCAGTTCTCCCCATGTTTACCCCACTTTTGTTTAGTACGCTGGTTTTCTTCTTCACGTTTAATCGGTTAAGTATTAGAGCACTCTAGACGAGAACAGGCCATTCAGCCCAACAAAGCTCGCCAGTCCTATCCACTTATTTCCTCCAAGAAAACATCAAGTCGAGTTTTGAAAGTCCCGAACCTTTTACTGTCTACCACACTACTTGGTAGCTTACTCCAAGTGTCTATCGTTCTTTGTGTAAAGAAAAACCTCCTAATGTTTGTGCGAAATTTACCCTTAACAAGTTTCCAACTGTGTCCCCGTGTTCTTGATGAATTCATTTTAAAATACAAGACTCGATCCACTGTACTAATTCCCTTCATAATTTTAAACACTTCAATCATGTCACCTCTTAATCTTCTTTTGCTTAAACTGTATAGGCTCAACTCTTTTAATTTTTCCTCATAATTCAACCCCTGTAGCCCTGGAATCAGCCTAGTCGCTTTTCTCTGGACCTTTTCTAGCACTGCTATGTCCTTTTTGTAGCCTGGAGACCAAAACTGCACACAGTACTCAAGATGAGGCCTCACCAGTGCATTATAAAGGTTGAGCATAACCTCCTTGGACTTGTACTCCACACATCGTGCTATATATCCTAACATTCTGCTAGCCTTCTTAATGGCTTCTGAGCACTGTCAGGAAGTTGATAGCGTAGAGTCCACTATGACTCCTAAATCCTTCTCATAAGGTGTACTCTCGATTTTCCGACCTCCCATTGTGTATTCAAACCTAATATTTTTACTTCCTATGTGTAATACTTTACATTTACTGACATTAAATTTCATCTGCCACAAATCTGCCCAAGCCTGTATGCTATCCAAGTCCTTCTGTAATGATATAACGGATTCCAAATTATCTGCTAATCCACCTATCTTGGTACCATCTGCAAACTTAACCAGCTTGTTACTTATATTCCTATCTAAATCATTTATATATGTTAAAAAAAGCAGCGGCCCTAGCACCGACCCTTGTGGAACACCACTCTTAACATTGGCCAGTTCTGATGAAGTTCCTCGCACCATCACCCTCTGCTTCCTGTGTCTGAGCCAATTCTTTTAATTTTATGCCCAACCTCTCATGTGGCACCTTATCAAATGCTTTCTGAAAGTCCAGATAAATAATATCATAAGCTCCACTTTGATCATATCCTTTTGTTGCCTCCTCATAGAATTCCAGCATGTTAGTATGTTAGTCTCTATGGATTTGCTAAGGCATTGGAATTTAAACTCAATTCTGAAAATCTGTGCCCTCAGCTTAAAATAAACAAATATAGAAAACTGATGAATGGCAGTACTCTTTTTCTTCATAAAAAAGTTTTTCTTTGTTTTCTCAGGGAAAAAAAGTGCAATAGACTGATGCTGTTTGTTAATTAGGCAGAACCATCCACATGGAAATGAGTGCAAATGCATATGGGTTTGCAGCGTTAAAGGTACAGGTAACACAGAAATCGAGCTGTCAGCAACAGTTGGGCTTTGACAGCTACAACATATTTTCATGTCAAATATGCGTTCATTTTGCCTCTAGGAAAGAACATCTTGAGTTACCGTGACCAGTGATGGTAAAGCGAATCTTCATTGAATATTCCCATGGCTAATGTGATTTGTCAAGCGCAAGTTGAACAGAGAGGGTTCACTTATCCAAGAAGCAGCATGCTTTAGCAAAACTGATTATGGATTCACTTACACTGTGCAAAAGGAGACAAGGATGATGTTCCACATGGGTGGTATGTGACATTTTTAAGGTATCTCAAGTTGAACCCTCTAAATTTTTTTAAAGAACCCACGTCCACTAAAAGTTAATCCATAGATTGTAAGTTTTGTTGTTTTATATAGTATACTTTTCAGCAGATATATTCAATATGCAAGGTTGAGTGTCTTTATATTTAAATAGGGAGTGTCATATGCGAGCTAAGTCAGAGTTGAAGTTCTAAGGTTTAAGAGAGTCTCCAACTGCCATTCGTCATGTACAAGTCACCTACTCTGCCTCTATCACAATTAAGTCAAATGCACATTATGCTGTAAGTGCCATCGTGGAGGAACTGGCACCCCAACTTGGATTAAAGGTGAAGTATTGTCCGGTTGGGAAGCTATAATGGAAGGACAATGTGAAAGGATGCCTAATCTGGCCAGGATGAAACTTGATTATTATCCCAGTCAGAGTCAAAGATTAATAGATGGACTGAGAGAGGTTGTTTACCTCGAGTAGGTCCTCCCCAAGTGTAATAGATGGCAGTGATCCTTTGCCTTGGACCCAGGATGGACATCCACAGGGATCCATTTGAATTGTAGTTCTGAAGGCCATCTCTGTCGGGGTCCTTGGGTGCTGCCAGAGGGTATGTTTTGTGGAGCTTCCGCTTGACCCAGAAGTGCTTCCGCCATTCAGTACTACGGCACCAGAAATATTCCCGGGTCCAACATAAAAGGAAATCGTCCAGCCTCCTCCAGCTGAGTCAGAGTCAGGAGACTGCAAGGCAGCACTCACTAGAAGGAGGAGGATGGAGAGAAAAGGTTCTGTAGTCTAGCTTATTAAGCAAGCGTGTGGCATCTGATTTAAAAAGAAAAATGAGACCAGCAGCATAACTAAGCCTGGCATACATATAGACTGGAATAAAATACATTTGGGGAAATTTCTGCATGGTAAAGGCCTTTTGTTGTGGGTCATTTTCAGTTCTATATCTCACAGACTCTGGGGTTATACTGCAAACAATTTTGAAATGGTAGCGAAAAAGCATTCCAGCAAAAATCTTAGTTTGAATCATTTTGTCGTAGCTGTATGTCTACTAGGACTAGATGTTTTAATTCCTTTGTAATCAGAACAGCATTGATTTCTTAGGTAGGACTAGAGGTGTCTTCATGGGTTTTCATCTGGCAGTGTTACTGCCTCCAGTACGACACATCATCAGTTGTGTACCCCGGGGTCATTGCGTGTTTTGGCCTTTATCACAATACACCCTTGCCCGAGGACGGCCCACCACAGGCTGATCAGACCTAGGTGTGTGCCACGCTGGAGGCTCCATGAACAGCCCATAGTCTCATTCTGCTTCAGCCACAACCAATGGCTGCTTCTAATGGCAGTATCTGCCGGCTCCTTAATGGTTTTTCGCTGAGCCTGCCCACTGACTCCTATCTCCTTCAGCAGCCTTGTGGTTGACCTAGCTACGAAACCCCTGCAGCCCACCTCCAATGGATGCACAGACAGTTTCCAGCCCCAGTCCTCTGCCTCATCTGCCAAGTTTGTATATCGCAGTTTTTCCTTTCGAATGCCTCATTGATGGCTTCCTCCCATGGGACTGTCAGCTTCACAATGAACACACGTTGACAGGATTTAGACCAAAGGACCAGGTCTGGCCGCAGATTTGTTATTGCGATTTCAGGTGGGAAAGTTAGTCCTTGATTTAAATCCACTTGCATTTCCCAGTCTCGGGCTGCATTCAGTGGACATGAGATAGGAGACACTCTTTTGGCTGGCTGCTTCTCCACCTCTTGGACAAAAGATGTTCGTTGCCGAGAGGAAGTCTCAGCTTCCAAGGGTATGGCGTTGGTAGTTACCTCTTGATCTCCAGTGCAGCTGCCAAGCTCCTCAACACTTGGTTGTGGCGCCATGTGTATCTGCCTTGGGTAAGGCTCGTCTTGCAACCCACCAGGATGTGTTTAAGAGTTGCTGGGGCAGCACACTGGAGGCAGGCTGGATCCTCTCCAAACCAAAGATGCAAGTTTGTTGGAGAGGGCAGGACATCATACGTGTGTGGCTCCGATGGTAAAGCTTAGCATATTGGACTCCATGTTCCACAGCTCGCTCCAAGTGATCTTTCTCCTCTCCACACCATCCCACTTCATCCAGCGGCCTTGCTTGGCTTGGAACACAGCCCTAGCACATCTGTCTGCTTCCTCCTCTATCACCAGGCATTGCCGTTCTAACGGGTTTGCCTTCTGCCATGTGGGTGTTGTACGCAGGCCTAGGCCCCCTCTGCTGGTTTGGACTTCTCCCACTATGTCCCGATGTCTCAGGGCAGCCTTTGCCTGTGCCACTGCTGCTCCTGACCTCCACCTCCTCCCTGTTACCAAGGTTGGAGTAGCGCCTCTGACCAAGGGATCCCTAAATTCTGTGAGGGTTATTTCAAGCCTTGCTTTGTGGCATTTGTACTCTTCTACCAGGCTTTATTTTGGAAGAGTGAATTTGAACAAAAACACTTGTCTGCTGTCAGATGAAATGCATCCTATTTGCGTTAACGTATCTGCTCTGATGTGACCATTGCTTCTCATACCTTTTTAAACCTCAGTGCTATCCTTTTATTTATTTTGTTTTACAAGTCAGATGCTTAAGAAAGAAGTATAGTGGACCTATTCTGGTACAAGGACAGGTAGTACAGGAGCATTTAAGACTTGCAGTCTTTACATTGTGCATCTAGTGTAGCTAAAGTGAGGCACTGAATGGAGTCTCCAAGCTTTTGGAGTGACCTCAAGTGTCAATAGTTACTGAAAACAAGGTATATTAGGTGGGCCAGAAAGAAAATGTCCAAAATATCAGAAAAAATGCAACAGGGGAAACGTAGACAAGTTGTCCCATGCATTTACGTAATTGTCCTATAATTGTTAAGTCAGGCATGTACAGAGCAGATCTGCTTTATTTGTTCTCCTTTTGCTTTGTCCTTCCTTACTTTTAAAATGAAGGTTCTTGATTTTTCTGGTATACTGTGCTCTGGTTCCACATAGATGTAGCAAGGACACCGTTGTTGATGATAGGGCCTATGATGGTGGTATTATCATGAAAATTATTGATGTATTTGGAGCTGTGTTTGGTCCCACAGACATAGATGAACAAGGAGTATTTCAGGGGCTCAGCACACCAACCTGCACTGAGGGTCAGGCTGGAGGATGAGATTCTGCCATTTCACATGCAGAAGTCTGCCAGTTAGGAATTCTAAAATGCAGTTATTGAGGGTGGCACTGAGTCCTAAATTGAGGAAACTAGTGATCAGCTTTGCTAGTAAAACAGTGTTAAATGTTGAGCCACAGTAAATAAATTGGACTTGAATTGTAAATAAGTGTTTATTGTCTAGCTATGTAAGCACGATATGAAATACCAGGGATATAGCATCCTCCTTGGACCATTTGTGGGAATATGCAAAGTAGAGGTGATTATAGCTATCTGGATTATTCTATTTAATAGGTATCAGAACCAGTCTGTCCAAACACTTTATCACAACTGGAGTGAGTGACATCCGTCTGTAGTCATTCATACAGTATATTTTTGTTTTCTTGAGCACAGGAGTAAGTTTTGTTCCTTTAAATGAGGTGTGGACCACATATTCTCCAAGCAAGCAATCTCACATTAATGTCAGTAAAATCAAGGAGATGGTCATCAGCTTCAGAAACAGAAACGCAGTGGTGATAACACATTTTGGCTATTGTCAAGGAGCATCACCAATGTCTCTTATTGCTTAGATTTCTGAGGAAAGCTTGGATTTTCCTGTCTTTTCTCAGTAACTTCTATAGGTGCACAGTGAAGTCCATCCTCTTTGGCTACATCCTATCCTGGTATAGCACCTTCTTGGCTCAGGATGGCCTGCAAGGCCTCAGTATTCTAATTTTCTTCTTCTTTTGGTTGCTCCCATTTAGGGGTCACCACAGTTGACTATCTGTCTCCATCTATCCCTGTCATTTATATTATATTCTGCTACACAGAATACCTTCATGTCCTCACTCACCACACCCATAACCCTCCTCTTTGCCATTCGTCTTTTCCTCTTGCTGGTTGGTAGTATCCTGAACATTCTTTTTCCGATGTACCCCTCATCTCTCTTCTGGATGTGCCCAAACCATCTCAATCTAGCCTCTCTCACTTGGTCACCAGACTGTTGTACCTGTGTTGTCCCTCTAAAATACTTTTTCCTAATCCTCTCTACCCTTGTTACTTTGAGCGAAAAACATAGCACCTTCAACTCTGCCACTTCCAGCTTTGCCTCCGTTCTTTCCATCAGTGCCACCATCTCCAAACAATACAACATAACTGGTCTTGTCACCATTCTGTAGCCGTTCCCATTCGCTCTTGCAGGTACTCTTCAATCACAAACCACTCCTCCCATTCTTCTCCACTCTGCCTGCAATCTCTTCATTAGCTCTTTGCCACACTCTCTGTTGCTTTGGACTGTTGAACCCAAGTGTTTATATTCTACTGCCTACCACACACCTCACTGCTGTCATACTGTCCTCATACATATCCCGCGCCACCCTTTGATGCTTTTCTGCTACTCCCAGCTTCCTCATATAGTGCCATAACTCATCTTGTCACCCTGACATATGCCTTCTCTAAGTCCGTGAACATGTAACATAATTTCCTTCTGACCTTCTCTGTACTTCTCTATCAATACTCTTAAATCAAACATGGCATCTGTAGTACTCTTTCCTGGCATGAAACCATATTGATGCTCACAGATTGCTACCTCTTCTCTCAGCCTAGCATACATCACTTTTTCACATATCTTCATGGTGTGGCTGATCAACTTTATACCTCTGTAGTTACTGTAGCTCTGTACATCTCCCTTATACCTTAAAATTGGTACTAGTATACGTTTCCACTTCTCAGGCATCTTCTCGCTTTTCAAGATTTTATTAAATAATCTAGTTAGAAACTCTACTGCCACTGTCTCTAAAGGTATTTTGTCAAGGCCAACTGCTTTTCCACTTTTCATCCTCTTCATAACTTCCCTATCTTTAGCCTTGCTGATCCCCAGTTCTTTGTGATTTACTATCTCCACTTGATCCAACCTACACTGTCTCTCATTTTCTATATTCATAATTTCTTCAAAATTTTCCTTCCACCTTTTCAACATATATTCCACTATTTGCACAGCATAAAAAGTGAAGGAATCCCTTCGTACTATCATATTGGTAACTGCTCCCTGGGGCTTCTTGTACCTATTCTTTTTTTCAAAAAGGCAGTAATCCCATCATCCTGCAGTTTAACACACAGTTTCAATCTTTATAAAGCGCCTTGACAGTATCTCAATACCTGATATTTCATGAAGCTTTCCAGATGGCACTGTGTGGCAGAACTACAATGTGTTTTTATTATTTTCATATATCTGTATGTCCCCTTTCTCTAGTGAAGACTTTCAGTCAGTATTATAGAAATTCTTTTTTCACAATTGGAGCACAACCAGACATATTTAAATGACTTTCTCAGCGTCACCCACTGAGTAAGAGGTGGGTGCTGAACTTGCTACCTTGTACTTTAAGCTTCCTCACTCTTTCCACAGTCCCTGCATGTCAAACTCATTATTCATCTGGCTGCACGATACAGTGCATGTGAGGGTTTTTTTATTTCATACCATACAGTAGATCTTATATTTGTCTTTGATTGATGGGTGATTAAACAAGACATTATGGTGTAGCGCTTGTGAACTTGACAGAGAAGAACCTCAGCCAAAGTGTTCAGCAATGATCAAGCTCTTTAGTGTGGCATCTGTCATGGCATATAAAGTAAAAATCTGAATGCTGCCGATGTGATGAGAACATCAAGGAGAAACACAAATTGACATGCAGGTTAGTAAAAAGTTGGCAGGACTGTCAAGCATGACTTGTCAATGAATTGGTTAGGTAAATGGCACTAAATAACACTCTGTAAAATAAATAATTCATAAGGAATCGTAACATATATAAACACATCAAGACTAAAAGCATAGTCACTAAAAGCTTTTCTTAATCAACACTTTCTTTTAATTTAAGGTGAATTATTTTGATGTTCTCACAAATAAGGTCATCATGAGCAGCCAAAACTATATAAACAATATGATAATCAAAAGAGTAATGGTTAAGTTAGGAATAGCACATAGTTGTTTTCAAGGGGCTACTTACATCAAAGTAATATAGAAATGAAAACAAAATGCAAACTGTAATATAGAAAAGGGAGTCAAAATGCTGTAGAGAATAAAAATTTGGGGATCTCAATGAGAGGTTTAACTTTGAAAGAAAACAACCGACACAACTTGTACTGCCGACTGCTTCAATTTCCCGAAGTGTCCTTTTCATATTTTTTATTTCATTGTATATTTGGTTTAATGTGTAGTCTTCCCTTAATGTATAGACTCTGTGTATCTAATATAAAAAAAATATATGCATAACAAGCAAACAGAAAATGCATTTTATCTCTATGGTACCTAAAATGATAGTTTAGAATTAGTAAATTTTTATTATCATTAACACAAACAAATGAATTGCATGGTGGGGGCAAAATCAGAGCAGATGTCACCTTTCTAGAACTAAACATCTGCCATTTATGCTTGACTGTGTGATGAACTTTCCTTGAATATTTTGAAGAGGAGTGACTACACATGATATCCATTTTACTTGTTTCCATCTACATTTTTGTGTATTGAGTAATCTTATCATGTACTTTTTCTGATTCTTCGAATTGTACTCTTGCTTGTCTTGCTTGTCTTGTTCAATGCCTTTTGTTATTATATTTAACGAAAGATGCTGTATAAGATGCCCTTGCCATACAATACTAATATGGACCAAAAAGTGTGATGTACAATGGCTCCTGTTATTAAGGCAGATCGATTGCTTTTAGGTTTCCTTTTCATAACACTTTTTAAAATAAAATTCAAAGCTTGCACAGTAAATGAATGCATCTGAAAACCAAACACATATCTATTAGTTAATGATACTTTGTGAAGCCTTTTTTCCTTACCTTGGGAAGACAAAGAGTCTTTCTTGTTGTGCCTGGAAGCTTTAAGATGGCCTGTATTTTAAATTGAAGAGTGGTGGGAGGAGATATGAGCAGGAAACCAATTCAAACACTTCTTGCAGAACTTTGTCAGGAGCTAATTGGAGCTGCAGCAGACCCACGGAAAGCTCCACATAAAGCATCAGACATGTGCAGTGTTGGATAAGTTTGATTTATGAAAATCAATACCGCATTTGGTGGCTGTGTATTATTTTAATCCAGGATGTTATGTAACAGCAGCATTAACTACTGCTGTCTCTAATTGTGAAAGAAATGTAACATTGAAATATTTGTTGTACAGTCAACCAAGAAAAAGCTTGTTTTTGAAAAGTTTTTTTTTTTAACATCTATATACTCATTTTGTAAACGCACTACCACATTTTATGGTTGCATGATATGCCTTCTAAATTAAGGGCTATAACAGGAATTGATTGAAAGCTCATTTAGGTCTGTTGTGCACACCTAGCAGGCAGATGAACATAAACCCAGTGGTAGGTCTGGCACTACCAGTGAATGTAAGGCAAGTACCAATAGTAGCTTTAGTCACTTAAACAGAATACCTACGAGTTATCTGTAACTTTTTTGCGTCACCTTATTTTCGATATTCATTTTTTTATGTTCTTATATTATCCACTTTTGTCCCAGAGCTCTATTTATCTCTTTTCATGTTCTGTCACACATTTATTTTTTGATCAGTTTCATACAGTACTTCCCTTTGGATTATATATATTTTTCCAACTGTTATCTTATTCCTCCTCTGAAAGTATTGTGTTATTTATTTGTGAAAGTGTGCATTCTGAAAATAAACATATCAAAATACATTATCTAACTAACACATTGAGGAAGAGTAAAGACAGACCCCTTCTCTGTTTCAGTATCTTGTTACGTATTCAAGAAGTGGTTAGCTTCCATTAAAAAAAACATAATTGCACCCTGCAAACTGACAGCCCAAGCCATACAGTGTGACTCAAAACCTCTGGGTGTAAGATCTCAAAGCTTGAAGACATACTGCTTAGCAGGGCACACATGACTTACCGCAGTTAAGGACAAACACCGACTTGATTGTAAGATATGCTTAACCATAAGCAGAATTTATATTTTAGTAGAAGGCATCATGGTACTGTGGTAAACTTGTCAGACAAAGTGTCTTATCAAACTCTCCTCTCCACTGTGTGTCCATAAGGCTTTTTTGAAGGGGAAGTTCTTTTATTTGTTACAAATTCAGATAGATAGTATTTTATGTTATGACAAATCTACAAGTTTACATAAATAAAAGTAAAATCACAGAAACAGGATGGAAACAATATCCAGTATACATTTAGTCTTGTATAGTGCCATTCCCTTTTTCATGGTTATTTATCACAATTTTCAGCTTATCTGTCCAGCAGATTTCTAACACTGTAATTCTGCTGAGTTGATTTATTTATGTTTCTTCATTGATGTAGTTCTTAAGTACAGTTAAATCAATTTTTTTAATGTATGTTTGATTTTACTTTTTTCAGTTCCATACTTATTGACTCCAGTACTGGAATGGCTAAAGGATATAAGAATTACTGAGTTTAATGATATTTTTTTTCCTCATTTGTTTGTAGTTAATGGATGACAGGAGATAAATGAAGAGAAATTTGCATTGAACTTCTTCTTGTTGTCCTTTATGCTTAGAGGACACCTTCAGTCACTCCGGTCCTACTAGCTCAACTGGCGGCTGCACTAAAAATCTAGCTGAGGATAATACTAACCACTGATGAAGATTTCACTGCCACAATATTCTCCTCCCTTCTGGTCCTCACTTCGTTTCTACCTTCCTCTCTATTAGTTTTTGACTTGGTGTGTCATGGAGCCATGGTAAAACAGTAGGGTGTAATCAGGCACTGCCAGCTCACTTTAGGGGCTCCGTTGGTTGTTTTAGGGCTTTGCCTACACTCACTGTATTAAGAGCCGTGCTAAGAGAGAAGGAAGAAAAGTCAAAACGAAGGTTCGAATTGAAAGATAGAGGGCAGTGTAAACCAGTATGTGAGTGAGAGAAAGAGAATGGACTGGTTTAGTGAATCTCCAAAGAGCGAGCAAGGAGCATCATTCCAAGTTAAGCTGATGCAAACCTGCTGAGTGCAACAGAGCAGGGGTGTTCAGGGGCTCTGGGGTCTCTCTGTGGTTATCAATGGAGATGGAAGGGAGAGAGAAAGAGAGAGAGAGCGAGCCAAGCTCAAAGGACACTTGAAAGATAATGGCTGAGGCGGCTGAGAGGGATTCGTGAAGAACAGGTTCAGAAGTATCTCATGCCTACTGAGAGGGGAAGATGGAAAGGGACACTGGGGAACAGGACAGTGAGAAGCCTGATTTGGATTTTGATTATTTGTTTATTGGATTTTGATTGTTTTCCTCAATGCACTATTTTTAAGGCTTGTCTACAATATGAAAGCTTATTTATTGAAGAATGTGATCTTGAGCACAATCAACACTATTGCTTTTTGCTGTTTAATAAATATGTACTGTTTGCTCTTTTGCACCTTAAATGTGATGTTATCTCCTCACTTGCCCTAGTCCATCTTGTTTATGAACTACTCCATGTCTCAAGAGAGGGTGGTGCCTGTGACTGTGGACACCAGGGCATCACACAGTTGTAGAGTATGTTGCTTAATGATATGCATTATCTGCCAAAATACCGCATGTTCCTTTCCTGTACATGGTTATTAATTTCTTTATTAGGGATGCATGGATATTGAGGACTTATTCAGTGCTGTAGGCAAATACCGAGGACTGAATGAGTACAATACAATTAAGAACAATACAATTTGATTTAATAGGCTTTACTAAATTAATCTTATTTTTTTTGTTTCAAAAAAACTTAACATATTTTACTACTAGAAACGGCACACTGCAGCATAACATGCAGTGAATACACTTGTCTTGAGCATTCATAGTTTTCATACTCTTTCTCTGTACGTTTAGTATTCATTTGCTCAGAGGTTGATGTGCTTGCTGCTTCCTGAGCAGCTCTTCTTTTCTCCACCCTAGCGGCCCGTTTCTTCTCTTCTTTCATCAGCATCTTTTCACGTTAAAACTGATTAAGTCAATGTCTGTGTTGCAACTACTTAGTACATTTCTTTAATTGTTCACTTAAGCTGGCACTTAAGTCTTCAATCTGCCTCAAGAATGATTTAAGATATGAAGAGGTAGGGGAGGTGATGGCGAAGGTAGTAGGGATGAGAATGTCGCCGTACACATGCGCCACACAGCCGCCCTGCTGGCCGCTGCCGAGAGTTGATTAACCAAAATAATAAAATAAAAGTAAAAAGAGGAATAACCTTGGAGGTCAATCATCACTTCGAAAGCGGATAGTAGATGTCACATTGTATATGTTTACCAAATTTCGGGTGAATAGGTCAAACGGTTTACAAGCTACAGGTGATTTAAAATCCTGAACAGACAAATGAACAGCCATGGTAGCATATTATATATAAAGATTTGCTAAAATTAGAAAAAACTATTATTGTAAATGTTTTGATATTTAGTCAACAATAAATAAAATTCATTTAACTAACTGTAACTTCAATTTAAAAAATGCAGCCTTACTATAATTCTTGGCAAGTGACATACATATCTACAGTATATAAACTAAGCTTTCAAATGTTAGAGACAGGATCATCTAAAATCATAACATTTCAGCTTTATCACGGATCAGTCTGTTTTGTACCTTATCTACAAGTCTTGTGATAAAAACTCCTTCACTGGTACACTACTGAAGTTTATTCCAGCCACACAGCTCATACAGGTCATGCTGGGTAGCGTGCACACGTTGCTGCACCCACCACACGACGAAACAGTTCTGGATCCCGGTTAGCAACCCCCCAGGCAGACATATGGTTCTGTCCCACCCTCCCAGAAATGTCCATCTATCTGCCACAGCCCTGGGCATCCCCTTGGCCTGGTCTAGTTGCTCAAGTCCTCAACAATGAGAATCCTTTTAGCTGGATCACCCTCAGGGAATCATGCCACATGGCCATAAAGCCATAACTGATGCTCCCTCACAATGCAGGTAATGTGCCTCATTCGGGACTCTGTGAGCAACCACTCATTTTCAAAAAATCAAACCCGTGGTACCCAAGGATTCTCCAAAGAGACACAGTACTGAAGAAGTCCAGCCACACACAAAAAAAATTATTTTGCAAAAGTCTGATGCAGAGATTAAGCACACATATGTGTAGATAGATAGATAGATACTTTATTAATCCCAAGGGGAAATTCACATACTCCAGCAGCAGCATACTGATAAAAAACAATGTTAAATTAAAGAGTGATAACAATGAAGGTATAACAGATAGACAAGACTTTTGTATAATATTAACCCCCCCGGGTGGAATTGAAGAGTCGCATAGTGTGGGGGAGGAACGATCTCCTCAGTCTGTCAGTGGAGCAGGACAGTGACAGCAGTCTGTTGCTGAAGCTGCTCCTCTGTCTGGAGATGATCCTGTTCAGTGGATGCAGTGGATTCTCCATGATTGACAGGAGCCTGCTGAGTGCCCGTCGCTCTGCCACAGATGTCAAACTGTCCAGCTCCATGCCTACAATAGAGCCTGCCTTCCTCACCAGTTTGTCCAGGTGTGAGGCATCCCTCTTCTTTATGCTGCCTCCCCAGCACACTACCGCGTAGAAGAGGGTGCTCGCCACAACTGTCTGAAAGAATATCTGCAGCATCTTATTGCAGATGTTGAAGGATGCCAGCCTTCTAAGGGAGTATAGTCGGCTCTGTCCTCTCTTGCATAGAGCATCAGTATTGGCAGTCCAGTCCAATTTATCATCCAGCTGCACTGCCAGGTATTTATAGGTCTGCACCCACTGCACACAGTCGCCTCTATGATCACGGGATCCATGAGGGGCCTGGGCCTCCTAAAATCCACCACCAGCTCCTTGGTTTTGCTGGTGTTCAGGTGTAGGTGGTTTCGCACCATTTAACAAAGTCCTTGATTAGTGTATGATAAAGGTAAAAGAACTGAATAAATGTTATGGGGATACATTTAGTTTTAATTAGGTTAAAATTTGGTAAGTTCTGTACAGGTGTTATTCCTGCCTTACTGCACCACGGTGTGCAAGGAGTTTCATGTTGTCCCCATGCATTTGTAAACTGATAGGTATACTCAGTGAGTATGCTTAACTGAATATGATTATCCATTTTAAACACTGAATACTGAAAATGTGTCAGTAATAACCCTCAATTAACAAAACTATTTGGTCTTTCATGTGTCTGTGAAATAAATAACTTCAATCCCTTTTTTCTATCACCAACCTGAGGCCCTGAAGATTTGTGGTATGAACACTTAGCTACTGTGCCACCAGATCAAACTGTTTCAAAATATCTATAGTAAGGGACTGGATTCAAGCTAAACACTTTGTTTATAGGTTTTTCTGTTATAAAAATATAATCAGCACAATATTTTTCTGATTGGCTGTGCGAGTGTGCCCTACAAAGGGCAGGCGTATAGTCCAATACGTTTGCTTCTTGCCTTACATTCAGTTTTGCTGCAATATTCATTGTCACCTTGTGACCCCAAACTGGGCGAATTTAATTTACCCCTTAGCACATGTAGGATTAAATGTAAACCTAAAACTTTCATTCAGTTCTTGTTACTGGATTACATGCTATTCACATCATTAATTTGTCTTCACTAGCCGCTGTAAGACAACAGGTACACAATGACACTGAATATCCGGGCAATACTTTTGCAAAAAAACCAATAATGATTGTGAAGTAATGCAGCACTTTGGCAAATTAATGCAATTCTTTTGTGAAATAACACATTTTTTTTTTTTAGTAGTGGAAATTAGCTTCCTTAGGTACACTGTACAGACAGATGTTTTCATGCTAAAGTATCTAAGGAAGAGAATTAGACAGTATTGTTAGCACTGAAGAGAAAAACATGGTTTAATTTCAGGATAGTAGGTTCGGATAGGTGTGTCTGCACTTTAAGTTTCAAGTTTGCTGTCCTGTATTTATAGTAGAATAAAATTCTTACTTGCACTCGTAGTGTTAGCAATACAGTGCCAACAAAAGATATGCACACAAATGTTTGCCCTATATATATATATACTTTTTTATTATTAATGTGTTAACTTTTTTTCTGCTCATGGCACATCTATAAAGCATGTAATGCTTATGACTCATGAGACACACATGAAAACTGGAGCTTTAAAGAAGTTGACACTTGAAAATGCAGACCTCCACAAAAACAGGAATCTCTTCAACCACAAAGTAACTTAATCAAAGAAAAAATATTCTGACAGGAATTTTTTCATTGTGAAGCAGAAACATGTGCATCAGTAATCACTAAGTAAGCCTTTTACGTACAAATTCATACATATTGAGAATGAAATAACTGAATGTACTAAAGGTAGCAGTGTGATGATCTTTATGGATTTCCTACTTCTAATTGTTTATTTCTAGTGATAATACAAGCTAACCACTCAAAAATGTGCATGGACTTAATCTAGAAGTGATGAGTTTTGGATGTTTAAGTTTGTCAGTGTTATTGTTTATCGGAAGGACACCTCCACTCAAATTTCTTTCTTCACTTTATTTACATTTTATGCTGTTGATTGTTTTGTTTTTTATCTGAAAAACTACTAAATAACAGACATTACTTTGCATTTATTAAGGAGAGATTTGTCACTTCACTCTGATGATTGCTTTATTAGAGGAACCTTTCAAAACTTGTAACAAAATTATAGGAAAGGTTCAATGAGACATTTGGTTTTAGAGGTGGTGTGGAAAACAAGAAACTGCTCTTTTACTTACATTTGACCATGTATCACCAATAAAAATATTTTTTTGGCAGAAGCATACTATACTCATAATTATGATTATCACATTTTCTTTGTGGCGCACTGTTCTCAGGAACAGTGACATACAAGTCATTCCTCTGGCAACTTCCTGGTGTCATAGAAGAACTGAACTATTTGCAGGGGTTCATCAGTCATAAGTTTAAATTTACCTGGTATTTCATCTGGGCCATCTAATCTACTCACATTTAGTTGTTAAATAGCCATCTTTAGTTTGTCCTAAGTAATAGCTGGAGCTATTTGTCTCCATCATTTTCGTGTAATTCTAGATAGATAGTAAACACATGGCACATTACAGGAAGAAACAGTAACAGCCTTTTTGAAATTTTGTGATACTTTCTAATTTGCTAATAAATTCAGTGCTTCTCATGGCCTCTAGGAGTAGGCTCCTTTCATTCTTCACTTCTGATATAGAGTACTTTAATGCTATATGAAGCAATGGTTTCCTTAATTCTATGTGAGGTGACTCTTGCAAAGGCTTTTATAATTTAACATTTTATAATTCAGATGTTTCTTTGCTGCATTGTAATGAATTCCTCTTCATTAGCATGACAGAAATTTCTAATACATTAATAAATAGACGATGAATTCAGATAGATCACACAGTAGACACTCTATCAGTATTTAGAGGTTTAGCATTTGTCAAAGTAAAAAGGAGATGGTTAAATAGGGATCTATGAGGTGCATTTATATTTTGTTATATTTTTGATAAAGTCTTAAATTAATGTGGTACTCTTTCTTTTGTTTTGTTTATACGGTAGTCACATTGCATTTTTTTTACTTTGACAGTAATAAAATAATGAGAAGTAATTGGAATAAAGAAATTGTCTCTGTTAGCTGTTTTACAAAGAGTTCAGATGAGGTAATGTTCTCAGAATCTTCACAAAATCCTCCCAGTTGGTTTCAAACACAATGTTTCAAGCACAGAATAGATTAGAAATTTGAATATCTCTCCTTTTAAAGTCGAAAATATGTGTTGCAAAAAGTCCTTTAGCCTACCTTGCTCCTGATTACAAACTATTGTACTTCAGCGTACAAGCAGTCTATTTAATCTTTAATTGGAAAATACAGTATAATTAACCCTTATAGAAATTGCATTTGTAAAAATGAATTTCTAATTAGTAAAATTGAATTGTGTGCCCCCAAATTGGATTTGTTTCTGGTCCATTTGCTTATTTCTGTCCACTCATTTCTGTTTTATTCTTGGGTACTTTCTTCCTCCTGCAGCTTTAGAGATTGTATACAGTATATCCTGTTTCAAGGAGCTTGAGTTACAAATTCAAATCTGAGAGGAGTGCACCAACAAGCAGGCCCCTACGGAACATCTGAACAATAGAGCTTGAAAATTTCTTGTTACTTTGCACAAAGTCTCTAATTGATTTTCTTGCAAAGGCTCTTTGTACATGTAATTGATAACAGTAATTGCAGGCACCTGGTGATATAGTCAACACTAGAAGAATGAATGTCAAAATCCAGACAAGATAATTACACTTCAAATTAATTTTGAATAGTGAAATAACAGAGCAAGTATCCAAAATGCACAAAAGTACATTGGCAAAAAAATCATTCAGCAGGATAACAAGTCTTTTGAAAGACATCCAGAGGACCTGGAGAAAAAAAACACGCAGGCACAGGAACAACTGGCAGATTTCATGGAGGCAACAACCAGATTGTAAAGATTCAAACCAAGGAGGCTGAAGCGCTAACCACTACCCCACCATTCTGACCACCTTTTAATAATAATAATACATGACCATGATCGCGTAATGAACTTGTTGTTCTGTCTTGGGCTGATTTCTGCCTTACATCCAATGCTGCCAGAATAAGCTTCAGCCACAGTAACCCTAAATTGGAGTGGATTTAAGAATTTTATTTGATTATATTGTATACAATATTTTTTATCAACTCCTATAATACTTTTTTTCAGAAATGACTGATGCAGCAATGGCAGCAATGATTTATGAGTGGCTTATTTGGGATATGATCTTTATTGATTATTCTCACCTACCCCTAAAAGAAATCTCTGCTGCCAGTGCACAGCCCTCTCCTACTCTATAATCCATTATTACTTCTAGTACTTGTCTTTAAGATGTAATGTAAAACTGTATTGTTCTCACATTTATACATTTCCTTATAGAAGCAATGTGGCGATCACTATTTCCTCTCAGTCCCAGAGATGACAGGCTCAGTCTGTGTATGAATATTTTTTGTACGTTCTCAGCATATCTGTATCCTATCCCATCTACAGTGAGTTTTTGCCTGCTCCCAGAGGCAGTGTATGATGGTTATTTTATCTGAAGTCGGACTGATTGGTGATTGAGTATGAAAAAACAATAGAAACAGCGGAAGTGAAATGTCCGAAATCTCCTGAGGACCGGCATTATTTTTTTCTTATTTATTGTTACATTTTTATGCGACAAGTTCATTATGAACCGGTTGTATCATTCTTTGTAAAGTTATCCTGTTTTTCTAGGGATGTTCATTATGATTGTCAATAAGATTTTTTTATTTACTGAGGATTTTTTCTGTGGAGTTTCACTTGTTACCTATTTATTTTTTATATATTTGCCTGCTTTATTTTTCACTTTGAAATTATGGAATATGCTTCATTTCCATTAATTCTATGTGCTGTATATAGATTATGTCTGCGCTTAGATATGACCTGTGGAGCCAAAAAAGCATGCAATAAATAATAATGTTACTTTAGGGATATTCCACCCTTAAGCATTCATTTTAACTAAGCTATGCTTTCATTATTTTCTAGCAAAGTGCAGTTTCCATCAGTACATACAATCAGTAATGTTCTGCATTACCTTTGTAACCAAGGCCTTTATCTGATTTTATAGAAGCAGAAGAGCTTCATTATTGATGGGCAAAGTAAGCTTGTTTACTCGAAGAAATGCCAGAAACTTTTTGAATTTTTTCTTAACAAATACAAGCAATTGTAAATTCGGCAAAAAATAAAATAAAATAAAATAAAATAATAAAAAAACAGCGCTGGGATAGACATATGCAAGTCTGGCTGGTCAGGGTGCCATTAGCACTGAGCATATGGAGCTTAGCTTTGGCAGTGTAAATATCTGAGGATGTGTTTATTAATACAGGAAGAAAATGCAGGCAAAGCAAAAATAAAGAGCAAAATATGTGTATTTAAATGACAAACCTTCTGTTGCAATCCAGTGGTCCAATGGCTGCTAGCTGCGTTAACTTTAAGTCAATTCAGTTTACTTTTTTTAAGTGAACTTCTATTTATAAGCCAAGGGCCCAATATAATAAGCACAATGTAACTGAATCATAAACAGAGAAAAAGTGTGATATATATATATATATATATATATATATATACCTGTATATATAGATGTGTATTTAGAGCAAATTATAAGGAACACCTGGTTACCCATGCAGTTATCTACTCTGTGAATCATCTGGCAGCAGTACAATGCATAAAATGGCGCATTTGCAGATAAGAGTTTCTGTTAATGTTCACTTCAGACACCAAAATGGGGGTAAAATGTGAGCTCAGTGATTTCGACTGTGGCATCATTGTCGGTACTAGACGGGCTAGATCACCATACATAACAGTCTCTAGAGTTTACTCAAAGTGGAATTTAAAAACAAAACAAATAAAAAAACATACTGTGAGCAACAGTTCTGTGGATGGAAACACCTTGTTGACGAAAGAGGTCAGAGGAGAATCACCAGACTTACTTGAGTTAACAGAAAGCCTATTGTAGCTCAGATAACCACTTTCTACAACTGTGGTGAGCAGAAAAACATATCACAATACACTGTACAACACATTGAACCTTGAGACAGATGAACTACAACAGCAGAAGAACATGTTGGGTTCTATTTCTGTCAGACAAGAACAGAAAGCTGAGGCTGCAGTGGACACAGGCTTACCAAAACTGCACAGTTCAAGACAGGAAAAACATAGTCTGTCCTGATGAATATCGATTACTACTGAGGCACACAGATGGTAGGGTCACAATTTTACGCCAAAAGCATGAATCTATGTTTAAAGTCCAGAGGGGAATGTTTTCTTGTCACACTTTGAACCTGTTAATACCAATCAGTCCTAGCTTGACTGCCATTGCCTATTTGAGTATTGTTGCATATGCAGTTGTTCACGGACCACAATTCTTCTAATGGCTTCTTCCAGCATGGTAATCGCCATGTCACAAAGCAAAAATCATCACAAACTAGTTTCATGAACATGACAATGAGTTCAGTGTTCTTCAGTCACTGGACTTGAAACTAACAGAACACCTTTAGGATTTGGTAGAATGGGAGATCTGAGGCATGAATGTGCGTGTGACAGTTCTGTAGAAATTGCATAATGCAATCATGTCTGCATGGACCAGAATCTCGAAGGAATGCTTTCAACATCTTGTGGGGTTCATGCCATGAACAAGAACTGGGTCTGTTTAGAGAGCTAAATGAGGTCCTACCAATTACTGTATTTCCTAATCATTTACTCTGTGTGTGTATGTATGCATGTGTGTGTGTGTCTGTGTGTGTGTGTTTGTGTTTGCACATGTATAAATGGCTGCAATTTTATTTGGATAGAAGATGCTTGAAAGCAGGTGAAATGACACATCCATGCCAGGGCTGAGCAAGTGACACCACAGACATTGAATAGAAAAAAATCTTAGAAAAGACTTAATAATATCAAAACCAAAGATATTGTTACAATTAATTCGCATCCAAAAGAGCAGCCGCAATTAAAACTTCATTCTATTTTGCATCAAACATATTCAATGTTAAAATAAGGAGTCTTGAGCTTTGGCTTAAATGCTAAGACTGATGGACCTTCTCCAATATCAGTAAGTAAATCATTCAAGGCTTTGGGTGCCCTATAGCAAATTATTTTCAGAACTTTAAGCAGGTTTGTATTTTAAGATCGAAATGCACACCCAGGAGTATTGGCTAAGTACTGGGGGGGGGGGGGTGGGCTTTGGACGGTGTGAGCTAATTGCTAATTTATATTTGGGAAGGAGGTTTTAAAATCAACTCTAAACATAATAGGAAGTCAATGAATTGATTTAAGAACTTTAGTTATAGACTTAAATATCTTGGTTTATTTATTTGTGAGTCTGTGCAGATGGCAGACAAAATCCAATAGTAATAATGATTTGATGTTTGATTTTTCTACTCTTGTAATCTGGTCAGTCATGTCAGTCAGATTGTGGCTCTTACACTCTGAAAATCTTTGCCTATAGTATCATTAGGGCAGTCATCTAATGGGTATGGTTTAGATGTCACATAGATAGATTAGCAGATAGACAGTGTGGGGATTCAGAGAAGTTTTATTTATAGTTCTCTATTTACAATGCAGCACCACAAACAGATCACCTACAATAGTGCTCATAGTCCTTTTCTCTTCTTATCTTTCTTTCCTTTTATCTTCTCTTCTGCCACCCTCACTCCTCCACTCACAAGCTCTGTCCTCTGCCTCCCAGCTCCAGCTCTCCGAATGGAGTGAGGCGGCCCCTTTTATATTGTACCCGGATGTGCTCCTGGTGCTCGTTCATGGTTTTCCTGCAGCACTTCCTGCATGGGCACCTGGAAGCACTCTGGGTGTGCCTGGATTCTCTTCCGGCAGCACTTACTGGTGTGGCGGAAGTGCTGCCATCCAGGGCTCCGGGATTGTCCAGACATCCCCTGGCAGTGACAACGGGCCCCAACAGGGCTGAGCTTCCAAGCTCCAAGCCCGTGTTCCCGACGTACTCCAGGGGGGTAGCCCTCTCGTGTTCCGGGGGAGCTATTGTCCCCAATATATGACCTCCTCCGGTCCTTCCATTACAGGGGCGTCCTGGTGGGTCAAGTTCCCTAGTCGTGTGCAACAATAGATAGATAGATAGATAAAACTTTATTTGTCTCCAGGGAGAAATTTGTCATAGAGAACACAGAACGTCTTGGAAACGGAAGTCAGGGATGGGACTCTTTAAACTTTGAATATGTGACACCCTTTAAAACAGTCCCTGTAAGATGTATGTAATGCTCATATCTGTCATAACAAGAATGCCTATGTACAGTACATTTTTTTTCAAAGTTTTTTCAAAGAACAATTTACAAGAGACTTTAATTGAGTGACAAAACCAACCATGCAGGTACTCTTGATGCCAGCAGCCCAGGTTGCAAACTTGTTTTATAGCTCGGCTTGTTATTTTTTTTTGTAAGAGCACAATGGCCATAATGTGATCTGAAGTAAGTTAAGACAAGTGGCCTACACTAATTCAAACCACATATTTCTGTCTTTTAAAAACTCTACATAATTGTAAATGTCAGCATTTCCACTGTGCACCTTTTAAAATTCACAAGTTCCATGAAGGTATCCACCCTTTTATGTTAGGAGTTCCATATATTATAAACTGGCCTAATGTTTATAAAATTCATTTGTCTACTTTTTTGGAATGTTCTAGTGTGGCAGAAGGCTTTTTTTGTCATCTCAGCTGTTTATTGTGTTTTTATCCCATTCCTATTGCCATCTGCCTTATTCAGAAGATAAACTAATTAGTTTTCTGTTGTGTTGCAAATTAAGTGTTATTAGATTTCATTACATGTAGTGTATATATATATATATATATAAATATATGTATATAGGTATATTCAGCCTTAAGTTAAAATGTGTTTATAATGGCTATGCAGTTCTAGTAGTACTGTCAGTTTCTTTAGCTATATATTTTTATGGTTGCTGCTTTATTAGGTAATCCTGCCCTTTTCTTGTAATTGAAGGCTTAGTCAGTGTCAGCATCAAATGTGCAGACTGTGCCAGTTAAATCAGGTTGATGAATGTCATCTAGTTGTGTGTGTCTCTGTGTGTGATTTAATGATTTAAATATAAATGTGTGCTGGTCGTGGGTGCTAAATACTCTGGTATGAGGGTTAGCAGTAACAGAAATGTTTCTAAAATCAAAAAAAAAACAGGTCAACAGCTGTTCTGTATTTGAAAAAGCCCATTTTTGAAAGAGGAAGACCAAGAGTGACATGACTTTTGCAGAATCACAGTGGGCTACAACATCATTATCAGTGTGCCTTGTTGTCTAAATTATTGTTGATCAATTTTTCCCATCATGCTTGATTCTGTGACATGTGTAGCACTTCTGTTTTCATACCAACTTCTACAATGCTGTTCTTCAAACTGTCAAATGAATACTGTCTAAGTACTTTAACTGCAGCTTTTCCCTTCCCTTGGTACCTTGTGTTTTTCCAGGGACAACTTCATTTTTAAGCCCCTCTCGCCTCATTATGTGTGCAAAGAATTTAAGCTTTCTTTCAGATCCAGCATTAACATGTGATTCTTAACTTGTCAAGTGTGCTGGCTATGATACTTTTAGTATACAGTATGTCTGAGAAACCACATTTCAAATACTTTAATCTGTGGCTTTGGATATTGTCCATGTTTTGTATCCATAAAACACTACTTACTAGACACAACTTTTCAGCATGCTAAGTCTCATTGTCATGCTTATTTGTCTAAATGTAAACTTTTAAAATGTAAACTGTTCACATTTGCCGTCCCATATGATGATACACCCTAAAATTATGAAAACGATCTACCTACCATTTTCTATCCATGGACCATGAGATTGCATTTGAGACAATGATTTCTTTGTTATTACCACGTAAAACCTCTTTTTGATGTTTCAACTTAACTCTCATTTCTTACACATTCTAGCAGTTGTTGAAGTTTGTTCCGTGTATCTACAATTAGTGTGGCATCATCTGCAAATCTTGCAGTATATTGATAATATTTGTCCTTCTACTGTAACACCTAACACATCTCTAATTTGATTAAAATTCCTTTCTACATAAAAATTAAACACCTTTGGTGAAAGCATGTTTCTATGTTTATTTCCTTTAAGGATCTTGATCCATGTAGATGCTTTGGAAGAATATAGCAAACATTTAGCTAATGACATACAAACCCCATTTCCAAAAAAGTTGGGGCACTTTCAAAAAATGCAATAAAAACTAAAATCTGTAATTTGGTAATTCACTTCAACCTTTATTTAGCAGGCAAAAGGACAAAGAAAAAATTTTCAGTATTTTCCCTGACAAACTTAAACAAATTTAGAAATTGATACCTGCAACACACTCAAAAAAAGTTGGGACAGAGGCAAGTTTACATCCCCTTTTCTTTTAATTACACTTCTTAATTGTTTGGGAACTTAAGAAACTAATTTTTGCAGTTTTTTAAGTGGAGTTTTTGGCCATTCTTGCTGTATACAAGACTTGAGCTGCTTAACAGTCCATCATTGCTGTTGTCAAATTCTCCTCTTTATGATGTGCCAGACATTTTCAATAGGAGGCACACCAGTCAGTCAGACAAACTCAATGTCTATGAAGCCACACTTTTGTAATTTGTGCGGAATGAGGCCTGGCATTGTCCTGCTGAAATATGCTGGGAAAAGGTGTTGTCTTGACTGTAGCATATGTCTCTCTAAAATTCCAATATAAGCCTCTGCATTAATGGTGCCTTCACATATATGCAGATGCCCCATGCCATGGGCACTGATGCACCGCCATACTATCACAGATGCCTGTTTCTGCACCTTTCGTTGATAACAGTCTGGTTAGTTTTTTTCATCTGCAGCTGAAACATGGACTCATCTCACCACAGAACACATTTCCATTTTTTGGTCCATCCCAGATGAGCTTGTGGCCCAGAGAACTCGCCGACGTTTCTACACAAAATTGATGTATGGCTTCCGCTTTGCGTAATACAGTTTCAGGGAGCATTTCTTGATGCAGCAGTGGATTGTGTTAAGCAACAATGATTTCCCAAAGTACTCCAGAGCCCAAGTGGCTCTTGCAGTACCACTTAAGGGATCAAAGGCTGCGCACATTTAGCAATGGTTTCCACCTTTGGCCTTTATACACAGAGATTTCCCCTGATTCCCTGAATCTTTTCACAATGTTATTAACTATTGATGGTCTTCTTCTTCTTTGTCTTCTTTCGGCAGCTCCCATTAGGGGTTGCCACAGTGGATCATCTTCTTCCATATCTTTCTGTCCTCGGCATCTTGTTCTGTCACACCCATCACCTGCACATCCTCTCTCTCCACATCCATAAATCTTCTCTTAGGCCTTCCTCTTTTCCTCTTGCCTGGCAGCTCTGTCTTTGGTCTGACAGCTCTGTCATCCTTTTCCTAATATACCCAGCATCTCTGCCAAAAAAGGTGGGTACAATTGATTGTGATATGCATTGCATTATTACCTTATTGGGCCATGTGATAAAAAATATTTTACATATGTTATTATTAAGAATAAGAAAGAAATTAAAGGCAGAGTTAATCAGAGGAACAGTGTGTTTTTTTGGAAGGGAAGGACATGCAAACTGCTATATTTGTATTGAGGATGCTGCCTGAACATTGTTGAAATGTTGAATGATTCAGATATTGGTGTAAAACATTTGCAAATCTTGCAGAATTTTTGGAAACATACATCAGCAATCAAAATAGATGTTGAAAGTGGAGTAGAAGAGTACTGCCTAAATATTTGAATCAGAATCGACATTGCCAGCATCCACAGGTCAGCAAACCATGTGACTGTGTTAAAGTTTTTTAAGCTAGAAAGTAGAAAGCTTCAAAAACTTGCCATTTTAGGACTGGAAATGTATTGTGTATGTCTGGTGAATCCTGGGTCCTGCTGTGCTTTATACTGATGGGAGAACCAGGATATTGAGAAACTCAGCAAGTCTTCTTCTTCTTTCGGCTGCTCCTATTAGGGGTTGCCACAGCGGATCATCTTCTTCCATATCTTTCTGTCCTATGCATCTTGTTCTATTACACCCATCACCTGCATGTCCCATACTGCCAACATTCAAAGTTCCTACCCTCAGTTCCACTCTCTTTACCTTCCTCCTCTCCTCCTGCCTCTGGGAACATCTCCCCCCTCTTCTTCTCCTTCTTCTTTGACCAATAGTAGCCCAATTTCTGTCATCACCCTGTTGGCTTTATTATGCCAAGTGCCAATAACGTAAGCTGATAGTGATGGGGTAATGATGTTTTGTGAATTTTGTTAGAACATTTTGACAGCCATTATAGTCTTTTGAATGCCATGGAATTCCTGGGTTTGCTCATTCTTATACTTCTAGCCATTCTTGTGCTGTTACTGCTTGAAGGATTTTAGTGAAGTCAGTGTAAAATTGATCTTTATTATAATGGCACATTGCATGTAATCGGGATTTGTAGGCAGGTTTTGTGTCTTTATATATATATGATTAAAACCTACCACTGTTAAGAGGGATGTCTTCAAAGAAAGTCTGATGAGCATCATACTAGCAGCTAGCACATTCTTCTTCAAATAAGAACCAGTTGGCAAATGGTCACAAACATTGGGCACTTTAGGACTGAAAGAATATTTCATAGACTGATGAGTCCTGGTTCCTGCCACTTCAAACCAGGATATGGAAAAATAACCCTTCAGGTTAGGAATTCGGCCTGGTGTCAGGAAAGCAAGCTGGTATGTGGGGTAATGATGTTGGGTATTATTAGAATACATTAAAAACTCATTTACTCGTTCACAAAAGGTGGATAGCTGAATTACAAAGATAAATGTTGTGTGTTTTCAAAGGACATCACTAAGACTCATGTGGGAGAATAAGAACAAACAAATAAATATTGTCAAGAAATACAGAAACAGGCTTCAAAGGTTTGCAGAGTTAATAAAAGATCAACTCCGTATCATAAGCTTCTGACTAAACAAGGTACCAGCATCAATCGAGAGATGCCACAAGCAGAACATGCTTTTAGAAAATTATTATTTCATGCTTCATATGAACATACATTAAGTGTCTTTACATAGAAAACATCTCAGCCACAGTTCAAAACTGACACCAAGGCCTAGTGAAACAGCTCTGCTAACTCCTAAGAAAATAAATATAAGCCTATCCATCTTTACTAGAAGCCCTGCATGACTGGCCCTGGTTTTCTTTGTGCACAATTCTACTAGAGCAGAGATGATCCCCATTGACTATATACTTAATTTAAGTGGGTCTACAGATGAATAACTGGAGAGAGATACGGGTGAATTTTTATCTTTCATGTGTCCATTTCCTCTGTATAAGCTAATCATGCAAAAATGGTATTTCTAATAAACTATCACTTTTCTCAAATGCTGAAATATTTTATTCTTTTTTTGATATAGGAAATCTGCCCCTAAAGCATACCGTGCATGCAAGATTATTTTTTTTTCCTGTGGCATGAAGCTTAATCTTATGGTGCAGCAGGAGTATGAAAAAGCAAATATGGTTCAGATTAAATTGTTGCAGTAGCTAGACAAACATAATTCTAAAAAAAAATATGGAGTTTCCCTAAATAAAACAAAGTTGAGGAAAGCAATCTGTGTGCTTAAAATGTATGTGTTGTGTGCAGGTGGGCTGTCGTTAGATGAGCGATGTTGCAATACCTTTCTGAGGAGAGATGAGATTATTCTTATTTCCTATCGGTCTCAGCGTCTCATCATTTTTAACTATATTTCAATTTTCATTTGCTGGTGGTGACAGCTTTGCTCAGAGGAAGTGCTAAACATTTGTGGCTACAGAGCAGTACAAAGTTTCCAACTAGTAATATAGCTCACACAAAGTCATCTAGGTTAGCATTTTTCTGCCATCCTACAATGTGAGTTTTTCACGGGTAGGTGCCCATCTATAAAATGTATGAAACCTTGAAGAAAAATGCCACTAAGGTCTGACAAAGCTTTTCTGTGTGGCAGCAGGGAGTTTTATCATAGAAAATGAAGAGGCCATGAGAGAAATAGATTTCCTAAAGACCCCTTGACTTTTGAATGATTCATGGTACTATCTGGGATACATGGACAGTGAGTACTGTTAGGTTCCCGTCTGGTATCCCTGTAGCCATACTTGGGTTCACCCCTCACCCTGGAAAGGATTCATGGGGTCTTTCAGGAAGGCATGTAAAGCTGCCATGTGGTTAAGAAAAAAATCATCCTAGAATCAGGCATACAGTTCGGATACAGGTTTGCTGGCAGGCAGGCAGGCAGGCAGGCAGACAGACAGACAGACAGGAAGGGGAGTAGTTGTTGGTACCCTGCTTTATAGATGGTGGTTTAGTACCTACATAGCCAGGGACAGAGCGGCAGCGCCTCCCTCTCATTCACTTTGCTTTATAATAAACATATCATTTATAGCATAATTTTTGCATAAGGAAAGATCACCAGGGTGCATATTGCTTTTACAGCAGCTACAAGTTGACTTTGTATTGTAAATATGCTTCTGACTCTGAGCAAGTCTCTCTTCCATAGTCTGCAAAACAAATGACACTTACAGAGTGACAGGCTCAAAGCCGTTCCTGGTTAGGAACTGGTAAAGCAGCAGAAAGAGGATACATTAAGACACTGGAAATTAGACTGTTATCCTGTAGAACTATCACTGCCTGCTGAATGCAATCCCAGACTGCATATGGGTCAAAGTAACTGGTGAGCCAAGAAAAAGATGCCACCTCTCAAAGGTGTATGCAGTGCATGCAGAAGACATATTTCATTATTAATTGTACTTCTTTGCCAGCACAAGTGATTTTTTTTTTTTGCCGACACATCATTTTGTTCTCAAAAAAATGACTTTCTACTTTGCATTCCTGCTCTTATTACCTCTTTTTTAATCCATCAGAAAAAGACATTTCTGTGATCCTCAAAGCCTACCATACAGTTTTTTTTAATTTAGAAAGTGAATTGAAAGAACCATTAGAGGTAGTACAGGCTAGAGTCCTGGGTGTGAGTCATGACAAACCCAGTTGCTGTCTGTTTGCAGTCTACATATACTTCACTGAGGTTTTACTCTAGATACGCTGGTTATCCTGCCACATCCCAAAGATGAGTGAGTGAGAGACCCATTTAAGGTTTTCTTTGTCTTCTGCACAAATAATTTCCAGTCGCTAAAATCTTAATTTGCAAAACTGCAATAGATTGCGGGATTTGTTTAGAAAATGTACACTTTGTGCAAGATAATATGAAACTCCAGTCTCTGCCATGGTATTACGGTATAATTACATGCTTTTGGGTTAGTCAATACACAGTTTCCTGAGGCTCATTTTTAATACATTTAGAATGTAGTATGTTGGTTTGGATGTACTGTACATGAATATGTTAGTTAGTGATGAGTGAACCCTGCTGAATTTGCTTTGTCTTGAGTTCAGCGAAATCATGGGAAGGTTCGCAAACTTTGTCGAACTCAGCAAAATGCATTGAAGTCAACAGGGTCGGAGTAATTGTAATATTTTTGAATAAATAATAATAGTGGAATGGTCTTTTAAGTGTCGTCAATCACACGGAAACTACTGGCAAAAATGCTGGAACAGTTGTTGTGGCCAAAAATGTGACCTGAACTGTGAGGCAGCAGTGGTAATCATGGCCTCAACATGCCCCGATATTAAATTAATAGAATTTAAAGGAGCAGTAAAATTTCTTTTGTGTTGTGGCAGACAAAAATGATGAATTAATTAAGTCTTACTATCCACAGATTCGATAGCAGATACTCACACCTCTAAAAATAAAAGTATAGGTTGTTTAGTTTTACCCTGACACATTTGCATTCTCACTGCCACTGCTACCAAATAAGATCACTGAAGGACATGGATTCTTCACTCATTCCTATTTGTATCAACTGTACAGCAGTCTGGGTAATACTATTAAAGTGGTAGGCCCAGGTATTATACACAGATCACATACAAGTTCATAACAAATAGCTTTACTCTCAAAACACAAATATGCTGACACATTTCCAGGTTTCTTTTCCATGCACATTTTATGTTTAAATGTGTTTGCAAGTTTTCTGTTCATTTTTAGTCCACAGTAGTTTAGTATTGTCTCTTACAGTTCTTTCATGCCTGCCATACTGGCCTTGTAAAGCATCATGGGGCACTGGGAAAAAAAGTTTGTGTAAGTCGACTGCTAGATGTGAATTAAAAGAAAAATATTAAGTGAGTAAGACCACCAGCGAACACAGCATATTTACCGTAAAACACACTTTAGCGAATTTCACTGATCAACACTAGTGTTTGTTTCCATCCATAAATTCATAAATAGTACATTTGTTCAAATAACTAGACTGCTAGATTTATTTGTAGATTTAAATATATATGTGTGTGAGTATGTGTGTGTGTATGTGACCAGGATTCCAGGTTACCAAAGGAATTTAAAGAGCGTAAAGTAACCAAAAATGTCACAACCAAATATTCTAAAGGTAAATTTTCCATCGCAGTTTGGAAAGGTGGTATTAATGCCAAGGAGAGGAAGCAGTTGACAGAGTGGTAAGCACTGCTTGTAAAATCCCCTAACTGTATATTCACTCTGCCTTTGCTGACTGAAATCTAAAGCCATTAAAATCTTCGATAACTCGTTACATCCTGCCAGTCTTAATCCAGATGGTAAACAGCCTTAAGTTAATCAAGACCAGAACTTTTAGATTTCATAAAAGTACAGTACTTATACACAAGCTGTGAGATGCACAAAATTAAAATGTTAATTTTAAGAGTTGTCTGAAATAATTTAATGAATATGTCTTTATGTATTCCCTGATGATGCTGGAGGGATTGTATTTTTCAAGTGGTGTGGAAGCATCTGGAAATTCCCCAGGAATACCTGGCAGACTTTATTGGGATAGTGTAGCCTTATCAACCCAGCTCAGTGAGTTGTACACATGCCTCTCACCTATCAAAGCAGAATCAAGATGGTGAGAATGTCTACGTTTTTTTCTTAAAATGTTTGTTTCTAGATTGGTAGGAAATGATGATTGTCCTTAGGTTGTATATTTTCATTGATGGTTTGTTTGTTTGAGCTTCATAACAGCAAATCTCAACTAAGATTGTTATTACAATGAAGTATTTCTTCTTCTTCTTCTTCTTCTTCTTCTTCTTCTTCTTCTTCTTCTTCTTCTTCCTTTGCACTTGCCTTTGTAGTGTTGGGGTAGTATTTATTCTTTGATATGTGTTTGCTTAAGTATGAACTGCATGTTGGCATAAATAAAAATCCATTTAGTTACAACAATTGACATATTCAGATGTATTTTTATATATGTCAGCTTCAGTATGTGCATCAGATCTGAATTGGTTGCTTTCAGTTTATAGCCATTCACTATATTGGCCAGTTAAGTTAGCATTTCACTTTCTTCATACTATTGTCAAAACATTTCAGTCATTATTATAGTACTAGGGTGTTGTACCGTGTTAGCCATTATGAATATAGAGAAAAGCCAAGCAAAATGACACCTTTTACTGGCTAACTAAAAAGATTACAATATTACATCTTGCCTGAAGAAGGGGCCTGAGTAGCCTCAAAATCTTGCATATTGTAATCTTTTTAGTTAGCCAATAAAAAGTGTCATTTTGCTTGGCTTTTCTCTACAGTCATTATTATAAATATTTTAGACCAAGTGTGCAAACATATTGGACTTGCTTTATTATTGAAAGTCATGTTTGGTTTCCTTGTTATGCAGTATTTTTCATTTTCACTCATTATGTAAGAATATCAGAACTGTGCTCTTTGCCCCACCTGGCTTTACCATCCAACCCCAGCCCTCCCATTACCAAATTATTAGTGTGGCTAAGGAAATAAAATGTTTAGTTCTGCCTATACTGTACGTACACACCCAGAATTTATTGAGTAGCTAATTACTTGAGTTATCTTTTGGGTGCCATTTATTAATTCTTTAAACCTGTTTTGTTATTATAATGCGCAACAGTATTTCATATTGCTTTGACAAATTAATGTTTCTGGCTGTAAACACCAAGATTGTGACAGTAAAAATGAGGTAGACTCCAAGAAATATATGGATTCTGCCTGTGGAATAAGTTTGCCAGCTGTATACCCATGCACCTTGACCACACTATTGTATCTTGTCTTGACACTTTCAGAGGCACGACCACAACCAGGTTTAGTTAGTTGACCATAAGTTAGTTGAATTGTCTTATGAAGCTGTCAGGTAGATTCATTTGTCAATAAGACCGAATAAAGCCATGCTAGCTCTACTCTGTTATTAATCATGGGGTGCTTAAAGTGAAACGTCCCCTGAAGCTCAGGGGACATACATATGTACTGTAAGTGGAGAGTGGTAATACAGATTCACGCTTTACCTTTTTCTTACCAGTATAAACAAATCATGATTCCTGGCTATATGCATAACTCGGAATGCAGCCTAATAAATTAATTTGGATGCCTGTTGTCCTTTTTTAACTTATTTACAAATTTCATACTGACCGCAGACCATAAATACCTACTGTATGTTTAAATAAAAGTAAATTTTGCCATTGTTGAGGAATCTTTTACTAAAAAAATCTGAACTAATTTATCATTTTGACTGTGTTTTGCTTTTTGATGATGAAATCTAATTTCTTTGGTATTCCAATACAAAGGTGACATGGATTAATTGGCTATTTTATCAACAGCTTTTGCAAACTGCAGTCTTTTTCAACATTCATTTTACTTGCTGAAGAAAGTTTAACAGGAAGGAAGCAACATGCACACATGCCATACGTTTAACAAGGCTTAATTCCTTTACATTGCAGTGCTCTTATTTTGCCTTGTCATTCTTAACAAAGAAATATCTGCAATGACAAGTGCCTGTCAAGAATGCTGTCATAGCTGCTTAGGTGTTTTATGTCATGTCTTGTATACTCACGAAATCATGACAGAATGGCAGACGACTTGAAGTAAATGTGTATGCTCTGGTTCTTTTTATTAGGACTTTTCTCAGTTGTAACTTCATGAAATTCATTTTAAATTGACAACCATTCATTTGGGCTGAAGGCAAGTTTGCCTAAATGTCTTCAAAACCTTTGCCTCCTACATTACACAGCAGAAATACAGTAGTATAGACAGCAATAAATAAACCAGCATTTTTCTAAATATTTCTGAGTCATGGCTTAAGGTAAATAAATCAGTTAATTATCAGAGTATAACAAGTATTGCCTGTGGATATAATGGGTGAAATTGCATTTCAGCACAAAGTTAGCAAGGTTTTTAAGAACAGAAAACATTCCATTAGACTAATATGTAATAATGTATATTAGTAGAGTACATAAAATATATATTTTTCAATAGCATTTTGCAGTATCATGTAGTTAAAAATTGAGCCGAAATGGTTTTGTACTGGTGGCTGAAATAGCTAGACGCCAGATTCTAGTTGAAATGATGTATACGAGGTGTGGCAGAAAAGTAATGAGACAGGCAACACTGCTAGTGATCTGGCAACGCTGCGCTGTTGTCCTTGATAGAGCACGTGTATCAGTACCCTCCCATAGCTCAGTGCGAGTTTCAACTCCTTCCGTTAACTACGTGATTTTTGTGACTGCTATTAGCGAAGTTGTGTTTTTGGTTGTGCGTCACGCAAAATGGAACAGCGGAATTTTGAGCAACGTTGTGCCATTAAATTTTGTGTTAAGCTTGGAGAATCGGCAAGTGTGACGTTTGAAAAGTTAAAACAGGCCTATGGGGAACATTCTTTATCCCGAGATCAAGTGTTTCAGGGAGGCCTTCAACCTCGAAAACCAATGAAAACATCGAACGTGTGAACACTCTTGTGAGATCAGACCGTCGTTTAACATTAAGAATGTTGAGTGAACAATTAAATTTAAACAGATTTACCGTTCATCAAATTTTGACTGAACATTTGCACATGCGAAAGGTCTGTGCCAAAATGGTGCCGAAAAACCTCACAATTGAGCAGAAGGACAATCGAAAAAACGCATTCCTGTGGTTCCCCAGCCCCCTTATTCACCTGACCTGGCTTTTTCCTTTTTCCTAAACTGAAAAATGTCCTCAAAGGACGTCATTTGGGGACTTTAGAAAACATCCAAAAGAGTGTAACAACAACAACAACAACAACATTTATTTATATAGCACATATTCATACAAACAGTAGCTCAAAGTGCTTTACATAATAAAGAATAGAAAAATAAACACAATATGAAAACAAAATAAATCAGCATTAATTAACATCGAATAAGAGTAAGGTCCAATGGCCAGGGGGGACAGAAAAAACAAAATAAAAACTCCAGAAGGCTGGAGAAAAAAAAAAATAAAATCTGTAGGGATTCCAGACCATGAGACCGCCCAGTCCCCTCTGGGCATGCTACCTAACATAAATGAAACAGTCCTCTTTGGATTTAGGGTTCTCACGGAAAGACGGACATGCTAAAGACCATACCGGTTGAAGACTTCCAGCGCTGCTACCAACAGTGGGAACAACGTCTCCATCGGTGTGTAGCTGCCCAAGGGAACTACTTTGAAGGGGATAACATTGATGTTTGAAAAAAATAAAAACTTTGGTAAATAAAAAATCAGTCTCATTACTTTTCTGCCACACCTCGTAAATTGCTTCACTTGCTGTGCTGTTTTTGTTATGCAGGTCTTTGGTTAATTTTAATTCATATTTCTTAAACATTACATTTTTGTAAAAAGTACCCTATTTTGAAGTATGCTTGGACACTAAATACCAGTTAATATGATAAGAATTTGTGATTGTGTGAATTTCAACAGCTTGTGTTAGAGACCTGTCATCATCAGTAGGGATTATTGGATGCAGTGAGAGGAAAATATAAGGTAAAGCAAAATAACCACTCTCAAGCTACACTGGAAAGAGTAAATTAATCAGTAATTCAAGTTGCAATAGAACGTTTCTCTGTTTGATGATGAACAAAAATTCTACAGTTGAAAAGAATTGTATGAAGCACTCCATTTGAGATAACATACTGTAGCTGAAATTAAACTTTCATAACAAATTACACTAAAGAATAAGTGTACCAGATCTTAACACAGTCAGTCCCATGGGTGCCAAGTGATTTCATATAAGGCAGTAGATGCTTGCACATGTTGTCAAAATGCACCTAAAAAAAGTTGATCCGAACTAATTTTACCTACATGTAAAAGTTTTTTTGGGACACCACTTCCTAAAGACATGCAAGTTAGGTGAATTGTCAATGCTAAATTGGCCATACTGTGTGTTTGGTGTGTGGGTGTGTATGTGTTTGCCCTGTGATGGATTGGCACCCAATACTAGCCAGGACAATCTCAAGACTCACCGTGTCTCTGTTCTGGATTAAGCACGTTAGAAAATGACATGGCAATGAAACTATTTTTAATAAATTAATTCATAGCTTCCTCTTGTAATATTTTTCATTTTAAACAATATAATCCACACTGCCAAGATTTAAAGATATATACACATCAATACAATATCTTCTGTGTTTATGAGTCTGCCGTTTAATATCTGACCAAAGAAAACAAAAAAAATTTTCACCCTGAGATTCATGCTCACTTCAGTTTTCTTGTTCAGATCCCACATAATAAAGAATGCCAAATGGTTAAATCTCAGCAGATAGCCTCCTGCTTTGGGTCATTTCTTTCCCTGGAGTCTCCTTTTAGAATTAAAATAGCAATCTTCATGTTCAGTCAGACATTAAACTCTGTACTTACTTCTCCCTGGATTCCACTTGGCACTCAAATTGCTCAGTTTCCCTGGCTGTTATGTTAGATTTCTATATGCCTGATTTCTTGTGTGTTTAAATCAAGCCATAGAAATCGGTGTTCAGTGTTTTTGCCCTTGATATCTGGTCACTTGGTTTTGCCTGATAAATATATTCACCAGAATAAAAGTGGTGTGATTCTAAACACCCATCTTTGTAAATCTCTTAGGAATCACCTTAACAGCTGGTCTTTATTAAAAGAGTTTCGGACTCAGTGAAAATAATGCCTGGCTTCGGTGATAATCAGAACATGAAGATGAAGTAGTTGGAAATAGCAAAGGGCTGTGTCAGGAAGCATGTGTAAAATTAAAAAGAAAAAAAAGATAGAGGTTATTCTCATGCTGAATAAAAACAGAAAAGAAGGTGAGAGACACAATGTTATGGCTGTATAGTCTTGATGAAAAATATGCAGATGTGTTTCTAACTTTATTTTCTATTTTTTTAATGTGGAAATAGACTTCACTTTTTTACCTATAATAAAGTAAATGGGGAAAATAATGAAAAAAGGGAAAAATAAATACCACAAATCAGAGACTACGACATAAGCTATCACATTTATTCAGTTGGCATTAGGAGCTCAGTAGACAGAGCTAGAGGTGACTTTCTTTGCAAGAACATGGTGTTGGTAAAAATGGTGATGGACCAGTGGGGTATAATACATAGGATCATGCACATAGGTTTATAGGATTATTATTGTCATATGGACAGAGTACAGTGAAATACTCAGTCGAATGTGTTAATTAACATAGAACACACCACCAGTCCTTAGTGATTAGTGAGTATGACACCCTTACTTTGAAACATCAGTTTACCTTACATTAAATAACTTCGCTAAGCTTGACACTTCTTGTCTTCCTAGTGAGCATCACCATGAGATGCTTTGTAAGTGAGGCACGAAAACACCTTTTCTGTGATTATTCCTTTATATTTAGAACACAGGGGCCGAATTAGGAATCATTTTGTCTAAAGTCCAGCAATTTATTCTGTAGACCACATTCCCTACTAGCTGCGTTAACCACACATCTGGTCATTTACATCAGATAGTTATTAAAAGAGGGCACTACAGATAGTAGCTTAATAGGTGCAGGCACTTCATTTGTGTCAAGTGACTTAGTCTAGTCATTCAGCTCAGAGACTATAAACTGATACCGCAACATGAATCTGCTGTTGACCGTTAAATGACAGGAAAGTTGCTCTTAAAAGTAATGACAACTGAAAAAAAAATTCTTTTAATTATTAAGAACTCAGTTAATCGACTAAACAAAAAATGTGAGGAACAATATCCCCTGAAGATGGCTTTTTTTTTTTTTTTAACTTTCTCAAGATACAGTATTCAACTGTTTCATTTTTTATATATACTATATACTATATACACTCACCTAAAGGATTATGAGGAACACCATACTAATACGGTGTTTGACCCACTTTCGCCTTCAGAACTGCCTTAATTCTACGTGGCATTGATTCAACAAGGTGCTGAAAGCATTCTTTAGAAATGTTGGCCCATATTGATAGGATATCATCTGATGGAGTTGATGGAGATTTGTGGGATGCACATCCAGGGCACGAAGCTCCCGTTCTACCACATCCCAAAGATGCTCTATTGGGTTGAGATCTGGTGACTGTGGGAGCCATTTTAGTACAGTGAACTCATTGTCATGTTCAAGAAACCAATTTGAAATGATTCGAGCTTTGTGACATGGTGCATTATCCTGCTGGAAGTAGCCATCAGAGGATGGGTACATGGTGGTCATGAAGGGATGGACATGGTCAGAAACAATGCTCAGGTAGCCCGTGGCATTTAAACGATGCCCAAATGGCACTAAGGGGCCTAAAGTGTGCCAAGAAAACATCCCCCACACCATTACACCACCACCACCAGCCTGCACAGTGGTAACAAGGCATGATGGATCCATGTTCTCATTCTGTTTACGCCAAATTCTGACTCTACCATTTGAATGTCTCAACAGAAATCGAGACTCATCAGACCAGGCAACATTTTTCCAGTCTTCAACTGTCCAATTTTGGTGAGCTCGTGCAAATTGTAGCCTCTTTTTCCTATTTGTAGTGGAGATGAGTGGTACCCGGTGGGGTCTTCTGCTGTTGTAGCCCATCCGCCTTAAGGTTGTGCGTGTTGTGGCTTCACAAATGCTTTGCTGCAAACCTCGGTTGTAACGAGTGGTTATTTCAGTCAAAGTTGCTCTTCTATCAGCTTGAATCAGTCGGCCCATTCTCCTCTGACCTCTAGCATCAACAAGGCATTTTCGCCCACAGGACTGCCGCATATTGGATGTTTTTCCCTTTTCACACCATTCTTTGTAAACCCTAGAAATGGTTGTGCGTGAAAATCCCAGTAACTGAGCAGATTGTGAAATACTCAGACCGGCCCGTCTGGCACCAACAACCATGCCACGCTCAAAATTATTATATATATATAATAATGTGTGTGTGTGTGATGTGGTTTTTGAGCTTATTTGAGACTTTCCCCAATGGCGAGACATGCCAAAACACGATGAGTCTGTCAAGGGCTGCTTGTACATTGCCGAGGCAACCACAGGGTCATAGCACACCAAAGGTTCACAACACCACAGAGGCAACTGCAAGCTCACCACCACCAACTTCTGTCACCCGATGGGTGATGCAGGAACATTATAAACTGGCCACTGACTGGGCCACATTCCTGCCTGTTTTGTGTGTCAGTGTGTCGCAGAGTGGTAGCTCCTGCTTCACTAAATAATTTTGCTCTTTCTGTTTTGAGTGGAATAAAGCTGGTTTTCATGAAGCCCTTAGACTCAGCCTCTTCTTTATGGTGCAAGACAGTGGTCCATGCATCACAATATACATATATTATAGTCCCAGAAGACATAATACATAGGGTTCCTTACCCACCTGCAGTGCCTTTATAATTAAAGGTTAGGGATGGATGGGTTACCCGTCTGGGTTAAAAGGACAGAGGGGGACTATCCTCAATGGTCAGATATCTCGCCTATATATGGAATGACAGCATTCCGCAGCTGGGGCTCCCATTGGTGTACCAGTAGGGCAACGTAGGGTCTGTAGTCCTGGTAAGCAGCATTGCTGAGATACAGTGGTACCTCGGTATACGCCCGCTTTGAAATAAGTCCAACTTGGTATATGTCCTGTTTGGACGCAAAACATTTTGCTTGGTATACAACCTTTGTTTGGAATACGACTCGCGTGCTAGAACACCGTGCGCTATCCTTGTTTACCTCTCTCAGGACAAAGCCACAACTGCCCACGAGCATCAGTACGCCAGTTGCTAGCATTCAGTGAACAACCCGCGTGCTACCCTTGTTTACCTCTCTTGAGACAAAGCCACGACTGCCCACGAACGTCAGTACGCCAGTTGCTAGCATTCAGTGAACGACCCACGCTATAACTCTATATGAATTTTCATGTGATTTTGTGTTTTTTCGCATAAATTTGAATTGATTGTTGAAAAGTATGAAGGTGACATGCGTATCCGGGACTTGGAACGACGGTATCTACGATTGTGAAAAACAAAGACGTTATTAAAAAGTAAAGTGAGGTTAAATTTTCATTTATTTCATCTAATTGGTTTTGTATTTATGTATTTTAGTATTAAGCAGTGTTTAAATTATTTTATACAACCCCATCAATGTATAATATGCCAAAAACAGTAGGATTTTTTTTCATGATAACGGATTAATCATTTTCCCTTTATTTCTTATGGGAAAAATTTGTTTGGTATACGTCCTGTTTGGTATAGGTCAAAGGATCTGGATTGGATTAAGGATGTATACCGAGGTACCACTGTACTTGGGCACCACCAGACTGTCTACAGTACAAAGGAAGGTCATCTCCTATTTTAGGAGGTCACATCAGACTCGAAAGTGCTTCCCAGGTATGAAGTTGGGACACCAGAAGTACTAATGGGTCTGATATAAATGAAGCCAATCTGTATCTCCCAGGGAGCTGGGAGTCGAGAAGAGGAGGGCAAGACTTGCTGTGAAGAGGAAAACACACAGGGAAGAGAAACTATGGACTGAGCTGATGCGTGACTTATGTAAAGAAGCCTATTGAAAGGTATTTTCTTACAAATAAGACATTATTTGCACTCAGAACTTGGCATTGTACAATTGTGTCAGGGATTTAGGGCACATATATATTTATACTAGCAAAATACCCGCGCTTCGCAGTGGCGAAGTACTGCCTTAAAATTTTTATTAAGAAGAAAAGTAAACCTTTTTAAACTGAGGGAAAATATACCAATAATTATTTGTTAAGGATCTCTTTGTATACCACATTGTCATTTCGGCCCTCCGGTTGTAATATGACCAAGCTGTGTGCTGAGTTTACTCTTGAGCATGTAACGTACAGTTGGCCATGTGAAAAGTAATCTTGTCTCAGATTTCACAGCTTGGATTGCTGCTGTCATAATCGGTTTGAGTTTCTTGGTTTGTTTTAATTACGACTGTATTTGCAGGACTTGTTGTGTTGAAGTGACATTCGGAATCTGTCAAGCGTTGTAAGCATACAAACGGTTTCAACGATAACTTCACATCCAGCTTTTGAGAGATTAAACATTCATAAACATCAAAGTCCCCACTACTGAAATCGTCACCTGTGAATCTAAGATGTTTAAGAGGCATTGGCGGTTGTCGAAAGGTGTAAAATATTTGGCCATTTCGGTACACTTGAAAGCGACAACCGAACAATTCAGCGGCAGCCTTCAACTCACATGCAGAACTATAGGTGAAGGGCTTAAGCATTTCACTCTTATAGTGCTCCTGTGTAGTATAATTGTCTCCTGCACCGTCATCAGTCCACACCTTGAACCTGTCCCAGTCATTCAATACATAAGACACAATGTTCCTCCGGATATCAAGAGTGAGCCTGATATGGCCGTGCAATATGTAACAAAGAGAATGGAAAAGGCGGGTGCCATCTCCGGGCATGGAAACCACTCGGTAAGTGACAGTTCTTTGATCGATGGTGATCACCTCGATAGACATGTTAATGGGGGTATGGTTGGAATGATAAAGGAAATGGGTACCTGAACAATGTAAAGTAAGTCTAAAATACCAACACAATAACTGTAATCATAATAAACGAACAATAAAACAGCGGAGAAGCCGTGGATTAAATAAAAAGGCTGTAGTTATCAGCAGGGAGATGTGAATCCCGTGGAGAAGCAAGGAAGGGAATGTAGAGACCGGAGTGACGGACGGCCTTATACAGGCAGGCAGCCAACAACGTGGGAGGCGTTGGGATGGAAGACCCAACGGCGCCTCACATGGTGACCGAGCTGCAGGCTATGGACATATATATGTATGTAAGTAGGATTCAGTTAGCGTTGGGAACCCGCGTACCAAATTTCTTGAAGATGGGCCCATAAGTAATAAAGACTGTTGGAAAGTTCAATAAGGCGGCCGACAGTGGCGTCATACCACCCAAATAAGTACGTACATTGATTTCGGTTAGCGCAGGGAAGCCGCCTACCAAATTTTGTGAAGATGGGACCATAAATAAGAAAGTTCAACATGGCGGACGTTGTCTACCGTTATGACCGTTACGTGTAGAATTTCGAATTTAAACCTGCTTAACTTTTGTAAGTAAGCTGTAAGGAATGAGCTTGCCAAATTTCAGCCTTCTACCTACACGGAGAGAAAAAGTTCCTTCTGCAATCAGTTCATAGCTCAGTTCATTAATCAATCAAGTGCACTGAAACAAGAATCCTATTAAAATCGTGAGAAACAAGGAAACACTGGCCTTTTTATTCCAGTAAGGTGAAAAAGATTGAGAAGCTATGTTGGACTGAATGAGGAGTCATTTTCTTTACAGACTATGTCTGTTGTTTAGTTATTTAAATTCATGGGGACTGCTTTCACTAATACCTTAAAATGGGACAAGCATGTCACCTCCATCATCAGGAAAGCCAGGCAGAGGTTGTTTTTCCTTCACCAGCAAGAGAAGCTTGGCATATCAAGGCGTATATTGTTAAATTTTTACTCAGTCGTCATTGAGAGTATTGTCATCTCCTCCATCACCGTTTGCTTTCCTTCTGCCTCCTCTCTTTCTATGACTCTGTTGCAGCGGGTGATTTATTCAACTGAGAAAATCATTGGCTGTTGTGTCCCAACTTAAATGATCTGTTCATCGTCAGAGCAAAAAAGAGAGCAGGGAAGATTGCAGCTAACTCCATCCATCCCAGCAGCCATCTGTTTATTAAATTGCCATCACAGAGGAATTACAGATCTGATGTGACCCAAACTTCATTCTATCGCCGCTGTTTCTTTCCTCAAATTATTCAGCTCCTAAATTAACCTACATAGGGTTAATTGTAACTGTTTTTGCAACATGTAACTGGTAGCTTGCTGTTTGTCTATTCATAAGTACTTCATACTTTACTCAGCTTGTACTGTTTAAGATCTGTTTTTTTTTGTGTAGTTTATTTATTTGAGTTAATTATTGTAGTTTGTAAATGTTTTGTTCAAGGAATTATTATATTTGTATAGTTGTTTGCATAATGTCAGATTAATGGTGAGTTGAAATTGTGCTGTCTAGAGTTGGTAATGTCTGGTATCCCATGTTTTTGCACCTAACCAAAGTCAATTCTGGAATGTTTCAAATTCTATCAAAAAGTGATTTTGATTCTGATTCTAAACAGTCTAAAGATATGATTAGATCACCAAATATGACTGGTATATTTATACTGCAAAGATAGAATTATTTCCATTATACAATTGTAAGTACTCAGCAATATTTTCTGCTAGTAGATACATTTATCTTAGGTGACTTACAAGTTCAGAGAAAATTATAATTGCTTTTATTGTATATACTCCATTTATTTAGAAATGGTGAACGGATTTGCCTCCCAGTTGATGGGTTAACATCCTGACCTGACCACTGCCTTGCTTGTTCTCTCCATGTTAACTCAATTTTTTCTTCTCACATTCTAAAGAATTGCATGTTTGGTTGTTTTGTGACTGTAAATCGGCCTGGTATAAGTGGGTTGATATGTGTGTGTTCCCAGTGACAGATTGGCACCCTCCTCAGGGACAGGTTCGCATTATGTGCCTGATGCTGTAAAGATAAGAATCATCTGCTTTTGGCCCTAAATTGAATAAATCAGTAAGAAAATGGATGGTTGCATACTGCATATACTATATTTTACATCTAGAGCACAGACAGGCTATGTGATATGCTCATTCAGGGTTGGGGAATGAACTGATATTTTTTAAGGCTTAATGTCCAGCACATTAGCTGCTGCATGCAAAATAGGAATTTGTTGTACATTAAGAGAAAACACAATTTCTTTGGTCAGTTTAGACCTTTAGCATTATAATAGGGCAAATGGCAGCCTATACTGCTTTTGTGTCCAGCCATTTTTGTTCTTGATTTGTGTGATGTTCAGTATATACCCAGATAAAGTATATAGATGAGAGATTGCTTATTTTCCTTGTTTCTAAATAGGTTTTCTCTAGGTGCTCTGATTTTTGTGCCAAATCCCTAACAGATGTATTTTACGATAATCAGAGACTCATCACATTGTAGAACTGAATTGTTTGTGTGGATAAATGCATCCTGCAAAAGGACAGATGCCTTGTTTAGGGCATGTTCTTGCCTTATGTCCAGTATTGCTTCTATAAGTTTTGGCCCTTTCCGGCCTGAACTGGATAAAATATCAGAAAATAGATGAATAAGATATGCTTGGATAAACCATGGCTCTTTTGACCCTGAACTGGATTAAATGCATTCAGAAAATGGATCAATGAAGCTATTAAGTTTTTATATTCATTTAACTCAGTTCAGGGTCGCAGATGCTAAAGTCTGTGTATGTGACCTTATCAATAAAATTGGCCTATTGACCAAATATGCTTTTAATTGTTGAATTATAAAAACAAGTTCTGTATACATGAACCTATAATATGAAATCTGTCCGTCGTTTTGTAGCACATTTCTGAGATATAATATTCTTAGAGTATTCTTATGGCATCTTATGAATGATCCCATACCTTTCACTCCACTTCCCAGTGTGTTATGTAGTGTGATAGAAATTTTAGAGTTCTTTACATCTGCAGTAAAATTATGAAGGTTGGACACTGATGGCCAACTTTGAGAAATGTTATGCTGGACTTGAGGAGACTGGACTATTTGCTGCAGTTTGTCTACAGGATCATGAAAAGCAATAGGTTCTATTTTGTTCCTTTATATCAGTAGATTTTGAAATTAGGGTCATTGCAGTGTTACATCTGGCCAGCAACAAATCTCCTTGTAAAAAATCACAGATATATTCTTTCATTAACATCAGCAGGTGTGAACAAGAAATTTGATTTATCATGGGGCACTAACCAGCAACATAGTATTTATATTAGCAGATGTCTATTCCATCATGTTTTGTTTTATACAGATATTTTTAATATGTTGTCAGATATACATTATCCATACTCTATGTACACTGCAGTAAGTAATTTTTTTTTTCTCATTATTGAACCTTATCCAAATCACCTCTTTTACAGAACATCATTTACTAATTAGATTTCAAGCAGAACTCTAGAGTTTAGTTAATGTAGTGGAGTACAGCTGTAACTTATGATATTTTCTAGGCCATTTGTCACAAATGGAACAGAAAGAACAATATGCATTGAATTGTGACTGTCAAAATGTCAAATCCCCTCCTCTTTAAAAAGGTCACGAATGCAGTAGCTTGGTATGAATCAGTCTATGTCTGCATTTCACTCAAGTTAGAAATTCTGCTTTAAACATCTAATTGCTTGCTCATATACATATTGACTGCTACGCAATTTGGATTTTAACTCCATTAACAGTCATTCATTTTGGCAGGCCTTTAAACACACACAGCATACAGAATTACCTCTTGTGGACCGATTGGACTTTTGATCAGATTAGATATATTGTATTCCTTATCATTTACTAATTTTGCTTGTGCAAGAATCACATACACATAAGTTCTATGAATTATATTAGTTTGTATATATTATTTGAAATGTGTTAGTAGTATGTATGAGCTAGACAAAGTTGTCTCCAATATAGGCTAATAAATAACACATTATATCAATCAGTCCTTTCAAGCATCAATCAGTGCATCCGCCATCTGTACCTGCTTTTTTCAGGTTCGGGGGACTGCGGTGGGCTGGCACCCTGCCCGGGGTTTGTTTCCTGCCTTGTGCCCTGTGTTGGCTGGGATTGGCTCCAGCAGACCCCCGTGACCCTTAGGATATAGCGGATTGGATAATGGATGGTTAGATGGTTTGGGGGATTACACCCTATCCTGGCAGTAGTGGACACTTTGCAGGACCCATCCAGGGAGATGGGGAGTCAGTAGAATGAAACCAGTTATTTAATAACAAGTGGATGCTACTACTTTATTTTGCTTGCTCAATGTCATCAATCAATTTGAGAAAATTGTTTAATGTAAGCTGAACATTTTAAAAGTGGTTTGTGCTCAGGCTGGATATACAATATCTGCTTTATTATGTAAAATGTAGGTAAAATATGTATGTAAAATAACAGTGATGTGCATTTGATAATTCAATCTTTTAATTTGTGTTGATTCAATACTGTAAAAATGTAAATTTACATTCAATAATGCAAGCTCTTGAAGTAAAAAGTAACACTTAAAAAAACTTCAAAAAAATTTTATATACTAAAATAAATAGTTTCAGGCAGAGCTAGACTTTTGGATACAGAAAATAAAACAATGGATTTATAAAATTGGTCTCACAATGTTGATAGCATTTGATTTGCTTCAGCAAGGTCAAATGTGTAAAGCCTCAAGGAAACTTTCTAGGCTCATTGGTTCTTGATGTCCCTTGGGAGTCATTATGACCAGGGATAAAGTTTGCTAGCATCATTTAATCTCTCATAAGGAAGAATTTCTGGTATCCTGTCAACTGAACCTTCACAATAAGAGCAACATGGCAAAAAATAGCAAATACATCAATATCTTAAACCTCTGTTCAACACAAGGTAGGGGAAAATCTGCGCTGAATAAGTTTGGATATACAGTATGTAATGGCCGTGTGTAATTCTGGTGACATACATGGAGAGCCTCAGCAGCTACAAATTTTCATTCCGACCTCTCTACTAGTGAAGAATGCAACCAACGGTAATGAGTTACTCTAAATATTTTAGTGAAAAGTCAAGCAAAATGACACCTTTTATTGGCTAACTAAAAAGATTACAATATGCAAGCTTTCGAGGCAACTCAGGCCCCTTCTTCTGATTACATCTTGCCTGAAGAAGGGGTGTGAGTTGCCTCGAAAGCTTGCATATTGTAATCTTTTTAGTTAGCCATTAAAGGTGTCATTTCGCTTGACTTTTCACTACATTCATAATGGCTAACACGATACAACACCCTAGTACTCTAAAGTCTGAATATTTTAGTAATGTTTGGATTAGGATTGGAAGGGGGCCTCAGAAGTAAAGGAAAATCACTCATTGCTTTTGACTATTGATTATTCTCTGCCTCTGAATGCATGAATTATGGTTTCCTTCTTTTAAGTGCTTCCTTTGTCATTAATACACCTCTGATCAAGTTTCACCACTGCCCATTAACATGTGATTTGCCATTCACTCTTACGTTAATTTCCCAAACCCTCTGTGGCCCACTATGATCCTGTGATTCACAATTTAACTGAATTCTGCTGGAGCACTGATAGAGAATTAGAAAGTGAGGGAGAGAAGTTGTCCTCAGTATATTTAAAACCACTGCAAGAGAGTGAACAGCCAAAGGACAGATGTTTAGTAAAACAATTAAGTATTTGAAACTTATTTTTTAGAAAATGCCTAGAGTTTTATGATAGTCACAAACATTCCAAGTGACTCGACTGGACAACAGTACAGAGTGCTCTTCTTGGTTTTTTTTTATTCCAGCTGTCCATCATGTCTGCTGCTACAGACATTACAATACAAAGGTGCTGTTAAAAATGGACTGGGAGATGTGCACATTTTCAATGGACCATAGCAAAAATTGTTTTCTAGAATACCAAAGCATTGCTCTCATTAACCAAACCCAGAGGGCTGAACTATACGTGATGTCAATACAAGACTTGCGGGAGTTGTTATCAACTGAGAATATCACCAGACCCAATGCCAACACTATGAACCAAACTGAGAAGTGTAAGGCTATGAGTCATTGACTGGAATACCAAACGTCATTAGCTGAAGACTAATACTGTTCAATGTTTAAATCCATAATCTCGGACATGAAGATGAAGTGCTGCACTGTATATTATGCATGATGTGACATATAGTACCATTGGAGAGGCATTCCTTAAAAATGGTGCAGTGTGTCTTAAATAATCTGACAAAAAAAAATGATCAAAATGTGAGGGGTTTACCGATTCTTAACGTAAATGTGGTAGAGAAAGTATGCATAATTTTTAACCTACACCTCACAGTTTTTCGATAATGATGGACAGCATAACAGACTGCTGGGGCATAGACAGCTGGAAATGGTTCTGTTACACAGCAAGTTATACTGCGGTTAATGTGAAAATTTGTGTTGACAGAGGCATCTCATATTAACTTAAAAACACTGTAACAGCTCTTAAAAATGGCACTTTTAACATCCACAAAATGAAAGAAGTAAAATCACAAATATGGTAGCCATTTTACATTGTTGATTTGAAAGGATACCAGCTATGATTTACTTCCTGCATTGGGTGTTTAAACATCTCAGAATAAGCTAAATTTAATAACTCTATTTAAAGAGCTAATAGGAATGGAATCTCAAAATGTCTTTTAAAGTGTGGGTGAGATTGAGATATAGCCCTGAGTATTTGCAGGCTTTCTTATATTGCATGTGTTGATTTGATTTGTTTAAACTTTGCATTTTTATGAATAATGTTGTTGATTGCTTCCAGCATCTTGCTAGATAATGTTCTGGTTCATTGACTGTCATTTTTGGAATTAACATCCATCCATCCATCCATTATCCAACCCACTATATCCTAACTACAGGGTCATGGAGGTCTATTGGAGCCAATCCCAGCCAACACAGGGCGCAAGGCAGGGAACAAACCCCGGGCAGGGCGCCAGCCCACCGCAGGGCGCACACACACACACACACCAGGCACACACTAGGGACAATTTAGGATCGCCAATACACCTAACCTACATGTCTTTTGGACTGTGGGAGGAAACTGGAGCACCTGGGGGAAGCCCACACAGACACAGGGAGAACATGCACACTCCATGCATGGAGGACCTCAGAAGCGAACCCGGGTCTCCTAACTGCAAGGCAGCAGCGCGACCCACTGTGCCACCGTTCCACCCCAGAATTAACGTTGTTAGAATTTTTTATTGTTTTTTTTATGGGTGCCATTATGATGTTGTTGGCAACAGCACCCTTTATTAGCCACACGATCTGACAGTAGTGCAGATCATTATGTCATTACACTGCCGTGCTGAAAGATGTTGACACAAACATATTGCTGTCCAAACTTTGACCAAGAACAAAGAAAGAAAACATTGGTAGTTTAGCTCAAAAAAAGAAAGCAAAAAATGGTTTAGTGTATTATTACCTGAGATTTTGAGTAGAACTTTGCACGGCTGTTTGGTTTAGGTGAAACATTCAATAGACTAAAACAATGTCTTTCAGCCAGTGTGCAGTGGTCTAGAGTGCACACATGGTTCTGAACTTGAGATAGACAACCTCCTCAGGTAGTTGAGACATGTCTGCTGTGGACAGGACTACCTGGAGAAGCTGGTATTAAAGTATCACTGCAATTGTTACAGTGAGTGTAGATACTCTGATACAATTAAGCATTGACTAATATGTAAAAACAAATTAAGAGGATTCTAACATATTTTCAGTTTTCTTAGTTTAGAATTTTGCTGAGACTGTGAGCAATATTTCAGTTGCACATTTATCTTTTTTTTGCAGACCAAAGAACTAAAACTACAATTACAGTACTGTCTCATGAACTATGTTTTAAAGTTTTATTGACTCACTACCGGTAACTGCAAAATTGACCTAGAACAGTGCGGTGAAGACAAAGCATCTCACACTGCGATCTGGCTATTTGTGAAAACTACATGCAATCAAGAAAAAACATAAATGAATAAAAAATGCAGTATATTATATAGTTTTAAAAAATATTGTCCAAACATTTTATATATATTTACATTTTTTTTATTAAAGTCATCTCATATACGGTATCATAGAAATTTTTCTTGCATTCCAATATAAAATGACCTGTATGGGGTTTACTGAAGATTTATGAGTGTATGCATGTTGCATTTGTGGCTGGTTCCCTATTGCATTAATTTTCTGAGGACTGTCGTAGTGAATAACACATATTTTTTTCAGGACTTCACAAGAGATATGTATCAGCAAATAATTGCAAATGACCACTCAACCAGCAGATTGAGTACATGACCCAGATGAGATTTATAAGGAGACTAGATCTTGTAGCGGTAGTATTGGCCACTGGAGAGTAAGTTGCATTAGAAAGGCCACATACTGTATATGGAACAGGGAACAAGCAAATGAACACAGACTGACAAGAAAACAATTTAGCACTACCGTTCAGCAAGATGACAAATCACCATAAAGTCCATTTGGAAAACATTCAAATTTCATATAAAAAGCACCCCAATCACGTTGTGAGCCCAGAGCTGTGCAACTGCTGAGTTTTATCCGCTAGTAGAATATCACAGATGTTATAGAAGATAATTATACTTGAATATTAATTATTTGCCAATTATCCAGCTATTCTCCTAGCATAATTATTTCAGCAAGCTCTGTATGATCAACGCGCCAATGATTATTGCCTATTAGAGGTGTTTTTCATCTCACCATTGTAAGAAGTGTATAATTTTATTTTATGGTTTCTGCAAGAAGCAGCACTTGAGTGGTAACAGTCTATGAGATATTTTTCTTGTTTACCTGGTTAATATACATTTCTGTTTAAACAAAAATAATAATAAAAAATAAAAATCACTGTGCACTGAGCACCATATGCCGGTTATTGATTTCTTTCTTAAGTTCTACAGGCATGATAAAAATGAAAAGTCTAAACAAACTATTTTAATAAATCTTTTTAAAAACACACTAAATGTTTTCCCCTAAAAACATTTTTGAACCTAATTAATCCAAAATGGGTTCAAGCATATTTATATTTTTGTTTGTTTTAAGTGTAGCAGTGTAGAGTTATTAAAACTTGTTGCGGCTTTGCTTGTATTGTCTCATATTTAGTTTTGATTGGCAGGGATGGATTTCAGTGTTTCCATATATTGCTAGCAAATCAAGCTAGTGGTAGGCTATATTTATGTGATTTATAATTTAAATGATGTTGCTAATTAAAATATTTCATTCCTTTACACTGAACAATTAGACACAGTGCAAGGCTGACACTGATATCTACATACAGATGTGATCAGACTTCACTATGCATTCTAAAGTGTTGTTTATCACCCTGTGTAACACGTGGCTCACAGCACAGTTAATCTGATGCCCATCCATAGATGGATGTACGCACTAGTGGCAGAAAAATCTTACCAAGCAGTCTTCTTATTTGTTTCTGTATTCTTGTGCTCTGTTAAGGGCTTTTTGTAAGCCCTTCTTCATTTAAATGGACAATGACTCTCACCCCCTGTATGAGGTTTTTTGGTTAAACAGACGAGGACATTTAATAACAGACTGAGACAACTGTGTTGCTCCAAGGAGAAGCCATGTAAGGTTGCTTCTGTCTTCCGCAATCAGGCTCTGTAACGAGTCTTCCCTCAGCTGAAGATGTATTGTTCCTTGTGTGCTGAGCAGTAGACATCTTAACAGATTATGACAGTATGCACAGTATTTTGTGGCATTGACTGATATTCTATACTGTGACATTAGATCTGATAAGGGTGCAATTGTAATCACTTTATGCTTAGTATATACCTACACTTTGTTAATTTATTTAGAGATAATTCTTGTTCTATGTGAAGTTGTACATTGTAAGCATATTAAAATTATAATTTTTTTTATATGTATGTTAAAGCATTTTTCTTCTGCTACTATAAACCTGCAATTTCCTTTAGGATTAATAAAGTATCTATCTATCTATCTATCTATCTATCTATCTATCTATCTATCTAT
>JANRMT010062807.1:64339419-64356610 GCA_026402145.1 Polypterus bichir lapradei | reverse complement strand
TATATATATATATATATATATATACACAAAACAATTACATTAACAATCATGTTACGTTATTTTTTAAATTTTTCCTTTTCTTTTTCATACCTTCTTTAACACACTACTTCTCCGCTGCGAAGCGCGGGTATTCTGCTAGTCTATAATAATAAAAGGCAAAGCCCTCACTGACTGACTGACTGACTGACTGACTGACTGACTCATCACTAATTCTCCAACTTCCCATGAAGGTAGAAAGCTGAAATTTGGCAGGCTTATTCCTTACAGCTTACTTACAAAAGTTAAGCAAGTTTCATTTCGAAATTCTACACGTAACGGTCATAACGGTCGATAACGGTAGACAACGTCCGCCATGTTGAACTTTCTTATTTATGGCCCCATCTTCACGAAATTTGGTAGGCGGCTTCCTGTGCTAACCGAAACCGATGTACTTACTTATTTCAATGGTATGACACCACTGTTGGCCGCCATATTGAACTTTCCAACGTCACCAATTTTCAAACTTCCCGTGTAGGTAGAAGGCTGAAATTTGTCAGGCCCATTCCTTACAGCTTACTTACAAAAGTTAAGTAGGTTTCATTTCGAAATTCTACGCGTAACGGTCATAACGGTCAACAACGTCCGCCATGTTGAACTTTCTTATTTACGGCCCCATCTACACGAAATTTGGTAGGTGGCTTCCCTGAGCTAACCGAAACCAATGTATGTACTTATTTCGGTGGTATGACGCCACTGTCAGCCGCCATATTGAACTTTCCAACATCACTAATTCTCCAACTTCCCGTGTAGGTAGAAGGCTGAAATTTGGCAGGCTCATTCCTTACAGCTAACTTACAAAAGTTAAGCAGGTTTCATTTCGAAATTCTGCGTGTAATGGTCCTAACGGTTGACAACGTCCGCCATGTTGAACTTTCTTATTTATGGCCCCATTTTCTCGAAATTTGGTAGGCGGCTTCCCTGCACTAACCGAAACCAATGTACGTACTTATTTCGGTGGTATGATGCCACTGTCAGCCGCCATATTAAACTTTTCAACGGTCTTTGTTACTTATGGACCCATCTTCAAGAAATTTGGTACGCGGGTTCCCAACGCTAACTGAATCCTACTTACGTACATATATACGTCCATAGCCTGCAGCTCGGTCACTGTGTGAGGCGGCGTTGGGTCCCCCATCCCAACATCTCCCACGTTGTTGGCTGCCTGCCTATATAAGGCCGTCCATCGCTCCGGTCTCTACATTCCCTTCTTTGCTTCGCCACGGGATTCACGTCTCCCTGCTGATAACTACAGCCTTTTTATTTAATCCACGGCTTCTCCGCTGTTTTATTGTTCATTTATTACAATTATAGTTATTGTTTAGGTATTTTAGAGTTACTTTACATTGTTCAGGTACCCATTTCCTTTATCATTCTAACCGTACCCACTTTAACATGTCTATCGAGGTGATCACAATGAATCAAAGAACTGTCACTTACCGAGTGGTTTCCATGCCCGGAGATGTCACCTACCTTTTCCATTCTCTTTGTTACATATTGCACAGCCATATCTATCTATCTATCTATCTATCTATCTATCTATCTATCTATCTATCTATCTATCTATCTATCTATCTATCTATCTATCTATCTATCTATCTATCAGGCTCACTCTTGATATCCGGAGGAACATTGTGTCTTATGTATTGAATGACTGGGACAGGTTCAAGGTGTGGACTGATGACGGTACAGGAGATAATTATACTACACAGGAGCACTAGAAGAGTGAAATGCTTAAGCCCTTCACCTATGGTTCTGAATGTGAGTTGATGGCTGCCGCTGAATTGTTCGGTTGTCGCTTTCAAGTGTACCGAAATGGCCAAATATTTTACACCTTTCGACAACTGCCAGTGCCTCTTAAACATCTTAGACTCACAGGTGACGATTTCAGTAGTGGACACTTTGATGTTTATGAATGTTTAAACTCTCAAATGCTGGATGTGAAGTTATTGATGAAACCGGTTGTATGCTTATAACGCTTGACAGATGCCGAATGTCACTTCAACACAACAAGTCCTGCAAATACTGTCGTAATTGAAACAAACCATGAAACTCAAACCGATTATGACAGCAGCAATCCAAGCTGTGAGATTTGAAACAAGATTGCTGTTCACATGGCCAACTGTACGTTGCATCCTCAAGAGTAAGCTCAGCGCACAGCTTGGTCATATTACAACCAGAGGGCCGAACTCAAAATGTGCTATACAAAGAGATCCTTAACAAATAATTATTGGTATATTTTCCCTCAGTTTAAAAAGGTTTAATTTTCTTCTTAATAAAAATTTTAAGTCAGTACTTCGCCGCTGCGAAGCGCGGGTATTTTGCTAGTGTTATATAATCACAAAGAGGAAAACCATCAGTATTACTGAAGGTCACTGAATGCAAGTGAAAATAAGTGAGTTTTTAATTTTGTTTTGCACTGTTCAATTGTAGACGACTCCTTTATATGATGAGGTAAAGAGTTCCACAGGCGAGGGGCAGCAGCTGCAAAGGCCCTGTCCCCCTTAGTTTTACATTTGGTACAAGGGACAACAAGAGACAACTGACCAGAAGATCTAAGCACTCTGGATGGCTGGTGTAAAACACACAATTCAGATAAATAGGCAGGAGCAAGCCCATTTAAAGATTTAAAAACTAGCAGCAAGATTTTAAAATCAATTCGAAAACTGACAGGCAGCCAGTGTAAAGTAGCTAAAATAGGAGAAACAGAGTCATACTTTCTTGCCCCAACCAGAAAGCGAGCGGCAGCATTTTGGACCAACTGTAACCTGTGTATCAGAGATTTGTTAATCCCAGAATACAGCGAATTGCAATAATCAAGGCCAGAAAAAATAAAAGCATGAGTAGCTTTCTCAAGATCTTTAGAAGATAAAAAAGTCTTTATCTTACCTAATAGACGAAGTTGGAAAAAGCAACTGTTGACTACAGAATTTACTTGTTTCTCAAAAGAGAGGTTACTATCAAAGGTAACACCAAGATTGCGGACTTGAGGTTCGGAAAAGACAGAGAAAGTGCCGAGAAGTCCAAGACCAATTTGGGCTTTAGCTGGTGGACCCACTATAAGCACCTCCGTTTTATTTTGATTTAGATCAAGAAAATTATTGGCCATCCAGGATCTTAGTTTAGACAGACAGTTGTGGAGTTGATTTGTTGCAGAGTTGCAGACGGGAATATAAACCTGAGTATCATCAGCATAGCAGTGAAAAGAAATGTTAAATTTTCTAAAAATCGCTCCAATAGGGTGAATGTATATAGAGAATAAAATTGGACCCAAAATGGATCCCTGAGGAACACCATATTTAAGAGGAACAGTAGATGAAAAAGAGGAATTTAAAATCACTGAAAAGTGTCTACCAGTTAAATATGACCTGAACCAGTTAAGAGCAGCCCCTTTAATCCCAACAAGATGTTCGAGCCGTATCAGCAATATTTCATGGTCAATGGTGTCAAAAGCAGCGGACAGGTCAAGGAGGACAAGGACTGCTGCATAACCTGAGTCAGTAATAAGAGAGATGTCGTTGAACACTTTCAGGAGTGCCGTTTCAACACCATGATAACGCCTAAAACCAGATTGGTAGGTCTCAAATAAATTAGACCTACCAAATTATTGGAGTTAAGGTGATCGACCAATTGATTATAAATAATTTTTTGTAGAATTTTAGCCAGAAATGGGAGCTGGGAAATTGCACGAAAGTTGGTTAAAACTCCTGGATCTAATCCTGCCTTTTTTAGATGGGGACGGACTGCAGCATGTTTAAAAAAAGAGGACACAACCCCCGAACTAACAGAATCATTTATAATGGCTAGTAAACATGGGCCCGACACATCAAAGGTTTCCACTAAGAGATGTGGTGGTACAATATCAAGGGGGCTGGAAGCTGGTTTAAGGGTGTCAATAGTTCTTTTTAGCATTGAAATTGAGACTTGATCAAAGGAATCTAGAACAATGTCATGATTAACAGTAGGAAGTTCATAGCCAGTTTGAACAATGCTACGGCGGATAGTATCAATTTTGCTGAATAAGAATGATAGAAACTGCTCACGTGAAACAACAGAGCTATTTAATCCCATCACAGAATGAGGGTGAATGGCCGCATTAATTGAATTAAATAAAACCCTAGGATTGTTTGAATGGCGGGATACTAAATCGGCAAAGAAGTCATGTTTCGATTTCTTAACTTCAGCCTGGAAATTGAAAAGAGAAGTCCTGAAAATCTGTTTAGAGATAGTCAGTCCATCTTTTTTACAACGCCGTTCAGCAGTTCGACAGGCGCGGCGCAGTGATCGCGTAGTTTCATTTAGCCAGGGAGCAAGTCTCACCTTATTACAGCATATCTTGGGCAGAGCAATTGCGTCTAAAACCGTTTCACAGGAGGAATTAAATTTTACAACAGAGTCATCAATATCATTATTTTGGTCATGCACATAAAGACTAGAGAAAATGGTTTTAAAATCGGATATAATGGAGGAATTTAAAAAGCGCGAGCAGCATGGTGGACGGCTATTAGTCGGGAGATCAACAGTAATATGCAGGTCCATCATTACAGAAAAGTGATCAGTGAAACATCACATAAATAAATACTATTCACTGAAATATCACGAGTAAGAACGAGATCAAGGGTGTGACCGAGAGAGTGAGTTGGCGTATTAATATGCTGTATAAAATCAAATGAGTCCAATAGTGATATAAAGTCTTTGACCAAAGGTTTCGATTGACAACAAACATTTTAGTCACAGATTTTAGGTTTTATTTGCATTAATCATATATATATATATATATATATATGGAAAAAGTTGCAGCTCAACAAGAAGGAACCTAGTGGGAATGCAGAAAAATCAATATTAGTTACCAATTTTAACTAAATCTATTATAATCTGTATGCTGTATGAAACCAAAAACATTTAGCTTTCCCATAATTAAGCCTTGTCTGTTGTACAACTCATTAGCTCAAGGGACTGAAGTCTAACAATTTCATATTCTCATGCCTGGTGCACAGAAATCAATCTTGTCAAGAAAAATGCTACAAGTGGCCAGTCTTTATTAATAAGGTGTTCTGAAGTAGGCACCATCCCAGCGCTCTTTACACACTGTACATAGTATAATAGTTATTATAGAAATATATTTTAGAAATTTAAAGTCCTAAAAGTTTTTTTTTTATTATCATCTTTCCTATGCCTGCAGCATTACAGCAGGGGTAGGATTACAAAGATCAGTCTTGTGGTTTCTGCTTCTCAGCACAGTCTTATGGTTTCAGTCTGTTAATTAGTGAAATTCCTGGTCTATGGGTCAGTTATTTTGTCCTCAACATGATTTGTACGTTTTGCCCAAAGCAATACAGCATTTTTTTATTGTGGTTTGTTATTGAAACAATATTTATACATTTAGTTAAATAATGAATTATTTCATTTTGTGCTGTAATACATGACAGTGTAGTCTAAATTCATAAGATCAACAGGGAGAATTTCATAAAGACAAATCCTTTATTTTAATTTTCTCAGAAACATTATGTAAATAAAATAATACAATATTTGTATAGCAAACTAGGGTGTTCGCCCTCTGCTCGCTTCACTCGCCAACCCCCTCGGACTACGCTACATGCCAACCTCTTCATGTCTCTGCTGCTCGCGTTGTGAAGGGGAGAGGGTGAATGCACCCCAAGGAGACTCGGTCGCTCCTCTGAAACCCCATCTTAAACGGTGATACAATGGGAAACAAATACAGTTTTTTTTTTTTTACCCCCTCTTGCTGCTGCTGCAGTGCCACGTGATTAAACATTTAAAAGCCTATACAGCAGCTGTCCTACTCTTTGTCTTTTATTTCCAGCCTCAGGCGTGGTTAAATCTCTTGGCACAAAGTCTCGTCTCATGGGATGTGAGTTCTTGATATTTTCTAGTTTATAATTTAAAAACGGAATAAGAATCTGAAAATCTAACAACATCACATTAAAGTGTGATACATTTTGAAAAGAATGATACCAAACATATATATGTAGGTTTTTAAAATAAGCCCGATTTAAAGCGTGACATAAAAACGTCATATAAAATCTTTGCACAAAATCATTGCACTTTAGGCTTAGGATTTTATATATATTTAGAGTAGATAAAAGAAAAAAATCAAAAATCTAAAAAAAAAAGTAAATAAAATCCAATAAATGTAAGATTAAAAATAAATATTTAATAAATAAATAATTGCACGTTATAGAAATTGTGAAAACAAAAAATGTCTGGTAAAGCTGCTGTAATTTTCAAAATTGCAGTCTGTGGGCTTTGGGTACAGCAAATTCAGCAACTCTGTCCTCCTGGTCCAAAGCCATTGAACAATGCACTATAGTGAAATTACATTACAGCCAGGGCTGGAAGCCTCTCCTGACACAAGGTAGATTTAAAGTATGATTATCTCGGCTTTAAAGATTAAACATTTCTCTCATCAGAGGCAACTGTGATAGGAACTGTCGGGAGAAGATGTAGTGCAATACATAACATTTCCTTTGAGGTCCAGGCGCTGTTCACTGTACTTCAACATGTCACTTGAGCAGGTATAGATGTTTGGTCACGGAAAGTATGAGCAGCAGCCCTGATTTCCAATGTACTCTCAATGTCAGATATGTTTTTCCTGGGAAACATTTTACTTCAACTGCTGGATTATTAAAGTTTGGAATTCTACATCCTGCAGTATGGAATTGCCAGTTTTGAGTACTTTATTGTTCTCGGCCTTAACAGACATGCTGCTGAGTGTCTCTTCTGGGTCCAAACTGGTGACTTTGGAGTTGAAGGACTATATTTTGACTTCTTAAGATGAGTATGCTTATTAATTGAATCAACATTACATATTAACTACTACCTGCCCTGTTTCTTCTTTTCGTCCTGATGTTTTTTTTGTTTATTTTTTTGCCTGTTTTTTGTTTCCAGACATGTAAATCCTATTCATAATTTACAAAAGCAGTGCTGATTACATTTAAAGTTACTTTAAAGTAACGTTTATCACAAATACTGTCACAATAGAGACTGGGACCTCCCCTTGCAGTGTGTGGACACTCAGCTTCGAGAGGGGTTCCCACAGGTTTTTCACTGCATTGATTACCTATGTAAACCGACATCTGTGGGGGCCACCTCTTAGATCGGGGACCCAGTCCTGTGACTATGCTGCTGCACCTTGTCATCCTTTAATTTTCCCCTTCAGTCCATTCATCCAGCTGGTTTTTGAGCCCATCCTCTTATGCATGTGTTTTCTAAACCAGCAGGAAGCAATACTTGAGTGTATTCCTGACATTCATTTCTTGTGATGCTAATGGAAAACTAGGGCAAACCTATACAGATGGAGAATGTGCAAACTCTACTCTTTGTAGAGTTCAATCAAATTCAGTGTCCTGGATCTTTGAAGTAGTTGTATTAATGTATGGAGCACTCTACTGTCCATTTACCGACACTGCTTAATCCAATTTTAGAATTTCCTTTAAGTTATTCTGCTGGTCAGGTCAGTACACGCTATTTATTTTTTAATCTCCTGCCTAGGATCTGTCCTAACTTCTCAACCTCTGAACATAATGTAAACCGACTAAAAGAAGGCTATGCAGAAGAAAAGCATCTTTAAATGTGTACTCTCTATTCAGTATCTGTCGTCTTGTTGTTGAAATGAGCACAGCATGAATAACTCGGGGATGCTGTTTTCAATTAGAATGCATCTGTGCAAGTTGCAAGAGATATTGTGACAAAAGGAAAAAGCATCCAGGGGAGCACTAACATCAGGGTGATGCAGACCCTAACCCTAATCACATTTCTTCTGTTGACAATAGGATTTGCTGCAGACAATAAATAACAATGAGTAACATTATTATAAACATGGGAAACTATTTAGACCTTATGGTTCCAAAAGGAAGATTTGTAATTTGCCACCTTTTACTTTGTCCTGAGTATTATGCTCTGAGTAAATATAGTACTGCATATCTGTATGTGGGTATATTAACCAGCCAGCAAGGAGCATCAAGTTGGGACACAGCTAGAGATGGGCCCTGCAATGTCCATATAGTAATAGAGAGCCTCTCCAAACATCAGTGTAAGTAAGCTTTAAGCTGTGTGCCATAGAGACTCGGACATTATTACTCTGTGAGTACTCAACTGAAAGGATTATCATGAAGGATGTGCAGAAGTGCTTATACTGTTTCCCCAAACATTTAGGAGACAGCAGTAAGTCATGTTACCTGTTAAGGAGTACAGGCAGTGTCAGGGATACTAAGGGTATCAGGCCCTCTCATTATTAATTGGGGTTCAGGAATGCAACGATATTTAGGACTACGTTTGGAAATTCTCATAAGTTGTCTCCATGATTTTCAGAAAGCAGTAGACTGCAGTGATTAGAGATGTAAGGTGAGTTGGGTGAAAAGCTTAATTGACAAGAAGATAATGTGGCCATAATTAGGAGAGTGCTGGGACAGATTGGGATGTGAATATGAGAGTTTTTTGGTGTTTATGCACCAGAACGTTCTAGTCAGTGGAGAAGTGGGTGAGCCATCCCACCTGACAAAGAGGGGCTCAAGCCTGTGTAGTGAGGCCCAGTAAGTCCAGAATTTGTATTGTCTTTTATTTGATGCTTTTGTGTTTTTTATGTTACAGATAATGGTAAAAATCCATTTTGTTCTAGATCATTTTTTCTGAAATATATCTTTAACTTTTTTTGTTGTTCATGAACATCTGGAATTCATTCTGGATAAGGATCATAATTCAGCAGCCATACCACATGGACTTCAGAAAAGGTAATCCACCTGAAGCTAAACATGTTTGGGCACAGCAAGTACTTGGATGCGAGACAATCTAGGAAAAGCATCGGTTGCTGCTGGAAGTGTTGTTGGTAAATCCAGAAGGGGGCACTTATTCTGTGGTCTGTCTGTGGATCCCAATGCCCCAGTACAGTGACGGGCCACTGGGTGCCGTCCTTCGGATGAGATATAAAATTGAGGTCCTGACTCTCTGTGATCATAAATCAAGAAAAGGCTAAATACGCGTACGTTAATAGCCTTGACAAGCTGAGCTGGCATTGCATTATTTAAATGAGCAGCTTCTGTGCCAGCTGCAGGGGAGCCTATACTGTAAAAGGGGCAAGTCTGCCATAATTATACAATCGATATTTTAGTGTGGTTAAGCAAGCCATCCCTTTAAAGACAGTGTGCTGCCTAAAAACAATGAAAGAGCAAGAATCTGTTGGGTCAGATTTGGTGAGCATTGCACAGTGCTACATTGGTGTCAGGGCAGGATGAAGGGAAAACCTACGTTGTGACTCAAAAAGCACTAAGTGCTTCTCAGTAGTTGATGGAGGGTCGTGAAGCTGAGGTCCAGGACTTAGACTACCTGTTGCAGAATCAGCTCAGGAAATAAGACAGTCAAGGGACTGCTATTTCTGTAGCTCCGTACAACTAATTTTGCCTTCCTACATATATTATACATGCCACTTCAAAGAAGTTCAGCTTCAAACACTCCATTGCACCACATGACAACACGGCACTCATCCCCTTGCCATGCCCCTGACAGCACAGCTCTTAACATCCTTGCTGCTGCGCCTTCATTGGCCAGCAGTGGAACAGAAGAGCAAGCTGCTATTTCAGAATTAAGTCATTGCAGGGAGTTGGAAGTGGTCACTGGGACAACTGGTATCTTGAGGAGAGAGCTATGTAAAGGCACTGAGAATATATACAGTATCAGACTGGGGATGACATCAGCATTAACATCAGCAGCTGTAAGAGCTGGCATTCCATGATTAAGATGGGCAGCTGTAGTGCTAGCTGTAGGAAAGCCTATAAAACTGCAAACCTGCTACAGTTACATGGTCACCAACTGATGTGGCTAAAGCAAGCCATTCTGAAGTAGGGCTAGCAAACTACTTAAAAGAGCAATGAAAACAGCAAAAATCCATTGGATCAGTGCACTGTTTATATATGTATGCATCTGTGTGTATATATGTATCTTCATATATCACTGCAATTGCAATCTGAATGAAAGTGCACCATCTCAAGATCAACCAGGCAAAGATGGATCTTCTTGTTATGCCAGCTCCCCCTTCTATTCAGCAACCCATCACTGTTCAGTTTGGCTCATTATGCAGCCTTGAAGTGCTGATCGATGTGTCGCTGTTCTTCACTGACCATGTTGCAATAGTCTCTCAGTCTTGCAGATTCACTAACATCCACACGATCAGATCTTATCTGACGGAGTATGCAGCTGGACTCCTGGTCCAGGTTTTGGTCTTGTCATGTCTGAACTACTGCAACTATTTGCTGGTAGGAGTGCTGTCATTTGTCACCAAGTCACTGTGGATTGTTTCACATGCAGTGGCAAAATTGGTGTTCAGCCAGTCAAAGCAGACATATGTTACTCCTCTATTCCGATGACTACATTGGTTCCCTGTAGCAGCACATACTAAGTTAAATTCCTAAAATATAGAGTAGTCAATGGGTTAGCACCTATATGTACTGTATATGGAGACAATTGTGGTGCTCTGTGCTCCCTTTCGACCACTTGGCTCTGCTGCTGAATGATGTCTGGTGGTATCAAATCTCAAGCCAGACTCTTTTTATTTGTAGCTCCTAGCTGGTGGAATGAGCTGCTCACCTAATTTGAAATTATGACTCCTTCAATCTGTTTAAGAGCCATTTGAAGATTCTCTTTGTGGGGTGAATTTCTGTCTAACTAACACTAGTCTTTAGGTTTTGGTATCAAACTTTCATTTTGTTCTGAGCACTTCACTACTCATAATCAAATCTATAACCTTGTCTTGTAATGCTTTTTACCAAACACTCTCCCAGACTAATGTTTACTTGATTATGTTGACCTGTTTTGTATGCTGCTTTGGATAAAAGTGTCTTCTAAGCAAATAAATGTAAATATATTGTGAAAAACCGACCTGACCCATCAAAAACAGGTGATGAATGGTGTTTTGGGTAACACCGGGGCACCATCCTCACCACTAGGTTACATTGTGGTAGTCTAGGGTGTTTGAATATGGTCAGGGCTACAGGAGACATAGACAGAGGGTTCAAGGATCCTCTTCCAGGCAGGGGACATCCTTGCTGCAGGCAGAGAAGACAAACAGGTATGTTGGGCTGTCAAAATAGATTGTGTAGTCTGTCGTCAGTCACTATAATATACAGTATGTATGTATGTATGTATGTATGTATGTATGTATGTATGTATTGTGTAACCCAGGGTGCGTACAGCCGCCCCAACCCCACACAGACAGGCACAGAGACGAGTTTTAGACACAACACCCGGTTTATTTACAGTTCACAGCACACACAGTAAACCAGCACCAGCACACTCCCTTTTTCCGCCAGTCCTTCCTCCACTCCTCTTCAGGCTTTGTCCTCTTCCTCCCAACTCTGGCCCTTGACTTCTGACAACTGGTCCCTTTTTATAGGGCACCCAGAAGAACTCCAGGTGCCCAACAAGCTTCTTCTAGCTACATTTCCGGGTGTGGCGGAAGTGCAGCTAAATAGGGCCCTGAAAATGTCCATGTACCCCCTGATGGGGGCCCAGGGCCCCGGCAGGGTTCAGCTCCCATGCTAATGACCTATGGACCCGCTGAAAACCAAGGGGGCCGCCCTCTGTCAGTATGGGGGAGAAACTCTCCTGTAAATACTCTCTCCCCTGGTCCTTCCATACTCAGGGCATCCCAGCTGGGTAAGGTTCGCCACACTATGTATGTATATATAATAATTTGATATTTCATAGCTTGCCATGTACTGTATATTCAAGTGCATGTATCTGCATATAACATAAAGGATGAAATGCTAACGTAACATGCTGATGAAATTCTAATGTAACTTGGTGAATGACTGACGTAACGCGCTAGAGAATGATGTTACAGCGGTCTCCTCTCCTTGGTAAACTTTTATTTGTTGTTCTCTTTTATAATAAGGCAGTATTCCCAGGACAGGTAAGGCTTATTTTTTATTCCAGGGAACATCAGCCTAAAATAAAGAATTATTTCAAAGTCTTAGATTCTTTTTACTTCCCTAATGGGAATATTGAGCTTCCATGCCCTAGCAAAAAATATGTCTGCTTTAAAATCCTGTAAATAGTACCTTTCTCTTCCTGAGACAAACTGCTGATTTCTGACAGCTGCACAAAAAGTTTGAAAGGCTTTGCTGTGACACACCTGTCAGTCACAGGAAAAATTTCAGACATTAAAAATGGCTTCTTATGGTCTGAAAGTATTTCTGCGAGAAAATGATTTTCCTTGTAACAGTTGCCGAGTTCAGAATGGGAATGTGAATTAAATAAATGTAAGAAATCTGGTACAGCTCATTAAGGAAAGATGTGTTTACAAATGTACTGACCTAATGAATAGTAATGATATTTCTAGACAAGCGGGCGAGGATGTTGTTTATTTATTTATCATTGCAGTCATAGTCACATCTTCTAAAAAGTGAAGGGAGGTGTTTTTATTTTAGTTGGATCTTTGGAAATGTGTACTCCATCCAAGGTGTACACACTTGCAGTAGACATTTGGCCAAAATTTGCTATAGTTACTGTTGTCTAACAATGCATATTTCGTAATTATGCTATATAAAATTCAAGTCATAAATTTTAAAGACAACCCAAAGAGGGATTATTAAATATGCTTCATGTAGATGAAGCTTACATCATTAATGCTAAAAGGCCAAGATGTTGGTATGTTTTTAATGATATGTATGAGTTAAGAAATGTGTAGTTTACCACGTGTTTTTCAGAGTCTTTGCTTGTGTCCAACCTTTGTGAAATTATGCTGACAACATAATTGTTTTTTCTTTTCTATAATAACAATAAACTGCATATGTTGTGGTTAGCATGGTGGTTAGTATTGATGCCACACAGCACCAGGATTCAATTTGCAGCCCAGTCACTGTCAAACCATCTAGGATTGCTTCCAGTTCCTCCATAGATGCTGCCAAGGATATATTCTGCCTCTTCATAAGTTGACATGGATCTGACAGGTTCAGGAGATGGATGAGTAAATATGTTTTATGGTAGATTTGCAGTAACCCCATGCAGACTTTACATTAGCGTAGTTTGTCTACTAGAGCAGGGGTCGGCAACCTTTCAGTGGTGTCGTAGAGAATCTATGTCACATTGTTATTTCGTGTGCCAATATAATTCTACCAATTTTGTTATATATGGTATCATATGTATATACTTTTGAAGCCCATTATAACCGGATATTATTGCACATTCAACATTTTAAAATACAAAGGATCATATGTGAAAAGAATGTTTTTTCAAATGTTTTTATAACTACATTGGGTGGCTATTTTTGGTTCCAATTATTTGACTAAAACAAGTTGTTTGTTTCTTAAAGCCAGAAATTGCCTTTTGTATAGCTTCACTTTTCTTATCAGAGATTTTAAATGTGGACTGATGCTTAGTTTGATAATGTCCTACTTGACATACAACATACAACACTTTCACAGCATGATGCACACACAGCACGGTCCTTTTGTTGTACAAATCCATATTCATTCGTCCAAGAGTCTTGAAAAGAGCTAACATCAAGATTTTGTCTTTTATGAGTTATTTTAGGACAGTATATTACTTAATAATAACGAGGTTTGTTTTAGCGTACCATGGCCTGCACTGAGCACATGCTTTCCCTTTACATGTGAGTCCCATGTGCAAAACATAGGTGGGGACGTGGAGTGCTAACGCATGCGATGTAATTAAAATATTATAACGAGAAATTGGTTTTAACGTTCCACGGCCTGCACTCAACACATGGTTTCCATTTACACGTGAGTGGCTTGCGCAAACCGTAGGTGAGGGTGCTAATGCGTGTGCTGTAATTAAAATTTATTTTTTTTTTTTTACTATATTTCAATTAAGTCAGCGTGCCATTGAAAATCATGACGTAGGCTGCCGACCTCCGTACTAGAGTATATACTAATTGTTAAAATACAGGCATTACAGAGCTGTCAAGTACACAGTATGTAATGCAGTGCTTCCCCTAGCTTTCAAAGTCATCCATATGTTAGCTTTATATAATTTTTAAGGTGTAGAAGAATGGACCCTTCACAGTAAAATGGTGAAACATTTTAGCAATATATATTTAGTAAAGATAAACTTAGTGTAGGTTTTAAACCAATATAAATCTGATCTGTTTCTAAAATGTTTAAATGAAGCTCAGCGATAATAGAGTTTTCTTACTCATTTTTGTCTTGTCGTCTTTCTTCCTTTTTGTATTTATACAGCACACTTTGAATTGAACATTATGTTTATTAAAGTAGAAGCCCATTCAGTGTATTTGTAACACTCCTTTAAAATTACACGTTGAGTGCAATTCAAAGTGTCTCCCAGATCCTGTAATACAGTTTTGGTTTTCACACAGAGGCTTTGGCTCAGCCTCATATTGAGTTCAGAAAGAAAACAAAAAATTACACTGGCACATGTTCAAATATTCAATCAACAGAGACAGCCAAAGGACTGAAATTATATTACCTGGAACTCTTTTTTCAGCTGGTCTGTGTCCAGAAAACCCAAAATCACATTAGAAGAAGTGGGAGTAATGTCAGTAGAGAAGCATCCGCTGCTGATCAAATGAATATTGTTTTGTTTTGTCCAAACAAGCAAAGATACAGAGCTTAAAGTGATTTGTACCATCATTAGGATTTGATTAGTAAGTGTGAAATGTTTCCTGAAACCGCTATATCCAGTTCATGTTGATGGGGAGCTGGTGGCTGTCCCAGAAGCTTTGAAGTAAAGCAGGATCCAGCACCATAGACAAAGCTCAGTCTTTCATTTGCCTCACTCACATGCACCCCAACATGCACTCACAGTGGCCCATTTCAGAGGGGTTAGTGAAATTAACCAGCATGCCTCTGGCATATGGGAGGAAAACTGGAGTAAATTGGAAAAAAAAGCATGTAGACACAGACAGAATGTAATGACAGAGTCAGGATTTGAGCGCATTCTTCTAGAACTTTAAGATTTGCAATTTTATAAAACAATATAAATTAACTGCGGCACTCATATCAGTTTCAGAAATCTCTTGTCATGAAAAGGTGAACATGTGCAAATATTTGTGATATAATTCCTTCAATTTAAGTAATTGAATATGTATACAGTATTTTTGTTACACTTACATTGTAAAATGAAAACAAACTGTATAATGCATGAAATACAGTTGATTCTGAAATCTCAGATTGAGCCCCACTTCCTATTTCTTCAGGGTCTTTTGATTTTGGTGACAACTTTCTATTTTATTGAGGGACTTTCTCTTGCCTCACTACCCTCATCATATTGCTTGACTCTACCCAATGTGTCTATGTCTTTTTACTTTTCACTGTATTTAGGGCCTATTGTTCCTTACAAGTTATCACTTCTGCACTTTGTTTTCCCCCTTAACATTAATTTTTCTTTGTGTCTAGGAACGAAATAGTTTTATGGTCCCATGAATTTCGTTACTTTCGTTTTGTTCTCTTTCGGGAGTTCTTAGACCTATTCTTGTTCATCTGGATGCTCCATTTAATTATTTTACAAAAAATGCACACTCACGGATTCCTGTGTGTCTTTTGCCATTTTCTTCCTATGCTTACTGCATTCTTTTGCCATTACAGCTGGTCTGCACCAAATTAACACCCGTTTCTTTTGTCCTTAGCTGCCTGTCTTTTGCTGAGTCAACCAGACCTTCTCCATCTCTACTCCCTTACATTTCACACTATATACCTTTCACACAACAAACCCAAAACTACTATGGAAACAAGATAAACTCACAAGGCAGGTAATACAGCATGAGTAACAAAACAAGATTATATACTGTGTACCACCAGGGGGCGCAACGCCACCCAAACCCAACAGAAACAGGCGTGGGACACAAGTTCAAGGCACACACGTTTTTTCTTTTTTCTTTTTCGCCTTCACCCCTTTCCCTCAAGCACAACACAGTCACAAAGCACAAATCTCTTCTTCTCTTCTTTCCTACACTCCTCCGGACAAGCTTTGTCTTCTCCCACCTGACTCTGGCTCTTGGAGTAGCAACTGCTGGCTCCGTTTATAAGGCACCTGGAAGTGCTCCAGGTGCTCATTGACCTACTTCCGGCAGCACTTCCGGGTGTGGTGGAAGAGCTGCCCATAAGGGCTCAGCAGCAGCTCCAGCACCCTCTGGTGGTGCCCACAGATCCCAACAGGGCTGTATCACACTCTAACTCCTGTGGAGCACTGTGGGAGTCCGAGGCACTGCTGCAACCCAGGAGGCTGCCACCTAGCACTCCGGGGGAGGTAATGCTCTGGATATGTTCCCTCCCCCGGTCTTTCCAGCGTGGAGGCGCCCCGGCCATACTTCGCAATACCTAAACTAACAAAGTCTGTCTCTGCTACTTAAGCAGAGAGGTAGAGATCTTCTCTAGCTTCATGGATAGAGTAGTCCACCTACCCATTAGCAATATTTTCCAGCACTCCTTCCAGAATCAGACTGGCCATTCTTTCTGCCCTCACACATGCTCTTTCCAACAACTCTGTCCCCCTATTCCAGACTGTGACCTATTGGCAGTACAAGGTAGCCTTGAAAACCTTTAGGTCTTTATAACATATGAAACCCTGGATAACATGCATATGAACTGAATTAATTCATTAAATTGCTCTGGATGTTCTATGGGAGAACACTGAACACAACTTGTCTATAGTGTTTGTTTGTTTTTGTGGGGTCTCATCTGTTTTTATTTCAGCATTATGCTGACCCACCTTTTAAGGCCACCGACTTTTAAGTTGACCACTTCTTAAGGCAGTTCAATATGTAGATCAATTTGATATTTTATACAAACTCATTAATTTGGTTATATTGCATTTGAGCGGTATTACTTTAATACTTGTAGTTTCTGTTATTTTTGTGATGAAATTTAAACTTTTTTTCTATATTGAGGTCGCCGTTTTGATCCCCCGTGATATTTACTATGCGGTGAGGCATTTGTACTCCATCAACATTAATTATTTCCAGAGACATAATTTTGTCTATTTTTCCAGCGCATCGCGCACAAAAGCAAGGGAACGACGGAAGCACCAGAACTCTGCTCACATCATGTCGCTTCGCACCGCAAGCTGCAAGTAGTAAGTCTGTGATAAGCGGAACACCGCTACGCTTTCCACTCACGGGACGAAAGGACAATCCCGACCACTTTTATATAGTAAGAAAGAAGAAGAA
>JANRMT010062807.1:64269189-64339409 GCA_026402145.1 Polypterus bichir lapradei | reverse complement strand
TCTGTTACCTGGAAAAACGAAACTACAAATCCCATCGTGCATTGCAAAATGGACGGGGTGTGTGTGAAACTCCGCGCCTGCGTAGCACTCACGGGACGGAAGGACAATCCCGACCGCTTTTATATAGAAGGATGCTTTACATTAATTGACTGCCAAAATGACCCTTTCCTTGTGGTACTTGTGTGAAGCAATATATAATTTGCAATCAGTATGAAAACACAGGACGAATCCTGTAATTAGTCATGCGCTGCAGTTAACTTGTGATGAAAGCTGAGGCACTGGTGAACTGGTAAGATTAACTCCAGTCTTCAAATATGCTGGGCCTTACCTTTAAAACATATTTCAGGTTGTTTTGAGATGTAAATCTGACACTGCCTTCACGCAATAATCTGAGCCCCATCACATCCAAAGCATATGCATTCTTGTGATTCTCACCCCTTTGGAGTAACATAGCTTATGATGCAAAGCAAATTACAGGGTGCTGACCTCATGCTTATTATATAACTAGCTGTTCCCCGTAGCTCCGCCCTCATAGTAGTGAAACATGACAAACTTTAAAAATCAATAAACTAAAAAGTATCACTAGCTAAGCGGAGGCAAGTTACACTCCAAAACACAAAGCTAGACCGACTCCCCACTTCTGATGTTATGCTTCCCCCTCCCCTTGGCCCGCAGCCTCTTTCTCAGATTAGCACAAATATATTCCTCCTGCAAGCAAAGTATGATTCTTAGAGTGATGAGAGAAGTGACAAAATGAACTGGAATGTTCAAGCAAATTCTAGAAAAAAAAATGATCAAATCCATTAAATAGTTCTCTCTTTTGCTACCTAAACAGATGTAAGATGCACCCGAGGCTTGTGCATGAGTGAGGAGGGTCCCGCCCCCCTCTCCTTGGCCTGCTGCATCTCTCTTGGATTTGCACAAATAATAGAAAAAACCCGATTTAAATCCATTAAATAGTTCTCTCGTGAAAAGCGGACATACATACAGACAGACAGACATACGTTGGATTTTATATATATAGAGAAGTAAGGAAATGTTATAGCTAGATAGCACATTATTTGTTCCAAGAGGAAAATGTAGTTATTTATGATAGGATCAATAAATAAATAAATATTTTAACAAACAAAAACAACCCACAACTGAATTACTATAAAGAAAGAAAACCTTTGTAAGTATATATCAATATATAACACAACATTCTTAAACCTGCTTAATCCAGTTCAGAGTCCTGGGGGAGCAGGAGTGAACCAGGCACTTGTGCAGTGATGGGTCCAGTCATCCTCATGCTTATTCTGACACACACAGGAGCCAATTTGAAATCGCCAGTTAACCTAACCAGCACAGTTTTGGAGACGTGAGAGAGAGAAAAAAAAATTAGCGTAATGAAAACTCATCCAATTGGGTGTGTTTTTCAAACCTAGAATTTCTGTTCTATGAGGTAGCAAGTAATATTATGAAAATGAAGAAAAAAGCAGATTTAACAAATGGGAGGAAAAGTAATTAAGTGTGGCAAATACAAATAAAAACGTAAAAAAATGAAGTTGAAACAATCCTATTTAATCCTTATTTTAGTTAAATAAGCAGCTTGGGCTACTTTCTTACAGCACACTCAACATTCTATACAGGTTCATGCATACAATCCCTCTCTCAGTGCTGCAGTATATTTAAATAAAGAGTTTGTCACGTTTCTGTCTGTTCTCCCTCTGGCATGTAGATTGTGATCTTTGCTGTAATTTTAGATAAAATGCAACGATTTGCTATCAAGCTAATTATTACTTTATCTTTAATTTCTATAATCTTTAATAGAAAACTGCTTTGGAATGTTAATGTAAACAGTACAAGAGAACTGTCAGATTTGGATCAGTGGCAGGATGATGATTTGGATAACTGGCAGAATTTGAAAATGCGACTGTGTGGGTTTTCTTTCTTTTTCAAATACTATATTTAGTGATGAAATGCACAATAGATGTTTAAATTGGTAGGGTGGAGTCCCAGAAGTAGAAAGCACATTCATTCAGATGACACTTTTGGATGTTTGGTTGCAAAGTCAAAATGCCTCATACGTGCACGTTGTATGTTTTTAGCCTACATAAACATGCTTGATAAATGTCATAGAAGTAAGGCATTACACACCTCATTGATTCTTCATCTGGAGCAGTTTTATGTATTTTCAGCTGAGAAGAAAGAAGCATTTCAAGATAATGTCCTTTAAAAAGAGTATGATGGTGTAGGAACACTCTATAAAGAAAACCACTAGACCAGATTTTTAGTTCAATGAGAATTTTTTTTTTACTTAAAAATGCATTTTTTCTTCTTAATAATGATAAAAATACACACAAAAGTAAACAAGTTTCACAGCAGGTAACATTTCATGTTCTTTACGGTAATTAATGAATTCTGTCTTATTCATCTGGCAACTTCTGAAGCTCAAGCAGAAAAAAAGCAACAACCCTCAGTAGAATCTGATAAGAAAGTTAATGACTCAGGAACTTGTGCGTGAAAAGAATTCAAAAATCAAGCCTTTAATATGTTAAAATCTGTTCTGCAGTGTTTTAGTGACTGGAATATTTTTTGTAAATACAAACCACAAATGAATTTTAAGTTCTAACAAATGGATCAGGTTTTTGAACCCACTAATTGTAAATTTCAGGGTTAGGGATTGTAGTGGTAGGGTGTTGCACTATGTTAGCCATTATGGGTGCAATGAGAAGTTAAGCAAAATGATACATTTTATTGGCTAACTGAACAGATAGCAATATGCAAGCTTTCTTGGCAATTCGGGCCCCTTCTTCAGGCAGTTTGTAATACAGAAAATGGAGTTCATTAGGGTTAGGGATTGTTAGACTTAAATTGGTAAGCCTTGGGGGGTAGACAGACACTGGTGTTACACAATGTGCCAGTCGATTGCCAGGGGCTTTTTTTTATCTGTACTTTTTATTTTAAATCTGTGTATGTCTTTTTATGTTTTTATTGTGGTGGCATACTGGCTAGTGTTTCACCCTAGCAGCTCATGTGACCTGGATTCAGCTCCTAGCCTGGAAACACTCTGCATTGAACTTGCATTCTCCCCAAATGGGTTTTCCCAGAGCCATGTATGTGAGTTTGATTTGTAGTATGTGTGTAAATGAATATGCTTGGTGGTCCAGTATTCCATCTGGATTGTTTCCTGCATTGTGCTGGTTACTGCTAAGATAAGTTCTGGTTCTCTGTGACCCTGTTCTGGTGAAACTGGCTTAAACAAATGCATTGGTGGATGGATCAATACAGTACTATTACTGCTACAGAGAAATCAAATTAAAATAAGAATTCCCATGTCCAGGCTGTATGTCCTTATAGAGATTCATTATCGAATTCACTCAAGCCAATTCAGAGTCACAGGAACGTCTGGCAACTGGCTGGAACCAACTTGTATCGACTGTCAGTGCACACAGGCTGCTTGTGACAAATAAAATGAATTCTGCAGTTCAGTGCTGTTTCCAATGTTCTGATGTTATTTACATCTATGCATCTTAATCAAATTAGTTTGAAATTGTATAATCTATACTAATAAAAGGCAAAGCCCTCACTCACTCACTCACTCACTCACTCACTCACTCACTCACTCACTCACTCACTCACTCACTCACTGACTGACTGACTGACTGACTGACTCATCACTAATTCTCCAACTTCCCGTGTAGGTAGAAGGCTGAAATTTGGCAGGCTTATTCCTTACAGCTCACTTACAAAAGTTAAGCAGGTTTCATTTCGAAATTCTACACGTAACGGTCATAACGGTCGATAACGGTCGACAACGTCCGCCATGTTGAACTTTCTTATTTATGGCACCATCTTCACGAAATTTGGTAGGCGGCTTCCCTGCGCTAACCAAAACCGATGTATGTACTTATTTCGATGGTATGACGCCATTGTCGGCCGCCATTTTGAACTTTCCAACGTCACTAATTTTTCAACTTCCCGTGTAGGTAGAAGGCTGACCCAATCTTCACGAAATTTGGTAGGCGGCTTCCCTGCGCTAACCGAAACCAATGTACATACTTATTTCGGTGGTATGACACCACTGTTAGCCGCCATATTGAACTTTCCAACGTCACTAATTCTCCAACTTCCCGTGTAGGTAGAAGGCTGAAATTTGGCAGGCTAATTCCTTACAGCTTACTTACAAAAGTTAAACAGGTTTCATTTCGAAATTCTACACGTAACGGTCATAACGGTCGACAATGTCCGCCATGTTGAATTTTCTTATTTATGGCCCCATTTTCACGAAATTTGGTAGGCGGATTCCCTGCGCTAACCGAAACCGATGTATGTACTTATTTCGATGGTATGACGCCACTGTCGGCCGCCATATTGAACTTTCCAATGTCACTAATTTTCACAATGTCCGCCATGTTGAACTTTCTTATTTATGGCCCCATCTTCACGAAATTTGGTAGGTGGCTTCCCTGCGCTAACCAAAACCGATGTACGTACTTATTTCAGTGGTATGATGCCACTGTCGGCCGCCATATTGAAGTTTCCAACGTCACTAATTCTCCAACTTCCCGTGTAGGTAGAAGGCTGAAATTTGGCAGGCTCATTCCTTACAGCTTACTTACAAAAGTTAAGCAGGTTTCATTTCAAAATTCTACGCGTAACGGTCAACAACGTCCACCATGTTGAACTTTCTTATTCATAGGTAGAAGGCTGAAATTTGGTACTTATTTCGGTGATATGATGCCACTGTCGGCTGCCATATTGAACTTTTCAACGGTCTTTGTTACTTATGGGCCCATCTTCAAGAAATTTGGTACGCGGGTTCCCAACGCTAACTGAATCCTACTTACGTACATGTATACGTCCATAGCCTGCAGCTCGGTCACCGTGTGAGGCGGCGTTGGGTCCCCCATCCCAACGCCTCCCACGTTGTTGGCTGCCTGCCTATATAAGGCCGTCTGTCGCTCCAGTCTCTACATTCCCTTCCTTGCTTCGCCACGGTATTCACGTCTCCCTGCTGATAACTACAGCCTTTTTATTTAATTCACGGCTTCTCCGCTGTTTTATTGTTCATTTATTACGATTATAGTTATTGTGTAGGTATTTTAGACTTACTTTACATTGTTCAGGTACCCATTTCCTTTATCATTCCAACCGTACCCCCATTAACATGTCTATCGAGATAATCACCATCGATCAAAGAACTGTCACTTACCAAGTGGTTTCCATGCCCAGAGATGGCACCTGCCTTTCCATTCTCTTTGTTACATATTGCACAGCCATATCAGGCTCACTATTGATATCCGGAGGAACATTGTGTCTTATGTATTGAATGACTGGGACAGGTTCAAGGTGTGGACTGATGACGGTACAGGAGATAATTATACTACACAGGAGCACTAGAAGAGTGAAATGCTTAAGTGTACCGAAATGGCCAAATATTTTACACCTTTGGACAACCGCCAATGCCTCTTAAACATCTTAGCTTCACAGGTGACGATTTCAGTAGTGGACACTTTGATGTTTAGAAATGTTTAAACTCTCAAAAGCTGGATGTGAAGTTATCAATGAAACTGGTTGTATACTTACAACGCTTGACAGATGCCGAATGTCTCTTCAACACAAGTCCTACAAATACTGTCGTAACTGAAACAAACCATGAAACTCAAACCGATTATGACAGCAGCAATCCAAGCTGTGAGATTTGAAACAAGATTACTGTTCACATGGCCAACTGTACGTTGCATGCTCAAGAGTAAGCTCAGCGCACAGCTACAGCTTGGTCATATTACAACTGGAGGGCCGAACTGACAACGTGGCATACAAAGAGATCTTTAACAAATAATTATTGGTATATTTTCCCTCAGTTTAAAAAGGTTTAATTTTCTTCTTAATAAAAATTTTAAGGCAGTACTTCACCGCTGCGAAGCGCGGGTATTTTGCTAGTGAATCATAAAGCTATGACTCGTACTTGACTTTTTCATTTGCTTTGACCAGAATATACTGCATGCCTGTATTCGTTCAAAAACTAAAAATGATTTCTTTAATTTTATATATCTCTGCTAACCTATAACACTTTTATGTCAAAGCTTCACAATTTAATTGTAAGTCAGCGTTCGTTTAAAGACCATTAGTTATAAGTTTAGTTTAATTTAGAAAATGTGTGCGTTGCTTGATTGGTTTGTATTCTTTAAAGACTGTGACAAAATAGACGGCGTAGCAGCCAATCAACCATACACAGACAGACATGGGAGGCACACTTATAAACACAGTCCCAAAGCACCAGCACCACAATACTTAATACTTTTTACTTTTTCTTTTTCTCTCTTTCTCCTTCACTCTCCCCTGGAAAGCATCATCCACCTCCTTACAATTCTGGCTCTCGGAGTAATGGCTGCTGGCTCCTTTTATAACGCACCCAGAAGTGCTCCAGGTGTTTGATGACCTATTTCCGGCAGCACCTCCGGGTGTGGCGGAAGAGCTGCTCTGTAGGGCTCAGCATCAGCTACAGCACCCCAATGGATCCCAACAGGGCTGCACCAAACTCCAGCTCCCATGAAGTCCTAGGCAGGGGGGCTGCCATCTAGCACTCCGGGGTAGGTAACACTCTGGATAGGCTGGCTCCCCTGGTCCTCCCAGCTTGGAGGCGTCCTAGCCAGACAAGGGTCCCGGCCTCTATGTACGAAAAACAACTGATCTGCCAGTTAAAGTAAGGCTGTACACCGAATTTCACTGTTTCTTATGCGCCTTTTAAACAATCCGTTCGATTACAAGTTCGGCTTTTGTTTACCTTGGTTGGGTTTCGAGAATCATATTTGTAGAAGGACATTTCAAGGTTCTTTGATTTGTTGGATGAATCGAAACCTTGGTGTTCATACTTAGGGTTAGAGCAGTTTCAGTGCGACATTGTGCTATTTAGTTGAAACATGTCAAAACTTGAAAGAATCAGGTAACAATAAAAAGCTTGAATTGTGCTGAATGATATAAATGAGTCAACCAAGCTAGAGTAACATTTTATTTATCTAAGAGAATAAGACCCTACTGGTGACCTGACCAGAAGCTATAGATCAGGCTTTGTTTTATGACCGCTAGGGACTCCCTGAAAACAAAGGTGATCAACCAGTAATGTACTGCTTAATGCCAGATATGGTTGTAGTGTTTATCTCCTCAAATTACAACTGCAAATAAGCTTTTTTTTTATCCCACAGTGTGGCTAGGGGATCTATTATACTGTACAAAAAAGTGCCTTAAAAGAAATTGCCTAGTCAATATATGTCCTTTAAAGTGATTTGTTCCCCTGGCTGGCAGGCTCAAGGAATTTGTCCTTTCCTTCTCTCCCATTTCCTTTAATCATTGTTTGGCACCATATCATGGCAGTTGTCGTTTTCTGTTTTTTGACCATCTTTATGTAGACTGGCTCAGGTACACTCCACAGTGGCATATCCCTTTGTAGTTTTCTACGATCAGTATTGTCAGGTATACAGAGTACAATGACATTCTTCCTTGCATGTGCTAATCAACACACAGTATGTCACTGACATGTGTTTTGGAACCTTCTTCCAGTCGATTCCTAGAAAGTGCGCCGAATAAACATCTAGAATTCTTAACACACTTCCTACTGACTTTGCTTTTATTTTCACTTGGTTCAGGGAGCTAGAATAAAGCTTCATAACATTCATAATTGGTTATTAAAACTAGTAGAGCTCATTAGGGAATATATAATTTACCAATATTCAGCCAGTGGTTACCGTTAAGTCAGGGCAGTTATAAGAAAATGAATGGGTGGATGAAATATTGTTTTTCCAAGTGCTTTGTGACCAAATCTGGGACACTATGCGGGACTATTCCCTTGTGACAGTAGGTGCAGTTAATTGGAGAACTGGACATGTCTGTCAAGGTCTGTTAGTACATGCTAATTTACAAGCAGAAATACATTTTATTCCCATGATCAAACCTACCTGTAGGGACGACCCAGAGGAACGAATTCGGAAGGTGTGCTTTTTAATTGTAAAGGGAGTTTCTTGTAATAGTAAGTCAGCTGCATAAAGTTGAATTCCTATTTATTTTAATGGAAACCATAACTCATCGTACCCATTTTTCCTTTTCTTTGCCTATAAATGTATTTTGGCTAGAACATATGATGGGGTTTGCTACTACAAATGACAAAGCATTAAGACAAAGCTACACAAATATAACCCAGAACAATATCAGGAACATGCACACTCATTCTGCACCTCTCTTAATAAAGCTCTTGTGTGCTATTGGGATTTTTAGAGATCTGACACCTGACAAATCAGTTTCCCACTTTATTACATTCATGTGAAGTTCCGGTCATCACTATGGGAGAAATGTTTGGGCATTGTTAATGTGCTGCTGGATCTGCACATAAAGGAATCGTAGATTAGATGACATTCTAATTTTAAGGAAAATGAAAAGAGATCAAAATGTATTAAGCATTTATCATGTCACTGCCATTGCTTGCTGATCCTGATTATTATTTTTATATCATACAATGAAATGAGGTGTCATAAATCTGTTAATTTAAATAACAAAGTTATCTCTGAATTTACCAGCTGGGAGCTATCACTAGAGAGGGTGTTCATGTCAGATTTTTCATATTTGCCCTCAGACTCATTGCTGGGGGATCTCAGAATTATGCTGAGAACAAATTAAACAAGCAAGGTCCACGAATTGTGTTAAGAAACAGAGGGAGATGAAAGGGTAACTTAATTTTGCAGGAACACATGGCTGGCAACAGGAGGAAATCAAGCAAATGAAATATTACCTTTAGCTTAGTTTATGCTGACATACGTTGACATTCTCATTGTGTTGAAGTCTAGCAGCATTTCAGCTTTTACTTTAAACCTGAGGAGTGACTCTAGAACAGGTTATTATTATCCCTTGGTAACATCTACTATATGATTAAACGCTAAGGTCTGTGTGTCCAGTCTCTCAGAGGAATCCGATAGGCCAGTTTGGCATTGGTGAGATTGGTCAGTTTGGCTTTGGTGATACGATGAAAGAAGAAGTGTGAGTGTGAGATGCATGAGGATTAGTAAAAGCGAAAGAGGTGTGCTGAGAGAGCCAAAGATGGCAAGTATAAACTAAAAAGGAGGTGAGAAACGTGCGTCAAAAATAATCACAGAGTCTGAGAAGCAGGCTGTAGCAAAACGCCCTCGAGAGGTGGAGCACCTGTTAAGAGTTGTTCAGTCATGCAAATACAGAGAAAAGGAGCTGAAAGTATACGTATGGCAGGAAATAAAATAATTAAGAAATGTTTTCTATTACCTGTCTATGACAGGTACCATGGATGGTATGTAATTAAAGCCTTACTAGCATGCATTCAAACTAGCTTACTGCTTCTATCATTTTTAATGTGAGCTCAAACCCACCAATAATGTACTTACATGGCTCATAAACTAATAAAACTGATTAGATCACTTATTGTATGAAGGCCTTCTATTTTAGGTTTCTGAGACCTGTTGCACTATGCTGAAATAACAAGAGTTTCCAGAAGTATTTTGACTTGTTAGTTAATATCACTGCAATCAGAACAACTTTCACTCTTTCATGAATATTTGTCACTTTAACACGTGATACTAATCAGCACTGTGGCATTTTTGTGGATCAGTTTGTATCACTGCTGCCTCCTGATTCCAAAGTTTAAACCCGGGACCTGAGAAGAATACAGAGTTTGTGTTGCTTCTCCTTAAAATAATTTATTGGGTTTACCTCAGTTCTGTTTGCATATCCCAAAGATTTGCAGAATAGGGAAATGACAACTCTGAATTGGCTCAAGACAAGCTTGTATGGTTGCGTGCGTGCCGTGAAGTTAACTTGTGATCACAGCCTTAGGCTGAATGCAGGCAGTATGGGCATTGGCTCCACAATACTTTCCTAAAATAAGAAAAACAGAGTGCATATGCGTGCATGACATATTTTAAAAATGATAGAATGAACACGCCTATCTATCCCTGTCTATTGCTCAGAGTTAACACCACCCTTTGTCTATTTAGTTAAGGATACCCAACTGCATGTTATTCTAGTAATATGATCATCTCTATAGGTAGGATATACATATAGTATACAATACTGATTTATTCCAATAACATAATATATCTGTCCACTCATGTTTGTCCATACAGTTGTTCACATTATCATAATAGAGAGGTTAGAACATAGCAGCATGAGGGGATATGAGGATTTAGCACTTTGAGAAAAATCAGAGTTTGTAGAATGTTTAAAGGAAAGCTACATAACTGAAGAGCTTAATATTTTAGGCTGAATCTTCTCCAGGTGACAAGCACAGGCTTTTAAAGAGACGAATATAAAATTGAAGTTATCCTATAGAAAGTATTGTGTATAAATCAAAATCTACTATGAGATCACACCTGGACTACTTTGTGCAGTTCTAGTCACCACACTACAAGAAAGATGTAGCAGCACCACAGGCTATACAGCAAAGAACAACCATGTGAATTTCAGATTTAAAGAGCATATCCTACTTTGAGATGCTAGAGGAATTAGAATAACTTTAGTGTTGAATTGAGAAGGACCTAATCCAGGTCTCAACAATTCTCAAAGGTATCAATAAAGTTGATCTAGCAGAATTCTTTTGATGAATCAGCAAATCACATACTTGAGATCAATAGTGGAAATTAGGATGAGGTGAATTAAAGAAAGAAATTAGAAAGCATTTCTTTACACAAAAGAATACGGGAATGTCCAGCAAGCTGTGTAATCGAACAGATATAAGGGAATAAATCTGGGTGACTTTCTGGTTGTGAGTGTGAGGATGAGAGCATGACTGGGTAATACTTTAGTTTAGGTACTGTAATAATGCATCTATTTCTCGTTTACTCTTATGTAACAAGAAAGTAACACAGGCTTCTTTTGGTCTTCATAACACTTATTAAATATCAACAGATGGGCAATTCATCTCCGTGCAGTATAGCATATTAACATGACCATACAATGACTTATGCAATATCAGGAGAAATGTGTCTCAGTTAAGCCAACTCAGACCACTCCAAAGTGAAGTTTTGTTGGTGGGTCACATTGCAAAGATGAATAAATGCTTTACTAAAGCTTTGTAAGTGTCATGATGGCCCAAAGAAGTGTTTGTTAAGGTCTTGTTACATAAGAGTAAACGAGAAAATGATGCATTTTTGCATTTTTGCAGTACCTAAACTAAAGTATCATCCATGATAATTTGTGTTAAGACTTTATCTCTGGTCATTTTTCAATTGTACACATCATTGACAACATAGATTTGTAATTTCTGAAGTTTTTAAAGTACTGTAATTGCGATGTCTGTGCCACTATCAATGGTACTGTTAAATGGTTTGATTGCAGACTAAATACAAGACTAGGTAATATTAACCAGATAAGAAGGAAATAAAATAGTTGCTCTAATAGAGGAAAAATTAAATTTATCAAGTAGTTGTTGATTAATGTTTAACCATTATACAGTATATAGAACTTAAGTTGTGCTCCTCCAAACTTGCAGAGAATAACAGGGTTGGTGGCAGGATTAGCATTCCAGCTGCTGTAAAAAAAAAAAAAAAACTCAAATTGTTACAGTCCATTTGAACTAGTGTGGTGCTGAGGTGTCTCCCTTTGCACGGCTGCTCTCGGGTCCTAATTTGGGATCCTGAGGTGGTTCATCGTGTGGTGAGCGTGGCAACACATGGTATTAGTGCATGCTCCCAACTTCTCCTTGTCTCTCTCACTCAAGTTATGGGACATGATTCTAACATTTACAGAAGGCAAAAATGTAATTAATACTGCTATTACACTCATGACAATACAATTAGAAACAGAGGGTTAAAATAGAAATTAGGTCAACTTTAAATCATAGTTAGTGGAACTTCTTTGAAAACTAATCATTTAACTACTGTAAGACGCTAAGGGTCGCTGTTGCCCCTTCAACCCAACAGACATACACACTGAACACAGGATAAAATGACCAAGAAGGTATTTCATTCTTTTTCTTTCTATAGTGCTCTGAAGCACCTCCGCCACCATACGCAGGCAATACCAATAATAATAAATTCAATTAATCAACACAAATCTCTCCTCCACACCTCCCAGCAAGCTTGCTAGGTCTACAACAGTCCTTTATGTAGTGTCTGACCTGGAAGTGCTTTTGTTCTTCCATCCATGTGATATTCCTGCACTTCCAGGTCAGCTGGAGAAGTTGAGTTTTCTGTCAGCCCGGAAGAACTTCGAAACTTCTGTCCCTGTAGCTTGATACTATTTCCAGGCTATGGATAAGATACGAGTCTCCAAGTCCCCCTGCAGTTTCTCCTGGTGGCACCCACGGCATCCAGCAGGGCTGAGAAGCCAAACTCCAAATCCCATGGTGCCCTGCCTGGAATCTGGGATACTGGTATGCTGCAGGGACATTGCCATGTTGCGTCTTAGGGGAAGGCAGTGTCCCTCCGTAGTTGCTTTTCCCCATCTTTCTCCTCTTTGGGCATCCTGGCCGGGTTAAGCAGCCAGCCATTCGCCACACTACATAAACAAATCACTGTTATCTTTTTGCAAGTTCTCGCAAGACTGCCCAACCTCTTTTCACACTGGGCTTAATCCTATTTGGTCCTTTTCATGTATATAAATAAACTATTTTTTCCAGATTTGCTCTTTCAGCCTATGTTAACTGTTCACTCCAAAGTGCCACAGCGCCCAGTGTGGAAGTTGACCCGGACACAGACAGGCAGACACGTTCATGTCATCCACAAACACGTTTATTTACAATATTTACAAATATTAAATTGGTCACACAGACCTAGTTCAGTGCACAAAACCCCAAAGTCACAGTCCTGGCCACAATGCCTTTCTTCGGGCCGCCTCCACTCTCCTCTCTTGCCTCGTCCTCCTTCCACCCGACTCTAGCCTCGAATGAAGGGAGACGGCCCCTTTTATATATGACCCGGATGAGCCCCAGGTGTTCCCGGCATTCCTCCTCTAGCCATGCCCCAGCGTGGCGGTGTGCCGGCTGTCCTCCCGGCAGCTCTCCGGGCGCCTTCCTAATTCTTCCCCCCAGCACTTCCTGGTGTGGCGGAAGTGCTGGGGTAACAGGTCCCCAAGGCATTGGGGAGCCTCCTGGCGGTGACCACGGGCCCCTACAGGGTGGAGCTTCCATGCCCTGTACCCGTGGCCCCCAAAGCAACCAGGAAGGCGACCCCCACGTGATCCAGGGTGGGCGCAGACCCACATCCGGTCCCTCATGGCGTCCCGGCCGGGTCATGGCCCCTGGCATCCCTGACACCAGTTACAGAAGGAAAAAGTGCAACACAATTTCAAGCTCCAATTTTAAAGCTAATTCCAGACAAGACTAAGATCTTTGATATCAAACCACTGTTCTTCAACAATATGATCACAATTATATTTCTAGATGGTAGCAGAGCTTGCTCAGAACATCACTTGGTGTTCTGATTATGGCTGTCTTTATGTCAAGAAGTTTGAACCATATTTAGTAAAATATCTTTTTGATCTAAGACTTAGAATTAATCTGGTGACTTTTATGATGAAGTTAATAACTTAGTTAAAAACTCTGATTAGTTGTTCTGAGAGAACAAAAGTAGGAAAAAGGAAAAAAAGTGCTTGAAATTGTTTTCCTGTTAAACTAGAACAACCTGACTTCATTTGCACCAGTACATTTAAATTAAAAAATGACATCATATGTAACATTTAATTTTATATTTTATTCTCTAATAATAGTCTTACTTCTTGGTATTTACCGATGACCCAAAATAATGAAATATTTTATGACTTTACGTAATACTTAATGGTAGAGGGGTGTTCCTAGAATATACTATTTATCTGTATGCTGATTGGTGTGTTTAAAATGTTTGTAGTCATTACAGGAAACATCTAAGTAAAGGACGTTTTCTGTTAGACTTCTTCAGTTGGCTATGCACCCTCATTTGGATTCATTGGGATGAATTGTTTGTGTTATATTTAGTATGTGTACTTCACTTACTGTGTGTCACAAAGACACCAAGTTTTTTTTTTTCTTTTGCACACACCCTCAACAGACCAAGCAAGATATAATAGAACTACTGTAATAGATTTAACAACATGTATTTTAGAAAAAATAAATGTTGTTAATGTGTTTAATCATGCATCTGCAAAAATTAAAGTCAAACATATAAAATCAATGTGAGTTGTGATGGCTTAAAAATCAAATGATAGAAAACCTTGCGAAAAGATAGATCCTTAATATATTATGAGGTTTCTGAACTTTTTTGGGACCCACCCCAATTTGATGACAGGGCGAAGCTTGATTGCCATGTCTGTGGAAGACTGCTTGTCTGTTGACGAGGCAACCACAGCATAGCACCTCGGAAACAACTCTGAGCTGATCAAAATCATACTATAAGCACCTGCTGCTGATGGGTGATGCAAGGAACATTATAAATGCAGGGAACAGTATAACTTGGCCACTAACCTAGTCAGGACCCTGCCTGATTGCTGTGTCCGTGTATAGGAGAGTGGTAGATCCCACTACAATAAATAACTGTGCAATTCCTGTTGTAAGTTGAATGAAGTTGGTTTTGCTAAAGGACTGAGACCCTACCTTATTTCTGGGATGCAAGACAGCGACTCACGCATCACAATATAAATAAAACTGTAGAACAAAGGTAAACCTTTGAAATAATGCTACATAAAATGTTATAAACAGCAAGCTCCTCTCTACCTTTATATTTAATATTATGACTTGTGTTAGGTTAACTGAATTCTCCAATATGCATCCCCCTTTCAGGTTTATTCCTGCTTTATACCCAAACCTGCTGGGCTAGGCTGCAGCTCCAACTAAGTTACTGTGTGATTGGATTAAGCAGGTTTGAAATGAGATGGATGGAATATAATGAGTTAAGATGGATTTGAGGAGTATAACAATAGACTACCAAAAGAGAACACCTAATGTAGTGAGTGGATGAAGCCAGTGACGTTATTGTTATTATAAAGTTTCTTCACATTCTGTGAGCTCTATGGTAGGTAATTTATAAATAGCATCATATTTTTATCTACATTACACCAGTCTACACTTTGTTTCATCTTGCCTTTATGTTGTTTTGCATAATTCAAGAATGATACATACCCTGCAAAGTGCTAAATTGCTTTCTGACATCATCTAAAATAAATTCATTAATACCAATATGATTTATAAAAACTTTTATATCATCAGAATGCCATCTTTTAACCAATTCCTCTTCTTATCAAGGAAAAAGAATATGTAATACATTTATAAAAAAAATAAGAATTTTTACTCTTGTGATTATTATTTAACTTTCCGAACAATTAAGTTTGGTTTGTCAGTTTAGCCTTTGATCTTTGGCAACTATGTTATATCTGACAGCATTTATTTACACAGGATGAGCTGTGCCAAGCTTTGTTGTGCTACTGTGTAATTTACACTTCCAAGTGACAGGTAATTGCTGAAGTGGAATTCATTTAATTCAGTAAGAAAATGGACTTTTCTTTATATGTGAGGTCTTCATTTCTTCAGTTGCCAGTCCGAAGTAGGCTTCTGTTAGCTTTAAGATTTAGGATAAAGTAGCATTCTCAGATGGATTTTGCACATTTTTAGTAGTAGTAGTAGTAGTAGTAGTAGTAGTAGTAGTAGTAGTAGTAGTATTGGTTGTTGTTCTACAGAGAAACTCATATTTCCATGTTCAGAAGACATTCAATATGTTACCACTCTCTGGGGCCATGATTAACAAGAACACAAGTAATATGTGCCTCTAGAATAAATAACATGTAACCTGTAAATTGATTTTTAATTTGTTCATTAAACCACTTGGCATTAGTGGATGGAAGGCAAAGTTTGGCACTGAACAGATGTCATTATGGTGTAGGGAACAAAATCATAATTTAAAATGTTTTTGACTTTAAGCATGTAGGAGAAAAACAGGTAAATTCAGACTGCATATTCTATAGAGGTTAGCGATCCCACCTAAGCACTATGATCCTTTAAAAGAACTAATGGAATGTTAGGAAAAAAATGACAGTTATTTGTTATTAACAATTAATGAATTGTCAGTCATATCACATTTCCAAATAATAGCTTATGATTAATTTGCCCTTAACAGCAAAATTCATTTGAATTTTGATGGCTGAATGGAAGAAATTTGAATTTTAGGTTTATCCCTTCTCCACCCCAACCTTTGATTTGATATATATAGAACAGGCAGCAAATCTTGAGTGAAATTCTAGTCATTTTGTGAATTGTCTGTTATCCTAATAACTTTCACAAAAACCCTTTATTCTTACAATTAAGAGTCCAAGCATGTTTTTGATCAGAGATCACCAGCCTATAAAGCAGTAACATTTCTCCTGTGCCTTTTCCAGCTTAGCCTCTTAATTCTACACCGTGCTTGCTGCGGTGCTGTAAACAGACTAGGACAGGCCTAGAAAAGACTGTATTATCCATATCCTCTAAATATCTTATGTTATTATGTTTGAATGATTCCTCCCCCCTTATATGTTTGTATATTATATTATATAATGTGTGAAAGCAACTTTATAAGTGAGCCTTATAAGTTATTCAGAAAAAGATTAACGAGGAAAATTCTGTAGGTCAAGGATTAAACACTCAATTCCAGAACAGATTTCAAGACATTAGAAGTTCTTTAATTCTTATGGCAAGTAAAATGTTAATGCTGCAATTAAAAGAGAGCCTCGTATTCTGAAGCCAGTTTTTTATGTAGAGGAGAGGAGCAGGTAAGTTAACTTCATTTCGGTTCACTGATCACACAACAGGCTCTTTCAGCTGGCAAGACATCCCATGGTGATGGGACTAATCTCTAAAAATAGGCAGTTTAGTTAAGCCTTTAGAAGACGTGATGCTTAGTAATTGAACCAAATGTGCTCTGATACTGCTCTAGTGATCTATAATGCATTTTTAGAATGCTCTATTCTATTCAAAATTCATGCTGTACAGTTTTGAATGTCGCACCAGAAAGGAGAAACTTATGTTCGGTGTTAGGAGCACAGCTGGACTTCACGTTTTGCTCTTCCTGCCAGTAGGAGCCTGGGAAGCTCTGGAAATGAGTTGGCCGGGAATGCTCTGAGAAAAAGAGGGCAAAGGATGTCATGATTTAGCTCAGTGACTGTGGAAAAATGGAGACAAGTTTTCTAAAACATTTCAGTGAATAATTTGTACATGAGTTTATTCAGAAACCCTGCACAGGAACCTAATTCTGTCTTCACTTCCTTGGTTACTACACCAAATGTATGACCATAAGTGAAAATTGGGATAATGTTAATGATAATACACTTATTTACTGTATTTAATACATTGTTGGTGGGGTGGTCTAGTTTTTTTCTTCGTGGTACCAACATCCCAGGATTTATCAATGTTTGCTCTTTCCTGCTATGCCTGCATGTGTTGTTCTCCAGGTTAATCCAGTTTTCCCCAAAGTCATGTGTGTTAAGTTAGTTGTGTGAGTGAATGTAATAGTGGGTCTTACAATACTTGGTGACATGACACCCTCAGGACTGGTTCCTGCCTTGTGTCACAAAGATAGGTGACCCTGACTCAGATTATGTAGACCTGAGTACAGATGCAACAGTCAGGTTTCTGAAACTTTGGACTGTCCAAGCCTCAGCTGTGTACTGAAATCCTGTATAAACAGACAAAAAGAGAGTTTACAAGACACTCCCCAAACTCAATCCAAAACTTGTTTCAAACAGTCTTGACTAATTGCTGATATAGTCATTTTTATCGCTTTTGTTGTTAAGCAATTGTTTTATATCTTTCAACTGTTAATAAACAGAACTGATGGCATATTCTGTAACTATTCATATCACGGTAGCAGATAATGTTTTTATTTAATGCACAGTATTTAATTCTTATTTCCAGTTTCTTACAATGCACTGATAAAAATTATAACACATCCTTTCTCCATGACCAAGGTTTGCATCTTTTCTCATTCACTGTTTTCTCTCCATTGCTGTCCAAATCATACTTATTACAAAGTCAAGAACATTTCCAACAAGTTCTAATCTAAAACCAATGGCCTTAAATGGATATTTTCTTTTTTTTTGCTCTTTCTCTGTGAAGAACATTTACAGAATTATGGATTTATTTAAGGCATCTGCTTCTGACACTGGAATCTTTAAGGGCTGCCTAAAGACAAATCATTAACGCCTGTCTTCAGCAGCCGTTTTTCTTTGCATTCTTGATTTGTCTAATTGACTGCACTTCTGTGCCCCGATGTCAGTGGTATCTGCTGATTTAAATGTTTCTCACATTGAAGCAAATGCTTCAGTTCAAGCAAGGTTTCCCCCATGACTGATGCAAACCCCAATCTTTAAAAAAGAAGATGATTAGCTAACGGATCAAGGCTGACCCACGATGCCAATTGCCTCTCTCAGTAGCTCCGAAAATATTGATTCAAAACACTCATCCCCAATAAAAGCACATAACTCCAAAATTATCTGAGAAATAAAGAAATGTTTACAATATATTAAGAAAAACAACCCAAATTTTCAAATAAGGCAAAAACATAGCAGTAAAAACCACAAAAACACCACAAATGTACAAACATTTAAACACATGTGGACTGCATTTGCATCTTGAACATGTTTTTTAGTTCCATGCCACATCCCAAAATATGTTGGTATTACATCCAACATCAACGTTTCAGTGCACATTTGATTTGGAATCATTCTTGCAGTCCTCAGAAGCACACTTCTGTTTGTTTCCAGGCCTTGCAGTATTATCTGAGTACAGGATAATTATTAAAATCCAACCATGAATGTTCCCATAAATTTAGTACATTGCTCCTTGTTGATTGACTCACTTCCCTTGTGAATTCCATCCCATTTTTTACTCCTATGTGGCTCATGTTTTAAAAAATAAAGATGCTGAGGGAGGACTTTCAGGTTTTACAATTAAGATTATTTTGTGAAACCACTCACCTTTTCTTGGATCCCACGTCTTAGATCTGGTAAGACCTTGTTGTTGTGGTGCTGACAGAGCGTCACAAGAACAAGTGAAATAAGACTGGAAGATAAATCAAGAGCCAAAGGTCATAACCAGAAATCAATAGTACCTCCCACCTAAACTGAAACGTGATCAAAAGAAAAATTGAAAACAAGAAACTGTAAAACCCCAGAGGTCATCCGTTAGCAACCACATTAAAGCCACAACCCAAACCAGCACAAAATGGTGATGCCCACAGAAAATTAAAATGGCATTTGTGGATTGATACAAGATTATTTCACTATCCTTAAAATGACAGAATTAAAAAAAAAACTGTCATCGGAAATGACTTCAATGACCTAAATGTGAAAAATGATAACTCTTTTTCTATAGAAAATGCCAATTATACACAAGCTAATTAACAAGGATATAATTTACACAGCATAATATGGAGTGCCGCTATGCCAGAGGTACTGAACTCTAGTCCTGGAGGTCCACAGTTCTTGCAGGGTTTTATTGTATGATTAGAACCCATTTATTTATTACCAAAGTAATGTTTTTCTTGGACTTAGTTTTATCTAAGTCATTTGTTACCATTCATAACTCTTAATTTCTTATTCTAGTTTTAAACAGCTGCATTAAGGTTTTAATTGTTGCCCGTTTTCTTTACGAGACATCAATTAATAATGAGGTGTAAATGACAAAGGAATCACCAGTTCTCCAGCTAATGCGTGTCCATTTAAACCTGTGCACCTGCATCACAAAGTATCTGTGTTAATAAAATGTTTTGAAATAAGTGGGAGAGAAGGGAAGGACCAAAGGGTGCAGATCTGTTCTGGATCACAAAACATATGGATAATGTTCTCAAAAAACATACAGTACTCCTACATTGGCTTAAAGTGGAGAAGGACAAACAAACTGTAATTGCCTTTATTTCACTATTGGCACGTTGACTTATCTTGATTAACAGGAAGAATCCTAACTCACCTTTTTTAAGTTGGTGGGTAACTGATGTTATAATATATTTGAAATTGGAAAATATCTAATTCTCACTTAGAAGCTCTGTTCAAAACTACAACGTAATAAAGATGTTTTTTGGAAGAATGGAAGCACTAACAAGCCACATAATTAAATAGTTTCGTTATCTGCTAGGCCTGGCTCCTAACTTACGTAACCGGTTTGAATTAAAACCTGCACCCACTGGAAACCTCCAGGACTGGGTTTGAGTACCCCCACACTACTCCGTAATAAAATAATGCATTCTGATGAGCTCAACTTTATCCTGTTCACTCCATTTATGGAAATGGTGGTTTGAACTTGTTTATTGGATGTGTGCTTTTCTTGAAAGGCAAGAATATCTTCTCATTTACTGTACATAAAGTGAAACTATTATTTTCCATTCCCTTTGAATTACTCAAAACAAACTAAAACTGTGTAATTGTAAGCTTTTTTCTAATCTCATATTTCTTTAGCCATATGGGTTTTAATCTTTTAAGCAATGTTGGCATAATTATACATTTGCGTTATTAAACTCCATATTCAAAGTCATTGTTTGCTTGAAACTAATTATTCTCCTGATAAAATGATTACAGATATTGAAGCAAAGCTATATTTCATCATTTAAAGCACTTGCCAGCTAGTAGTTTCATTTTATTGTTATGGCGGTTACATTCAGATTTACTGCTGTGCTTTATTCTTTGCCCTTTGATACTCAAACATTGTAATCTAGAATTCTGCAGGTTTCCTATGTGTATTAGCGGCAGTGGCTGCATAACACCCTTCAGCCTGATGAGTATGAACAGAGGACACAGCCGTGATCAGTTCATTTAAAGCTCCAGTGTGACAGTTGGGACAATTCTGTAGGTGGCTTCATTCTTCAGAAGAGTCGTTGAATTAGATCCTGACTCAGTATTTTTATGAAACATTTTATTTTGAGATGGTGCCCTGGTGAATACCAGTCTAATTTGTTACATTTGCTAGTAATCCCTTAACACAACACCTGACTTCACAACTTTGCTATTATGTATTGTTGTACATTATTTTTATTCACCTGTCTTTTCATTATCAAACCATGATAATCTAGTTTAGCATTGCAAGGACCAAATTAAATCTGAGGTCTCAGTTGATCACAGGGTCAATTTAGAGTTGCCAATGAATGTCACTTCTGTGTTTTTTGGAGATAGGAAGGGGAACTGGAACACCTGGGAAAAAATGCAGTTCTGAATGGAGGAAAAAAACTACACAGGAAATCTAGGATTCAGAAAGTGTTAGATATCAGTAGTAACCACTGCAACTCCTTATGCTTCTGTCATTTTTTTATTTTAATTTTGTGGTGATTGTGGTTTTATTTACCTTTGCATGATCATAAAAAATGTCACGTCAGTGCACCTCAATCCGCAAATATTGTCACTGCATTTTCAGAGCTGTGGATGGATAAGAACCACACCTCTAAATGACAGTGATTGAAGCCAAATCAGATATATTTTAAATATGATTTTCAAATATGAATTTAAATTTCATGTTTTGGTTTTTGATCTAAGCTTGTGTTTCCAGAATTATTCTTCAATAAAAGGTTATAATTTTTGTTGCACCTGTAAACATTAAATACAACTTTTGATAAGCAGTTATTAACAGATTTTTATTTCATTTTTTATTTTTGTCTCCCACACGTGACTGAAGGTAGGTTATGCCCCTGCACCACCCTCCTTGTTAAGTAAAAATGCATTTAATAAATCTAGCCCATTTCAGAAATCTCTTTAATATAATTGCCAGGAGGGTGGCTCAATGGGTAGTGTAAGAGAAAAATGTGCTTGAAACTTAATCTGCCTATTTAATTAGGACATCAAGGCTTCATTTTTACCAGTACATTTAAATTGGAAAATGAGAACATATATAACAATTAACTTTATATTTTGTTCTCTGATAACATTTTATGTATATGAAGACTATTTCTTTTAATCAGGTAACACTCATGACTCTTAATGATTAACTATTTTGGGAATTTACGTAATACTTAATTTATAGGTGGGTTTGTGGACTATACCATTTATCTGTTTGGTGATTGCGATGTTTGAAATGCTTCATAGTCATTATATGTGAATTAACCTTGCTGATTAATGGAAGCTTTCTTCAGATTTCTTCAGTCCACCATGCTCCATTAACAAGAGCATGTGGGCATCCACCAGTTGGTGTAAAGGGTGTCCATGTTTACAGTGCATGTATAACAATGACTCTTTTTTATTTACTACGTAAGTAGAGGGAGATTCAATTGAAAAATGTCCCGAATATTCTGTAATAACTCTCACTAGGATGAAGCAATCTGAATGAAACAACGTGCAACGTTCTCCTCAGTATATGGAGCTTCAAACAAGCTGAGATGCCCCTGTGTCAGAGTGATGAGGTAGGCACCGGACAGCCATCGCGATGTTTAACCTCCATTTTTAACTTCTGCGTGCATACTGCCCAGTACCCCTTCACTCAGTCACTCAACTTCTCATCAGGATGGTGGTTAACAGTATTGAGCAGTGGGTCTTCATGAACCAAACCTATGAGGTCACCAATTTGTTTAAGCAATGTTAGAATCAACTGGATGATCGTGAGTTAATGGAAGGTTACTACTAGCAAGATGGATCAACGTGTCACACATTGGCAAGGGGCATGGCAGAAATTGAGTCCTTCTTCAGCAACAGGGTAATTTCAAAGGGGGTTTGGCCACCACGGTCGCTGGATCTGACACCACCAGACTTCTTCCTTTGGGGTATGCTCAGAGGAAAAGTCTATTTGAAGAAGCCTTGCACTGTGGAAGATTTGAAGGAAAACATCCAATGTGAAATTGCTGGTATTCTCCCCGAGATGCTTGCCGATAACGTTCAGGAACATGGAGTGCCGGGTCAAAATGTGTCTGGCAGAAAATGGAAACCACTTCCAACATCGCATGTAATGCAATCGATTACACATACGTCAAGGTATATGGTGTATTTTTTTGGTTCAGATTGCTTCATCCTAACGGGAGTTACAACAGAATATTCAGGGTATCTTTTGAGTGAATCTCCCTGTATTTTCTGTAACAGTAGTGTTGCTGCCCCATACATTCACATTCCTGAGTCTGAATACTATGCCTGTGTAAAGTTTTAATGTTGTTCCCATGTCTGCAGAGACTTTCCCTCAGTACTCCCATTTGGTAACTGGTGATTCTAAATTGGTGTGGGTGTGTTAGTGAGTGGGCCTAGTGAGGGGCCAATACCACAACCAGATATGTTTCCTGCCTTGCACCGAGTGCTACTGAAATAGACTCTGGCTCACTGTGGCCCCGAATTGAATTAATGGGTTTAAGAATGTTATTTTATTAGTGAAAGGCCAGTCAAAAGTTTAATCTGCACTCTTAGCTCCTATCTGGTTCAATGCCTGTTATCTTTATCCATTTCTAAATCTCATTCACAACCACAGGGTTTGTACAATATTATGCTGTGCTGTCTAACATTATAATTGCCAACCACTCTTTTTAAAACCTAAAACATTGGCTTTCACACATAACAATTAGCAGAAAAAAACACATACATTGTTCAAGTGGAAGCAGAAGGATGAAATTAACTTGTGCAGCATCTTTTCACTTGAATCAGAGTTGCTAGGGTGCCACAAGACATCTAAACAGATGTAGTGCATAATTTGTTTTTGACTAAGCTCTTAAATGAAGCCTAACGTGCATTTGGTATTGGTATTTCGGTTCAGTATCATTTTAATACATATTGTGGAGTTTCCTGAAGTTGGGATTTTACTTGCAATATTTATAGATGCAGCTATAAGAATCATGTACTTAATGTATTTCAGTAATAGACCAATCTGTTTGTTATCTTTTTTCATTTTTCTAAAGGGAGATTACTCAGTTCATGTTAAAACAGAAGCTGATGTCTTCTTAGTGATATTGCTCTGGTCATTAGACCTCTGATGTTATTTTGTGTTTCCTGGTCAGTCTCTCAGCTCAAGAAGAGGCCCCAGGTAGTACGCTTCAAATGTACTTCCTCAGTTCATTGAATATTTGAACATTTGCCAGATTATCTCTGTTTCAACTGTTCCATTTTCTGCCAAGTCCAGCTTGGTATTGGCTTACATCATCCCACTTGAGACATCAAATCACAAAGTCTACTAGTTTCGTAGTCAAACAGCAGCTGTTTCAATTTAAGACTGCATTACTGTGTTCACTCAAAATGTATTATTACTTTTTTACATGTTATTTTTTATTATTTTGAAATAACTTAAAGCTGTTGGCTCCTGGCAGTCCTAAACAGAATAAACAGAGTTTAAAATAGATGAATAGATAGATTTAAGAAAAGTGCCATTTCTTGAACTCTGGATTGATTATATTGACTTTCAATGCAAGATTCCTTAGAGGAAGGGTTCTTTATGAGTATGCTTGTGTTTAATCACAGTGCCTGTGTCTAGATCCAGGCCTGAAGAGATACCCAGGTTATCCGTATTTCTTTCCTAGTCTAAGGAGTGAGAGATATGGAAGAAGTGGGTGATTTTAGTGCTCTTATGGTTCACCACACTGTTCCAGATCTCTGATCCTAGAGCCTGGTGTTTATCGGAGCCCCAAAGGCTGATGTTACAATATGTGATTTCTAGCTGTGGAGTACATCAAATTTACCAAATGGTGTTGCTGATCTCGTCACCAGTCCTGCTTTACGGGAGCATGCCATTGACTGCCTCAGTCTTGCTAAGATTATGTAAAAGAAGACTATGACTGAAAATTGCTGCAAAAGTCATCTAATGTGACGTAGGATTAAGCTGAAAACCTGAGCCTCTTAGGCCAAAAAAAGGTAAAATCCGAAACCAAATTAGTATTCAGAGAGTTTAGCTTATTTATTAAAGCACAAAAATAAGAACACAAAGATAAAACATTAATACAAAATATTAGTAATATTAAGAATTATATTTTTGGAGCAGTTTGTCACCAATGACATAGATTCAGACCTTTCTCTCTAGCTTAAAGAATATTCTGAATATAATAAAACCTTTTACTAAAAGTTGTGCAGAATTTCCTACTTCCTAAAATTTGATCCTCCCTGGACTTTCCTGTCTCGGATGGTGCAATATTTAAATGAAATGTCAAACAACCCATAACATTTAATTTAATTAAAATACATATTTCTGCTTATTTCTTCTCATTATTTCTACTTTCATACATTATAATCATTCACACTTAATATTATTTTAGAAGCATTATTTGAAGTACATTTTTATCAACTATTTCAAAGCCTAATATTTAAGTACTGCAGTGGGCTGGCACCCTGCCCGGGGTTTGTTTCCTGCCTTGTGCCCTGTGTTGGCTGGGACTGGCTCCAGCAAACCCCCGTGACTCTGTAGTTAGGATATAGCGGGTTGGATAATGGATGGATAGATATTTAAGTAATAAAACACTTTAAATCCAGTGGTTCAAGTCTTTCAGGCAGATTTGACACAGAAACAACCTTAGTTCAAAGGTTTTAGATCTTGAGAAATCAGTGACAGGTAAACTGAAGAAAACAGTTTTAGTTCAAAAGTTTTGATAAAAAAATGACTTGAAAATGACTTTTTTTCCTCATACTCAGTATATGTATTGCTTGATTGTTCAAATTTCCCAAGCTAACAGCTACGCTTTTACCAGCCAATCTCAATTTTTTTTGTCACCATATCTTACCCGTCCATTTCTTACCCGATTCATGTTTTAGATCGAGCTATCACTAGTGGTCTATTTTTCTTGACAACTTGAATAAAAAGGGCAATTTAACACTTGGATGTAAGTTGGAAAGATTACATCCAGAGCTCTCCACATAGGCTTTGGTATCTTCCAGTAGGATTACAGAATCAGTACTCTTTTCAGCATGAATGCAAAGAAAAAGCATACAATTTCCTCTTGACAGCTAAAGCTCCCATTGTTCTGTACCTCACCCAGATAGGTGGTTTTTGTAACCCATAAAACCCTGAAGCTTTTTTTATTAAGGGATGACTCTTAAGTAAGAAAGAAATTACCTCCAATTAAGAAGTATGGTTTTATGGTTAATGCTGTGTGTAGATGGGAACTGGAGTATTTTCAGTACAAACATGTCAGCCTTCACCTGTGGGCTCTTCCCTGGCCACAATGCAATGTTCCAATTTCGTAGAGCAACTTTTCTTTACCAGTGTTTTCTGTTATTTGGCTCAGGAGATAATTTTTTGCTTTCTTCTTCTCTGTTGCCAACTGGCAATATTTCGACAATTATTAATGGATAGATATTGCATATGTTAATACGTTTCAAACTACTCTTTTCCTGTCTGTTTAAACAAATCTGTGTCTTTGTGTGCTTATTATGTAATTAGTAATTTGTAAAGTTTTTACTTTCATTTTACCTGTGAACTTGTCACAACACTCTCCGCTTGCATTCAATGAAAAACACTTTACAAATACAAACTGAATGAAATCGAATAGTTAATTCATCAGTGCCCCTCACATTTGTCTTGCAAGTGAACAGCGTGAGCCCGTCCAACAGGCACTCTCCATTGAACAGGACTGCAGGCTTGGTTTTGGGATTGGGTCCCAGTGCATTGACATTTGTTTGTTTTTGCTATGAACTATCACAAGAGTCATTTATTGGAGAGGGTTCCATACCAAGTGTCTACGAAAGTAAACCATCATGTCTTATTCACGGACACATTAACATATTATTATCACTAATGTACATGTAAATGACTTTCAGAATCAGTAGTTTTGAGCTCTTTCTTAGTATGTAAAGTTAGGAATTGTTTTTATTGAATTTTTTTACATTTTTTTCTTTGCCTTCCCATCCCTTATACTTTTGTGTCACTAACCTTGCATTACTTTTTGCCCTGGAAATTATTTATAGCCATCCTAAAGTTTAATCACAGAGACTCCTAATAACTTTGTGTGACCTGAATTCACTTTACAGTTGCAGCGCAGTTGTGTGACTGCCATCAACAAGAGAGGCACTGAGGGTGCACTTTGTGAATTAGCTCAAAAGCTTATTGCTATCCATTAAGTAGAAATCACTCAGTACGAGTATTACCAGAGGGAGCGTGAGGCAATCAGCTACGAAAAACTGTAATGGCATGGCCAAGACAATACAAAGGACTCAAGTGAGGATACAATTAAGCAGACAAGGCAGTGCACAGGCAGTCTGTCTGTTAAAACTCTCAGTTATTTTTATTGCTTTAACCATTTAGCATTTGACATGTTTCATATTCTATTGGTTATTGATCACATGATTGCATCCATTTTCAGAGTTACTGGTTCAAAAATGTATGTGCGTGTATATATATATAGTAATAATTATAATTCTTGGCTTGTAGTGAAAAAAACAACCTTCCAAGATAATCCCTCATTTTAAATCAATACACAAAGTGCTGCTGCAAGTAGTGCTGATGGGTCGCCAAGCCCCCACAGTCTCTCAGTCCTTTTCACTGCTATTATGCTCATTATGTGTGGTTTTATAAATAAGAAAAGATGGCACTTATTAGTTTTTGATTGATATACTAGATGCAATGGAAATCTGCAAATGCTGTGGCTGGTAGGAGACATGTCTGGTTCTGACATACTGCATCTTATAATGATGGCATTTTATCCAACAGAGCTACATCCACTTCAATACACTAATGCATCATTGTTCTTAGAAGTTAATGCATCTTGTCTACTAATAGCAAAAATTGCCAATGTAATTTTTCATTATGCATACGTATACACTCCTTCTTGGCACCTCATCCAGGTTTAGTTCCTCTATTGTGCTCAGTGTTGTTTGTGTCTCCCTTAAATTTGAACACTGGTGATTTAGAAAATTGACATGCACACATACAAGGGGCGTTCAAATGTAAACAGGAATTTATGAGCTACTCTTTATTTATTGGATATAATGAACCAACTTACACACTATTTTTTGTGTATTCTCCTGCCACTGCAATCCACTTGTTCCAGTGCTCAGGAAGCTCCTAAATCCCAAAAGAGTTGAAGTCATTTGACTGCAGGTTGACCCATTCTTGCTCAGCGTCAATAACCTTTTCATTCGACTTAAATTACTTCCCTCCTAAAAATTCCTTAAGTGGGTCGAAGAGATGATAGTCCCTCTCTGAATGACTTGTACCAGTCATAAACTCTAGACTGAGAGAGAGAGAGACACTCATCCCCAAACTGTTTTTTAGACTCGAATAAATCTGAGATGGAATGACTCCTTCATTTGTCAAAAATTGAATAATAATGCGCTGCGCACCACTACTGTGTACCTCCTGCTCCGACATGTTGATTACAACGGACAGGAAAGGGGGAAAGAGCAGCTAGCACTACTAATGACAAATTCAAAGATGCATGCGTTTGTCCAATGAGTCATGTCTACCTTGCGCTACTTATAAGAACAGAGCATGAAAATTCCTGTTTATAATTGAACACCCCTCATATATACTGTTACAGTATGCGTTGTGAGAGATGGCCGGGAGCTTATCCTGTCCAATACATCCACACCGCCAGATGGAGTCCTCCCTGCAACATGGAGGTGCCCCGAATTCCCACAGGGCATCATGGACAATGGAGTTCAGTTTCACAGCCCTGCTGGATACCGCGGGGGCCGCCAGGGGACGCTGCAGGGAGACATCAAGATTGTTTCTATTATAACCCGGAAGTACTCCCAAGTCATGGGGACGGAAGGACAGAAGTACTTCTGGGCTAAAGAAAAATATAAATCTTCATATGACCCGGAAGTGCCAATGGATCACATGGGCTGAAGGACAGGAGCGCTTCTGGGTCAAGAACTATTTAAAGGACTGTCGGAAACCCAGCAAGCTGAGCCGGAGCTGCTGGGTGGAGAGGAGGATTCATTGGATTGATTATTGTGTATTATTGTATTATTATTGAGTATTGTGGAGGTGCTTTGTGCACAGTATAGAAGAAATTAAATTATTTCTTGTACTTTTACCTGGTGTCTGGACATATTGACTGTGGGTTATGCAGAGCAACAGCGACCCCTAGTGTCACCGCGTATAATAAACGTCATTAAGCAAATCACTAGTAGTAATGCAAGGCTTTAACGTTACCAGAAGATACATGTAGCCTTGTACATGTAGGAGTGCTACTGTATATGCATCATTCACATTAAGAAGTTTTAAAGTTAAAATTTAATAAATCATTCTGACTTTCCACTTTTTATTTATTTTAATATTTTGGCACCTGTGGTTTGAAAACTGAACTTCAAAATGAAAAAATTAAGCCAGCTAACAAATAAATAAACTATACAATGCATCCTTTGGAAAATTCTAAAACATGACTTTAGTTATGAAATAAATGCATAAAAAATAAATAATAGTAATTTTGGTTACTCGTGATATGCAAAGTTTACTTTATACTATAAATATTTGTGTTATGAAGCTAATTAATTTTAATGGTGTGATGCGAATCATAGAGGAGCCAAGGTGTGCTCTGGCCATTATTAAAGGATAAGCTCCCTGAAGGAGTCCTTTATGAAAGTTTTTGCCAGCAGTAGTTGTTTGGCAGTGGCATCTGTCTGTTACTTCTGTATAACCATGCATTTCTAGTTGAGCACTTGATTTCAGAAAGCCCAGAAATTCATCCTCTTTTAACCTCACTTGGGTTTCATACACCTGACAAACAGTTTTGAAGGCTTTTGTGATACAGTATGCTGTAATAACAGTATGAGCTCCCCAAGCCCAGCACAACCCATCCCTGTCTGTTTATTACCTTTTAGTCACAGTCGTAATGTGCATGTATATGTGCATATAGTTCATGCAAAACATGCAGATTCGCAGAGTTTGTGATTCAGATAATAATATCTTGATGTAAACATTTATTTCCATCCTAAAATGTCTGTATAAAAAATAGCTTGTAAATGATTGAAAGTACCAAAAATAAGAACATTTGCTAGGCACAATATGCCATCCTGAATGTATTTTTCCTGCAAAATGTAATAGGAAATCGGCTTCACTACATCCACACATCCATCCATCATCAAATATTTTCTGTCCAGTTTAGGGACACAGACTGGTAGGTAATTCAATCATCAAACTTAAAATAATAATGCGGCTACAAACTGCTTCAGTCTCACTGTTACCCTCTTCAGTTTTATTGTCATTATTAAAAAAAATAATTCTATCACATTCACTTTTCAAATGGACTCTGATTTTCCACAAAGAATAATAGATTTATTTAATTACACCTTTGCTCTTTTTATTTCTATCATGCACATGCTTTGTGAAGTATGCTGTCTTGATGTTGACTATGTTACATTAGATATTAGTTGACTCTTATACCCTTATATCACAGAGGAAATCTGTGGCCATTAAAATATTCGGAACTTAAAAGTGCGTCCTCAGTTGAGAGTCATCAGTATAAAACTGATACTTCAACCAGCATTGATTATGTGATTTTAATTTTCAACCCAAATTAAAGTTATTCTTTAACCTCTTTAGCGTTAGACCCAAGTGTCACTTGGGCTGTGAAAACACTGCTAAAATCGTTAGTCCCAAGTGTCACTCAGGCAACTGTTTAAAAACGTGTTAAAGCCAAGGTTTACTTAGGGCTGTAAAAGTGCCAACAGCATTACTGCCGAGTGTTTCTCGGGCAACGGATAGGCATGTCTTACATAAGCATCAGGCCCAAGCATTACCCATGTCTCTTAAGAAACGTTTTTCAACAGCCCAGGTCTTGCCCTCTCTTGACAGTGATACGAGCAGTGAAGTTGAAGAGCATCTCATCAAGAGTGATGACGAATTGAATCTGTCTTCAGGCAGTGAAACTGAAACAGACAGTGAAACTGAAAGTGACACTTGATCGCGTTTGGGTTTCTTTTGACCGTGCTTCAGATAAACCAGCTCCACCTCGTTTTGATCTTGTGGGGCGGCCAGAAATAAAAATGATCTTTGACGACCAAGATCCACTTACTTGAAGTTATTGTAACAGAAAGATTTGTTGATGAGATGAACTGTGTTGGGCAAATGAATATACACCACAGCAGTTTTCCGGTTCAAAGATCTACCACACAAAAGACATATTTTGACACTAAATACTTTATTATTATTACTATTATCATTATTATTAGTATCATTAGTATTGTAGTGACCTCAACAAGAAACGCAGAAGGACGAAACAGGGATCGCAGAACAGTTTAAAGAATGGTCAGAACAAAAAAAGTGCATGATTGTAAAAGGAAAAGTGAATAATCTTGAACTAATAAGTGTTATCTATTGTTATATGGAGGGTTTGTAGGCTCAACAGAGCAGGCCAAGACCTTCACCAGCCTGCACAGGTAAGCTCATCACAAGTCACCCAGCCCAGAACTGCTACCTTCAGTCTTCAGCCTATATACAGTACTGTGCAAAAGTTTTAGGCAGGTGTGAAAAAATGCTGTAAACAAAGAATGCTTTCAAAAATGGAAGTGTTAATCATTTATTTTCATCAATCAACAAAATGCAGTGAACAGTATCAATTCTTCTAGGTACACTTGCACACAGTTTTTGAAGAAACTTGGCTGGTAGGTTGTTCCAAACATCTTGGAGAACTAACCACAGATCTTCTGTGGATGTAGGCTTCCTCACATCCTTCTGTCTCTTCATGTAATCCCAGACACACTCGATGATGTTGAGATCAGGGCTCTGTGGGGGCCATACCATTACTTCCTGGACTTCTTGTTCTTCTTTATGCTGAAGATAGTTCTTAATGACTTTGGCTGAATTTTTGGGTCATTGTCCTGCTGCAGAATAAATTTGGGGCCTATCATACGCCTCTCTGATGGTATTGCATGATGGATAAATATCTGCCTGTATTTCTCAGCATTGAGAACACCATTAATCCTGACCAAATCTCCAACTCCATTTGCAGAAATTGCAGCCCCAAGGAACCTCCACCATGCTTCACTGTTGCCTGCAGACAGTCATTATTGTACCGCTCTCAGCCCTTCGACGAACAAACTGCCTTTTGCTACAGCCAAATATTTCAAATTTTGACTCATCGGTCCAGAGCATCATCTGCCATTTTTCTGCACCCCAGTTCCTATGTTTTCGTGCATACTTGAGTCGCTTGACCTTGTTTCCACGTCGGAGGTATGACTTTTTGGCTGCAACTCTTCCATGAAGACCACTTCTGGCCAGACTTCTCCGGGCAGTAGATGGGTGTACCTGGGTCCCACTGGTTTTTGCCAGTTCTGAGCTGATGGCACTGCTGGACATCTTCCGATTTCGAATAAGCTTGATGTGTCTTTCATCTGCTGCACTAAGTTTCCTTGGCTGACCACTGCGTCTACAATCCTCAACATTGCCCGTTTCTTTGTGCTTCTTCAAAATAGCTTGAATAGCACATCTTGAAACCCCAGTCTGCTTTGAAATCTTTGTCTGGGAGAGACCTTGCTGATGCAGTATAACTACCTTGTGTCTTGTTGCTGTGCTAAATCTTGCCATGACTTGAAACTGTCTTCCACAACCTCACCTTCGTAGCAGAGTATGGCTGTTCCTCACCCAGTTTTAAGCCTCCTACACAGCTGTTTCTGTTTCAGTTAATGACTGTGTTTCAACCTACGTGTGACATTGATGATCATTAGCACCTGTTTGGTATAATTGGTTGATCATACACCTGACTATAATCCTACAAAATCCCTGACTTTGTGCAATTGTACCTATAAGAATTGATGCTGGTTTGAAGGCAAAAGGTAGTAACACCAAATATTGATTTGATTTAAGATTTTTCTTTTGTTCGCTCACTTTGCATTTTGTAAATTGATAAAAATAAACAATCATTATTTATATTTTTGAAAGCATTCTTTGTTTACAGCATTTTTTCACACCTGCCTAAAACTTTTGTACAGTACTGTAGGTCCAAAAAGTGGCAGCTGGTTTTGAAATTACCAAAATGCCATACAAGAGGAAAAGTGACTAGGAACCCCTGGACTATGAACAAAAGAGCAACAATGAAACTTTTAAATTGAACATTCTTTAGAGAAAAATAGATAAATACAACAAAATGCTCAAAAGAGCAAAAAAGGATTTGTCTAAAGGTAATCCAAAGGCGAACAAATCCAAAATCATTAATAATTAATTAATTAACTGTGATTAGTTATTTAATTAATTAATTAAAATCATGAAACTGTCATGAATAGGGTGGTATTTTATGAGTGTTTGTATATTATAAGGAATGTTCTTACAGGCATTTTGGGATCATTTATTGAACCACCATTTTATTCTGGCGTTGTGAAATATTTTGTACTGTCGTCACCACCATTTTGGTTGTTTACAGATGGTGCTATTTGTTTCTCCCATTGTTAAACTGGTACCCATATTGTTAGGTGCGTTTCCTTGAAGGCTGTGACCACCTGATTATGATGGGGTGGATTAAAAGGTCAACTTTTTGAGCCCTTCCTTATCTGAGTTTGCAGATGCAATGACCTTTTTGTTAAATGTATTTATTCTCAAAACTGATTTTGCAAACTCAGGGGCTGACCTTTCACTTGCTATTTTTTGACATTATTGTCTGCTTCTTGTTTCTATTCTGACCCATTGGGTTCTTGATCTTTTGGTTAAGAGCCTTTTTACCTTATTACTACATCTCCTACTCAAAAAATATACTAGCTAGTCCCACTAGAAAAAAACTGCAACAATACTTTCATTACACATTCACACAAACTCATTGATCCACTGCTGGTTCTCTCTTTCTTTCTGCAATATAAAGCTAGAAGGAGCATCCAATGGCAGTGATGTAAGGGTGGCCCTGCCTCCTGGGGCTCAACGCAAAAAGCACAAGGAACATCAGAACATTTAAAGAGATAAATATTAAAAATTAATAAACATAACATAGAAACATGAAGTATAAAGAACTCAAATTAATAAATACAAAAAAATGGAAATTACGCATAAACCCTGGCTGACACATAACATTATCAAATTGTAACCAAGAACCATTCTACAATTCATAAATTGCCTCATCTTTCCCATACTATACATTGTGCATGCAAGACAAGCAGAAACACTTTGAATAGACTTTTTCACATCTCTGAGACAGTTTTATATATACCGTGTAACCCTAAACTGGAATAAGTGGGTTCAAGAGATGGATGGACAGATGGACAATTCACAGAGTAATTGTTTGTACCCAAATGAACCAATTAAAAAAAAACCCAAAAGACAGATATTTGTTTCAACAATATTTTACTGACATGCACTGCCAGATGTATTTTCTCAAGCTGTTTGGTTTCCATTTAAATTTTCTTTAAGATTACCATCTATCTCCCCATCCCTTAAAATCATTTTTGCTTTTTTTTTCTTTGCTATGTCTGGGATTGTTAGCAGCATCACACAAGTCATGAACCTGTACTACTTGGGTCAGTCATGCAAAACTGATATAGAGGCAATTTAAAGTCATCAGTTGTTATAGCACACAATGCATGTCTAGAATACTCAGCAGCAGTCCAGACTCTACTCACGGAAAGAATTGAACTCAGGTCCCTTGGGCTGTGAGGCAGGCAGGAGTGCTGTTCAAGATGGGTACTATTGGTATTTAAAGTTATGAATAAATTCATGTTACAGAAAAAGGCACCAGATGTGATTCTATAGTATACTTTAGCTCCTGGAGTGCTCTCTCCTAGTCAGGCTCTTTATGAAATTACAATACAGACAACTGATGCACCATGCGCAATATGGCTGAAAACCTGACAGCAGTGAGTAGGCGTTGGTTCAATGGCATCTTGTCCCCCTAATCAAATGCAGATGTGGTCCATCATTTGGCTAATGCGCTGACTGAAATCTCACATTGGTAACAGTGGAAGCATGAAATCTGCAAAGCTTAATTTACCGTGCTTCGTGAAATAACCCTCTGGTTTTTTTTTCCTGAATTATGTGCAAGGACAGGTTTTATTGACGTGTATTTTTATTTTTCATTTACATATCAAACAGTGAAGCACTAATATTTTTCAGTGTATAAGTTTTTGTTTAAAACTTTAAAGTTGTTTGGCAACATTGTTAAACACTACCTAGTGAAAGAAATACTTTTTTAAAGTGATATAATGCTTCCTCTCTTTTCTAGTGACATCTTAACCAGAAAATTCTAATTATGAGAGTTTTGCAGACCTCAGATAGTCCCAGCTTGAACAATAGCGCACCGTCCAGACCCTTTGCCTTCTGTGGTTGTAACATTCAGGCTAATATGTCATCTGGACAGAGTAAAGAAGTGGTGTGGGGTCCTTGCCCTGGGCTTTGGCTGTATTAGTGCTCTGGTTCAGTATGCCCCCATTATAATTTCTTCAACAGTTTGCGTTAAAAGTCCAGGGTATTGAAGAGGAAAGGACTGAGTCAGCCTGTTGTGTTTCCGTGTGAGCATCCCAGGTCACTGTGACCATGAGGTACAGTATTGGTTTGACAGATATGCAAGTTATGACCATATTTACTAAAATGACTCTGGACAATGTGCAGAACTACAGTGCCCAGAAATCTTTTAATAATGGAAAAGAAATGCCTGGTAAACATGCATGCATAATTCAATTATAAATGTTTTCATCATTCTCTCATCTAAGAACAAAATTGGGTTTAGAATGTTTTTAGCCTCATAAGTGTAGTTTGTTTTCTTTTCCTTTCCTATACAGCTTCAGGGAATTAAATTTTTTTCAACCTTTATATTCGTAGAAAGGCCTTTTTCTGAATTGATAACATTTATTTAAATGCTTGACTGCTTAAATGGGTATACGTCTGTAAATCCTAAGGAAAGAAATGAAAACAAAGGAAAACAAACCTTCACTTGTTCTGTGCTATCTGTGCACACATGCTGTGCAAATGTCTGATAGTTATCTTTGGTTTCCTTCATCTACTTATTATCTTTGGTATGTAGTGTTTCTTGGCATGGGCCATGTAGTGAACTATTTGAAACCCAGAGATCTGACTGTAAACGGATTTTGTTTAGCTCCGAATGGCATAAATCGTGAAATTTAACTGTCAACCTCCGGCCTACAGATAAGGGCAAATGTTTTTATGCAGTTTTCTATTGATCACTTCCTTTAGTGCTCTTGGGAGGGAAGTGGATAGTCTAAATGGCTAATAGGGGGTCACTTTTCATGGTCAGAATGTTTTCAGTTTCTGGAACCTCAGCCTACCCCTATGCTCACCTTTCTGCAAAAATATCAGCTTCAGATGCTTTAAGAAATCTTATTCATCGCCTTTCATATTGTGTTTAGGCTTTATCTTACTCTTTGCAAATTACATTTAAGGGACCTATGTCCTAAAGTTCTTTGCCATTTTGGCCCCTTGTTGTTACATTACATTTTTACATATTTACTGGAATTGTCCTCACATGCTGACTTTTTAGTATTTAATTTCTCACTTAGTTTTTTGATGTTGTCAGTCACAATTTCTCTAATATGTCAAATTCTTATTCTTCTAAACTACCTCTCAGGTTTTGTGTTCTCTGTATACCAACATAAGTTCTGCCACTTGGGCACAGTTACTGCTAAATTGAACTTTGCTTCTTGAAAGAAAACCCCTGAATTAATCAGTTTTAATAATAAGCTACCCTTGTTATGATGCTAGGGATCTGCACCAGTAATCGGAAGGTTTGAGGTTTGAATCCCGTAATTGTCAGAAGTGATTCCACTCCATTGGGCCCTTGATTAAGGCCCTTAACCTGTAACTGCTTCATCCTGAGCATGATGTTAACTTGCATCCAGCCCTGCCAGCACATCCTCCAACTTGCCAGGAAAACTAGGTGGTCGGTGGCCTGATTGTCACTCCAGCCACTGTAATAAAACCTCACACTGTTCCACTCCATTCGGACTAGTGTGGTGCTGAGGTGTCACCCATTGCATGGCAGAACTCAGGTCCTAATTTGGGATCCTGAGATGGTTTGTTGTACGGTGGGTGTTGCAACACGCTGTATCAGTGCAACCTCTCCTCCTCCTTCTCTATTATTTCATTTAATTCATTTGAAGTGCAAATTCACAAAGAATTCAATGACTCCAACCAAAGCTGGGATTTTGACACTTCTGTTTCTAAAATTCTTTATTACCAAATGTTTGTGGTTTTGTGGCCCCCTTATTTCAGTGTGGCATTGACATTATTCTTGACAGTAGGGCATGAGGTGTGTGACAAAGTGGAAGAAGAGGGCGACAGACACTTTCATTTTTTATTTCCTATAGAGTTATATAATTTCTTATTGATATATGGTATTCTTTAACCATATCAATACAAATGTAATCATGAAAAATGTTTTAGATATTCTTTAATTGTATGTGGAATATACACTTTCTTCTCCATGTCAGTTTTGACTCAAACTGTACAGATTTACTAGTTTTAGTAATGGTCAGTGTGCCCTTATATACCCTTCCATGGACAGATCTTCCATGCTGCATTGTTTTCTGTCTTGTGCATGATGTTGCAAAATTAGCCTCCATCTTCCTGACCCTAATTCAGATTAAACATGTGTAAAAATTATTTCTGTATGTATATTGAACTGCAAACCATTAAAAACATTTAAAACATAACATTCTCAAATCCACTTAACGGTGAGAGACCAGAGTCTATCCTGGCAGCAGCAGACACAAGGAACATCTATTGTTTTGCACATTCAAACAGGTAGCCTTCTTGGTTTGATCAGCACTTCAGGAAAGCTCCTGTTCTGTCACATTCAGATTTACCTCTTTTGCCACCAAATGTCAATGAATGCTTGCTGCTTTTACTCTTATAAGTATAAATAAGCAATAAAGCGTTGATGGTGTTCATTGTAGCTGGGCTGCCTTTTTCTCCTTACAGGTACCTTGGTAAATTGGTGGTGTGCTGAAACGATATTTATTTCTCTAGCACATTTCATACATTGGATGCAACTCAAATGCTTTACATTATGTCAAGGAAATAGTTGCAAGAGAAGAAAAACAGATTAAAATTATGTAAGAATGGTAATGAATTAATAATCAGTAAGTTTTTAAGCGTGTTTTCATATAATAAGAAAAGCACCTACTGCAATAGCCATGTCTTTCTGTCTGTCCATCTAAGGCTATGGCTTCAAATCCCATTATTGACACTGTGAGACAACTCACTTCAGCTGCCTGTGCTCCAATTGGAAAAACAAAAGAAATGCAGGCAATTGTGTCTCAAGTGCTGTAAGTCACCTTAGATGAAGGTGTCGGCCAAATAAGTAGTAATAATAATAGTCTTGTGATTTAATGTGTAATTTCTGGTTTCTTTTCTAAGTACTGATGTCCCTGCTGTTTTAAATGTCTTTTAGTTATGTATGTGAGGGTCTCTTCATTTCAGATTACGTTCTGCAGTATGAATCAGTCAACAAGGAAAAATATCAGAAGATTTCTTTGAAGAAATCTCTTCCTTTATCCTCTTTGAAAAGATATCGATGAGTCATGGATTATCTTATTTAAGAAAAAGATGTTGCTGTTTAGGGGAACACTGAGCTTAGTAATTTAAGAAACAGCGTGTTAAACAAGCCGTTTTATTTCACAAGTCTGGTTTACCATCTCACCGTTTGATAAACGCTTCCACTCACTTATTGATCCACAACTTTTACGTATTTAATTTTTATGGGATTGCATTTTCATTACCTTATTAAATAAGCAAATCTCAAATTTGGGAATCATGCATACTTTGCATCAGAAAGATAAATATGTGTAAGTATAACACATGGGTTAACTGGTGGATCCTCCCTGTCCTTCTAACAGACTTTTGAAAGGCACAGTTCAATCTACACGACCTTTCAGCATGTATGCCAAAATACACTAGAAATGACATCTGTCCATTTTGAGTGGCATTAATTTGAGACTAAATTCTGAATTCTCCTTAAATATTGAAACTGCTTTATGCTAACTGTTTTCCAGATGTCGTGGATTTTAACAGCCATGCGATATATTATACCAAATAAATGGTAATTATTTCAATACAGTTATTGCCAGACATCATCATCATCTTACCAATCTTTGTCATCATCACTGGTTTAACAGCTACAGTATTTTCTGAGTTTACACAGGTTACCCAGTTGCCTCCCAGATGTCTTTCCTTCACTGTCCTGAGCATGTTTGGTTTTGTGTCTTATTCTTCTCATGTCACCTAACACCATAACTAAACACATGTTCTTTTCTCCCACTCTTGGTCTCATTGTCTCAACCTGGGCAATAAATGTAATTTAGTAACACTGTTGTTTATTTATTTATTTCATCATTATTGTTAAGGGTGTCAATGACTCCTATGTCCACTGTATACTGAAAACGTCATCAGTTTGATAACAATCCATTCATATTCTGAACCAGCCTATGTTTGTAAACTGCTCAAAAAATTAAGGAACACTTTAAAAACACATCAGAACACAAAATCATGCTGGATATCTATACTGATATGGACTGGGTAATGTGTTAGGAGCAAAAAGATGCTACATCATTTGATGGAAATGAAAATTATGAACATACAGTGGGCTGAATTGAAAGACACCCTGAAAATCAGTGTGAAAAAATGATGCAGCAGGCTAGTCCATTTTGCTGAAATTTAATTGCTGCAACTCAAAATCGTACTCAGTAGTTTGCATGGCCCCCACATGCTTGTATACATGCCTGACAACGTTGGGGCATGCTTTGTATGAGACGACGGAGGGTGTCCTGGGGGATCTCCTCACGGCATCACTGAGCTCCTGGACAATATGAGGTGTATCCTGGCGGCATTGGATGGACCGAAACATAATGTCCCAGAGGTATTCTATTGGATTTAGGTTAGGTGAGCGTGGGGGCCAGTCAGTGGTATCAATTCCTTCATCCTCCAGGAACTGTCTGCATACTCTCGCCACATGAAGCCAGGCATTGTCGTGCACCAGGAGAAACCCAGGACCCACTGCACCAGCATAGTATCTGACAATGAGTCCAAGGATTTCATCCCGATACCTAATGGCAGTCAAGGTGCCATTGTCTAGCCTGTAGAGGTCTGTGCGTTCCTCTATGCATATGCCTCCCAAGACCATCACTGACCCACCACCAAACCGCTCTGGCAGTGCTCATCCTGTTCCTCCTTGCCCAAAGGAGCAGATACCCATTATGCTGATGGGTTAAGGGCCTTCTACTGCCCTGTCCATCTCTCCTAGAGTAACTGACTGTCTCCTGGAATCACCCCCATTCTCTTGAGACTGTGCTGGGAGACAAAGCAAACCTTCTGGCAATGGAATGTATTGATGTGCCATCCTGGAGAAGTTGGATTACCTGTGCAACCTCTGTAGGGTCCAGGTATTGCTTCATGCTACCAGTAGTGACACTGAGTGTAGCCAAATGCAAAACTAATGAAACAACAGTCAGAAAAGATGATGAGGGAAAAATAGCCTCCGCCTGTTAAACCTTTCCTGTTTTGGTGGTCATCTCATTGTTGCCCCTCTAGTCACCTGTTGTTAATTTCATTAACACCAAAGCAGCTAAAACTGATTAACAACCCCCTCTGCTACTTAACTGACCAGATCAATATCCCAGACGTTCCACTGACTTAATGCTATCCTCTGATTAAAAAGTGTTCCTTTAATTTTTTTGAGCAATATATGTTGTCATGTTCTGTCAAAGTCCTTCCCAAAGCAATGGAATGAAATGTCGGAACCAACCCTGGACAGGACTCCACTCGATCATTGGACACATGTATAGAGCGATACTATTTGGACCTGTTAACAAGCCACATGTCTTTTGACTCATTTGACTGAGAGGTGAGCCTCCAGACTCTACATGAAAGGCAACTCATTTAATCTGTGTGAGGTTCAAGCACTGCAAACTCATAATCACCTGCTACTCTGCCGTGCAGCACATTTGTTTATTTCTTTTGTGTTATGTCCTTTACAGTGAATATCATCACAAAGTATATTACAAAGTAAAGAATATGACCATTCAGAGCAGTGCTTAGGAGGAAGGTACTACAGACTAAAATACATTTTATTCACTGTGCGACTAAGCCTCCAACAGCCACATCCAATAATATAATTTTTTAATCTCATACTTTTTACTTGCAGGCATTCATTATTCATTTAACATTCTCCCTTAGATGGTGTCATAGTAGCAGAAGCTTGTATTTGCTCTCATCTTGGATGCCACGTAACCTCTTTTTACATGTAATTTCTAAAAGCAGCAAACATGTATATGCTTTAGACACTTTACAAATGCAAAATTGTCAGATAAAAGTTGTAAGCTGCTAACTCTGCATTTAAATAGAAGGATGCATCATCGGTGGCCATCAGTTGACTGAATACAAAAATGCTCTCTGAAGCCCTGGGCTAAAGAAGAAACTTTATTTGCTTATTTGTCTTAGCCTCCATAATTAAAGGCACAACAAAATGGATTCTAAGAAATTCTTTAAGCCTTCTCATATGATGTGGCTGTGATGACATTACTAGATTGTGCTCTTTTTTTAATAAAAACATACCATATTTTAAAAGTGGGTCTGGAATAGAAAACCACTAAACGAAAAACAGTAAGATGCTCACCAGTTTTTTGCTTGAATTTTATTCACAGGGTCTAGCAAAGCAAGTAATTCATCCTAATGGTTTGTGTCGCATCTGTTGTGGCTAGCTGCTTAAGACTAGAACAAAATGGTTTGAGCCAGTAAATTGATAATAAGCAAATTAGCTTCCCTTAAATAGGGATAGCTGTACTATGGATAGCAAATATCATCTGCAAATGGATTCTATTAAGACCATCTTCTTTCTTTTGAGTATACAAAATGTTCTTATCATATTGTGTAAAAAGTATACAACTTGATTTGGATTTAGAGCACTCTCATTCATGTGTCACAGGCATTTTATCTTTTTATGTTCACAAAGGAGCAAAACTTGCCTAAAATATGCCTGACACCAAAAAACTGTCCCTCCATTAATAAGAATCCCTGAAGGGAGCAGGCATATGATACTTTTAACAGAAAATAATGTAGTAATAAGGGAATGAGGCAATGGCTGTTGCTGCTGCTTCACCGATCCATCATCCTTTGTTAAGATCCTGTGTCTGGTGGTTGTCCTTGTGGAGTTTGCACATTCTTCCAGTGTTTTTGTGGTTTTCCCTCCATGTTCTGTGATTTTTCTTCGCTGCCTGCAACGATGTGCGGCTCCAAACAAGATTTGTATGTTAGTAAGTCTGTATGTGTGTGTGTGTGTGTGTGTGTGTGTGTGAGAGTGTGTCCTGTGATTGACTGTCACCCTAACCAGAACTGTTTCCTACCTTGAGCCCAATTTGGCCAGGATATTCTTTGTACCATCCTTGCCCCCTTAACTGGATTAAGCAACTAAGACAATAATATTGCTATTAGTTATTGTTAGTAACGTGTGATTACAAAATATATTTTTGGGTGCAGCTAGCCATCTCAGAGAGCCAATGAGAGCTCTCCCATCAACAATGAGTTCCAAATATAAACCAACCACCAGTCTGTTGCAGCGCACAACTACACACATTGTGTTGATTTTAACAAGCCAATTATGCATTTTAGATTAAGCATTTTGGACTTGTGAAAAAAGTGAAAATCATAGGAGAAACAAATCTGTATAAGCAACACAGATGTTGTCCCAACCAGGAATTTAGTAAGGGTTCAAGCACTGCAAGATGGCAATACCACCTGCTGGACTACGTTTTTGCATATCAGCAAGCTGAAGTATGTATGACGAAAGTGTAACAGGACAATCAAATATATGTTAATAGCAATCAGTGTGGCATAGTGGGTTTAAGACTTTGGACTTCAGACCCAGAAGTTTATGTTCCAATCCTTCCATTGACATTATGTGCCCATTAGCAAGTCACCTCACCTGACAATTGTATCTCAAATGTTAAAGCTGCCATGGAAAAAGGCATCAGAGAGATAAATAAACTAAACATTTGAGTGGCATATAGGCTAGTGGTTAGAGCTTGTTGACTTTTAGCTCAAAAGACCTGGATTTCGACCCCAGCAACTCCATATCCAGATTGTTTTTCTTCAGATACTCCACTTTACTGTCACATCCCATGTTTAGTAGGCAGGATGATTAATCACCCTAGCCTATCCTTATAAGTGTAAATGCTGCTGGAATAGGCTGCAGCCCCCAGCAACCTTAAAGTTGGATTAAGCAGGATCAAAGAATGGATAGTTGTTTTCCTCCTGCTTGACACGGGTCTGGTAATGCTGCCAATAACTGTGTTTCTGGACTTGCACTGTACAGCAGTTTATCTGTTTTGTCAGAGTGATTTACATTAATAAAGCAGAAGTGTCCTTGCCATATGTTCATTCCTTTATTTTCCATTAACCGTTTATCCCAGGATAAGGTCACTAAAGGCCGAATCCTATCTATAAAAAAATATTGGAATTAGTGCATTCAGAAAATGGATGAATGAATAATTGAACTTTAAATAAGTGTCATGGTAGGACAGCTGTAGATGTTATTGCCTCACTGTTCATAATGCTCCATCAGTGAACTCTTTCCAATTTCACATAAAGACTTGCCTCTTATCTCTTGCATTTAAATCAACTTGATTATAACTATATGAGTTACTTCATTCTTCTGTAACAACTGTACATCTCCTTAGAAAATCTTAACATTAAGCGGTCTACCTACTATTCTTTCCTTATGTGCTCTTCTTTTCTTATGTGAACTTTTAGACTGTAGATGTAATCATATTTCTGTATTAAGATTACCTGATTGATCCTTGGATTCAGGTTCAGTGTTTGTGCTGGACAATGTCATGAGGACTTTCCTTTTCTCATGAGAATGCCCTATAGTTGCTAATCTCCTTTGTAACCTTTAATGACCTCCTTTTATAACACACTTGAAGGACAGGGACCTTATTCTAACCCCAGGTCACATGGATGACTTTTTACTAATATTATATGTTAACTCTGTCAAAACACGTCTTTGACAGGACCATCATATATTGTACCTTATTTTGTAAATATTAATTATACTCAGTTTTGGGCAGTTTTATTGCATAGACTCATGTACGAGTTTTATCTGTCTTTTATAACTTTTATTCTTTTCTTACTGTCATCTTGCTAAAAGCCAAATTATGAGGTTACTCATAGGAAATAATGCCATTTGCTGCTTACTGTTTGAAATTTGTTAAAAACTGTATAATATTTTACTTATTTAAATTATATGGAAAAGTAGATTCTTTGGTGACTGAGATATATATAAAACAGATTTTGTTTTATGTCACAATTCTGTTTATTTTATTTGAGGTTGTCAGGCTATGGCCAGTTAGGCTGGAGTACATGGTCACCAGCTTGAGTGTTGGCATGTGCATTATGTATTTGGCAGGGTCCTTGTGTAATTTAAGATGGCGACACGTGTGTGATTTTTGTGTAAGGATCTGAAAAGAGAAGTGAATGGACGAATATAACAAAGTATGGAACCCTGTAGGTGTCAGACAAAAAAAAAAAAAAAAAAAGCTCTTCGTAATCCGTTCAAACAAATTAGTAACTTGTTTAAATGAATTACCTGACTCGTTTGAGCAAATTATTAAATCATTTGAACAAATTTTGTAACTCATTTGATTGAATTACATCATTTGTTCAAATTGATTGTTTTTATTTTTTTCTTATTTCAGTAGCTATTTATTTTTCTATACAGTTTAGTGAACTGGAACCAAAAGAGTATAGTCAGCCAATAATTTCAGTCTGTTCTACGCTGTTCAGTGCCATTATCGACTGGATTTTAAACTTTTTTCTATTAATGTTTCCACCACTGATTCCGGAATATCTCATTCTTGGAGAACATTCCATAAATCCATTCTCGTAACTTCTCCTGCATTTGAAATGTGTTTCAGAACTCCTCAAAAGAACTGTTTGAACTTTGGTGGTCTTTCAACTAGTTCCTCTTCTGGTTCACTGATGTTAACACACACCTTACATTTCACTTATGGTTCACTGAACTGTATGTCAGAAAAACCATAGTAAGAACTGGACTACAAGGTGGCAAAATAATAATAATCTGTTTAAATGAATTAATGCAAAACAGGCTTTGTATTACTGACATAAGAGTCAGGAAAAACAATAAAAATAATGAGTTCGAACGAGTTACATAATTCATTTGAAATCTAGTTACGAGTTTGTTTGATTTTTTTTTTTTGACACATAAGAGGCTCCATAACAAAGGACTGCTTTTTGGAAAAGTTTTTTTGTAATTGGTGAAGTAAACAACATGGTTTGGCTGACATCCTGGCCAGGATGGATGGTTCCTTATGTTTTTATTGAAAGGATGTGGGTGGATGGCCATCCCAACCAGGTTGATTAGTGGTACCTTTCCTGATCAGGGGGCCGTTATAATGGATGGACAGGGGGAGACTGCTTCCCTGGGCCATGTGCTTCCCCAGTACACTGGGTGATAACCTCCTTCTGGCATGTAACCTGTTTGGACGCCTACAGGGCTACATGGGAGTTTTGGTGGGCAGTACGTGTTACATATCACAGGGAAGTTCTGCCAGACCTGGAAATTCTTCTGGAATGTAACAGAAGTACTCCCAGGTCCAATATAAAGGAAGCTGGTTTCCTTCACAGTAGTCGATTGAAGCTCAGCTGGTTGGAGTATAGAAGGTGAAAGTCATTTTTCTGGAGCTGTGGATTATATTCAGTTATTAGTGGCAATAAATCACTTTATTTGGCTTTTGTATCTGTGTCTGCACTGTTGTGTTTAGGGTTTGGGGTGCTGCAACAAACCCTAATGGTTCATATTATTAAAGTGAAAAATCTTGTTGGATCACGTTTAGTTGCAGGGTATCAGCCATGACAAGCAGGATTTACATTTACATTTACTCACTTTAGCAGATGCTTTTTACCCAAAGGGACTTACAAAAGAGATCAACATAATCAAGAAAACATTAGTCTAGTTTTGAAACAAGTGCTACAGGACAAGGATATGCAGTTGAGCACCACAAGTGAAGAACTTTAAACCAAACAGGACAACACTAGACTAGTTACTCTTTCCTAACTACTACAAAACTAGAATTAAAACCTAGACAGATATTTGAAGAAAAAGAGAGCGTTCAAAAGCTTATAAAGGAAAGTGAGGGAGACAGCCATTTGGATGGAGGTGGGCAGCTTGTTCCATGAAAAGAGTCTGGTTTGGAATTTGAGGCCACATTGAGGTAGTATTATCAGACACCATTCATTTACAAGACATGACAGGACGAGAAGGAGCATAGAACCTCATGAGGTCCTCCAAATACATACATACAAAAATTTTTTTAAATGATTTCTGATATCATTAAGCATTTAAAATTATTCTAAAATATGTATTTGGGGTTCTGCGGTGGGCTGGTGCCCTACCCGGGGTTTGTTTCTGCCTTGCGCCCTGTGTTGGCTGGGACTGGCTCCAGCAGACCCCCGTGACCCTGTAGTTAGGATATAGTGGGTTGGATAATGGATGGATGTTTGGGGTTAATCTTTGAATTTTAAAGATAATATTTGGTTAAATAAGCAGTTTGATGATATATTAATCAGGATGTTTGGGGTTAATCTTTGAATTTTAAAGATAATATTTGTTTAAATAAGCAGTTTGATGATATATTAATCAATGTATTTTGTAATTGATTTGTTAATTGGCCAATTTTCTTCCTCTTCATCCTTTCTCACTTTTGTGTGGGGTAGATGTGCTTGATCATCCTTCTCAATACAGCTCGGTCCTGCATCTCCTCCCCAGTCAGACCCTTTACCTTCAGATCTTCTTTTACTTTTTCCACCCACCTCTGCTTTGGCCTCTCTCACTTTCTCTTCCCTGTATCTTCATTCCCATCACTCTTTTGCCCACATACAGTATTCATTGTCTGTCCTCCATCACATGTCCATGCCACTTTAATTTACTTCCCTGTACTTTCTAAGATGTCTCTCCCACTTTTGTTGTAACTCTGATTGTCTCATTTCTTATTCTGTCCTTTTTTGTGACTCCTCACATCCATTTTCTTTCCTGCCACATCAAACTTCTTCTCCTTCTCCCTTTACTGGCCATGTTTCAGCTCCATACATCATTGCTGGTCTTACCACAGTCTTAAACTTACTTTTAAACTTCTTCTTTATTTGGTCACACAATAATCCTAATACTTTCTTCCAATTGTTCTATCCACACTGCACTCTACCTGCAGTTGAATTCAGGAAAGACTGAGGTACTAATTGTTGCTCCTCCTGTTCTTCATTCTGAGATCAGTTTAAAATTATCTTCTGTCTCTCGGGTTATTAAGTCGAGTCTACATAACCTTGGGTTTATTTTTGACCAGTATGTAAGATTAGTCAGCCGTTCGTGTTTCTTTCATTTAAGAAATCTTTCTAAACTAAGAAATGCTGTTTCAAAGTCAGAATTGGAGACGCTTGTTCATTCTGTTATTTCCTCACGGCTTGATTACTGTAAGGCTCTCTTTACAGGTTTGAGCAAGTCCTCTATCTCACGTCTACAGTTAGTTCAAAATGCAGCTTCCAGGCTCCTAACTCGCGCTAGCCGAAGTGACCATATCACCTCCATTTTGCACACACTGCACTGGCTCCCAGTGTTTTATAGAATTCATTTTAAAGTTTTTATACTTACTTTCAGAGCTTTGCATGGACAAGCTCCTGAGTACCTAACCAGTCTGCTCTAACACTATACAGCTTGTCGGACTCTTAGTTCTGGTGAACAGGGCCTTCTCGTTGTCCCAAGCACTCGGCTAAAAACCCATGGGGATTGTGCCTTTCAGTCTGTGGCACCATATAGTCTGCGTGCAGCTGAGTCTGTTGATTCTTTTAAAAAACAACTGAAAACATTTCTTTTTAAACAGGCTTTTACTCAGTGCTGAATAGTTCCTGTTTGTTTATTTATTATTTTTATTGGATTTGTTTATGTTTTTCTTTAACTGTTGTATTTGTATTTGCTGTTCAGCGCTCTGTTACCTTTTGTCTGTAAAGGATGGTATATAAATAAACTACTACTACTACTTCTACTACTACTACTACTATCAGTTATTTCTGCATCTAATTTTCCATCTTGGGCTACTACTGATCCTAGATATTTAAATGTATCCACTCATTTCAGTAGCTCTCCTTTCAGACTAACTTCTGAAGCCTGATCATCATTAAATCTCATATATTCCATCTTCTTCCTATTTATCTTCATCCCTCTATCTTCCAAAACCCTCCTCCATTCTTCCAGCATCCTCTCCACTTCCTCTTAGATGTTCCTGGTAAATATTACACAAGGAGCCATCTTTTAAGTTTAAAGTAAAATAAACTGCATGTTTATTAAATTTTCTGTTTTGGCCCTGTTTAAAGATCTTGTAAAAGTAGATATCAGTTATAATGTCATTTCAAATATATGATCAAATCCTTTAATGAGTTTTGGAAATGTGTTATTATATTTTTTCACAAGTTTTTTCATTGGATGATGTGACTTATGAGGGTGTGTTAAAAGGCTGGAAATTAATTTGTTGGCCTCTCATCCATTATTTATCCCCTTATATTTGGACATATTAATGTTTCCAATTTGTCTGATCTGCATCCAGCATTCCTTCATTCTGTGGTGTAGAGAGATACCTACATGCACAGTGGAATAACTGACTGGAGTACCTTTCTCATGATACATATCTTCCAGAGAACTGACTGGATTTAAGAAGAACTTCAGCTATAAAGAATTATGATTTAAATTGGGGTGAAGAATTTAATTCAGACTTGGAAAGATCATTTGAAAATAAAAGGATGAAATACCCCTGTTTAGTAGGTACTGTATCTAACCACATTGATGCAAGGCCTGTTAAAGCTTAAAATGTTTCACATTTTCAATTTTTAACTCTGTTCTTCTATGTGTGTGAGTGTGTGTGTATTTGTATGAGTCACATACAATGAAAGTAAGTCAGGCTGGCACTGTGACAGCAGTTATTAGCAGAATTCAGCAATTCATTTTGAGATGTGTATCTTCATTAACTTGAATCTGTTCCTGTACTGACACATGAATCTCCATTGTGCAAAGCCTTAACATAAAGATGAAAGGAATCTGAAATTTTCAGTGATTGATGGATGGATTGGTGAATAACTTTTATAAGATGGACATCCCCTGCTGTTTGCTGTCCAAACAAAATACCTATCATTCTGTATTATGCAGGTGCCAACCCTCTGTTCCCCGTTATATGGAAGGCAGAAAGGTATAACTGAAAGAATAAGCAAACCTATAAAGCTGAGCTTCACTCCTTAGCCACCTTAACTCCTGGTTAGAGCGTCTCTTACTTGTATTATCCATATCATGGTAGCCTCATGGCTCCTCAGTTTAAACATGTATTACATCTAAATGTGTTAGTTATAAAAAGTACTTCATTGCAGAATAAATTGATTTATTAAATATACGTGGAAAGTAAAATATTGATTATAGACCTTTAGTATTTTTTTGTGTAGGAGAGCTCTGTTTTTTATGTAGAGATGGTTATCATCAATGCATATAACTCACTTAGCCATTTTGATGAACTATGTATTCTACAATAATGAGGGAAACCTGACAGAAATATTGACTTGCCATCCAAACACATTAGTTAGATTGTCAGCCAAAGTCCTTCCCATCAACACATGGCATTTCACTCCTGGGTGGTGTGTCTTTAGCTTGTATTATCCATGCCAGGGTAGCCCCATGGCTGCTCAGTATCAGTTAGTAGATGGACTTATCTTATATGCTGTAGGATTTTTCATAATGAGTCTATTCACAAAGCTATTTCTGAAAGAACAGTTCAAAAATGTTAAAATGGAACAGTGGTACACAAATTACAATATAACAGTGGTAGCTAAAATGTCAGCAGAAAGACTAAATGGACAATCTAGTTCTCCATCTGTTCTCAAGGGGAGCTTATGCATACTCTGGCCTGGCTGAGGTGAAAAGCTCAGCTTTAAAGGTTTGCTTATTCTCTCAGGACCGGTCATGCCTTTACATCTGCCACTGGCGTGTTACATTACTTTAATAAAAAAAAAATGGGATGGAAATTCATATAATTGTGGTTATTTATTGGCATAATTTTCCAGGTATTTAAACTAACATCTAGTTACTGCTTAGTGTAAAATCCTTTTGACTTGTTTGTTAATACATTTTCTGCCATTAATGCGTATATCAAATAAGAAACTAAACAAAATATGTATGTCGAACACTTAATGCTAAAGCATCATACGTTATTCATGCATCTTGGTTGCATTATGGCTCATTTACTGTCCAAAGTGGATAATAGACAAAAGCAGCCCTGTGAGGAGCTGACAGCACGCTAGTCAGTGTGATTGGCCTAACTTGTTGGGATCAATGCTCAGAACTCTGTAGTGCTATCACAGGCCGGAAGTTCCAGGAGAGCTCAAACTGAAAATGGCAAGAACAAAATTGTATGTGCTTCAGAACAGAACATCTGTGATATGTTATTACCGGCCTGACCTTTTCAGGAAGGGCAACAGTTAATTTGCATCTTGGCTTTAAAGATTCGTTGTACCATATCAGGAGATTTATTTGTGATAATGACACATGAGTCTGGCATGTCTGAGTTTAACTACAGGCAGTAGTGAGCAGTTGAGCCATAAGTCTTGAAGGTAGGGTGGTTCCATATTAGCACTCCTTATGCATGCTGGGTTTCAGCGGAGACAGGGTTTAAAGTAACTGCCTCAATAGCCCCATGTACACATAGGAGAAAGGTCAGATGAGCATTCGCCCCATAATTCTTCTCACAGGGAGTGCACTGTATAGTTTTGTGAAACTATTGACTTATTTGAATCTTTTCCAGCAGTTCTAAGCCAAAGGAGAAAGACCAGTTCCAGTGCTTGTAATCCTCAAACAGATTTGTTTGCTTAAAATGGCAGATTGGCTTTGAGAGGAGTACTGTACCTGCAGAACCTACAGCATATCCAAAAGGGCAATGATTCTCTGGTGAAATTTGTGCCAAATGCTCCAGCAGTTGCTCAGTGTAGTGACAGAGAAAGTTTAATTCTAAACAGACTTTCTTGGATGTGAAATTGTTCGTCTGTAGATAATGTGCTTAGTGTGGCATTTGCATTTTGCAAAATCAGTAGCATATGTGTACATTCATTTTCAGAATGTTGGTAAGACTTAGGCAGTTTTCTATAGTGCAAATCCTTTTTTTTAATATTGCACAATAATTTTGATTATCTTACATAATACCATTCTGTGACAGATTCTTCTTACTTAGGCTGTAAAAATAAAATAAATTGGTCCTTCTTTGCTGTAATCTAATCAAAATTTTCCCTAAGCTCATCTTTTCCAGTTAGTGTCATAGGAAACCTAGTCCTGTGAACAAGTATGTGTACCCTCTTTCAGTTCATTAGCTATATATACCAGGTCGTAACTAATACTGAACGAGTCCAAAAGGAACATAACTCCAATTGACAATTGAAACATAATTACCTTTGCCAACATTTGTTACACAAAAGAAGACAAATATGCAGAGATTGTGTGTAAAAAAGTAAACAAGCCCTTACTACCTCCAAGTGCAGAAAATCCAGTGTTACTAGCTCCATATGAACGCAGTTTGTTTGGCAGTTCAGTCTGGAAATTTCTGTGTTTTGGTAATAACTTTCCAAAGACAAAAGACATTTGCAGAAACAAAGTGTCTGCTAGTCAGTAGTTTGTCAATTGTCTAGGAAGTGTTATAAAGCCATTTCTAAACAATCTGAAGTCCAACAGTGAGAATGATTATATACACACAGAGAAGATTTGGGATAGCTGCTAGTCTTCCTAGGTATTGCCATCCCATAAACTTGATCCAAAGGTCAGCCTACATGATGCACAGAAATTAGGGTTAGGATTAGGGTTGGGCTTAAGGTTGCCAAGAAAAGGCCGCTACCCTTCAGTGTTGGGATGTTTTGCAGCAACAGAATGACTCCACCAACTGTCATTGCTAAAGTGTAGCTGAAATTAACTCATACAACATAACAATATTCCCAAGAACAACACCAAATCTGAAAGTGAGTGGCTGAAAAAGAAAAGAATCAAGGGTTTGGCATAGATGCTAAAAGTCCAGACGGCAACTCTTTTGAGATGTTGTGGAAAGTTATTTGTTGCAAGAGCTGTGCAGAAAAGATATGACCTCTAGAAGCACATAGCTGTTGTAAGGAGGAGTCAGAAAATCCTCCAATGTGATACATATTGTTAATGTTGAGGATGGGTCTACAAGCTGCTGAATTGTTACTTTTTCATACGTAGTTTCTGCATATTGACTTTGTTTTCTAAATAATAGTCGTATAGGAAAATTAACTATGTGCTGCTTGGCACCAGAGTTTGGAATTATATAACTGTATGACTTCATCATGTCTAGGTAGCCATTGATTTAAAAGGAAGTGTATTTATTTCATATGACTGTGTATTGGCAGAAACCAGCATAAAGAAGGCACCAGATCTAATTCAATCTGCACTAATTTAGTGTTGTCGTAAAAGAAAATGCAAACTCCGGCCAGACACCACTCATTCCAATATATTCATCAAAGGAATGAATCTGAAGGGTGCTGATTTGGTAGAACTTTTTATGGTAAGGCTCACATTCTCTGTCAAATATAATCCTCATTTCCCAGAGCCATGTTGCCCTCTCCTTGTATCAGATTTTTTTATTCATCATTAATTGTTAACAGCTCATAAGTTATGAACATTCATGTGAAACCGTATACACATTTTGGCTGATCTTGTACAGAGGTACTGCAAGTTTGATAGCTTCTTTTATTAAAATCAAAAACAGTCTGCATTTCAAAGCTTTCGTTGTCATGAAATTTACTTATCCTGTTTAATCCAATTTGTGGTTCATAGTCCTGGCACTGCAAACCTGAATTGGTTTAAGAATGTTACAGTGCATCATTTGCTTTTGCACTTCCTCTACAGAAATATCCCCCTATTTATCTGTTGTTTGTGTCATAAAATTTGGCTCTCCACAGTACTAAATTGCAATAAATGAATTTAGGAGATGGATGGGTGGATAGACAATTGGGAAGAATTTTCTAGTAGAAATAATGACTTTTTGGGGGTTGGCACTGACATTGTGACTGAAGCTACATGGATAGGTTGCAGCTTCTCTTGTGCCTAAACTGAATTAAGCACGATCAGCGGTGGTTGGATGCCCTATTACTGCGGCAGTAACGTCTCTTTCAAGATTGGTTTCAGACTTCTGCCTAATGCTGCTAGGATAGACTTTGACTTCCCATGACCTCTTGAACTTGAATGAGCAAGTTTAGATGCTAGACAATGACATTATTCTATGTGACGTAGCAAATCTGACATACACATAAGTATTTTTACAGTTAGGAAGACTTTATTGAAACATTTTCTTATTAAAACTGATCTTTGTTACACCTTTTGTTATGACAGCTTTGATTTTATGCTGGGTAATAATAATTTGAGCCTTCACATGCATATCCAGTGTATATATAATTTCTCACTGGGGTAATAAAGTCTACCTAACCTATCATCATCATCATCATCATCATCATCATCATCTTCTTCTTCTGGCTGCTCCCGTTAGGGGTTGCCACAGTGGATCATCTTCTTCCATATCTTCCTGTCCTCTACATCTTGCTCTGTCACACCCATCACCTGCATGTCCTCTCTCACCACATCCATAAAGTGGGGTAAAATCATCCATGTCCATAATAAGTATTTAATGAAATAAACAGTGCATCAATACATATAATTGCAATAGTTTTAAACATTGACAGTCCTGTTCTCTCTCTCTCACTTTCTGTTTTTTTTTAACTGTGAATTTTAGTCGACAAAATAACATAAGCTTAAATCATCTGTAATGGTTCTCTGTAGTTATGCACCGATAAGAACGTTTCTGGCCGATGCCGTTAGTCGATTATTTGAAGAGCAAAAAAAAAAACATCCAATACAGATGCCAATACCAATTGTTTGATGGTTGTTTGGTGGATTTAGATCAGAATCCCATAATCTCAGTGGGCTTCCAGTGGAATTGCTTTTAAAAGAATAATTAAATTTAATTGAATTTGATTTGAAAAAGAGGTAGAGGGAGGCTTGAAAAATTAACATTTTTAAGTGCTACCCTACTTTACTTACTGTATTTGTTATGAACTTGTGACAGGCAGAGCGTCATAGCATCCCAGCAAGCCATCACTCAATTCCCTCAAAAGGAAAGCTATAAAGTACTTGGAAGGGTCTTCTTCACCCTTTCACCTCTACAAATCTGCCTAATGCTAATTTGCTCTAAACAGCAGACAGACACAACATAAAAACAAAACAAAACAAGGTAGGTAGTAATGAAAAAATTTACGCAACCAAGAAAAACATAACCATCAGGAAAAATGCAGCCAAAAAAGTCACAAATATGGTGTCAAGCAGTTCCAAGAAAAAGCCATACATGCAAAGTTTAAATCTAATCAGTCACATAAGGAATGGCCACCAAAGAGGCATACAAATTCTTCACATTTTGTAACTTATTTCAATAAACGGGAGATCCAAACACTGGTTCACTTTGCATAATAAGTACATTTTTTCAGAAGAGGTTAGAATTGCTGAAATGCATTTGCTTTTAGGGCGATCTTGTTATTACCTAAAGGCAGTGTCAGATTAATGTCTCAAAATAACTCTCAACGAGTTTCATATTAAAGGCATGTCACATTTAAGGACTGCCATTGGTATCAATCAATCAGCAGCCTCAGAAGCTAACACCTTAACAAAGTTGCAGTGTGTGACTAATTTTAAGATTATATATATACAGTATGTCATGTACAGGTATTATCTATTCTAAACAAACCACAGGTTCAGTAGGTTTTATTTGCTGTTAAATCTTGTCTTGTCTATAGGGACCTCCTTAGAGGAGCTGAGATACAGCGTTTAGGTCTTTGGATATCTGAATATGAACAAGGACCTGGAGGCTTCTGATTGCTGTGGTAACCTGTGTTAATATAACTATTCAATAGTTGACTTGGCGTTTTCAAAGTAGTAATAGAGAATGAATCAGAAAAATCACTTTATTGAAGTCAGTGAGTCATTTTCTAACCTGCTTGGTCCTGAACAGGGTCATTCGGAAGCTGGAGCCAATCCCAGCTAGCATAGGGTATAAGGCAGGAACAAGCCCTGGACTGGGTCCCAGTCCATTGCAGGATGAACACGCAAACACACACACACACACACTTGTCATACACTATGGCAAATTTAGTATTGCCAGTCCATCTAACATGCATGTCTTTGAACTGTGGGAAGAAACCAAAGCACCTGAAGGAATCCCATGCAGACATGGGGAGAACATGCAAACACCATGCAAGGAGGACCTGGGACATGAACCCTGGTCTCCCTTACTGAGAGGTAGCAGTGCTGCCACTGAGCCACTGTACCACCTCTTATTGAAGTCTCTAATGAATAACTGTTTTTCTTATTTTTCTTGAGCTCATTTTAAACAATGCAATGCTAGGTGCAAAGTGTTTCAGGTATGAAAGAATCCAAACATAATCAGTATATATAAAAGGAAAAAGTAAGTGAAAATAAATCCCACGGCGTAAATATGTATATTGGACATGCAGTAGTGGTGATAGATGGTGGATAAAGAAGGGTAACAGAGAAAAAAGCCAGAAAATATGAAAAGGTTGGAAAGCCAAAGTACTTTAAATGCACAAGCTGGCCATCTGAGAAGATAAAATGGGCAATTAAAATATTAAGTCAGTCTTGGAGTTCTGGATGTGGAGAAAGATTAAGTTTAAGAGCTTAGCTTCCAGAAAATGTCATTATTATGTGAATCTGAATCTCACGAATCACACACATTGCGTCTACTATCAACCAAGTGAAGTTTTGCCACAGTTCCTTAGATTATGCATTTCACTTGTATTGTCTACGGAGAGAGCTACAAATAAAGTTCTTGGTTGAACACATGACCAACACATGACTCATTGAAATTGAAACTATCAGAACTGGTTCTGAAGCATGACGGTGCATGTTAGTTACAACCATGTGTAATATTTATTATTCACTGTCACAAATATGCTTTACTAAAGTCAGGAGATTTCCATAGTAAAAAAAAAAAAAAAAAAATATTTGCCTGACTGCACAAATACCACTTGTTTCAAATTCTGAAAGTGTAATATTATTGCCACTGAAAAGCAGAGGCTTACAGTGAGCAGCCAGAAGAGCTAATAATTACTTGTCTCACAAAAATTGTTAAATGAATGATCACTGTGGACCTAATAAGATGCTTACTCTCTTGCAAATTTTTAACCTGTCATGTTTTTAGAATTACATACTGTAGGTAGCATTTTCTCTCACACTGAAATGCTTTTGTGATAATGTAGCTTCAATGAACATTTTGATGCCCCAGTGCAACAATGGACTTAACAAAGTGCTTTGGGAAATCATAACAATATCTAACAAGCAAGACAAACAGACCTTTAAATGTCACAGTCCTCGGTTTCTAAACTTGGTTTATTATCACCTCTTTATGAGTCTCAGTCTCAAAGGAATTGGTCAGTTGGTCTTAGCCTACATTTTACACTGCTAGGCTAGTATCACCAATTGATTGGATGGTTGGATATGTCCTTCAAGTACTTTGATTGCCAAGATTCTAGCCTTGATGCAACTTCCTATTGACCATAGCCATGACTAAGAAAATGCAGTAAATGTGTGGGTAGGTGGAGGAGTAAAGCAGATAGCAAGCTTAAGAGGCACCTACTGTTACACCACCATGAATGATGTCTGCTGGCTTCTGTGTACAGGAATTTCTATTAGAATAATTGCCTTGGCCCACTCCATTTACATTATTCTTTGCTTTTAATATTTGCCCTGGTCTCTTAACCTTTGTTTTTTTCATTACTCTTACATTTTTTTTTATTTTCACATGGTTTCTTACTCTTTATTGTGTTCTTTGCTTCAATTGATAGGGACTCTTATTGCACTTCAACTCTCTGAGGTCATAAGGCTGTGGATACCTAAGATGCAAAGAACCGTAGACACATGGAATACATTACCAAGTAGTGTGGTGGAGAGCAGGACTTTATGGACCTTCAAGTTTCAACTTTATGTTATTTTGGACAATTGAGGTAGATAGGATGGATGGACTTGTAGAGGTGAATGGTCTGTTCTTGTCACAGTTATTCTAAAGGTATATGTTAAGAGACGTGGTGGCTAGTTGTTGCTGCTACTATGTTCTTCACATTGTTTTGTGCTCTCCTCTTGTGCGTTTTAGTGACCTTTTGATACTTTAATTCTAAGTTCAAAATTTCAAAATTAATAGTTTTAGGAGTAGTTTTTCTGTTATGTTTCTTTAACAAAAATTGTTTTTTATTTGAAAGTTTGGTGACTTTTGTTAAGTTTGGGAGGACTTTCACAGGTCTGTCCTTTCCATATTGGGCTATATAATTTCAAGAAGTGATGACACATGTTTAATTTTTGAGAAACTGCTTTACCATTTTGCTGGATACCACTAAAGCCACATACTATAAATCATTTTTTACATTATGTCATAATGCAGCATACAAATGTTAAGAGTGTCAAGAGTGACCATGAATGCTGTAAAATATGTGTTCTTCTGTCATTCATGTAAGTTTACTTGTTATTTTTTCTCTTTTTCTCACAACCAGATGTTGATAAATGACTCAAAACTGTGTAGCATTTGGACTGAACTCCCATTCAGCTGAAGATCCCTGAAGTGCAAAATTCTTTCATACCTGAAAGCTGTGCTAGGGCCAATGTTGTAACAGAAATTTTCACTCAGAATATTTTGTATACATTAATTCAAACATTTACCATTGTTGTTTAATCTTCACACTTTGACTCATTAATATTTAAAAAAGTGTGGTTCTTTAAGTTGTTGAAGTAATGGGGGACTTCAACATGGTGATATTTAATACTGGAGCACTTCAGGGAACTGTCCTGTTTCTCTTCCTGTTCACCCTCTGTACAACAGACTTCCAGTACAATACCAGTGCTTGCCATCTACAGAAATTTTCTGATGACTTCTCCATCATAAACAGCATTAATAATGGAGATGAGTCAGAGTACAGGAAGGTTCTGGAGGACTTAATCTTGTGGTGCAGGGAGAACCACCTTCAACTCAACATCAGTAAGATAAAAGAGCTGGTGGTGGACTTCCATCATATCCAAGGGGCCGCTAAGACCGGTAAACATTCAAGGGGAGTACGTGGAAGTGGTGCAGAGCTGCAAGTACCTGGGGGTTCACATAAACAACAAACTGGACTGGTCTGACAACACAGTGGCACTGTAGTAGAAGGGCTGCACTTACTTACTTGTGATATACAGTATGCAGCAAACTGCTGGAAATGTTCAATTAGTCCCCAGTAGTTAGTGTGTTGCTCAGTGCAACAATCTCCTGGGGAAACAACTTGAGTTCAAAAGAAGTACAATGCCTGAATAAACTTATCAGGAAAGTCTGCTCTAACGCAGGGCGAAGCGTGGACATACTGGATGCTGCTCAAGGAAGTGCCTTCTTGGAGCACTTCTAGTCACAGACTCATTCCACCATGGAGTGCTAAGAAGCACTTCTGGGGGGTGTTTGCCACCCACTGCCATCAGGCAATTCAGTGCTTCCTCCTGACATACTCTTTCAGATAATTTTGAAATTTCTGCTCAAATATATATAAATAAATAAATATTTATTGATTGATTGATTAACTGATTGCCTGTATCGTTTGTCCTGTGAGTCCGTATCTTTGTTTTTTATGTTTCTGCTGCTGTATGGATCTGAATTCCCCCTTGGAATTAATAAAGTTTATCTAATCTATCCATTATCCAACCCGCTATATCCTAACTACAGGGTCATGGGGGTCTGCTGGAGCCAATCCCAGCCAACACAGGGCACAAGGCAGGAAACAAACCCCAGGCAGGGCACCAGCCTCCCACAGGACGTACACACACGGGACAATTTAGGATCGCCAATGCACCTAACCTGCATGTCTTTGGACTGTGGGAGGAAACCAGAGTACCCAGAGGAAACCCACACAGACACGGGGAGAACATGCAGACTCCACGCAGGGAGGACCTGGGAAGTGAACCCGGGTCTCCTAACCGCGAGGCAGTAGCCCTTTCTCTGCGCCACTGTGCTGCCCAATATATGGCTGTTCTTTGATATTTTTTATGAATGGTGATTGCTGTTGTCATGATATTTTATGTGCATAGAAGTTTTTTTTTAGTTTGCTTCACCAAATCAAATTTCATGCAAATATGTTGTCAAGTACACTAAGGCCGTAAATTGTGAGAGGTGCATTTTTGAAGGTTATTCCTCCAGATTCTCACAGGAATTTCTCACACATTTCCTAAGAGGAAGAAAAAATGCAAAGAAGTGCAACATATCTCGCCTTGCCTTTAATTTATGTTACTCATCACATGGTACTCTGAATGTGATAAAAAAGATTTTAAAATGCAGATAATGAAAAGAATGTTGAGGCAAGTGACAATATTCAGGTAAAGGAAGTTAGTCTCAGAGAGGAACACCAGCACTGTTTGTTTTTTCTGAGTGTGTTTTCACTGCATGGTGTATTCTGTGATATTGGACATTTTTTTACAGTGTGGTTGAGTGGATCAGCTCTCTAAGGGGCAATCTGATATCCTTTGTCACAGAAGACGACCCACAGGCCATCATTCCTAATCCTCAGAATCCAAACTTACTTTATGACTGCTCACGTACAGTATTAGGATTAAACTTGTGGGCCAAAGGGTTTTGACCTTCAGCATTCTGTCTTAAAGATCTTATTACTTTTTAGTTTTAGAACCTTATGCTGCACAACCAAGCGGCAAAAACATCACTTACCACAGATTGATTTTAGCTGTGACCGCACTCAACCTGTACTTCGTAATTTCTGATGCATGTTAATTGACTGTTGTTGTGATGGGACTTACACAATAATTCAATCAGCTCTTCAGTTTGATCTTCCAGTGTTCATTATTGAAACTTGTTTTCCAGTTTTATTTTTAAAGCAGGTTTTAATAAAACATATAAATGTATATGTAAATAAGCAAAGACTATCTGAATATTCTAAACTAATATACTGGCTGTGGTTTACTCTGCTAGTTTGAAGAAAAAAATCTCCATGCGGATGGGAATGATAAATGATATTACAGGAAGCCCATAATGAGCTAGTGGAAAGGGACATGTTTTGTTTCCTTCACACTGAAAAGGGAATTTATTACTTGACATTTTATCTAGACATCCGCCCAAACAAAAGCCTTGCTGCTGCAATGTCAAGAGGGAGGAACAGAAAGGAAAACAGCATGTTCACTTGTTCATTGACGACGCGTGGTTCTTTTTAAATGGTTGACCGCAGGAGCGATTGAGCTTTAAGATGAATTTGCTTTTATTTTTCACTGGAAGGTTTCACTGCAATGATCCTTTATCTTATAATACTGTTTTTCTGTCTCTCTAATAGGGCAGTAGCACAGTGGTTAGTGCTGCTGCCTGGTAACTACAGGGAACTATATTTGATTCTTTGCCCAGCCAATGTATATGTGAAGCTAGAAGGTCCTTTCTGTGCATCGACACTGGCTTTCCTCGTAGTAACACCATTTTCTGCCTCAATGAGTACAGTATGAGTGAATGTGGTTGTGCACTTGGCTATCCTTGGAGTGGATCTTATATCTGTGTCAGATCCAAACTTGTGCCCAATGTTGTTATGTAGACTCCAAGTCCATGTAATCCTGGAGCAGAAAAGTAGTTGGATGATTAGATATATATTATATAATGTATATTGAATAATCACAGAGCCCAGGTCTATTTAAAATGTGTATTTTTTATGATAAATAAATCAGGCAAGCTTGTGATTGTTGTGATGAGTAGTGACTGACATGCCGAAAAGTGTGCAAGGCCTCCTGAAAGACCCACAACGTAGGACCTTCTCTGGTCTGCCTAAAAAATGGCCTTACCACAGACAGGCTGTGGCCTACACAGGCCCAAAAGCTGGTTTTTAAAGTGCAAAAATGCACTAAAATGCCTCATGTGAGAAAGGAACTGTACAGCCTCTAGCTCAATAAAACAAGTACCATGAAGAATCTATGAATCCAGATTTTATTTAAATTAAAGGGAAAAAAGCAAAAAATAAAAAAATAAAAACAGCCAAGACAAAATAAGGCAATCCAAGGTAATCCAAGACCCATTACTTAATCTAATAAATGTACTGTAATCCCAATACAGAACCAAGAATACCAATAAGTTAGAAAAATCAAAATAAAGCAGTACTAAACAATAATCTCCAAACAGTCAAAGATCCACTGAAGGGCCAAACACCCAACCTCACATATAAAGGCTGAGGGCATTCCTTCAGCCATGAAGTCAAGGTGATCCCACCTTTTGGGGGTTCCACCCACAAAACACAAGAAATATAAGAACATTTTAAGACACAGTATATACATTTTAAATCATAAACAAGAATAGTGATAATAAAAACTCATTAAAAACAATGACGTAAAAAAAGAAATAAACTGTTGCTGTAACAAACCAGTGATTAAATGCTGTAACACATAAAGTTAATCACAAAACAAGAAGACTTGTATGTGAGATAGGTGACTAACCCAGTTGTCCATCTCCAAAGTACTGGCCTACACATCCTTCTTCGACTGTAATCTCTCACAACTGTGGTCTCTCTTCCTTCTGAAAATGAACCTTTTCTCGACAGCACACTGAAAGAACTCTCTGGCTCAAAGCAACTATAATTGGATTCATTTGCAGCCAGGCTCTGAATCACATTTTGTGTCAGTTTTTTCTTTCTTATTGTTTGTGAACAACAAACGAAACTTAGTCTGGTTTGGTCCTGGTATCTCTGCATTCCTGAGCCTTCACTTCATATTAATAAGCTATCCTTGACAGCTTATGGGCCACCTCCCTTGAAAACAACCTGGTCTCTTTCCTTCCAGTCAGGGATAATGTACTGTCAATTTAAAACAAAGAGATTTCTGACTAGTTTGCTGCCAGTTACACCTTTAAAAGTGTAACCAATTCCCATTGACATTGGACCATGTGCTGCCCATATTGGCCAGGAAATAATACAACTTTCTGCTAGCCTCCTATGGTTTCTGTTTAGGTGCTGTGGGTGCAGGTACCCTGAAACCTTCTGGGTTTTCCTGCCATCTGTGTAATATGATTTCTCCCAGGTTGTATTTCCTTGTTTGCTAAACTGGTGCCCTTCTGTTCACACCCAGCACATGTATAGAACTTAAACCTTCAGTGGTGCCCATCTTGATCCTCTGCCATGTCACTTTATACACCTCTTTCACTGCACATATTCCTCTCTCTCTGTCTCACCACCATACTGGGCCATGCCCTAGCCCTGGGCTGTCATCTTCTGGCAGCCAATCACAAATGCCCTTTGTACTACACAATATTGTGTTCTTGACTTTATAACATCTTTAAGGTGCTTCTCAAGATTCTGCAAATCTTAACAGGAATGTTTTCAACAAGGGAATGCTATTTAGTCCAACATACTGTAGATTGCCAGTTTTATTGTTTACCTAGCTTATCCAAACAGTTAAGTTGAGAAGATCATGGAATTCGTATTTTAATCGCATTGTTATGTGTTTTGTGTACCTAAAATTGGCTTTGCCAAATTAGTGAATACAAAGCTGCCAGGATAAAAAACATTTTAAATTAAACAGAAAAAACATTAAAAGAAAATAGAGAAATGAACTAGTAGACATATAACACCACGGTGATGAAGTAAGTCCGATGACAAAGCTGTTGATTTAACAGTCTGTCAACATTCCAGTCCTTACACTGGTTTATCAGATTACACTGGTTATCAGTTACGAGTAGCAACTTTAAAGAGCGAGTCCAAAAGTAGAAATGGTCAAATTGAAGCTTTTACACGGGGTTGATGGTTTCACTCTCCACAACAGTGTGTGAAGCTTGTGAAGAAATTAGAAATTTGGAGATTAACCACTGATTAATCTATTTTTCTTGATTGCTCTGGAAGTTTCTGTGTATTCACCAATAAAGTCTGGATAAAGCTGCTGAAAACTGGGAAGCCTATTCAGCTCAGCTCAGCGTATTACTACTGCTACCTTGACAAGGAAAAGCATGAAAAAATTATGATTCTAAAATATCAAAACTCCTGCCACTCATGACTGGGGTAACTTAAAACAATTTTTATTCCATACTTGATCAAGGGAGCAGCTAGCATACTTCGCCCTCAGTATGCCTGATCTCTTATTTCTATATTCTTTCCTCAGCTTCCTTTTCTTAGTCACATTACAGCCACTCTTTTTGTTCTACCTACCAGAGAGATGACATCAACTTCATTAAAACTTTAAGCATGGCTACATTTATATGGGTAGTTTCATTAACTGTTTCACTTTCAGGCTTCAGCGACAGCACTGCTGCCTCACAACAGGGAGACCAGGGTTCACATCATGGGTCCTCTCTGTGTGGAGTTTGCATGATCTCCCCGTGTCCACTTGGGTTTCCTCCGGGTGCTTGATTTTCCTCCCACGGTCCGAAGACATGCATTTCAGGTGGACTATGATGCAAAATTAGACCAAGTGGTGTGTGAGAGAGAGAGACGTCTCATGTGGTGGCAAGGTTGCCACCAGACTATGCAATGGTCGTCTTGTATTTCGGGACTGACCAGGATCAGACTTTCAGAGAAATGAGACATGAAGGCAGACACACAAGGGTGTTAATTTCCAAAAACAACAGTGGGCTTTATTTACAGGTGCACAAAAACAATGCCCTACTCAAAAGTGGTGAATTATATTTACAGTGAATTTTCAAAGTCCCAAAATTAAAAATAAAGACAAAAATGTATATACACAAAAAAGTAATCTTCCTAAAGACAATCAGGAAGAAACTACACACAAAGTCCAAAGAAAATATTTAGAAGAAACAAAAAATTGTATATACAAGAAAAACAATGTGCACTGTTCACAAACCCAAAATCTATATACCTGTAGCCTACAGTAAATACCTGCACCACCAAAATAATACTACAAATAGGAAATATCTATTTATATACAAGAAAATATTTATAAAGAAAGACACAAGCCACTGTTTGCCATCTACTAAAGCCTGTGTGCAATATACCACTATACTATCCACACCACCCAATCAAAAGACAACTCCTAGGCGCAGGAAGTGCCTCTTATACTCGGGGAGCAACTCCTCATCCAATCCTGCAACACGCCGCTCTGTTCCACCTATAGCGGCTGACGCAGGTGCTTTCTGCGCAGGTGCTTACACTCAACCCCTGCAAGGCAGGTATTAAATAGACCAGCCACCTCGAGTGCGCGTGAGCGAGGATGAGTACAAGCTTGATCGCAGCTCAACGCGCTCCTTTGAACGTGCCAATATGGTCTATGAATGTTACTTCTTCTTGCGGATCCGCTTCTCAAACTAAGGCATAAACAAACTTAAAAAAGTTCCGCACTTTTCTCTCTGTTAACGGCAAGTGGCTAAAAAGACGCTCGACTTGATAATGGGGTACGCGCAGCGTCCTCTAGCTGGCCTGACTTGAAGGTGCACCTGACCTGTCGCTGGCGTCCCGCTGTGTGCACTTGCAGAAACCAAAGTTAAAATACTCGCGAAAGCGCACCTCATATTTCAAAGATTTAAACTTATAAGCACTTTAACTCTTTACTCCCTAAAAGTCGACTTTATCCTACTGTTATGACATTTTTCCTTTAAAGTGGTAATGCCTGGTAGGCGGATTACCACAGCGTGTTTAGCTTGTAATTAACTGGTACCCCGTCCAAAGATTGTTCCTGTTTTGCATAATGTGCTTGCAGGAATATGTTCCAGCATCCTCGTACGGGTTACACAGGTTTAGAAGATGTATAGATTTTCATCCAGGCTTTTCACATTAGAATTACATATCAGGCTGAAGATGATTGTCAAAATCAGTGTGTCACAGTGTTCTCCAGTAGTCTTGCACCCTGAGGCCAGAAGTGGACCAATACTTATTTTTCACTGTTGTAGGCCATAGAACATCAGTATTTTCTTTGTGAACATCTCTGCTGTATCTCTCTATTTTGTGATGGTCTGATCTTGTAAACCACCAATCTTACCTTGCCCAAATTCACAACCAATGTTAACACACAAGATCACATACTGCAAAATAGGGAGCTACTCTTTTCATCAACAAGTCTCCCGCACTGATTACTTTGCATTTCTTTTTTGAAAGAGAAATTGCACTCTCTTCCATCATTCTGGTAAATAAGTTTCTTGACTGATTCTTAATATTGCTACATATGTTTTATCCTTTTCAAGGCTGGAAAGCCATTTCACAGATTGTGGTCATACATTCTGGGCTGTCCATTCCTCTACAGCAATGGAAAAAAAATGAAACCTAAAATGGGGGGAAGAAAGGAAAGGATGAAGCCACAAATCTTGATTTATGTGCCATAATCCAACAAATCTTCTGTAAAATAAATGGCACGCATGTTCCTTACAGCATGTTTTTCAGTTACATTAAATAAGCCTGAAGTAATACATTTTGCTCACTTTTTTAATAAACTATTTTTTTTGTAGATACTGCAATTAAAATATGCATTTGCTATACTTTGTTTAGTAACAAATTCCTTCTGTGAAGCATGTCTTGATATTAAAGACTTATCAGTTTGCCATCTACAAGTCATTTGTGACTGACTTCTACACATGCACTTTTTGTTCACTTGGTATTTTTTGTAATTACTTTCTCTACTGTTTGTCTATCATTTTCTTTTATTTAAAGCTAGAGCCAACATCCCGCTCCTTATACCCCCCACCACTGTCTTGATTTGCTGCCAACCGTTCTCTTAATCACTGAATAATTCAGTTAATTATAACAGTTAATTGTCTTTCTTATTTTTAAATCATGTCTAGTTGTGCTTGCTTCCTGGAATAGACGCCACAATTTCACTTTTTATAAGACCTAAGCACTCACTCAGCTCAGACTGATGACAGATGTTTACTTTCTATGAAGATTTCTTTGTGGTGACCACCTTAAACAGCTTTATATATACAGCACAATATTTCACAAGTTACAGAGCAATTTCTTTGAAGTTGACCAACAGCTGATGAAATAATTTAATGGACTTTTTTTTTCTAAAGTCATATAGAGTCAGGCTTTACATACGTCAACAGCAGTCACCTTGTTTTCTGCTGCCTTCCATTTTACAGTAATCCTCAGAATAATTTAAAGTGGACTGTTCGGAACACTCATGCATTGTCCCCAAACCCAAATGAGAACCAGAAGTATAGAAGTACTTAAAGAAAGGGAAATATCAAAGCAAATACTCAATTAAACACAAATTAGTTGAAAATAAAAGCCTAAGCATTCTGGCCTTCCTATTTACTCTTGGCTTAGTTCCCATCTAGACTCTTTACTTGTGACTTACTCCCAACTCCAAGCCAATCTGTATACTGACTGCAGGGGCCTTTTAAGCCTAGATCAGGAAACCCTTCTTGATAAGCCTTTAAAAGTACTTCCAGGTAACTCAGCCAGCACTCAAAGCTCTGCAGGTTCCCCTGAGGAGCTCCTCTGCACCACAGTGTGATTGGGGAGGGCTAGACTGTCTGATCTCATCAATACTCCTGGGGCCTCATGTATAAACGGTGCGTATGCACAGAAATGTTGCGTAAGAAACGTTTCCACGTTCAAGTCGCGATGTATAAAACCTACACTTGGCGTAAAGCCACGCACATTTCCACGATACCTCATACCCTGGCATACGCAAGTTCTCTGCTTGGTTTTGCAGACTGGCGGCGCTCAGCGTCAAAGCAGTGCTACTGTTCCTGTGTGGTTAGAACCACATTCCTCCCGAGGCTTTATAAACACACTGATACTAACCGCATATTGTTTATTAGTGTAATGCATCTGATTGTAATTAACCTGTAACAATATAATGGTCCAGAGAATAGCCATAGTATTCCAAATACCATAACTGCTTTAGTGTTGTTATTCTCACTGAACAATCTTCTTCTTCTTCTTCTTTCAGCTGCTCCCTTTAAGGGTTGCCACAGCAGATCATCTTTTTCCATATTACTCTCATTGCTCCACTCGGAGTATTTATATCACTGTATCTGAGTGGGGAATCAAAGCAGCAGCTGATCGGAAAGAGAATTATCGGTATACAGCATCAAGCACACGCTGACTCAGCCACGGCAAAACGTTTCAAAGCCTTTCCTGTACGGACCTCGCGGTTCAGAAACAGTTTCATCCCAAGAACTATAAATTCACTCAATCAATTGCTCCTTGTATAACTGTTTGTACTTATACATACAATTAGCCCACTGTAAACTTGCACTACAGTTATAATATTGCACAATCTGCGCCACTTTATAAAGCACATATTTACATATGATGACGATATCATTTTTAAGATGAAATGCAGCAAAATATGTTGATTATATTATACAGATAAAACTTTAACTTCATTTAAATAATCTGTATTGTTAATAATTAAACATGTGAACACACGGTGCCGCAGTGCTAGCAAGTTCACGTATTGTTCCTGCCTTGCGTTGCATTTGCTGAGGCTGGCGTGACACTGGAAGGATAGATGGATAGAATAATTAATCATGAAAATGATATCACATATACGTCTCAGTATTTTAATTATTCAGAGAGCTGTAATATCACAAATGTAATTACTACAGAAGCACGTAGTAATTCACACACATAGAGCACACTGAAGATCAAATACAAAACAAAGCATTTAAAATGCTACTTTAGTTACGATGGGATTTGAGAAACTAGTAAATTAAATGATTTTAAGATGAAGTTTATGATGTTCTATTTTAATGACAAAATAAACTACGTGATTAAAGTGGAAATTTCGAGATTAAAGTTGACATTTCGTGCTTTTTTCCCACTGTGTGCCTATTTTTTTTGTCTGTACCCTAATAAGCTCAGACGGTGGGCTACAACTCGCCTTTTCACGGCGACTTTGATATATGACTTCTTTTTTATTTTTGGCACTGTGCGACTCTGTGAACTTGAGCTTTCGAGTTTCTCTGACACGCTATGTCACTCGATCATTTTCCTTTTGTTGATTATTCCACTGTTTAAATCAACAAAGAGTATGTTTTTCTTTGCCTCCACTTGGTATTCGCTGAAATTCTTATATTTTCCACCGTGCTTTTCCCATTGTCTTTTCACAGAATGCTGAGCTTAAGGGCAATTTATATTGATTTGCATATTCAAAGAGGCGTAATTCTGGGAGGAATTGGGGCGGGACAGCAGGCGCATGCACGTGCGTTACTTTTCATGCTGACCGGGATTTATGGAGCGGAAGAACATGGAAGTTGGAGTACGCACAGGTTCCTGCATCTGGGTTTTTCTGTGCGTAAGCACATTTCGGCTTTTGTGCGTACATCATGTTATAGTGCGAATTCTACGCACGCCGTTATACATGAGGCCCCTACTCATTTAAACCCCGGTGTGCTATAGTGCCCTGTGAGACATGAACAGAGGTAGCAAATTTGTTGTTACTTGTCCTACTTTGTCCCACTTATATATATATATATACAGTCAACCCTCGTTTATCGTGGTTAATTCGTTCCAGACTCTGCCCCAATAAATGAATTTCCGCGAAGTAGGATTCTTTATTTATAAATCAAATATTTTCACAGTTAGAGCATAGAAAACCTGTTTACGACTTTCTAAATACATTTTCTAACATTATTAGAGCCCTCTAGACATGAAATAACACCCTTTAGTCAAAAGTTTAACCTGTGCTCCATGACAAGACAGAGATGACAGTTCCGTCTCACAATTAAAAGAATGCAAACATATCTTCCTCTTCAAAGGAATGCGCGTCCGGAGCAGAGAATGTCAGAGAGAGAGAGAGAGCGAGAAAAGCAAACAATCAAAAATTAATAGGGCTGTTTGGGCTTTTAAGCATGCGAGGCACTGCCGGACAAAGCAGCTGCAAGGAAGGCAGCAATGTAAAGGTAATCTTTCAGCATTTTTTAGAGGAGCGTCCGTATCCTCTAGGCCAGTTTGCGAACAGCCCCTCTGCTCACACCCCCTCCGTCAGGACCAGAGAATGTCAGAGAGAGAAAGAGAGACAGAGACAAGCAAACAATCAAAAATCAATACGTGCTGTTTGGGCTTTCAAGTATGTGAAGCACCGCACAGGAAGCATATCGTACATCATTGAGGAGTTTTATTTAATATGTAATACGTGCTCTGATTGGGTAGCTTCTCAGCCATCTTGCAATAGCGTCCCTTGTATGAAATCAACTGGGCAAAGCAACTGAGGAAGCATGTACCATAAATTAAAAGAACCATTGTCCGCAGAAATCCGCGAACCAGCGAAAAATCCGTGATATATATTTAGATATGCTTACATTTAAAATCTGCGATAGAGTGAAGCCGCGAAAGTCGAAGCGCGATATAGCGAGGGATCACTGTATATATATATATATATACATATATATATATATACACACACACAAGGGTGAGTCAAGCTAAAGTTAGAAAATGGGATTATTAGAAAATGGAACAAACCTTAACAAAACATTTTTCATTGTAGTCTCCACCCTTCTCAATGTACTTGCACCACCTACCTAGAAATGCTTGGATTCCAGCAGAATAAAAGCTTTGGTCTTGTCCTCACAACCACTCATGCATCACTTTCTTCACATCGTCATCTGTCTTGAATCAGTGACCACCCAGATGATTTTTTAGCCATACAAAAAGTTGGAAATCACACGGTGCCATATCTGGCGAATAAGGAGGATGTGGCAATACCTCAAACTTCAGTTTCTCCAGACAAGCCTTGGTCTTCTTCGCAGTGTGGGGGCGGGCATTGTCTTGCAGCAAAAGGACTCCTTGAGACAGCAGTCCCCACTACTTGGATCGACTAGCAGGCTTCACAGGCTTCAGAGATTCACATTGGTCTCCAGCAAGTAACAGTAACTTGCATTAGTGACTATAGTACCCCTCGGCATGTAGTGTCCGACAATAACTCAGGTGCACGAGTTATAGTGTTTAATGATTTGAAACAAAAAATATTGCAAAGTTGTTTGTGGTTGCTAAATCTTAAAATTCTTATTTTTTTTTTTTATACTTATATACTGTATGTAGTAAAACACATGGGATGGGAGAGAAAGAGTCTGGGGTCCTTCTAGATACTTTGTTTAATGTCCTCAACCAGAAAGAATGAAAATAAATCTTTAATTGCAACAATGCTTGTTGTTGCCAAGGTACTTAAACATTGATGCTGTGTGATACTTTAGATCCCAAGCTCCCTCCTCTTCTAAAGTAAGAATGCTGACTTCCTGTTGAGCAGCAATTTAACTATCTTGGATACCTTGGGGGCTTCAGACAATCACATTGGAAGTGAGGTCAATGATTGTCTGGCTTCTTCTCTTCCACTATAGAGAAAGTGGAAACCGTGTCAATAGTGGTGCCTCACACCTTTTCATCCTCCCAAGCTGAAAAATTAAACATGAGACACTGCTCATGTACATATATATATATATATATATATATATAA
>JANRMT010062807.1:64207353-64264189 GCA_026402145.1 Polypterus bichir lapradei | reverse complement strand
AAACTTGTAAATAACTCATGAAAGAATAAAGTTACGTTAAAACCAAGCACACCATTGTTTTTCTTGTGAAATTCCCAATAAGTTTGATGTGTCACATGACCCTCTTCCTATTGAAAAAACAAAAGTTGGATCCAAAATGGCCGACTTCAAAATGGCCACCATGGTCACCACCCATCTTGAAAAGTTTCCCCCCTCATATATACTAATGTGCCACAAACAGGAAGTTAATATCACCAACCATTCCCATTTTATTAAGGTGTATCCATATAAATGGCCCACCCTGTAGTGTGGCTGCATTTATACAGGAGTGGGAAAAAGTAGGTTTACCATTGTTCGTATGGAAAAAGATAGATACATAGATCTTTATTGTCATTGTCACTTTTATAAAGGAACAACAAAATTGAAGGTGCAGTCGACTCAGTGTGAGGCATAAGAGTTAAAAAGACAAGAAGAGAGAAAATAATAACAAACCAAATAGTAATAAAAGTACTTTACAAAATATACAGATTGCACTTGTTACATATACAAATTGCACTGGTTGACTTAAGGTCTATACTGCACATTGGGAGAATGATATGGAGCAGTTTTATTCTGAGTTCAGGGCCATGACTGCTTTTGGATAAAAGCTGTTTTTCATAAAAAGACATGCAGGTTATGATTATTACAATAGCTTTATTGACTTTATTAACTCAAATAAAAATGTCTCAATGGCACAGTGCACTTAGGTACAGTTTCATAAGTCCTCACAATGCCAGCCTTTATTATTTACACATGCTTGTAGTCTACTTGCTACACTATAATGTAGCACAGTAATAATACAGGAATAAACTCTGTTTATCATACTCACAACTGCAAACCTACTTTTTCCAACCCCTGTATATACTTATAATAAATTGCAAAAGATTATTATATATTAAAGAAAAATCCAATATCTGCATGAGAACCTCCATGTGTAATCAATATGGACAGGTGCCAAGTTTTCAACTTTTTGCCAAACATCAAGCTTGGCAAGCAAGTTGAACTGTATATGTTAAACCCATCTTGGATCTGCAATTAATGCTTAGAAACATGATCTGATGACTCTTAGACATGGGACTATAGTGATATTGCCATTTTAATGTCTGTCATTGACTGGTGTGAGGTTCAGACAATCTCGATTACCATGAACTGTTATAAGGTGACCTTTAGTGATGACATGTGCATTTTCTGATGGTCTAATGATCATTGGATTTACACATGGAGATGGCACAGGCAATGGTGCAATCCAGACAGCAGTAATGACAACACTTCTAGGACAATTGGTATTTTGGTGGTGAAGCGCTATTTTTCTAACCAGTCACTTGTTGCGGGATCTCTTACCACATGACACTGTCATGGAAACTCTGTGACTCATTACATCTCCTTTCCAGTGGTGTTTTCCAACAGGATAATGCCCAACCTCATTTAGCTACCATCTTTTGGAAGTGCATTTGTGAAGTCAACAACTTTCCTTGGCCATTTGTGTCTTTAGACCTTTGTTCATCAGAGTTTGTGCAGGATATTCAGTGACACCAGCCATGTCGTTTTTTCTTTGTCACTCTGCATGAGTAGTGGTACTACAGATAGCTGCATGCACTGAAAATCTATGAGCTTGATTGACTCCTTATATGTGTCTCCATTTTGAACCAATAATTAATTAGTTTGCTATAGGGTTGTAGTAATTTCTTACTCATATGTCTCTTCATCTGTGTGACAGTTTTCGTACAAATCGGATCAACAAAATTAGTTAAGTTGAAATAAATGTATTATTGCTGTGATATTTAAGGTAATTGAGCAGAAATTGTTTAAGGTTAGATGCACCTCCTGAACCCCCCAGCCTCCTTTCAGACCTTTTTTTAGCCACAGGTTCTAGAAATATGACCTGGATATCTGATTATGTTAAAATTGTGCATTTTAGTGGGAGACTGATTATTAACAGTTCATCTAATTTCTGTTTTATAACAAGTATTTACTTTTTGTCTTATGTTGCATTATAAGCAATGGATTTTAATTTAATATGGAGTCCAACCTATTCCTAAGTGGTCTCTGATGCTTTGTAATTACCCTGTAGGCTCAAAACGACCATCTGCTGGACACTAACTAATCAAACAAGGGACTTGATTATAAATGCCATGTGCAGCAAGAGCGCCAAATGTGTTGTACTAATACAAGCTGCACTGAAAATGGACTATATAGAAATTATCAGGGATCTATATTTATTATCTTGTTTAAATGACAATTTATGGCCTCTCATTTAATGAAGATGATGATTTCTGTGTATATTTGTGGCCTTATCAATTTTCTTCATTGATCAGTTGTTCAATTGTTATTTCATATTATACCTTAAAAAGTGAGTACTACTTTGACACATTTTATTCATACACAACATAATACTAGACATAAGGAAAATTATTTTCAAAATTATGATGGGTAACGAACTATATAGGGCTGTACACTTGGCAAGTGCTTAAATATAAAGATATACTGTATCAATGATGCTTTGCGTTCGTCCTTGGCCAAATTGCTTTAATTCTTACTCTATGTAGAGTAGGAAATTGCTAGAAGGTATTGTTTATATTTCCATCTATTCATACATTTACTGAGATGTCTTATCTACCTTACTCGACCAATCCTGGTACCATCAGAGGAAAACTGAATGAATCATACCTTGATGCTAAGCTTCATTCAAGCGTCCACCTATGTTATGCAAAATTATTTTCTCTGATTTAATGTTACTTGCTTTCATAAAGTTGAAGGAAACTGCAGCTTGTGGGGGAGATGCAGTAATTCACCACAGTTGTTAAGATAATTTATTCCTGTTTTTTCTCTTTCTGGCTATTACATTCACCTCAAGGTATCCATAAGTAGGAATACTCTAACTCTGTGTTGGTACCAATAATGGATCTTTTGTGTATCAAGTATTGATTCTGATATTGAGGATTATTATTTCCTTTTATATTTGTTTTGCTTATAGGCCATATGTACTGTATATGGAAACATGGTATGCTCCTATCATGGTAACGGATTTTTATTTCAGGCTGTCTTGATGGAATGAAATAACTTTATCAAATGGCAGCTCAATAAACACAGGAGCAGCAGGCAGTGATGGCAGCAGTGTGTTTTTCCCTTTTAGCTTTGAGGCAGGCAACAAACATGATGGGTGGTGCTTTTTAAGATAACTAATTAAATTATTATAAATTTTTACCTTGCTCACACAAATAGAAAAAGTGTTGCCACTGGCATTCATGGTGAAAATAAAACCACAAGGTTTGTAAAGCATTCCAGAGGCTTAACCCTCCCAATGCTGCAGAACCATGGGTGCTAAATATTTGTGCCTCTGAGCTCTCTGAAGTTTTCACTGAAATCTTCAGCTCATGCCTAAAACAGAAGAATGTGCCACAGTTTTTTAAAAGACCATTATTGTTCTTGTGCTCCAAAGGCCCAGAGTTACATGTTTGAATAATTACCACTCAGTTGCCCTTACCTCGGTGGCCATGAAATATTTAGAATATCTTGTGCTGTCATACATCACCAGCATTATTCCTGCCTCTCTATAGTCTCAGCAGTTTGGGTACCAGCCAAACAGATCTGTGTGTGATGCAAACTGTCCACACTGCTCATCATCACCTGGGTCTTCAGAGCACATATGTTGCGATGCTATTTATTGACTAAAGCTTTGGCTTTAATACCATCACCCCTACCAAACTGATTGCTAAATTCTGGGAACCGTCCCTGCCTGATTCTATCTGTAACTGGTTACTGGACCATCAAGACATTAACAGTCGAACATAAAGAAAACAAACCAAAGAAATAATTTTGGAGGAGAGAGGTGAAAAACTCCACCATCAGCATTGATGGGGCAATGGTGGAGAGAGTGGGCAGTTTCAAATTTTTGGTCTGCACATCTCAGAGAAATTAAATTAGTCACAAACCACCACTGCCATCATCAGAAGCACCTCCACTTTCTCAGATGATTGGAGAACTGTTGTTTGCAGAGACAAATGCTGGTGAACTTCCACTACAGCACTACTGAGAATGGTATGGGGACACAACAGTCCAGGAAAAGAGATCACTACAAAGGGTGGTGAAGCGGGCCCAGGATACCATTGGCTCTGTTGTCCATATATTCCATAATTTTTGTACCTGTATTTTGTGAATTCTGACCACAGTCCTGTTTCTACACTGAAGATCCAACTAAGGTCCAGTAGGCAGCCACCTACTAGGAAAATGAGGCTGGACCTAGCCAGACTCCAAGATCAGGCTGTTTCTAACAGGTTTGCACGCAGTTTGTGTGATGAACTTACGGACTTGGGTGCGACTGCCAATCCTAATGTAATGTGGGAGACCTTCCGTGACAAGACCTGTAACATTGCTGAGGGTTGTGTTGGTGTTACCAGTTGTGAACTTGACCCGGACACAGACAGACGGACATTGTTTCTTCCACCACACACATGTTTATTTACAATTATGTACAAAAGTCAGTGCACAAACCCAGTGCCTCCAGCACCGATTCCCCAAAGTCCAGGCCTCACAGTCACCAAATGCCTTTCTGGCCACCTCCAGTCCTCTCTCCAGCTCCGTCCTTCTTCCACCCGACTTCCGCTACTGAATGAAGGGAGGCGGCCCCTTATATCACACCCCGGATGGGCTCCAGCTGCTTCCCGGCATTCCTCCGCGAACACGCCCCAGTGTGGCGGAAGTGCCGGCTGCGCACCCGGAAGCCCTCCGGGTGTCCCCTGTCTTCTTCCCCTCAGCACTTCCTGGTGTGGTGGAAGTGCTGGGCTCCAGGTTTCTTCAGGCACTGGGGCGCCGCCTGGCGGTGGCCACGGGCCCCTACAGGGCCAACACAACCAGGGCGGTCGCCCCCTCGCGGTCTGGAGGAGGTACAAGCACTCCTCCGGTCCTCCTGGGCGTCCCGGCTTGGCTCCACCCCCAGCCGGATGCCACACAGTGTTCCCAGAAGGAGGTGTTTCATCTCATAGAGCACTCTGGATATCATCGTGAGGAGTCGCAGCGCATGGCTTGGTGGCAGCTCTGGTCTGTAAAAGGAACTGAGAAGGATGGCTGTGAGGGCTCTGAGGGCAGATAAGGAGGGATTTGATAGAGGAATCTGTAAGTAAGTGACACTATGGCAAGCCAAATTAACATTTAGAGATATTTCAAAATGAATTTCAGATATCTTAAAATGTAATTTAGTTTTTAAGATATCTGAAACTCGCTTTGAGATATCTTAAAATAATTTTCTTCACATTTTAAGATATCTGCAATACATTTTGAGAAATCTCAAATGCATTTAAAGATGTCTCAAAAACATTTTCAGATATCTCAAAATAATTGTCTGCATTTCAAGATATCTCAAATGAATTTTCAGATATCTTAAATTGACCTTTCGTGCATTTTAAGATATCAAGTGCATTTCAAGATATCTCAAAATCATTTCCTGTAAAACTGCCTATTCTTTCAATAGAAAGTATTGTTTAATATAAGATATCTTAAAATGTATTTGAGATATCTTGAAATGAGCAGGAAGTGATGTTGATATATCTGAAAATGTATTTTGGATATCTGAAAATGGACAGGAAGCTGTTTTGAGATATCTGGAAATGTATTTCCGATATCTTAAATTGTATCGTAGATATCTGAAAATGCTATTGAGATATCTTGAAATAATTGAGTGTCCTTTCAAAAATATCTTAAAATGCATTTTAGATATTTTGAAATACAATTTGAGATATCTTCAAATACATTGTTAGATATTTGAAATGGAGCAGAGACCCTTTTTAAGATATCATGACATTAATTTTAGATATCTAAAAATGTATTTTAGATATCTCAAAAAGTGAATTTTAAGTTATCTAAAATACTTTTTGAGATATCTTAATTATATTTCAAGATATCCTAAAATAACTTCCCAATCATTTTAAGATATCCCAAATTCATTTTGAGATATCTGAAATGCATTTTCATAGATAGCTCAACACAACTTCCTGCACTTTTTAAGATATCTCAAGTACATTTTCAGATATCTTAAAATAACTTACTGTGCATTTCAAGATATCTCAAATACATTTTTAAAATACAGTGGAACCTCGGGTCACGAACGTCTTGGAACACGTACAAATCGGGTTACGACCAAAAAGTTCGCCAAACTCAGTGACGAACAAGCCAGTTTATATAATATATATTTACATACAGCTTGTACGGTCTGGAACGGATTAATTGTATTTACATACAGTCCAATGGGGGAAATTACTTCAGGAGTTGTGAGTTTTGGAATGAATTACGGTCGTGACCCGAGGTCCCACTGTATCGTAAAATAGACAGGAAGTCACATTAAAAGTATAGGAAATTTTACAGGAAGTGATTTCGAGATATCTCAAAATGTATTTGAGATATCTCAAAATGCACAGGAAACTATTTCGAGGTATCTTAAAATGCATTTCAGATATTTCAAAATGTATAGCATATCATTTCAAGATATCTTGAAATCTATTTGAGATATCATAAAATGCTTTTTAGATATCTTAAAATAGATGCATTTTTAGATATCTGTAATTTAATTTGAGATATCTAAAATGCATTTCCAGATATCTTAAAATTCATTTTGAGCACCTCCAAATCTGATCCTTGGAGGATCGCAGTCAGGGCGGCTGATTGAATGGTCCTTACAGATGACACAACAGTTGTGACCCACTGGGCTGGCTAATTTGATCAGCTGTTTAAGGCTGATGCTCTGGCTAGGATGTTGGATATCTCTGGGTCCATGGTCCTTCAGGCTGATCCTCCAATTAGCTGTGAACCACCCAGTCTCACTGAGATTGCACAGGTGGTGAATCGGCCTGAGGGAGAGGAAGCCTATGAGGATCTATGGTATCCAGGGTGAACTTATTCAGGCTGGTGGTAAAGCTGTTTTTCTGGTATCGCAAGCAGTCTTTTCTTGCATTTTGGAGATGGGCATCATCCCAGCTGACTGGAAAACAGGACTTGTCATCCCAGTCTGGAAAGGGAAAGGTGATCGCCTGAATTGAGGCAACTACAGGGGTATAACACTGCACTCAGTGACGGATAGGGTCCTTGCTAGGGTCCTTCTCAATAGGATCCATGATCACTTGTTCACCTGCCAGCCACCGGAGCAGTCTGGTTTTTACTCCTAAGATGTCTGCCATCGACCCACATTCTAGCAGTGAGGGTTCTCATCGGGTGCAAATGCAAATATTGACAGAGATTCTTTGCAGCTTTTGTCAATTTTTGTAAAGTGTTCGACTCTGTTGATCAAGCTGCCATATGAGACATCCTGAGACTTTGCAGGATCCCCTCAAGGTTGCTGGATTTCATGGCCGGCCTGTGCACTGGTACTGTGAGTGCTGTACAGAGTTGAGGCAGAACCTCTGTTTTTTTCCCAGTTGATTTTGGGGCTCATTAGGGGTGTGTTCCTGATCTTACTCTGTTCAATGCTTACATGGACTGGGTGTTGGGCAAGGTTGTGGAGCATCTATTGGTGAAAAATGATTCACTGACCTTGACTTTGCTGAAGGAAGTGTGAAATTCCCTGACTCAATGGAGGTTCTGATCAGAGCTATCGAGAGACTGTGAGAGGAGCCTGAGTGTCTGAGCTTGCGAGTGTCCTGAATAAAAAACAAGATCCAGGCCTTTAAACATCTCTTGGGCACAGGTATCAGAACTGTGTTTGTCTGTGGAGAAAGTGTTGACCTTGTTGAGAGGTTTACTTGTTTACTTACCTCGACAGTGACATGTGGTGACTCTTCCTATGAAGAGATTGGGAGAGCATGGGGGGGTCATGAAGTCACTGGAAAGATGTATGTGGCACTCCCGATATGTATGTAAAAGGACCGAGGTCCAAGTATTTAGAGTCCTGGTGCTTCCTTTCTTGTTATATGGTTGCGAAACATTTACGCTATCCAGTGACCTGAGACAAAAACTGGACTCCTTTGGTACTGTGTGTATTCAGAGAATCCTTGGGTACCTCTGGTTTGACTTTGTGTCGGATGAACGGTTGCACACAGAGTCTTGAATGTCTGCATTGTGAGGGAGTGTCAGTTTTGGCACTACAGCCATGTGGAGTGATTCCTTGAGGTTGATCTGGCTTGTCGGATCCTCATTGTTGAGGACCCGAGAGGCTGGACCCAGGCCAAGGGACACCCACACAACACCTGGCTGCAGCAGACAGATGTTAATTTCCAGAGGGTGGGACTGGACTACATGTTGCCAACCAGGACCCCAAGCTGTTTTGTTGTGTGGTGGGTGCGGCAGTGAGCTGTACCAGTGCATGCTCCCCAACCTAACCTCATTGTTTTTCTTCATAAACATTTCTTTAAAAAAAAAATTAGGCAAAAGCACATCAGAGCATATAGTGTAGCAGCTAAAGCATTGAATTTTGGTTCATTCTTTACCAACAACCCACTTTGTTACCCTGAGTAAATCATTTAAGCTGCCTGCAGCCCAATGTAGAAACATAAATAATTTTTACTGTTATTTTGGATAAAGTTATCACCCAAATAAATAGATAATACGAAGTTGATAAGTGAGGAGTACTAATCCATTCCAACATATTTTCTTTAACGGTACATTTTATACTTGAAGTTGTTTCCTATGTAACACATTGGGAGCAAGAACTTGTCATATCATTAAGTGAATCATTAAATAACAGTGAAAAGCTGGCCTCAGAGCTGCTGTGGCACTCCAGGGCTGGGATTTGGGACCCCTGTAAGGACTACCTTACAGACTAGAGATGCTGCAGTTGGTGCGTCTGCAATTTAATGTTTGAAATGGCCAAATTATCTCCTTGCATTGGGTGCTGATTGAAACAGGCCCCAGTGGTGACATGCTATATTGTTACCACACATCTCCGTGTCTCTCCTTTAGGTTCTTAACACTCAGTCTCAAGGCTGAAGATCCAAAATTTTGTTTTTCAGACTTTAAAATCTCACATTTGTAAGGTGTAACAGAGGCAAGGTGAGTATCCTAATTACTGTGGCTGGTTTATATCTACTCTCTCTCTATATATCTATATATACTGTATATATATATAAAATCCTAAGCCTAAAAGTGCAACAATTTTGTGCAATGAGTTTATGTGACTTTTTTGTCACGCTTTAAATCTGGCTTATTTAAAACCTACATATAAATATTTGATATCATTCTTTTCAGAATTTATTGAACTTTAATGTGATGGTGTTAGATTTTCAGATTCTTATTCCGTTTTTAAATTATAAACTAAAATATCAAGAAGTCACGCCCCACGAAAAGAGACTTTGTGCCAATAGATCTAACCACGCCGGAGGCCGGAAATAAAAGAGAAAGAGTAGATGAACAAAGACAACTGCTGTGGCAGCCAAAAAAAACTATATTTGTTTCACATTGTATCACTGTATCATTAAGAGAAGGGTTACGGAGGAGCGACCATATCTCCTTGGGGTGTGTCCAGCCCCCCTCTTCACAACACGAGTGGCAGAGAGGCGAAGTGGCTGAAACGTAGCGCAGGCCACGGGGGTTGTCGAGCGAAGAGGGCAGGAAGTAAGCCCCAAAGTAATTTTATATATTTCATTTTCATAAATATGGTAGTAATAGTAGTTGTTGGAGAACAGTGAAATTCTTACTTTCATGTCCAACCAACATGCAACATGCTGTTACTTTCTGGTGCCATGATAAACAAAAGAGGTCTTTCACCTCAGGGATTAATTATCCATCCATCCATTTTCCAACCCGCTGAATCCAAACACAGGGGTCTGCTGGAGCCAATCCCAGGGCACAAGGCAGGAACCAATCCCGGGCAGGGTGCCAACCCACCGCAGGACACATCAAGTGCACACTAGGGCCAATTTAGAATCGCCAATCCACCTAACCTGCATGTCTTTGGACTGTGGGAGGAAACCGGAGCGCCCGGAGGAAACCCACGAAGACACGGGGAGAACATGCAAACTCCACGCAGGGACGACCCGGGAAGCGAACCCGGGTCTCCTAACTGCGAGGCAGCAGCGCTACCACTGCGCCACCGTGCCGCCCAGGGATTAATTAATCCAAGCAAAAAAAAAATGTCAAGCAAAAACTTGTGAACCAATGGGACTTGAACTTTGATCTTGGTCTTGAGTGAGAGCTTATGATATGATGTACATATTGTGACCCAAAAATTGGAGATGGCTGTGTAATTGTTCTTCAGGTCCTTCTCAGGGCAAGTGGAAGCTTGGTCATGTGTCATGAGTGACAGGAAACGAACCACTGCAACATTTACTGTCAATGAAACACGTTGCACAGGTCACCTGATGTATTCCAAGTGCAAAAGAAAGTCATAGACGATCAAAGAGTTGGAGGTGTGGGCTGCATCCCTCATGTGACATGACTGACTTGAAAAGAATAGTTACTCAGGCACATAGTGATGCACATTGTGCAGGCCTACTGATTGTTTTCATGCAGATGTGAGTTATACACTCTTAGTGCAAAATATAATCCTATTACCATTATGGCACCCTCAGCAGAATGACCTGATATGCAGTGCTTCGTGAGGAGCATGTGAATCACCTTTCTTCAATGATCGGATTTCTGAGTGTTAAGCTTCCTCAAGGAGACAGTAAGATTTTTAGTAAGGACTAGGAAAAGAGACATAAACCAGTGGTGAACTAACTTTATTAACCAGGAATCCAGCCTCATGTTTAAAAAAATCATGAGGCAAAACAACATAACACTTCCCACGTCTAGCATTTGCCCATTTGCCTGTGGTCAAAACATGTATCAATAGATAAAAAGATGGATGGAAGGGTGAACATCTGTGATAGGAATGCTAAGAGGATATCGCACAGTAACGTAGCCCACAGAATCTGCCATGATGGAAAGTTTAAATTAACCTTTGATGAAAAAGATATTTAAAATCAAAATAGCATATTATTGTCTTAACCATAAATCCAGTTTAGGTTCATGGCAGCCAGAGTCAATCTCAGGAAGACCCAAGCTGGAACCAACCCCTGACAGGCACTAATCCATAATAGCATATTAAAATTATAGTGCCTTATAAAAAGTGGATGCAAATAACTGACATCTTATTTTACTTATTTTTAAAGCCAATTTTTTGTGTTCATCCTATTTGTTGTGTTAAATTTAAGCCAGTTTTCTGTCATTAGGATTTAACAATGTGTACATTATTATAGGTAGAAGGTTCAACTCACAATATGTTCACACAGCTCCACGGTTCCAGTTTAGATTAACATTTTATAACTACCTTTGTAGAGTTGGAACATTTTCTCTTTATTGATGTGAGCATGCTAGTGTCCACTGGAGGAACAAAGATGTGAATTCTGGGTTAATTGGACTTTTTTAGGGCACTGTGTGAATTATTATTGAATATTTGGATAACATCTTTATCCACGGTGATATATAAGGTCAAGATATGACACCACTGTTTTTAAGTGGAGCACTGCCAGGGTAAGTGACTTACACGAGATCTAGTGCTCCAACTAAAGTGCCATATTTCCTGAATAAGACTTGGCAACTATTCTATCAATTTTCAGTTATTGCTTTCATTTGTAAGTTGGAGGCAGTCAGCAGTGCACTCCCATGAAGCTGATCACCTAATATGACATGCTCAGTGACTTAGACCAACTAATTCTGGCACACACTACGATAAAATAAAAAAAAAAAGTTTGATTTTATCTTTAGCTGTAGGTGCAGGCTTTATGATTATGAGAGCTGACAACTGATGATCATCCAAAAGCTCAATACATCGAATGTAGCAGCAAGGAATAAGGAACATGCTTGTTTTGATCCTCGCAAATATAAAAAAGGCTTGTCTCTCTGATTTATTTTACATACTAAAACAGAATGAAAAAAAGAGCATAGACTGCAACTGAAGTGGTATTACCTGTTAACACTTTGTACAGTGCCAGATCCATCAGGCAGCATTGGGGCTTTGGATTCACAAAGAGATGAAAGGCTCACCTGCCTGAAATATCGTGTTTTACATACCATGACAGAATGGGAAAAAGTTGCTGCTGAATTTGCTGTAGCTGTTAACTCTTCTTACAATGCACACTTTGTCAGGCTGTATTGGCTGTCAAAAAGAATGATGAGCGTAATTGCGCTGTAAGGTCAGCGCTCAGTCAGTCAAGTAGATGTATTTAGTGATTTCCTGTTGCTTAAACTGACAACGTTCAGTGACAAGATCAGCACCGGCAGTCAGCAAATCTGCCGTACCCCAAGACTGGAAGTTGCATAATGTTACTTTGGCTTAAGCTCCCCTATCTAAAGCTGTTTCTGCCCAGTGCTGACAGGGCAAGCTTAGGACCTTCACTATCATTCTTTTTTTTCTAAGAAAATGAGTGAAAGTATGTTTGTCTTTTCATGCATGCTGATTAACATGGGATAGCCAATTTTAGTTTGTATGAAAGCAATGAACAGAAGCCACTCATCAGAGTGAGTGTGTCCAATTAACTTTAAAGTAACAAAAATGTACATTTATTACATTAAAAGCATGTTTAACAGAGTGAAGGATTAATTAAAAATCGGGCATGGTGAATGAGAAACCCCGTAAGACAGAAACTTGCCAAGGATTTCTGGAGCCTGCTGGTCATCCTCCTTCCAAGCCGGTCCTTCCGGCCTCTGCAGATTCTTCTGTGTGTTATTTGAGTCAAGTTCTTCTGTTACTTAATTAGTTATGTTGTCCAATTAACTGTCAAATTAACTGAATTCTGCAGGCTCTGCATATTTTAACAGCAAGCTTACCTTAAATTCAAGTTGAGTTTTTAAATCATCAGCTGTGAAAGGCAGCTGGGATAAAATACAAAATATGCTGCACTGAACAAATAATTAGATCAATTCAGTTAATTGAGAGCTTAATTTGGAATGAAAACTAGATGACCCAGGAGCCCTAGAGGACTGCTATTACTCATGGTTCACATTGTCTTTGACTTTCTCTGCTTCAGTTAACAAAATGAAATTTGAGCCTATGAACTTTTAGTTAATATACACAGTTGCATTTTATCTTATTTCTTTTATTTTTTTGGAGAGTTGCGAGTATAGAAGAGAGATATAAAGAAGCATAGCATGTTGCCATTTATTTTGGCTCTGTCTCCACACTCACAATTGCATTCTTTACAAAGTATACTTAATATTACAGAGCTTCACTTTAATAAAAGTTTTGAAGTCTGGCATAATATATAATTTTGGATCTCAGCAGGGATGCATTTACTCTGTTGTGCATGGACAGATTTAATACCCTACTCATTTTTTTTCTTAATAGCTTTTTACCTCTCATCTAAATGTAAAGTAAGCATTTCTTTAATATTTTATAACTAGGTATAGTACTGGAAGAAGACTCTATCAGGTAGCTTACAGACCTGAGGTAGCATGTACCCCATACTCATCAAGCTCTTTTGCATCAAGAGCTAAGAGTCATCTCTCCAGTCTGGAAGGTAGTAATAATAAAGATAACATAATGAGACCATTTGTGGACAAAAGTGCAGGTCTGCCTGAACATGTCGGGCTCAGGACAGAGACTGAGAGCATAAGCAACACAAGACCAGGCAACTCAACACCAGTTACCACCAGAAGATCACCTTGAAGCAGCAGGGTGATGGCAAGTGCAGAGTGCACAGCAAGTCTAAAGAGATGATCAGCCATATCATTGCTGGATATACAATACTGGCTTCTATTGAGTTCATGAATCAGCACAACCAGTTTGCCAGCTGGCTGCACTAGACAATATGTGGCACACAAGTTCGACAAGAACATTAGAATATTTCAATCCAACAAATCTTACTAATCCTGTCTAATTTCTCCAAAATAAACATCCATCCACCGAATCCGAACACAGGGGTCTGCTGGAGCCAATCCCAGCCAACACAGGGCAGGAACCAATCCCAGGCAGGGTGCCAACCCACCACAGGACACACACAAGGGCCAATTTAGAATCGCCAATCCACGCAGGCACAGGGAGAACATGCAAACTCCACGCAGGGAGGACCCAGAAAGCGAACCTGGGTCTCCTAACTGCGAGGCAGCAGCACTACCACTGCACCACCGTGCCGTTCAAAATACACATCAGGTTGAAAATTTAATGCTCCTAAAGTCCTACTGTCTGCCACACTATTTGGTAATTTATTCCATGTCACTATGTTTCTCTGAGTGAGGAAAAACACGGGAACATGTGTTTTGAAATTTTCCCTTAATAAAAAATAGAAAAAAAGAAAAAGGGGTCACTAATGAGAGCTACTCACGTTCTCTGCAAAGTGCTGGGTCCAACTTAAATGTCCCTGATTGGGATATGGAAACCTCAGTATCAAATTGCCATGATAAACATATCATAATAATAATGATGATGATAATACAGTTGAGTTTTATTGTGCTTTTCTAATGCTCAGGCAGACTCATGCCTGATATTTCCCTATTAAATGTCTTTGATATAACACACCATTTTTAACTCATTCTGTCTGCCTTTGCCCATAAAGATAACGACCTCCTGCATAAGTTGGCAACTTATTAGCTTCTGCATGTAGGCATCCTATAATATGCTCTTTTTTGTAAAGAAGATACACATGTAAACTATGACACATTATACTGTGTCAAACAAAGACACTCTAAATACAAAGACAGTTTTAAGTAAAACAAAGAGGTAATAGCAATTCCAGGCCATGCCTATCCTGATGATATAGGCTCAAAATGATGACCAACCTTTTTGTGCATGCCAGTCTTTTGTAGGCCACACTCCTGGATACATCCACAGTCTCTTCCACTGGACCAATTTAGTGTGGCCACTTAAGGAGCATATTTTTTGGAAAAAAAAACCCTCAAATTTTAAAATTATGGGGAAATGTTTGCTTTAAGAACAAGCCATCAATTTGCTATGGTACAAAAATTAATTAAAAGAGTATAGTTAAAGGAAAACTGCTTCTTCTGGAATGACTTTGGAATCCTACAGAGGAAATGCTGGAAAAGCTTCCTGTTTCAGAAATACTCTGGTAGACCTGATCCTTACATATCTAGATGTCTATCTGGATGTCACGTTTCCCTGTGCACTTAGAACACAACTCATACTTAAGGCGCCATGTGTTTCTGAATCCTCTTGGCTTCAAATGTACAGCAAATGCCCATATATTATTTAATGAATCACTGTGCTTCAACCATATTACTTCTTTTCTTTTTCTTTTTTTTCTTTCTTTCTTCAGGAAACCCCCCACCTTGACACACTTTAAGCTCAGTGACCCAAAGTAACTACAATGGAACAGTTTTTCAACAAATGTGTCATATTACTCCCCTCCCGTTCTGCTTTCTGCATTGACATGGCATCTTGTGTATACACTAGCATATGAGTCTCTGTCCTTCTTACAGTGTTATAGTGTACTTCTCTGCACTGTCTTTTTCTGCCAGCAGTTCCAGTCTTTACCTGGCCAGCCTTGGCAATGGCCAGAAATCTCAGTTGCTGTCCTTGAAACCAGACTTGTGTCCAGTACTTGTATTACTGTTCCCTCTAACCTAACCTGACCACTCTCCATCTAGCAGAACATTTACATTTTAGCGTGTAATGTAACGTGAAATGGGGCTGTCACAAAAAGGCTAAATAATTTTGTGCTCACCTAAATATTTATGATTTATATTTAACATATCTAGATTTATTTTAGTGAAATAAAGCAGAAAGTTCCCACAATTGGATGAACAAAATAATCTGTTTTATGCCCCACAGCATGTTACTAATTTTAAATCGGAAATCAATCAATCCATCCATCCATCTCCTCATCCATCTTGATAATTTCATCTTTGTTAGGACTATGAGAAGTCCCCGGCCGATCATTAATGACTATAAAGAGTTTTATTGTGGGCATTTTGTTACCTGTATCTGGTCTCACAGTGATAGTGTGATCTTTACATAAGATGATAGAAATATTGATGTATCATCAGAAATCTTTTTTATATTACCTTAGATAGCTACATCTGAATCACAAAGAATTCTTATATGCAAGGTCAAGAAACAGTATTGCACTTCAGCACTTTGTCCATGTAAAGAGTTTGAAAGAGGCAATTCATTATTATTTGACATTAAGGTTTTCTGGAGATGCCAGATAAAAAACAGCCAGGCTGAACAACAGAAAAAGAGATGCCAATTAGAGAAGAGTCACACACTTGTGTAACCAAAACACACTGAGAAGCAAAAGTGGACTTTAAGAGGTTTGTTTGCCTTTCTCTGTTGTCATAGTGACCTCAGTGTGTTCCCCCTGATCTACAGTTCACAGAAGAGATAGACTAAGGTTTTACTTTTACCATGATCATGTCTAGTGTTTGTAAGTTTGTCTCTATATTCACAGTCTTGAACCTGGTTCTTCCAAATTGTGTTCAGATGTACCTTTATTCATAGGGAAAGACCATGGGTGCTTTATTAGGGCAGTGCCCCAAGATGCATTTTTGGGATTTGGTACAGGTTTGGAAAGTTGCTCCCAATGGTCGATTTATTCAGGGAAATTTTGGTTTGAGGCAAAAAAATGTTCACTCGGTGGAATATATTTGGTGACCACCCCTATACTTTATTCCACCCTGGGCAGCAACTGGTACCCCTGCTATTATAAACTAGGGTTGAATAGAGTGTAATTGTGGTGAATCATACTTTAAAATAGACTAGAATTGTAGTAAATTTACTTTATTGTATTGCCATGGTGGTGATGTCACTTTGGCACCATGTTGGTTGGGTTTTTGTCATATTTCTATGCTAGCAGCACTATTGTTTGTAGTGACAGTGTCCGTTGCTAATTATGTGATCAAACATTGTCTCAGTGTATCATTGCATCACTTTGTTTCAATTAGAAGTGTGCTTTGTATGCTGTCCAGGCATTGTATAAACTGTAAAAAGAAAATAAAAACTTTCAACAAACAATAGATATAGTTACGTGCAACGAATCCTTGTTAGTTTAAGATGTTTTTTTGCTATTCACTTAAAATTTAGTTTTGCACTTTAGGCCTTGATATTTGGTATTCTTCTTAGAATTTCCTGATCCCATTTTGTTTCTTAACCACATTATGGCTGTTTTCATTTCCCAATCTTATTTATGACTGCATTGATTTTTAAATATTTCTTCTTTATAGTCATTTTGTTTGGTTTTTATAACAATAATAACAATCGAAAAGAATCTTTGTCAATATCTTCCTTGGTAAAGTCAATCCTAGGCTGCAGAATACTGAACTCTTAGCTTTTGGGCACAAGAGAGTAGTTAACTTTGTTATGGTAACAATCTACCAAGACCACACTATCACCCATTTCAAGTCAAGTATGAGTTGCAGAATAACTTAATATGCATGTGTTTGAAATGGGGGAGGAAATGTGTTGGACCCTGGTGGTTAGTAAAGCATCCCTGTTTATAACAGCTTTGAAGAAGAGCTACAAGAAAAGCAGTTCAGGAAGGTGAATTAATCCTTATATATAATTTGATACTATCCGTATGTATGGTGTTTGCGTCAATACCCCAAATGTATGGTGTTCGCGTCAATACCCCATATGTATGGTGTTCGCTTCAATACCTTGACTCAATACAAGTTAGAACCATGCAATAGGACTCTGCCTCTGTAGTTAGAACATAACGTGGCAAACATGGACGCGGTTTTGCATGATTGGCTAAGAATGTTCGAATGCTTCAGTGACGCTGCTGGACGGCCGAGTATAGTAAGTCGGTGTTGGTTCGAGCAGATAACAGTAAGTTTGGTTGGTTTTTGGAACGTTGGTTTGGTGGGGTGTACTTTCCAGGACTAACATTGTCGACTGACTTAAACCCTTCGACAGCTCTGGAACCGTAAGTAATTTAGAACTTATCGCCATTTTGCTTGGTACGTCAAAATCTATCTTTGGGCAGTTTGGTTTTGGCATCCGTCCTTCTGACATCTATTGGCAAACTGAGTAATAATGGCTGGGTATTAACAATGGTCATTGTTTAAATTTTAGCCGATCTCAGATCTAAAATGACCATGCCAACATAATTATTACTCTGACTCTGAGTAGAGTCGTAAAATACGTTTTGTTTTGAAAATTTGTTTACCGGAAAAAATCAAATTAGGTGCGCCGAAGAGCTGAGTTCACGTCTCACAGCCCCATTTAAACAGGAAGCTCTTCATTACATCGGCTGAAAAGATCTATTTTAAGCACAAATCAGTGCCATGATAACAAAATCATTTCAAGGACTTAAAAAAGCAAATAATTATTTGCAGAAAAAGTATGGATTTCACAAACGTAGAATTTGTAGCCCGATTCGATCGGGTTCCCAATCGCTATCTTAATATAAAGTCGAACATTGTTTAAGTGAAGAAGTCCTAACATAAAACCTGGCAACTTCATGTTTATGAATCTGAGATTTTATAGATGTCACAGCAAGTACAGCTATCATATAGTCAAAAGTATGCAATGATCAGATGTGAAATAATTAACAGAGGCTTATGAGCAGAGGAAGGCTCCATAGAAATGGACATTCAAAGATGAAGGAGTATTTGATTGAACTGTAATGTACTTTGGAGTCCATAAGTGTCTGCTAGTTGAAGTCTTAGACATACCGTTTAGATTCATTACTGAGTTTTGAAGGTAACTCTGTATTGAAGCCAATGAAGTAGAGACTGTGGATCCTTCATATAAGCCTGGACTTTGTGAAACCCATTTTAAACTGGCGTGTGTTGATTCTGGTGTAAAATGCCATTGTGCTCTGAATGGAAAAGCAGTCATCTAATCACTTAAACAAAATACAGTGCAAAGGGACATGCCTGTTTGTATAACTGTCTAATAGTCAGTCTGTTAATCAAATGCAGAATAAAATCTTTATGTAAATGGCTTGAGCTATAACCTCAGGGATTTTTATGTTATGCTTATATTGTATATGTATATTATCATGTAGTGTCACAAGGAAGGTCTACTCACTTCACTACTCAACCTTCACAATCTACCTCAGGTAAAGCCATGCAAGTTATAATATAAAAAGCTAGGTAATATCTTTAATAAATATGAAGGAGATTACAAACGTAGCAAGTCATCAATGGAAAAAAACTACAAAGCCAATAGTTTCTGTGTACCTGCCTCAAGTGGAGTGCCCTTCACATAACTTGACTCACCCACTTACCTACTCTAAATTCCAGAAGCATTTCCTTCCTCTGCCTTCATTCTCTTCTCTCTCTCTGTTCTGCCCACTCTTCCTTATGCCAGTTGAGGCCTTGCCCTAGCTCATCTTCGAACTCCACACTTGATGAATGTTCAAGGTTAAAACAGACTTAAAACCCCTCTGTTTCCCAAAAGCTTCAAAATCTTCTCTGAGGTTTGTGTTGTTCTTATTCTTGGAACAAGAACATCAGGCTAGAGCTTGCTGTAATGACTTCTAGTGTCTCAGCACCCTTATGCCTTCTTCCACACTCTGTCTCCACTTTCTGTTAAGGAGGCATCCTGATCTCCAATATTCCTAGCCAGGGACTGTATCCAGCTGTCCTCCCTCTCTTTCAGGGCCTTACTTTCCCTTATCTGCTGAGTTGTCTGCCCAGGGAGAATTTTATGTACTTTTTATTAAGTTGCATCTTGCCATCTCCTTCCCCAGTCCACTTTGTGGAGCATTTCTGGAGCATCTAGTACATCTAGAAAATTTATGGCTCCCTAGTGTTGGCATTGTTTAGTTCTGCACTGTTGCCTTCAAAGATAGGAAGTATTTGCAAGAATATGAATGGTGCTTTCACACCGGGTAATGGAGGCCCGGCTACTATTGGTAGTCAAAAAGTTGAAAGGAATGGAGTAAGACACCTCAGAATGACAGAGTCTGAGACACTGATTTTACGAGAATGCAGTTGAGAGAGCAATCACCAGACAAGGCATGTTGAGGCACACAAGGATACCAAAGAAAAGAGTAAGAGGAACACTGAGAGTACACATTAAATTTATTGTATTATCAGAATTTTATAAACTTCAAGATAATCACATCTTGAAGAATATTCTCTGCATGGTAAGTAGTAGCAGAACAGTTTTTATTATCAAAATACAAATTTATATACAGTTAAAGTTCTGGCAGGTTAAGTGACTTGCTCAGAGGTTACACAAAGAGCCTGCGGTAGATTCTGAACCTGCGCCATTGTGCTTTCATGGCCAATTCTTAAACCATTAGGGCACATTGCCTGTCGAACCTGAATAATTCTTTTTAGCTCTATGTGCACTCACTTGTCATGTTAGATTTTTCATTCTGCGGAGCAAAGCATGACTGTCTAATCTGTAAGAGTATATCTTTTATTTTTCAACTTGAATTTTCCACTGTAAATGCTCCTGTTTTCAATGAAAAATGTCGATAGCCCTCCTCATAACAAGTTCACTCTCAATATTAGATGGGAAACAATATGTTTACTGTAGTGCTTTTGTGACAGCTATTTTTATAGCATTTAAAGTTTATAACTTACAGTATGCATTTGTGAGGAGCTCTATCCTGGATCACTGCTAAATAATAAGAAAAAATACAAATTGTACCTGTTTAAAAAGACAGGATTTGTCTTCATTTCATTTGCTAAGAACCATGTTAAGAGAAATATTGGCTCTGAGAGGAATTGCATTATTTGTTTATAGGGTCATTATTGTCACATGTACCAAGTACAGTGAAACAGCAGCCACTCAGGCTCTAAGTCACCATGTTCCAATAAAAGGATGGTATTGGATCAAGATGGAAAAGTGCAATTGCTGAAACTGACAGCTACTTGGTCATCCTTTGTGCTTCTTACTATTTCATGTTATAAAAAGCAAAAAATGGTGATAAGACTTCAAAAATATTTTTCTTTAAGAGCATAATCAGTGTAATTGAGAGGAGCATTTTGGGCTAATGGGGAGTTTTTTGTGTATCATGTCAGCTTTGCTGTGATACTGCATGTAAATATTTAATTGAAATAACAAAGTCACTTGAATGTTATTATTATAACAGCACTGTCTATCAGAAGTTTCACATTCTATCCATGTTTGCGTATTTTTTTTCCCCCACCCCAGATGCTAAAGGTGTCAAGTTTATTGTTCATTAATTACTCTAACTGACCTCATTGGAGTGAGTGGGTCTGCAGTGAACCTGCCCCATGCCCAAGGGTGTTTCTTTCCTTACAATTAGTTGTGCCCGGATAGGATCAATCCTTTATGAACTTGAATTTATGATGGTTGAATGGTTACTGTATTTAGGATGAACATACAGTGGGGGACACCACATTATGGTACTTTTAAGTGTGCTTTTCAGATATAAGAGTCAAGCCAACATTTATCGGGTCACTACTCTGTAGGAGGTAGGGTGTCTCTTTATGAAATGTTGAGGTGGGTAGGGGAAAACCAGCTTTTCTTGCAAGTGGTATTTTTGTTGTTAGCAAACAGCTTTACATGACTTACACACCCCTCTGCATTGTTGAACCTCAGACTATGTTTAGTGAACATTCTTGGTTCATTTGCACAGCTTCTCTTTTCATTTAGCTCTTAATATTTCTGCTTGATTTCTGATAACAATTTTACTTTTATCCCAGTTTGTTAGATCCTACTTTTGACCTCAATGTATCACTGATCATTATAAGCAGTATATCATTTTATTTGTTTATATTTAAAAATATTTAAATACTAGCCCTACTTACCTATCAGAGACACGTAATAGAATAAATTTAAAAATGTCTAATACTTGATATTTCTTGCACTATGTGTACTTTAAGTGTTCTTCCTACACTTTCCTTTGTATCCTCCATTGCCTGGTGTTTCCCCTCTCATTCGTATTCCCGTAAAGCCTGCTTCTCAGACTTTGTCATTTCAATGTGCCTTGATCACCTTTTTGACTATGGCAAATATTAGACAGGCCCCCATTAACTTCTGGGAAAGCATAATTTGTATTTCTTCTTTGAGGGCAACTTTGGTTTTGCCTCATTTTTTAGCTCCCTAACGTTGTTCAACTCGTTTTGATAGTGTATTGTGTCACCGTCTCTAGCACAGAGCCACCACAGCCAAACTGACCAATCAGACCAAAGCTAAACTGAGCTTTGAGGAATTTGACACACACACATACACAGAGACAGTGACATGTTATTACATGGTAAATTTTTTTACATTAAGTATTTGTAAAAACATTTATAAAATTACATTACAATTACAAATTAAGCATTTATAAAATTACAACATTATGTAACTTAAATACTGATATCCACACACTACCAAGGGTTCAACTGATGGTATTGTGTTGGTGTTGTATACATAGTGTTAAAATGAAACATTGCTTCACAAAGCTCAATTCACTCAACAATTTATACAATGGAATTCTTTCTTTCTTTCTCACTCTGGGCTTGATATGCGTCCTGAGATAAGTGGTGAAACTCTCCAAGCATGCTGATCCTTGCCAGTTGCATATAGTAAATGTGCAATGCCAATGTTAGCAGAACATTAAATTGTCTCCCTCAGCTATGCACTGTCGGGCTACCACCATGTGGGAGGGCTTCCCCTCTCGACGGTATGGTAAATAATTGCATATGGCTCTTATTCATTGGTCTCACCTTTATCTTCTATGTACCCTTGATCTTGTTGGTCATTCCATAACATGTGAGAAAGTTATTGTGTCAAGTGTTTCAGATTTTAATGCAAAGAATGAAAAAAATGTTTACCCATCATGAGTGCAACTCAGCAGCAGAATCAGGTGTTCAGTGCTTCTCAAGCCTTGACCTTCAGCAGCAGGCATATTATTTGGCTGATTGACTTAACATTTTAATCATAGCGATTGTTCAACAGATTGCTTTTGTATTTCTCAGAAGACATAATATAAAAATGATACACTGGCCTCTGAAAGGCGCAGAGAAATGAATATAATTATTGTTCCTGCATTCTATTAATCGTAAACCTGTTCACTTGCCTCAAACAAGTCATTTTGAATACCATTTTTTTCCTTTTTAATCATGTCATGCCAGGATAAATGAAGCTTTTAAAAGGTCTCCTCCCAGCTCCCTGAAATTAATCATGCACTCCATCCAGAAAAGAAGAAATAGTGATATTTATTATTAAAGAAGTTTGATAAGATGCAGCCAACCTGCTGACGTGTGAATGTTTGCCATTGTTCATCTGTCTGTTTTACAGGCAATTCACACAAAGTCAAATGACTGACGTTTGTCATTGGGGTCGAGTCAATTTGCTTGACATTTTAAGATTTACTAAATGCATTATTAGCCTTTTATGTGAATTTTGGACTTGCAGGAAAATGTTACTTTGCACTCAATAAAATGTATATTATTTCTTATTAAGATAATGTATAAGGCAGGGATTATAAATTAATTTACATTTTTTCCCCAAGATCCCAAAGATGTCAAGGTTATTATTGACTACTCTAACTGACCTTTTTGGAGTGAGTGGGCCTGCAGTGAACCTACCCATAGCCCAAGGGTGTTTCCTTCCTTATAATTAGGATGACTCCTCATTAAACCTTAGTTTCTTTATTTTTTTTTTTTTTTTTTGGTAGACTGCATTATTTTAAACCTTTATCCTTTTAGCTCTCAGTAGGGCTATAAATTAGCTTCAACAATAAAAATGCCAGTTTCTTATTCTAAGCTCTTACTGGAAACAACCTGGAAAGCTGATGGAATAAAGGATTACAAAGATTTAAAGAAGTTATAGGTCAGTAGTTCTCAACTGGAGGGCTGCAGCCCACTAGGGAGCTCCAGCAAACTTATAAAAATTAGCAGCAAAAAATAATTAAAAATCAAGCTACAGCAGGTGTGAAATAAAAAAAATAAAAATAAAATAATTGGGAGTGGTCTCCCCTACACCTTCTCGTATGCTCAGGTATGATGGGTAGATATTTGGCAAGACAATGATTATATTTTTATATTATGTACATTAAAGAACCATCAACATATTATTAATTATCAACTATTGAACAATTATTATAAAGTTGAATAAATCAGACTCTGCAGCTGCATGAATAAAAATAAATAAAACAAAAAAATAGAATAAAAGCTACCACTTCTAGTTAAAGGAAATAGCCTAAAAGTTGGTAGATATCTAAGTTTTGTACCTAATACTTGTATGCAAAATTTGGTTGACCTAAGTGAAAGTGCACTTAAGTTATCGTGTTTACACACAGACACACATATAATTCCAAAAATGGTGTTTTTGGACTCAGGGAGGTCTAAAAATTGAGATTCATCAAAATCTTGAAATGGAACTTTTGGAGGATTCCAATACTTTCTCATATACGAAGACTAGGGAAAGTTAGGGAGGTCTGAAATGTTGAGATTCATCAAAATGTCAACATCGAATCTTTGGATGATTACAATACTTTCCCTATACGTCGTATGCAAGAAAGTAAAAAAGTAATGTACAGTATGGTTCACAATGAATGTGATTTTTCACAAAGACCTCCTTTAAAGTCTGTTTCGTATGTAGATTTTATCTATATATAGTTTAGCTGGATTACAATTATTCGTGGAATTAAAATGCGTTGCCAGTGTCTGCATCATGTCCACATAGAAATCGAATAGTCTCTCCACATACACACAGAAATTCTAAATTTAGTGGTCACTTAGGTCTATCTGCACTGCACCACAAATTTACAGCTACTATCTTGTAGTTGAAATGGGAATGATGCGGCAAGAAAGAGTAACCAACAATAAAAAACTTGAGTGTTGTCCAATGATGGCATGGTTTAATGAAGGAGATAGTAGGGTGACTTCAGACCCACCACTGCGCTCACTATTTAAAGCAGCATAGATGTCAGGGCTGGCCCACCTTCCATGGCTGATCTGACTGTTACAGCTGTCCTGATGATTTTGTCTTTTCTGCATGTGGAGAGAAAACACCTTTGCATTTCCACTTATATTAAGTATTGCTATCGCTGATGGAAACACCCCAATGCTGAATCCAAAGGAACCAGACTCAAATCATATGTATATTTTTATTATGTAATAGTAATAATAATAGCAGCTCACTACTCAAAACAGGGAGAACCCGGGCTTGAACCCATAACTGCTTGATTATAAGGCAGCCGTTCTTACCTCTGCACCTGCCAAACATACGTTTCACCCTTGTGTCGATTGATATTTGAGCTTGGGTTTTTACTCATTGACGGCCACTGTAAATTGAATGGTTTCTTTGTCTTTGGTTAAATTCTTAAATAAAGACCCACTTGTTTTGTTATACCTTTTGTGAAAGTGCTTATTTGATATTTGGACTTATGTCTTCACACATTATACACTTCACGTGAACATTTTGTCAACTATTACTATTATAACATAAAAAGGTTTCTTTTTTAGTTATGTGTTAAACATTTCTTGCATCACATTTCATGTCATCCAATGTTTACCCATATCGTTGTAGACAAGGAACACATATATTTATTTCAAATAACGATATATTATTTACCTAATACAGTTCCAAACACCTCACACCCTATTAAACAGACTTGAGCTGGGAGAACTTCAGCTGTGTTGGTGGGGCATGGGATAGCAGGCTGCTTGTGCTGATTGACATAGTTTCAAAACAAAGATCCTGATGAAGAGGTGTGAAGGAATTTAAGGTGGCCTGGCATTACGACTTTTTTCATAGACTTCAGGGATTCTAGTGTTAATCCTTTTATACTTAATTTACAAAGTAATACTTAATGATAATTATGATAATATTAATAAGCCAAGTGATTAGTAAGCAGCTTTTATTATTGAAAGTATCTGCATTGACAACTTCTGCATTTCAGTAATTACTGTACATGAGCTTGGAAAACACCCTTTGGGCTCCGCTGAGGTAAACAAGTTGTTCCCTGGCCAAAAAGGGGTGCTGTAGCTAGTACTCTCTTCGTTTTTACCTGAAGCTCAGAAGGTCAAGCTACAAAAGATTTTTAAACACAATGACCGAAGGTGTCACCCCTTTTCTGGGGTGTTTTCTACAGTATATATTCACACAATGGCCAGTGATGGATTTTCACTTAGAGACGCCCAGCTCAGAAGAAGGAGAGAGCTCTGTACAGCTGCATTTTATAAAGAGCAAGTAAAACTGCAAAAGCTGCCATTTCTGTTAACCTTTTTTCTTATCTTTTGGACTGCCAGGCTGGAATTCAAACTGTTGAACTCTTGTTTGACATGTTTGATGCTTTTCATTATTTACCTCTAAAACAAAATGACTACTTGTCATATGTTATAATTATGATATGATTCAGGCACCCGTAAAACAATAACCTACATGGCTTGTTCATTGTACCATGCTTTAAAAACCACATGTTGTGTAGACACAATAGTAGAAATTATGATTTTGTTGATAAATGCTAAGTTCGAAAACAAAAAACTTTTTCAAGTGTACAGCAAAAGTACAAGATGGTAAAATATCGTGGCCTGGGTAGGGTGTGCCCTCATATATTCCACATGGTACCCTAGGGGACCTGAGACCATTTGGAACTTTTATAGCAGTCTAAACAAGAAGAAGACAATCCATTTTAATTAGATTTTATCATACATCTTCTGAAACAGTAAGTTAAATGAATCACTTATTCTTAATTTTCTTATTGTATGGTAATCTTTATGCTACAAAAATGACAGGAAATCTTTACAAAGCAAGGAAGAATGATTTAGAACAATAGTCATTTTTGTGTAAAACTGTACAAACTACAAAACTTAGATTGAGGGTAATCAAATGTATTTGCACATTTTTGAATTGAAATAGTTATGCATATTGCGATGCTACATGGACCCAACAAGTTTGAATTCCATTCTCAGTCCTTCTCAGTGTAGAGTTTGCACATTTTAGCCATTGTCTGAACAGATATTTTAACACATTCCTGAAGACGTGCTGGACAGGCAATTCTAAACTGGCCTTATGTAAATATGAATAAGAGAGTGTGTGTTACTGATGATCCCCTCCAAAAGTGTTTCCTGCCTTCTGCCTATCATATATCAGTACACATATGTTAGTCAGAGTTCTTCCCCTGACTGGGGTTTATATTCATGTTTGATGCCTCTCTAGTTCCTTTTTAATTCTTTTTATGTTCAATATGTGCAGCTTTTTATTTTTTGGTTTTGTCTTTGTATACAAGATGCCTGTGTTATGTTCTTAGTCTTTTGTGGATGGTCCCACAAGAGGTGGGGTATCCTGCCAATACCTGCCAGGAACTTTCCTCCACTCTGTAAATTTTGAGGGTTTCCCTCATTCTTGGGGCCTCATGTATAAACAAAAATGTTGCATACGAACATTTCCACGCTGAAATCGCGATGTATAAAACCTAAACTTGGCGTAAAGCCGTGCACATTTTTACGGTAGCTCCAACCCTGGCATACGCAAGTTCACCGCCCGGTTTTACAAACTGGCGGCACCCAGCGTCAAAGCAGTGCTACTGTTCCAGTGTTGTTTCCCTTTCCTTTTTAGATCCACATGCCTGACGCGGCTTTATAAATACACAGAAATTAACCGCATATCATTTATTAGTTTAATGCATCTGATTATAATTAACCTGTAACAATATAATGGTCCACAGAATGGTCAAACTATTCTCAATACAATTGCTGCTTTAGCGTTGTTACTCTCACTTTACCTTCTTCTTCTTCTTTCAGCTGCTCCCATTAGGGTTTGCCATAGCGGATCATCTTTTTACATATTACTCTCACTGCACCACTCAGAGTATTATCACTGTATCTGAGTGGGGAATCACAGATTTACAGCTGCTGACTGGAAAGAGAATTATCGGTATACAGCATCTAACAGATGCTGCCTCAGCCATGCTGTCTATTGAACTGCTCTCATACGGCAAACGCTTCAGAGCCTTTCCTTGCGGTTCAGAAACAGTTTCATCCCAAGAACTATCAACGCACTCAATCAGTCCATCAATTGTTCCTTGTAGAATGCTTAGTACTTATAAATACAATTACCTCACTGTAAACTTCCGATACAGTTATAATATTGCACAATCTGAGCGCATATTTACATATGATGACGATATCATTTTTAAGGTGAAATGCAGCAAAATATGTTTATATTATACAGATAAAACTTTAACTTCATTTAAATAATCTATATTGTTAATAATTAAACAAGTGAGGACAAGGTGCTGCAGCGCTAGCAAGGAGCTGGCGCTCTATTCATGGATTGTTCCTGCCTTGTGCTGTATTTTTGCTGGGGCTGGCACGACATTGGAAGGATAGATGGATGGAATAATTAAACATGTACTACGAAGATATTTCAATGTTCCTTAAAAGTTTTGAAGAATCGGCGTTCTAAGCTTACATATGGCTTAAGGTCTATTACAGAGCTGATTGTGTGGCGATTGGGTATTTGGAGAAAGAAAAGTAAGAACAGGAATTGGGGGTTAAGTATGTTTGAAGGAGACAGTACTGCTGCAATAAATTATTTCATTGAAGGTCCCGCACGGCAAAGCAAGCATTTTGTGTGAGACATGAACAATCACTGCACCACCATGTACCCATGTTTAATAACATGCTTTAACTCCTATCATCATGAAAATGATATCAAGTATACATGTTAGTATTTTAATTATTCAGAGAGCTGTAATATCACATATGTAATGGATTCTGTGTATTGTCAGAGGAAGAGAAAGTCAGTTTAAGAAACACGTACTGATTCACACACATAGAGCACATAGGAGATCAAATACAAAACAAAGCATTTAACGTGCTACTTTAGTTACGATGGGATTTGAGAAACTAGTAAATTAAACGACTTAAAGATGAAGTTTATGATGTTCTACTTTAATGTCAAAATAAACGAAATTTCGAAATTAAAGTTGACATTTTGTGCTTTTTTCCCCACTGTGTGCCTATTTTTTTTGTCTGTACCCTAATAAGCTTTTATATGACACTCAGACGGTGGGCTACGACTTGCCTTTTCACACCAACTTTGCGAACTTGAGCTTTTGAATTTCTCCGACACTCTATGTCACTCAATCAACTTCCTTTTGTTGTTTACCACTGTTTAAACCAACAAATAGTACATTTTTCCTTTCCTCCACTTGGTACTCACTGAAATTCTTCTATTTCCCCCCGTGCTTTTGCCATTGCCTTTTCACAGAATGCTGACCTTAAGGGCTATTGATGTTGATTTGCATAGTCAAAGAGGCATAATTCTGGGAGGAGTTGGGGTGGGGTAGCAGGCATGTGCACGTGTGTTACTTTTCACACTGACCGGGATTTATATAGCGGAAGAACGTGGAAGTTGGCGTTCACACAGATTTATGCATCTGGATTTTTTTGTTTGCGTAAGAACATTTACGCTTTTGTCCGTACGCCATGTTATAGTGTGAATTCTACGCACGGCGTTATGCATGAGGCCCCTGGTGTTTCATTTCAAACATACTAAGGAGTTGTTGAGTTACTGTGTTTTTCTTTTTTGCAGTGATTATGCTTTATGTGAAATATGTCTTCACACAGCTCCATTTTGTTTTTTAGCATGGGCGCTACCATTGTTTGGTTTTTGTGATACAGGTTTGTCAGATTGATTTTGTGCAGGACATCCTGAAAGTGTGTGAACCGTTAGTCTTTACCACAACGGCATAAACGTTAGCTTCACACACTTTGAATGTTTAAGTTTAGGGATAAATCAAAACAAAAAATGCTTGTGTTGTTATTGTTGACGATATCCCTGGGTACAAGTTCTTTTCTGTTTTTTAGTTTTGATTTACATTTTGCATTTTGGCTTATGCTTTGTGAAATATTCTGATTCACTTTTTCACAATTTGGACCTGTGATTTTGTCCTTTGTCTATTTTATTCTTGCCCTCTCAGTTACAATATCAGCTTGTTACTTCAATTATGATCCATCTTCTGATTCCATCTTTAAACTGCTGCCTTGTACAGGTTTAAGAATGACATATAATAGCAGTCCAAGATAAATATAAGCAGCAGGCAGGATGTGTATATAATGTGTATAATGTAAATAGATAAAACAAAGTGCAAGCTGTATAATAATTAGCAGGGGACGAGTGGTGTGTTGTGACACACATTGAGGTTGAGGGGCTCAAAATATGAAAGTGAAGAAATAAATACAAAGAGGGATTCACAAAGGTGCTAGTAAAAAAAGAAGCAGATATGAAAATAACAAAGCCTTGTAGGCACTCAAGGCATTATTTGTAAATCTCTCCTTGTTCACCTATCTGTGGTCAAGTGCTTTGCTCCAAGTACCAGCTCCTTTCTTTACCTCATGTTTTCATGTTTTTTTTTCCTCCTCCTTTATTCTGACATCTGCCTACAACGTGATGTGAGGTTGCCATTACCCCCATTTCCACACTTAACTGACCAATGGCCATTGCAGTTCCAGGACAGAAGTATTCCTGGAGTTACCCTAAGAACCATTTCCACAGTCCAAACTCTCTCTCTCAAAGTACTGGAACTGTATTCTAAGAGCTCCCTGTGGTGGGTTCTGGTACAGGCACATCTCTGAGAACAAACTTTATTTGAAGTCTGTCCCCATAGGAAGAGTGGCCTCTTTGTGTGATGCAGAATGGGGCTGAATCAGATGTTGGCAAGGTCGAATGTCTGAGTGTTACAGGACTAGGTGTTTGTTGATGAGTATGCAATAGTCCTGGGGCAGATGCCAGACTGTTAGAGTACATTGAGAGATAACACTGCATTCTGGTGCATTAGGGGCAGTATTTACCTTGTGATTAATAAGTGAACAATATCATTGGGCTTTTGAATAAATAAAGGATATCATTATTAATAAATCGAATAACGAATACGCATCTGTCTCTTGCCTTTCTTAAATAGTAACTCTTGAACATCAAGCCCTACATGTGTTTTACTCTGACCAAATTTTTTTTTTTTGTTTGTTTTCCAGTACAAGCATAATTTTGTTTAATATGAAGTATTTGTGCTTTTCTGTTTTTTTATTTATATAAAGAAGTTTCTAACTTTGAACTTTATGGGCAAGAAACAAAGTTGCTAGAAATATCTCTTGGTGTTACACCCTTACACAGAGCAAGGTAAATACAATTAAATAACACAAGATACAATACTTGACAGATAAAATGCATTTAGATTGGATGGAAGAGGTTGAGTGAACGCAGTGCTGTGAATTTTGTTTTTTCTTCTTTCAAAAGCAATTTTATTTTGTTTACATTTTCCAAATATTGACGTTAACTGTTCATTACTTATCATGTATTTCTTCATAAATGTCATTCAACGTTTATGCTTATGTTATGAAGTCACTATGTAAGCACCCTTCAAATAAAGTGTTACTGAAGTTTGTCACATTATATTAATGTGCTCTATGCATGGTTAAGTTATTTCTAAAAAAGCTACCAGTTCAAATATATTAGTGCATTCTAATTCAGTCAAGATAAAATTGATATCGAATCGGGGCATTGTAAATCGGAGTTGAATCAGATCAGGAAAATAGTGCCAATATCCAACCTTACCTGGTAGAACCTAAAATAATCATAAAAGGTTTTCTTTTTTTTAGTTATATAGTTAAAAATAAACATACTGTACATACTAGTAGTAATTAAAGCATGCATTCTCGTGGTGTGGCTTTCATACGCTACCAGAAACAGGAATTTTATAGAATGCTAATGACACACAGCAGGAACTGAATTGATTATATTAAACTCTAAGCTAAATAATTGTGAATGTGTCTGAACTAATAAAAAACAAATTAGCATAGACAGATGGCAATAGTACTGATTTCTTATGGGGCATTATTAATGTATTGAGTTTAAATTACAGAATACAGAAGACAGCAATGGCAAATTAAAAGGAAATCAAAAGGTATTATTCTGCTTTCAGACTAAAAAAAATAAATACATATCTTAATAGATAAGAAATGGAAAAAAGTACAAATTGAATGCTGTGAATATCTTATTTGTTTAGAAATATGGGGGAACAATATTATCTGTTATGAGAGATAATTTTATAGTAATAAAAATTTTTTAACTTCTGTTATCGCATAGTGTTGATAGTTATTCTTTTGGATAGATGTTTGTTTGCAAAGTTTAAGTAAGATTAAGATAAAAAATATATAACTGGGATTCTAACCATGATGCCATGGACTTGCAGTTGGACATGCTGACATCAGCAATATTCTGTAAAATATAAAGTCCACCACTATGACTGTTAAATATGATAATGCCGTCTTTGTTTTTTCATGATTAAAATAACTTCTTAGTGATCTGGGATTTTCGTAGGTCTCCGGGCTATTAAATTGATCCATTATTGAAAATCTGTTTTCCTTAGACTATCTGCAAATAGCCAGGAATTTCTAGTCAGTCAATTATTAATATGTAGCATTTTACTGTATATATTTTTGTATTTGAAAAATAAATCAAATAAAGATAAAAGATAGAAATATAACTGTGGGACTTAAAACATGATGCTGCCAACTTATACTCAGACATGCTATCATTTTTGCTATTCCACAAATGCGGTAGACCAAAACTAAGAACGCTCTATTATATCTATATGTAATCTATTATATTCAAAACTCATTGGGATTTTCTTCTGTTTTTTCATAAATAATAACTTTTCGGTGAGGTAGGATTTTTCTTTGCCTCAGGACCATAACAATTTCTTGTCGGTCAGTAAGTGAGTCGATCAAGGATATGTTGCCTTATATACAGTATGTAGATGTGACGAAGCCTGATCCCAGTTCTTCTGCTCTATGGTTTTACATATCAAGACTTAAATAACAGCTAGTCTTCCTCACCATATCCTAAAATTAGATGACTATAACCTAAGGAGAGAAAAAACAGTTAATCAGGTTTGCATTTGTCGTTTTTAATCAGAAAATCAACCACTGTAAACTGAATTTAGAGAATATAAATTTTATTCAGTGATCCTGACGCTGCCTTAACTTCTATTTTCTGTACTGTAAAACATCCTGTTGTTGCTTTTACCAAGAAATGTAACTAGTTGGTGATTTGACTATGTAGGGGGGTCTTTACTATAAATAAATTTACGGTATCACAACCAGTCACTAATTATATAATGCATACTGTATATTGTCTAACTTCTTGTTATGGGGACCAAAAGATTAGCAAATACATTTTTCTTTGGCACATCTTTACTCCTGGAACCTGTCTTCTTACCTCATTCTGATTGTCTATCTGCTTTTACATCTGTTTCGTTCCATTTGTAGCAGCAGGGGAACACAGAATTGCATGTTACAGTCAAAAAAACCAACTTTCAGCTTAAAACCTGCATTTTTATGTTTTTACATACTATCTAGAAATTCACATATTGTGCTTGGGTTTCTTCCAAATATTCTTGTTTTCCTCTCGTATTTCTGAAGATATTTAGGATTGGGTAATTGGTAACTCTAAATTGGTCCCAGTGTGAGTGTGGGCAGACATTGTTGTGATAATCTGCTGAGTTAAATAAACTTAGAAAAACTTCTGTATACATTTTGTGTGGGAAATGAAGCCAGTCATTCCTCTGAAATAAAGGCACCTGGTTTATTGAAAATAATGTATCATCCACCTTCTTCGTTCAATTTGTTGATCTTATCATGCTTTTGCTGGAATCCTACTGTACAGTATCTCTTCATAGATACATCTGTACTAATGACCAACAATTACAGTATATATCACAACCAAACGCTGAAGTCATTGTTCTTAATATTGAATGTTAAGCTGTATATTCAGGATATACATTTGTTCACCTAAATTCATTTATCAGTTGATAAGCTGTAATTTATTGCTTCAGAGAACTTCGGAGATAATATAGTTGAGCCCTGGTTGGTGGCTGTAGGTGCCCCTACTAATGTGACTCTCAGTGCCCAAATTTCAGTACATCCTCTAATTATAGAATTATTATATTTCTTAGCAGGATCTGTTTGACAAGCCACTACCTTCTGTTTGTTGGGGGGTGTTTAACGTTCCTTCCCAGTATTGATTTAGGTCCAGGGTGCAATTTATTTCTGCACAAATAATATGTTGGTGTATCGCCCCTTACTAATAATCCGAAATGCCCACAAGAGCATCTTGCAACTGTGAATTCTGCCCTGCATCCGTTTGCAAGAGCTGCAGTTGCAGTTTTACAAGTCACATGATGTTTGATTTCTAATATTGTAATAAGCTTTGTAATGGTGCCCATGTGAATGAAGCTGATCATGACCCAGGAATACAGAAAATGAATGATAGACTGAAAATAGCTGTTTTTTAAACAATCAAAAAGAAGGTGATGGAAAAGAAGTGCATATGTAAGGAAAAAGTTTAACTAGCAACCCGTGATGTCATGTTTATAGCATTCATGCCAGCTGAGGTCATATAATTCAGTATGGACACAGTTCCCAAGGTTTTCCTCATTTACTGTATTTCATCCACAACGATTTAATACCAAAAATATGCAAAAATTGTTTGAAATTTTTTTATTGTCTTGATTTATTCATCTAAAACATATAGGGTCACTAGATACCCTGAATGTGGTAAAAGCATCAATTATTTTTTCCTGTGCATTTTAAGTGCTATGTTTATAAACAGCGCTCACACAATACATGCTTGTTTTCAGGATTTCTTTCACTCTCTTTATGTTCATTGCAACTGCATTCCTATCTTGTTACTTTTAGGTAGGCATATTATGAGTGTAGAAATGCAAGAAATGATGCTTATCAGCACAGACTGCTCTTGAAAGAATCCCTGTCAGTTGACAGCAGATTGAGTCAGAGAGAGAGAGAGAAAGATGCAGTTGCATGTTGGTGCAACTTGAATGTTGGTGGTAGGAAATTGTAGAAGGGCAGAACTCAGACAAGGAGGAGGATAATGAAGGTGAAGGGGGCAAGCAACTGCACAGAGTGAAACAGCACAAGCGCCATCACCTGTAACAGCTTCTTGCAAAAATACACAAGAGGCCACATAAGTTTATCATCACTGGACTGCAAAACAGTTGATCATTCTAGTGTGTCCTAGCAACCATACGGCAATGATCACAAAAAATATAACTATGGACTGGGATTATTGTGCTGAGTAGTAGATTGATTCAGCAATAAAGTTTCAAAATTAAATATAAAAAAATAAAATTAAAAATAATTAAGTATTAAAAATTAGGTTAAAAAGGTTTAAAGTGTTTAGGGAAGAAATTTCAATGTACGTTTGGACAGTTACGGTTATTTGAGGCTTGATCTAAATATAAATATATTCCAGGTCTCTAAGGACCCCAGATATGTAATAGTGTTTGTTCAAAGTCTCATATATACTGTAGAAGTGTTAGTCATTTTATTTCACTAGAAATTAGACTTATTTACAACAAATTAGCAAAAAAGGAAGAAAAGAATAAAAAAAAAAGCCAAAAACACTTTCAGTTCTGGCTATTGACATTGCAGGTTAAGAAATCAGAATGTAAGTGACATGGTGGCCAGTTTAGTCCCTGTCAATGTCTAATTGTGAGACCCTGAGCAAGTCACTTAATATGGTTAGGTGCCAATTTTAAAATAATGTGTCTTAACAGTTGTAACAAAGCTTTATATATGTAACATACTTTAAATGGTAAAGCATAATTTTTTCTATCATTAAAGGTTTAGTGGCAGAAATAAAATAGTTCTTTTTCTGTAATTCATCATAGACTGGCACCTTGGACCAAGCTTAAATCTACTTTGAGGGTTACAGTTGCCAGTAATTCAGTCAAGGCCCAAGTGCAACTAAAATATAAATTATAGATTTAAAGGTTTATAGCATCATTACTGTCACATGCAGAGAGTAAAATAAAAGTCTCACTTGCGTGTGCTAATTAACATGGCACCACCCTCCAGTGCCATAATTAGATTAGATTAGCAATACTTTATTCATTTCCAAGGGGAAATAAAAATTTCGGCAAAGCTGAAGAGAAAAAAAAACTGTATTATAATAAACAAATACCTAAACACATATGAACCTCTGTCAGTTACAGTAAGGTTGTGAGACTTACCCAGAAGTATCACAGGTTTACATTGAAATTCATTAACATTTGAGTACAGCAGGTCCAGCTTACTGTGTCCATAAAAGAAACATGCCATTAGATCCAAATTGCTGGGATGAAGACACCAGCATTTAGAATGACTTATCTATAGAGTGTTTACCAAAATATTAAAAATATTAGTGAACAGAATTACCTCCGAACACATTTATCATAACCTTGCAGCATAAGAAACATATTCAAAATGGATGAACAGGTAATCAATCTGTTATAGAGAAAAACAATTAAATAAAATCAAAGTTTTAACTTATGTTGACAGTGACAAAAGTTGTCAAAACCTTTTTTGATTTTATTTGTAAATTGGCAACTAAGGACAAATCCACATTTTTTTTTATTAACCCAGCAAATATACAGGGTGGTCCAGATCTAATTATGAAGATGCAGATCCAGATCGTCTGGATGACTTTGATTTATGCAGGGACGATTCCAGTTCGGTGCGAAGACGATTCTTCATGTCATCAGTTCGCACATTTCTCGATAGTCCGGGATTTTTCGGGTGATTTTCTATGAAGTAAACTTAATAAGTTATAGCGTAATAAATTTTATAATTAGATCTAGACCACCCTATATAATGTGTCACCACTGCCACTGACCATTAAAGAATTTTATATTTATCTTCCTGAACTCTGGGTGTTAACTTTGAAAAGAGATGGACCTGGCAAAATTAAGATTTGGGTAGATATGTGGAAAGTTTATAGAGTTTATAAGTAATATGTAGTGTATAAAGTGTATACTTGTATGTATTTCAAGTAAAGATGCTTAGTGGAATTCTACAAATGGGTACAAAGGCTTGAAGGAATGACGGATGAGAAAGGTTTCAGAGTCCTAGTAAACTTTTTAATGCCCTAGCCCAGGAAGTGTACATCAAGAATTAAAAAGGCTAATAGAACATTGGGTATATAATGACTGTACTGCACAGAAGTAAAGGGATATTATCCTTCTGCACAGTGTACTTGTGAGGCTTCATTTTGAGTGCTTTGTTCAGTTTTTCCTCCATCCATTATTAACCTGCTTAATTCATTTGAAAGTTATGGCCAGCAGAGCCTATGCCAGTAGAATAAGTTTCAAGGCAGGAACCTACTTAGAATTGGGTTTCAGGACATCACAGGGCACGGGTGCACGCACACTAGCATGTCACTCTCACTGGAGCAATTTAGAACCCTTTGTAATTTAGCAGTCATACCATTGGGGAACTGGAAGAAGACTAGGGTACTTGGCGTAGACATGCAAACTCCACATGGTGCCTAGGCTGGGATTTCAATCCAGGATTCAAACATTAACCACTATGGCATGCTTTATTTGTTTTTTGTCTCCATATTATTTGAAGGATATAACTGCTCAAGGAATAAATTCAAAGGCAAGTTACAAGATTATAAGAAGGGATCCAGGGCTGTGGGTTATGTACTACACAGACAAAGCAAAGATGTGTGAGGTCTTTTCATCTTTAAGGGGAAGACATAACTGAAGTAAAATTATGAAGGAAGCAGCTACGATGGATGCCAGCTGTACACAGAAGGCTTGAAGTGCAGGAAATAAATTTCCAATACAGTAGCACCTTAGGGACATTCAAATCTCAGCTTGACAGTAATTTGTAGAAGTTAGATGAGTAGGAAACGATGAGGTATATGTTTTAGATGGCCTCTTCTGACAAAAACGTTTCTTTTGTTCTTAAGATTTCTTTGCATATTTAGCTAGCTGTAGTACTGGCTGAGGCTCAAAACATGTAGTAAAACATATATAAATTAATGAAATACTTAGCTATGCAAACCACAATCCATTGGCCTTTTCTTGCAGCACTCAAATTAATAGTTGTCCACGCCTATTATCACACAACATAACAATAGAAATAATGTCTTTTTCAACTGTGAATATATATTTTTAGGTATAAAGGACAAATACTGCAGATTTACATTTGGAGTAATTCAATGACAAAATTAGTGCAGATTAAACAAACAACCATTCTTTTAAGATCTAAGGTCAGCTTTTTCCTTCGAATCAGACCATTTTCAAATGAATCTAAGTTATATTTAATTATCAACATTTGATGTAACAGCCCTAAATAAGACTATGTAGAATGACTGTCTCATTCACACCTGAAAGCTCAGTACTTGGTTTATCTAAGCATCATTACTAGTAGCAGTGCCACTTCTTTTAGATTTACTGTGTGTATATACTGGCACTATATACTAGAGGAACGTGAAAAAATAGGCAAATGAAATAAAATGGTACGTGATAGGAATGCATAAGATACACCCAAAAATGGTCAAGAGGAAAAATCTTCATTTTATGGTGTAATCATCTAATGTGTACCAAGTATTATGCAATATGCAGTTGTGAAAGTCAGAGACATTGGCCAACAGTCCTTGAGCAGACTTCTGATCTTCCCTTGATAGACTCAATGACACACCCATACAGGGTCAGTTTAGGGTCACTAGTCAAACAAACATGTATTTGCATTGTGATAGAAAGCCAGAGTCCTCTGAGGAAAAAGATGTAGGAACAGGTAGAACATGCCTTTGCCACACAAATGGTACTAAGCCTAAAAGGTGAAATTGAGAAATTCAACATAATGATTGAATATACTGAAGCGTTCACTCAAAAGCACCGTGTTGTATATTATGACTGATGTCTTGGTTAATTTTCTGTGCCTGTATTTTGTAAAAATGTAATCCCATGAAATACAATGTTTTGCCATTAACAATTAATAATGTATTATTTTAATGACTATTTTAAGGTAAAATTGCGAGAAGAACTTGAATTGCTGATTATTTTTTAATACCAATCCATAAATCACATTACCTTTTCTTTAGAAGACATCTCATGTATTACAAAGATAAGGTTTGACTGGCAAATATTAAGCAATAGACAATGGATTTTTTTGGGGACCAGGCTAACCCTTGGTTTTTCTCTTACTTGCCAACCACATTGCACACCTTTATGCATGTTTTTGCCAAATACTTAGCCTGCTGTTTTTCTACCAGTTCAACATTGTCCTGTCCACCTGAAAATAACTTTTTTTGCTAGCATTTCACATCCGTGAGCCCTTTTCTTTCAGAACAACCCATGCCACCTATCTCATGTTAGTATAATAATAAATTAAAGTTTCTTCTCCTGTTCCCATGACATGCATGTTACATTGATTGATAACTCCAAGATGGTTGATTGTAGGTGTGTGCACTACAGTGGACTGATACCTTGTGTCTCATGGACACTGCGGTGGGGTAACTGGTTTAAGTGGTTTGAAGACTGATGAGTTGACAGATATGTAGGTGGAATTAAGTTTGTTTCCTTAACTATACAGCCCAATATTGTACTATAATTGATAACGTGATGTTTGCTTTATTGAACAGTAAGAAAGGATTCTATAAAATGGATATCTACATTTTCCATACCGTTTTTTTCTGATTTGGGTCACTGGGAGCCTCAGCCTAGAGCAAGTATTAGAGCACAAGCCAGGATCCCACCCTGATCAGTGTGCAGTCTTGTCATAGGCACACTTGTAGTGGCTGGAAATGCTGCACCTCTATAAAGACACAATTCACATGTAGTGCAGTGTGGGAGGATGGTGGGGTGATGAGTAAAGAGGCAACAGTTATGTATATAGTTTAAGCACATTCAAAAATGAATTCAGTTGTTTTGCCTGCATTGAGAAAATGTTGTCTGGCGTGTTTTCTTCCCTCACAGGGGGTTACACACTAACACTTGGCCAATTTAGAATTGCCATTCAATCTAACAGGTGGGTTTGGAAATGTGGAAGGAAAACTGGACTATCCTGAGAACACCCTGTACAGGGACAGAGAATGTGTAAACTGCACACAAACAATGCTCGGGCCCCTTAACCTCGGCCCAACTGTGCTGCTCAAATGAATATTTTATTTAGTGTCATTACATTAAATTTTCTCTGCATTCTTTGAAAATAGTGCAATACATTTTTTTATTCAGAAATAACACCCTATACAAATAATCTATCATCTATAAAGTGAAGGACTTTGTCAGCATGCATCTGCAACAAGGAAGAAGGCCATATACTGTAGGTAAAACTTTGTGCCTCTAACTTTATATTCTATTTCTGGTAAGCATTCGGAAAACCTTGACCTGTTTTTTGTTTTCCTTTTACCAAATATTTATTCTAAGAGGCCCACAGAAAATCAGGTATGTATTGATATTGAATTTATTAATCAAAGCTGACAGCCATTCCACTTCATTAATTCACCTATAATTGCCATGGATAAGACTTGAGCTGCCAAAGAAAACTGCCTAAACAAATACAAAATGTGGAGGCTGATTTTCTTTAGAAGAGTTTTATATGTCTGTCTATCTTTATGCTTCATCACCAATTAATACTCCTCATTATTCTGTCAAAACCCACACAGAAAAATGTCCATCTGTCTGTTTGAATTTCTTAGAAGCTGTCAGACTTGTCAAAACAGCAAACTTGGGGCTCTGGCAATTGTTCTCTTGCTTCACAGCATTTATTGCTTGGTGTCCTCGTGCATTGGCAGGTTATGTCAGCTTTCTGGAGTCCATACTGGTTTACTCATATGAATGCAAATGTAAATGCGTACAAAGTTTTTTTCATACTCTGTAGTTAATGTGTAAAATACCCCGTGCTAATCAGGGGTTCAGTTTGTGTTTCAGTGCTCACTGAACAATGAAATGTTATTGTAGTACAAAGGAGTAGCGAATAAATTAGTTATGGAGAATGCTATCAGTTGCAATATGCATGACTTAAATCAACAAATCAAATGATTCATGGTATCTGCGAACAAAAGCCATGCCACCTTGTACTTCTGGCCAGCATCTTGCAGAACATCCACTTTTCATGACATACAGTATATGCGTTAAAAGCTGTGTATGTTGTTATGCCATGGCTGCCTCATTAGGCAGATTATGATAATTGCACACTGTGAACCATTTTGCTACGGAGTTACCCTCCCACAGAAAAGCTCTACAGCTGTAATTAATTAAGAGCTTGGAACGCAGAAATACACCATTTCTAAAGTAAAGCAGGCTAAAATTAAAAAAAACACCATAATAGTTACATGATTATGAAATCCTATTTGACCATATTATAGTAAGCATTGAGTTAAAAGGAGTGATGCAATGATTGAATAATGTCCACTAATGGGCTTCTTTATTGAATAAACAGCAACATGATACACTAAGTTTACTCTCCCTTTGATACAGACCATAGGAAATACTTTCACAACAACTAATTCAAACTGGGGACGAGACATAGCTAATCACATGCTGTTTTTTTGCAACATGAACAGTGTTGCTATCACCTTACCAGTAGTCACCATCACATTTTTCCATATTAGTGAGACAAACGCCTGTGTGAGGCTCCTATTTATTTACAGTATTTATTTTCTCCTTAGGACTCTTTGACCACTTTATCAAGGAGGATTACCTGAGGATTGTCAAAAGATGCACTCTTCTTCTTTGCTGGATGCTTGCTGACACTCAAGGACCCAACTCTGCCCAGCCTTTGAAGCCCTTGTAGACAGCTACGTTTCCGTCCTTAGTGTAAAGAGCTGTTTGCCAGTTGCTACAATATTTTCTCTCAAACCCAGTTATAGACACTGAGTGACTTATGATGCCATGATATGTTTTTGAAGTTTATTTTTAGAGACACTACAAACTTTTGATTTTTCAGATGTTCAGTGGGTCCAAAGGGCTACCATAATCCCCCATATTTTGCACCATGTTGTTGCTGTTTTCTCTGAAATCTTTCCCCCTACGTAGCTTTCATTCAGACACCCTGCATTTAGTAAATGGTTAAGGAAAAGTATTTTCTTTTAGTTATTATGAATATACTGCACCAGTTTACTTAAAAAAAATATGCAAATCTCTTTGTTAAAACCCAATTAATTACAACACAAGTTAAACTTGCCTCATCGTTTTATCATTATGGTACAGTGTATCGTTGTGATTTATCGTTTTGTGCATGTGACCTATTTCCTCTCAGAGCTGATTTATGTACTTGCTGAAGTAGCTTATCGCTATGTTAAGACAAATTGCATTGTACATCATGGAAACGCAAATTACTATACATCGTAGAAACAAATTAGCAGCTTACTAATGTGAGATATAAGATTGTTCCCTTGAGTCAAACTTTAGCTCCTTGGTCTACATACAGTAGGTAAGACCTTACTTCACTGGACTTGTATAATAATTATACCTTCAGTGACATTTACATGATATTACTCATTTGGGCATCCCCATTGATGGTGGTTTGCATTACAGCTTTAAGTATACAAGATTGATTCCTTGCACACTGTTTTCCAACTGTGCATGTAGATTGCTCTATTTGATCCAGTGCATTTTGTTAATTACTGCAGCGAGTCTAGAAAGGAATAGTATGACTAATGGGGAGTGTGACCGGCTATGAACTGGTGTCTTACTTCTTGTTTTGCATGCAGTACTACCTGTGAAGTTACCAGCTCCTCGGGGGCTGCAAAAAGAAAATTAGTCTATACTTTGTACTTTATAGTTAAACCTGTCAGGTTTGTGTGGCTACTTGGAGCAACTGAGAACAGGGATATGCTATTTATTTATGCTTCTTTGTCTTTAAAGAAATAACAAATAAGGCTTCAGTGCCCAGGCACCACAATACGGTGTTGTTGCTTTTGGCTAGACTAGACAGTTCACAAAGTAAAAGACAGGCACTGTACACATGTTGAACCCTCAGAACTGTACTTGGCACAAGGAATGTTGCTTCTCATTCTGATGTGAAGTGTAATATTAAAAGCACATCTATCTTCAAGACTGTAGTATGTAGAACGTAGTGGGCATTGACTATTCGGCTAGGTGTTAGTGGCACACCAGGCCTGTCAAGAAAATACATTTAACAAGGATACAGGCATACAGCTGCATCTTCCAATACCTGTTAACAGTATAAATCAGAGCTGAACGGACATCTTGCAGAGGCCTCTTTGCAGAGACTTCTTGATCCAGAATGCACAAAGTGGACTCAAATAAGAACAAAGAGCTGACAGGGGTGGGGGTTGACTTGTTTTTCAATCTCAGTCCTATTTTTTGTAAAAATTGATCGATTTGTATGGAATGATAACAATAAAATTATTTAAAAAAAGAACAGAGAGCTGTAAATCAAGGAATGACAACTCTGATGGACAGAGGTACTCGCCTATGAGGTGATATTAAATTTTGTAACTGGAAGAGACTTCTCCTTGTACCTTATCTCCTTGTACTCTTGTCTACTTTCTGCATCTCTCTGACTATCCCACTTCTTTTTTGCCATCCTCTTCTTCTGCATACTCTCCAGTACTTCCCCATTCCACCACCAGATTTCCTTTTCCTCCTTCCTCTGTCCAGATGTCATGCCAAGCACCCTTCTTGCTGTCACCCTTACTACCTCTGCTGTAGTTTCCCAACTCTCTGGTAATTCTTCACTACCACCCAGTGCCTGTCTCACCTTCTCCTTAAACTCAACCTTGCAGTCTTCCTTTTTCAACTTCCACCATTTGATCCTTGACTCTGCCTTCACTCTCTTCCTCTTCTTGATCTCCAGTGTCATCCTACAGACCATCATCCTGTGCTGCTTAACTACACTTTCCCCTTCCACTATTTTGCAGTCTTCAATCTCCTTCAGATTGGCTCTTCTGCATAGGATGTAATCTACCTGTGTGCATCTTGTACGTCACCCTATGTTCCTCCCTCTTCTTAAAATACGTATTCACCACAGCCATGCCCATTCTTTTGCCAAAATCCACTATCCTCTGACCTTCTTCATTCCTCTCCTTGACACTATACCTACCCATCACCTCCTCGTCTCCTCTGTTCCCTTCACCAACATTGAAATCCACTCCAATCACCACTTTCTGTCCCTTGGGTACACTGTTCATCACTTCATGCAACTCATTCCAAAAATCTTTCTCTTCCATCGCGTACCCAACTTGCGGGGCATATGCACTAACAACATTCATCATCACACCTCCAATTTCCAGCTTCATAATCATTACTCTGTCTGGCACTCTTTTCACCTCCAGGACACTTTTGACATACTGTTCCTTCAGAATAACCCCTACTCCATTTCTCCTCCTATCCACACCATGATAGAACAATTTGAATACACCTCCGATCCACCTGGCCTTACTCTCCTTCCATTTAGTCTCTTGCACGCACCAGTCATACTGCCAACATTCAAAGTTCCTACCCTCAGTTCCACTCTCTTTACCTTCCTCCTCTCCTCCTGCCTCAGGAAACGTCTCTTCCCCTCTTCTTCTCTTTTTTCTTTGGCCAACACTAGCCCATTTTCCGCCAGCACCCTGTTGACTAACAGTACTGGTGGCAGTTGTTGTTAACCCGGGGCTCGACCGATCCTGTATGGAAATTTGTATTGTTGTCCGCATATTGATTTGGCAAAATTTTACACCGGATGCCCTTCCTGAAGATTCTCTCTGTCTTTTCTCATGAGAACTCAGTGGAAACTCTCTGGGGATTCCCTGGGGGAATTTGCTTTGGGTCACTCCCTAAAAATGAGTGAAAATCTCTGAAACAACCCCCCGTAACCTGAAAACTGATGAGCTGCTCTTTCCTCCTTAGTGAGCTAAAGCCAACAAACTTTTCCCTTCTGAACCTAAGAGCTGAGATCCAGTTTGCCAAGCCAAACACAAAGCCAGTCTGGAGGCTGTAAAGCAGCCATCACTTCAAGAAAGGAACTTCAGCATTTAAACTCTTGTGCCAGAAAGAGTAATGCTTTTTCCTATGAAGTTGCAGACAACACATCAAAGGGCTTAAAAGCAGAAGGCAAGCTGAGAAAACCACATCACAGAACACCACAGACAAAGGATTATGTAGTAAAGAGAAAGAGTGCACTCCAATGCAAGAAGAATCCTCCACTTGAACCCGTAGCAACAACAAGACAACAACTCCAAACATCAGACTTGACCTTTGAAGACTAAATATCATTACAACACTACAATAAGACAGTTATACAGATTATAAGAAATGAAGATCAGGTAATGAAGAAAAATAAAGAAAAATGTATTTAATTACTATATACAAAATGGCATTAATTATTTACAACTCTGTTAAAACAAAATTTATACAGTATTTAAAGTGTCAGTATGCATTGCATGCGGGATAGATGTGAAGGTAAAATGTGTCTGTGTGTGTGTGTATATATTATATATTTTATGTTTATATTATAGTTATAAACTGACGGAGTATTGGATTAGGAGAGATGTAATGGAAATCACACCTATATGGAAAAACCTATTTCTCAGACTGATGGTGTGTGATCTGATTGCCCTAAATCTTTTTCCAGATGGTAGATCCAAAATCGGCTAGCATAGCTGGTGACCAGGTTGGGAGGTCTGCCTGATGATTTGTTGTGCAGACTTCATCACCTGGTGTAGACCTTTCATTCTGTAATTGTGCAGCTGGCATAACACACAGTCAGGCTGTAGGACAGGATACTTTCTACAGTAGAAGTTGATTAAAAAACTGCTGAGATAGATGAGCCTGCCTCAACTTCCTGAGAAAGTTCAGTTTTTGAGTTTTTCTCACCATGTAAGAGATGTTAAGAGATCCTTTGTTATCCTTTGTTATGTATACTCCTAGGATCTTAAAACTCTCTACACATTCCACTTCATCACTATGGATATGAAGGGGGACATTTTCTCTGCTTTTTGTTTTCCTGAAGTCTACAATGATTTCCCTTGTCTTGCTGGTATTAAGGACCAGAGTATTATTGATACACCACTTAGCAAGGTGTGCCAGTCTCATCCTGTAGGCTGTCTCATCATCATTCAAGGCTAGTCTGACTACTGCTGTGTCATTGGCAAATTTCACTATTGTGTTTGATGGGTATATGGGGGTGCAATTGTGTTTCAGAAGAGTAAAGAGCATTGGGCTCAATACACATCCCTGTGGAAAACCTGTGATCAGGATTAGCATGTATGAAACTTGTTTTCCAATCCTGACACTCTGATCTATTTGTGAGGAAATTCAACACCCAATAGCAGACAGGGCTGTCCGGACTTAAGTTACTCAATATGTTTTTCAGTTTGTGAGGATTAATAGTATTAAATACAGAGCTAAAGTCTACAAATAACATTCTCACATAGGTGTTTGGTTGCTGTAAGTGAGATAGAGCTGTATGAAGTGCAATCGAGAGAGCATCATCTATAGCGTGGTTTGACCAATAAACAAACTGGTGTTTATCCAGATCTAGAGGAATGATGGATCTAATATGCCAAAACACAAGTCTCTCCAAACACTCCATGTTTATGGATGTTAGAGCTACTGGCCGGTAGTTTTCAGGCACTTCACCGCAGACTTCTTGGGCACTGGGATAAATGCGGAAGATTTGAGGCATGTTGGAGCAACTGCTTGTTGTAGTGAGAGATTATTCTGTTTCTTAAGACGAGTATGCTTCAGTTACCTTGATATAAGTGTAAAGACCGGAGACCACCTCAAACAACAGAGAAAGGTAATGTAAATAAAGCAGAAGCCTTACAGAATTATTTAATCAATTACTACCATTGCTAAAGGCAAGACCAATAGCTGATTAACCAAAGTAAATCTGTCCTCTTTCCCACCATATTGTGATTGTCCCTGGGTGGACAAGTTAAAAAGACATCTTTCCATTCTTACACTTCAACCAATAACCCACTTGAGGCCCATGGGTAGGGGTGCACTCCAAAGAATCTCTCTAACCCTAGGTCAGATAGCACCTTTCTTGGTGCCGTATATGTACACTATTGTCCTTACACTAGAGGATGCCAACCTATAACTTGTGTTGGAGGAGAACTAAAATTTTGACTTCAGTACTGATACCAGCTTTCGAACCTCAGTACCATTACCAGAACAATACCAAAGGAAATAACAGATAACTTCCACTTCTTCTCCTGGCTTCCTGCAGCTTTATTCCCCTGGCCTGCACACATGCACTCCTCTGTGCTCCACCACATTAAACATATTTTTTTAAAAGGTGAGGAGATTGTCCCAATCAGAGTTTCAAGTCCAATTAAAAACTTTTATTACACTGAAAATATGTTGAACACTTTCTTTTTCTAGCCTAATGAAATATGTATCGTGTATATATATCAAAGTGTGTTGGGGAGTGGAAAATGCAAGGAGCATGTTAAATAACCAACATTTATTTCCCATATCAAACTTGGTATAATGCTGGTATAGTACTATTTCATAAATTGTTTGTCAATACTTTTTCAATATTGGAATGCCACCCAACAATACCTGTAACACCCCAGTGTTTACAACAGGTGCATGTGTAAAGCAACAAGATATTCCATTTTGAAAATAGCATGCCGGTAAATCTCGATGTTATGTGGGTAAGTCAATAATCATCCACACTTTAGTGAAAATTTTGTTTGGGTTGGCTATACATCTTATGTTACACATTGGTGTAAATACAGTAGATTGTGTCTGAGTTCACAATGGTAAAGTTTTGACCTTGATCAGTTAGTTTCTGCTGCTGTTTTCAAGGAATAAACATGACTGTTCTACTCCCTGTTTGCACTAAAGAGTAGCAAGTAACGACTCATTTTTTATAGGTGAAATGTGTACCAGGGGCTTAAAATCCATATAAAGATCTTTATGCCATGTGGGGACAATGTTTTACCAATGTGGAATGATTTACAAATGGATTGAGAAGTTCAAAAATGATTGGACAAGTTTTAATCATGAAGGAATATCAGGATGCCTGTGCCTACTGGTGACAATACTGAGCAAGTCAATACAATGAATCTTACAAACTGACAAGGATTTTGGCCCTTAGTGCACCTTCAGCCCATAAAAAGCAGATCACTGCTCACTGCTCTTCTTTGGTGCAAATGTAGAGTGGAATTGTCATATTTGCTTTTGAAAAACAACAAGAGAAACTGACTGATCAAGGTCAAAGCGTTACCACTGTGACCACAGACACGCCTTGGTTTCTTCATGTATGTTGGGGAATCTATATGGACGACTGCAAACATCATCACAAGGTGATTTTCAAACACAGTGATGGTTCTTCTTACATTAATTTACCCAATTAACATGCTGGCACAAAAACAGGTAAGATATTAAAGTCCTAAGTTTTATTCTTTTTCATTGTTTTCTTTAAAGTTACACTTTTCATGCATAAGCATGGCAAAGGAAGGTTAGCTGGAAGACAAAGTGCCTGCGCACGCTTTAAAATTGTATTAATTTTAGCGAGTGTAATTCATCAGATTTGTATTTTTTGCTGAGGTGAACTTTTTGGATGGTTAGCACATTTTATAATACTCTTTTTTCCCTCCTTAATCTTTGCTGAAGTCACTAACCTGAAACCGGTAAGACAACAGCTTTTTGTTGCATATGTTTATGCTGTACTGTATATTTCCAACAGTAGAAAGAATTTTTTTTTTTGTTTTTTAAATTTATCTCAAGGATGCCCTTGCTAAAGTGTATGTGTCTTGTCAATCATGGAGGCATACGGGAATACTGTGCAAGACTGAACATTAGTTCATTGTTTAAGTTCTAAGTCCAAATCTGTTTTAGAAGGCTGCATTGTGGGGGTAGCCTGAGCCAATCAGCTTATGAAAAGCAGGGACATGTTGCTAGAAGGGATGTCAGTCAGTCACATGGTGCCCTTCTACACACTTCCACATCTGGTCAATTACGAGTTGACAATTTACCTAATAGGCATAGCATATTACACACAGGTGAGCAAACTGAAGACAGCTGGAAACCAGCTTGGGAATTGAAGCCAGGTGGGAATTCATCCAGTATGGGATGTCGATCCATAACACAGTACACCCAATCATCCTCACTAACTGGTACTGGGTGAATTTAGTGTCACCAGTCAACCTGGTGGAAAACCCACATAACCATGTAGTGAACATGCAAATTTAACTCATGCTGACCAGTCTCACTGTAACAATGTTCTGCTTTGCCAACAATCTATTTAAAAGATATTAAAAAGAAAATAAATAACTAGATTTTTTTGCCAACAATCTATTTAAAAGATATTAAAAAGAAAATAAATAACTAGATTTAACAACTTTTTTGTGGCTTGGTGAGTATCTTTGTGACACTGAGTCCTGCATTCAGCAGTTCTAGAGCATTAAAAATTCACACTTAGCCGCAGGACAATGTCAGTGTACATCTGTAGGCAGTAAACTGTGCTTTTCAATTAAAATAAAAAGCTCTGTGTAAATTAAAAAGAATCTGCCATTAACAGCAGGTCCTTACGTATGCACTGGAAATTTACCAACCACTGGAATAGATTGGGAATGTCACACATGAAAAGAGAGTTGTCATTTCTAGTTTATGCTTGTCTGATTTAGGAGGTCAAAGAACAGAAAATGTAGCCTTTGAAGTTTTAAAGCTTGGGAGTTTTAAAGATGAAAAGGATGCTAAAATATAGCCAGTGACTAAAGAGGGAGGGAGAAACAACTGCCTTCATGAATATGTATTACATGGAGGAGAAGGAGGCCAGTTTCTTCCTATTTGCTTTTTTTATATTGTTTCCAATTTTTGACAAATCTCACACAGATTTATGATATGCATAACACTAAAAAGAAGAAATTAGTGAAAAAAACTTAATTTTTAATAGGAAAAATAATTTAATCAGTGTAGCAAAGTCTGAATGAGTGATACAGAAAATAGCCCTTTTTTTGAAGACTTGCGTAACAGAAAAGCACTTGTGATGTTATTTGTCTGATAGACTGATCCCTTGTATGAGAGACCTCCTTTATTGCACCCTGTTCCCCACAGCCTTCTGCTCTTAAGTTTTATGATTTAAAGTTTCTTTAATTTCTTTTCTGTGGTTTTCTGAACATCTGTGCATATAGTTGGGATTCTTTTACCAAAAGATTATTAACTAGCCTTTAGAACATTAGAACAATCCTGATGAGAACAAGCTATTCAGCCCAACAGAGCTTGCCAGTCCTATCCATGTAATTCTTTGAAAAAAACATCAACTCTAGTTTTAAAAGTTACTAAAATCTTACTGTCTACCGGGCTACTTGGTAGCTTATTCCAAGTGTCTATGGTTCTTTGTGTAAAGAAAAACTGTGTCCCTGTGTTCTTAATGAATTAATTTTAAAATAACAGTCTCGATCCACTGTACTAATCCATCCATCCATTTTCCAACCCATTGAATCCGAACACAGGGGTCTGGTGGAGCCAATCCCAGTCAACACAGGGCAGGAACCAATCCCGGGAAGGGCGCCAATCCACCGCAGGACACACTAGGGCTAATTTAGAATCGCCAATCCACCTAACCTGCATGTCTTTGGGAGGAAACCCACACAGACACGGGGAGAACATGCAAATTCCACGCAGGGAGGACCCGGGAAGCGAACCCGGGTCACCTAACCGCGAGGCAGCAGTGCTACCACTGCGCCACTGCGCCGCCCCACTTTACTAATTCCCTTCAAAATACTAAACACTTCAATCATGTCACCTCTTAATCTTCTTTTGCTTTTAGTTTGTATTCAGAAAGTATTGTTGAATTTATATACCTTTTCCGTGTTGCCAATTTTGTTTATTATGAGCGCCTCCACTGCGTGGCGTGGCTGTTGCTGCTTTTCTAGGTTATCAACTAATTGTGGATATAAAGGTCACGATGGAAACTTCCTTTCCATCTGAGTTTGTGGAGACAATCCAAAAGAATTAGTGTGTGTGCTTACTTTGTTACTGTTCCTGGTAAAATAACCTCTATTCTATATACTGTATTTTTGCCTTTTCTTCGAAGATATCCATGCACAGGACTGCAAAGACACAAAATCTGAGTCTTGCGCAACATGCATGCTGACAAAATTTGTACCACTCGGAGCTTTGCCAATTCCAACAGCTACATGAACGCGAAAATAATAAACAGGCCTTCAAATCCTGTCAAAAATAAAAGAAAACAGGTACATGATAATATAACTGGAATTAATTTTTTTCCAGTCTTCTGCAATTACTCCTTCCCCCACAGTGATGTTTTAGAAGTCTGTCAAGCATTCAAGTCTATGACCTGTTGTTAAAGGTGACAGTGAGACTTTGGCATCAGGAGGGACATCCAGACTAACATTTTTCTGCTCCAGTACTAACTTGATGTCTGCAATCTTAAGCACGAAAAATACCAAAGTGGTTTTCTTTGTCTTTTATCATCAGTGGCTTGAATTGAGTGAAGGAAGTGTGTAAAACATGGGTGAAGTATATGTTAATTCTGCAATCTAAGATACTTAACAAAAGGATGCATGACTAATACAAAATAGTCCCAAGTTATTTTACATCCCTATATAACTTTTTTCATTTATTGATGGATGTACAGTATCTGCCTCTGTAAAAGCACCTGGCTGCAGTTCTGTGTATGTCTTCAGAATAAAATAATGCAGGTGGCATTTACAGATTCTGACGCTTCCATTCATAATAATGAATGAAAAATTCCAAACAAACATTTGGAAGATGAATGTGCCTAACTTGCTTTGGCAAACATGACTGTAAATTATTGCTATTTTATTAATATGCTTTTTTATTATGCTACTTCAAGTTTCAAAAATGGCTTCCCTGTGAGTATAATATATAGTATTTAACATAATTTAGCATATTGTGAAGAAATCAACAGCAGAACATGTAAAAACTGAAAATATTTTGTGTTAGAAACTAGAGGAAGGATGAACCTAAGACCAATGTAATGCTAGCCTAATCAAAAGATTTGATTTCAGATGAAGGAATGAGCCAAACTGTCCAAGTACCAGACATAGTCATCTCTGCATATAATCTGTCTGCACTATTCACATATCTCAATATATCCCTGTGCATCAACTCATCTGCCTCCATGATTAATTTCAAGTATAAATGCTATGTGTCATATAAGTAAAAAAAAAAAAAAAAAAAAAAAAACCTGAATTCTTGCTCTCACCTATTGTATTTAATTACAAATAAGGGTGAGATATACTGTATGATGCTGTGAAAACTGCAGTTCAAGCACATAATTCATACAGTGCACATTAAAACATGTAATATAGTGGTATGAAACAACATAAAAGATGACACATAATAATAAGTAAAAAGCACATTTTCAGAAATCCTTGTGTAAAGTTGTTTGTATGTCTCATCTGCTGTGATTTCATTATTATGAAGGAGGCTTGGTGAACACCACTAATCAAGAGCCCTAGAAAAATATCCATCTGCATTAACTGTCCAAATTTTCCTGGTGATGATTAGGATTTGAACCTTAGCATAACACTCCCTTGACTAACTCCCCAGCTGTATATCTATATGAATCAACAAAGCATATTAAAATGTGCACGCTTGTGACTATTAATGCATGACTGATGAAAGATTAAGGTTTTCCTGGAGATATTTACACATGATGTGAATAAAAGAGATGAACACAGAAAAAGGTTTGGGGTAGCCATCTCATATACTTCGGGGGGCAAGAGAGAAAGAGTTAGTGCACACTGCAAACCCCATGTCCAGCATGGGATTACCATCTTTTAAGCCCTTTAGCTGCCTGTGCATGTGTGTGACAATGTACATTTATGTATACATGCAAATGTGTTAGTTATAATATTTGTGCATAAGAGAGTTTGCATGTTCTTTTAAGATCTGCTCATGATTTTCCTTTAGTGCACTTGCAAGTGATAAAGGTGGCTACTGGCAAGCATATCTAACAGACAGACCTACTGTATTTATCTATCTTATGTGCAGAAAGACTGAGGTCCTAATTTTCATCCCAATGCTACTCACTGGCTTGAATTTCTTGAGTTAATCAGCTTCATATCTCTAAAAGCACAATTGTCAGATGGCTAAGTAAGCGTAAGTGGGTTACTTACAGTAGTGACCTCTTGTCCTGCACTATAGTTCCAGTGTATTTTGTCATCAGATGTTTCTTCATGGAATTAGTACTGCTGTAGAACAACATCTCTATTTTACATAGTGAACACTAATTTTGTAAGTTTTTCAAGTGAAATTCATACAAAACAGACTTTTGGATGATAGTTTGGAAGAGCTTGGTATAGGTTAGCCGGCAGTCAATTTGAGGGATGTGCAGGGACCACTAGTCGATTAGGAAAATATGATCTAGGAATATTTTTGTGTCAATTAGTTGATTATATTGAATAATTGCTGTAGCCCTACGGTATAATCATATATACTCACTTAGCATTGAATATATTGGCTCATAGGGCACTTTGACCTTGCTGATATATCAGCAAACATTGCCAAAACATATTTTTAATCAATGTAGCAAAATTTTGTGTCATGAACTTAAGTCTGCAGTTCTCGTTTTAGAAAAGCAGTGCGTTCAAGCTTGGGGGTGTGGTGCAGATGTGTGGTAGCATTGTAGGGTGTTGATGAGGTGATTGGCTGATTGTGCATGCCCATACAGGCTTGCATGGTTCGACCATTTGCTTCGTTAGTGCTCCACGGTGTGTAATTAAGCACCTTCACCCACCAACTTTTATAAAGAAGAGTACAAACAGAGGAGAGTTGCAGAAGAAATGCAAAGGCAAAATCGGGTGAGGAAGTAAATGCAGTGGAAAGGAGAAGGCAGAGTTTTTGAGCTACTTGAGGCTGCGAAGACAACTATTCCCTGAGAAGTGCCTCCAGTGAATAGTTATGTTTGACCAGGGATTTGGATTGACCCTGCCATGGATCCAGGAAGAGCTGACAGAGCTGATGGGTTGACGGGGACAGGAAGGTTGGGTGTGGTTTGGGTTTGGGATGGGAAACTAGGTGAGTCTCAGCCAATGCCGATGAGGGTAGGCGTGGCAGGTGTTTGGAGAAGCGAGGGTGATCTGAGGAAATGAAGTGAGAAACTTGTATCAGACTTGCTGAGGAGCCTAACTTGATACCTTGGAGCATTTTTTTAATGGAATTGTAAAGTATTTCTTTATCATTGTAATCTCCACCTGAGCACGGATTTTTAGTTGGAATATTTATTGACATTATTTATTTTGATCTGCACTGCACTTTATTGTTTGAACTTGGCTTTATTAAACTTGCACTGTTCACTTTTGGATAATGTGAACTAAGTTGTTGTCTCTTACTTGCCGCTGTGCCCATCTCAGTTACGACCTACTAGGGGGTCAAGTTGACAGTTTAGTGTCGGGTATGCCTCCCGGACATTGACCTCTGACATTTTGTTAAACATTTAAGTGTTTGAGTGTACTTTCCAAAAGAATATATAGCAACCAAGGAAGAAGTATCGGATCAGTACTAAAATTTTGACTTTGGTATCAATACCATCTTTTGGACCTCAGTACTTGATAATGGATAGTTTCCCCAGCCTTACATAAGCATTACTGCTCCATTGCACAATTTGCAAATCAATTCAAGGGGTTGTGGGTTTCCTTTGTATTCTTCAGTGTTTTTTTTTATGTATAATCTCTATATATCTATATCTCAATGTATCTGCAATTGAAGAGCAGGGACACAGGGGGTTCTCCATGGTGAATTGATCTAGGTGTAATGAATATATTTTACATCTGGGGGAGGGGGGACTTTGCAATTGGGCTAATAAATGACTGAGCGTGAAGTGTTTCAAAATTACCATTTTCTTCTGCTACCAAAATTAACAAAATGCTGATACAGTACCATTTTTAAAAATGGTGTTTTTCAGGTACTTTTTAGTATTGATATACTCCACAACCCCACAGGGTAGGCACAGATATCCAGGAACCCTCAAAACTATAAGCCCTTTTCCTCTCTTTCTGTCCATCTTGGCCCTATGTTGGGAATCTGACAGTCTTAGAAGGTGTAACAACTTCTCTGGATCTGTCTGCTGCAGCAGTGTCTCTGCTTAGGACCACGAGTGTACCTGGACATATTAAATCACCTTAAATTGTTTATATTATAACTAGCTAAAACTCCTGCTCAGATTGAAAATCGGCAGCCCCATTGGTCATTTTGTTGTGTTCCAGGTTGTCATCTGTCCCATCCAGTGGTAGTAGACAGTGTGTGAGAGGGATGAAGAATGCTAATGTAGGAAGTGTAAATTTAACTGAATAAAATCTTTGGGGGAAAAAATGGATATACTTTTTTTTTTTCTTTATAAGACATCACTGTCATAACTGTTAAAATTAAGATTTGTGTCTCTTGCAGTTTAAATATTTTCATTAACCTTGTACCTACCTATTATACATAATGCATTGCTGCTAAAGTTGTAGCTTTTTATTTATCTTTTTATTAATTTCATTTTGAATACATCCTTTATGGGGCAATGTGGAAGTGCAGTTGTTCCCTTTCATCTCCAGCATTTGGGTTTCCAAATGCACATGTAGAGTTTAAATATTTTTACTATGCTTCCATGGGCAGCTTTTTTCCTTTTACATATCAACGGGCGTACAGTATGTGTATTTTAGGTTAATTGTGATGACTGCGTGTGTTAACTGAGTGTGATGGACTGCTTACACCTTGTGTTCACTTTTTCTAGAATAAAAACTCTAGAATAGGCTCTCTTTCTCCCTCAACTGGATAAGCAGGTTAGAAATGGGTAGCGTGGTATGTGCTTTATTTCATTTGCTTCACTTGTGTAGAGCAATCATAAAAAAAAAGAGAAAGACTTAACTAAGGATAACTCAAAAAAGATGTTAGAGGTGATCAACACAAACATCAATGATCAGCTTCATCCTGCTGCCCGAGGATATAATTTTCTCTGATAGACAATAAAAAATACAAAGTCATTGCTTTCACGTAGCCTTTGAAACTGTGCATTTTGAGTGCTAGCCTTAAATGGCTTTGTTTTATTGTCCATGCAGACAAAACTTAAGCTAGGACTGAAAATCATAAACAGAACTGTTAATAACTGAAATAAATCTTTAACTGAATATAAAAGACAATGTAACTAAAATCAGCCTAGCAGTTGTCTTGGAAAGAAACAATTTACAGCAATATTTGAAAGCGCCAAGATGAACAAACAAAATATGTGAATCTTTGTGCCTAATTGGACTATGTGTACGCGGTAATATTTGATTGCTCAGTAAATGTGCATATGTACAAACATTTACTTTTGATGTCTGGGGTCGTGCAGCATGCACTGCCGAGCTCTTTCATGGTCTTTTAATGCATTGGCGCGGACCAAAATTGAAGTAAACTTCTTCAAATGAAGCATTTCTGTTTTACTTTCTAGAGCCAAAGCAATTATGAGATGAAAAGAGACCCCTGAAAAATTGGTATATTTTTAGAGATTTGTATCTTGTGCAGTTAACAAATGTAAAGTTTATATTTTTGATCAAAATTGCATCCTCTTTTTTGTTTATAATGCATACTGTATGTGCGTTTATTTTTAAATATATTTGTGATGTATTTATTAATTAATCAAATGATTTATTAATCAGTACTTACAACTGTATAATTTTATAGATTGTTTTTACTTTGTCGACACATAACACACTGCCACACAAGATTTTGTAAACCATCAGAGAATGTGTTTTCATTTTTTAACACAGTGTTAAAGAATCGTCGTTTTTAAGGAGTTAAAACAGACCACTAAGCTTACATGGAGAAAATAAGGACAACTGTTATATGTGGTACACACACTGTACTTTATATATGAATATATAGCGATGCTTGGGCAATGTCTGACCACATATGTCTGTGGTCCCATAAGGTTATAATAGAGTTCAGAAATTCTGATTGGAGAATGGGAAGCAGTGGACAAAACCAGGCGTAGCAAACACAACAGCTTCCTGCGCGCAACTTATGCATCTTAAGACTCAATACAAAGTGGTTGTCCTTACAGTACTGTACAGTGCTTCCTATCTTTATGGAATTATGAAGTTTCCCTACTTAAAAATACAAAGTTTACTGTACAATAGTGTATACTTTGACTCGTAGGCAGTAGCACCCAATCTCACATATGTGCATATTGCACATCTGTGTATCATTGTAGTATTATCTTTCTATATTTAGTCAAAACAGGTATATTGTAGTATATCATTTAGCTTTGCTAAGTACTGAATTAATATGGTGTTCACATAATATACTATTTCACAGAATGTATCATGATTGTTAAGTGG
>JANRMT010062807.1:64088200-64206953 GCA_026402145.1 Polypterus bichir lapradei | reverse complement strand
GTAGACTTTACCATGTTGATTTGTCTGCCTTTTCACACTTGGTGCTCCTGTCTAACAACCATTTAGGCCACCCACTATGTTTGGTGAAAATAAAACATAAACAGCAGGCCCTGACTCTAGTTCTGAAAGAATAACCTAATGGAGGTCAGAGATGAAGAAGCAAAGTCTTACTTTGCTCACCTGGCCCTGAATGTTTATCGTCATTACTTGCCTATGGACCACCAAAATGTCACATTTAAATTCTGGAAATACCACAAAAATAAACACTTGTGCAGTATGTACTTTATGCATTTGTATTTACTAGCTCTCCAAATAAACTTTTTTACATAGACTTATTAGTACATAGTACACAATTACATTCTTGTAAGAATATATTATTAAAGTTACAATTATTGATTTGATATTTTAAAAAGTATAATATTTATTATCTTTTTAGTTTCCAGGCATTTCGTTTTACCTAGCTTGAAGTAAACAATTTGAGTTCCCAAAATTACACCTACTGCTGCTTTTTTTGTACTTTCCTTTGGCCTGGTTAGTAATATAAAGAATAAAACTAATGCCTTAGGATAAATGCTGATTCTTACTCTTAGAAAACATAGCACTTTGAAGCTTTCTTATCTGTTTTTTGCTAGTAAGGGAATAGTCATGCTAGCTGTATGTAATCTGTAAAATGGATCATCACTTATGCAGAGCAATAAATTGTCTGTTTTATGTTTCTTTTATGCTGCAGGTTACAACATTGGTGAACACCAGCAACAAAGGCCCTTCCAGTAAAAAGAAGGGCCGCTCCAAGAAGGCTCACGTTCTGGCTGCTTCTGTTGAGCAGGCCACGCAGAATTTTCTAGAGAAAGGTGAACAGATTGCTAAAGAAAGCCAAGACCTGAAGGATGAGCTAATAGCTGCAGTGGAAGATGTTCGCAAGCAAGGTGCCGTTATTTATATAACCTGTGTGTTTTATTATACTATTAATATGTGTGTATTCTTGCCTGTCCCCCTTGGAAGGCATGGTTTCCTTTACTTATGATGATAATGGAAACCTGTGCACAAGTGCCTAAATGCTATATTGTTTAAAGTTTAAGTGCATTGGAGTCATTGGAATCATTTATGCGGTGAAGAACAATCCTAATACAACTTAAATGAATTGGTTTATGGGAAATCCACAAACTTATGAAACATTTTGCGTTCTTAATGTGACACTTGCTCTTTGCAAATTTAGCCATGCTGTGTCCCAATTCACCTTTCATAGTGTATGCTAACAGATGTTATGTTTAGACTCTTTACAATACAGTATATTAACAGCTGAGGTCTCTATGCAGATTGTCTTATATGGCAGATCATTTGGTTTATAAAACCAGGATAAAACAGTTAAGAAACACACTAGTTTGTACCAGTCAATATGCAGATAATTCATACAGTTCAGTTTATACCTTTAATCTAAAAATCACAAAATATTTTTAAACTAAATTGTTTTTGTCATGCATTTTCATATTATTGCATCATCTAAATGGTGTTTTGGTAAATGGAGTCTTGGCTGCACGAAGAGAAAAAAAAGAATGCTTCCTTTATAGACTCTGTTGCCTGGATGCATTGTCAGGTTGCTAGGGAGCTTATTCTGGAAGTCGAGCATTATGACATCATTATCATGACTTACAGTTAGGTCCATAAATATTTGGACAGAGACAACTTTTTTTTCTAATTTTGGTTCTGTACATTACCACAATGAATTTTAAATGAAACAACTCAGATGCAGTTGCAGCTTTAATTCAGTGGGGTGAACAAAACGATTGCATAAAAATGTGAGGCAACTAAAGCATTTTTTAACACAATCCCTTCATTTCAGGGGCTCAAAAGTAATTGGACAATTGGCTCAAAGGCTATTTCATGGGTAGGTGTGGGCAAGTCCGTCGTTATGTCATTATTAATTAAGCAGATAAAAGGCCTGGAGTTGATTTGAGGTGTGGTGCTTGCAAGTGGAAGATTTTGCTGTGAACAGACAACATGCGGTCAAAGGAGCTCTCCATGCAGGTGAAAGAAGCCATCCTTAAGCTGCGAAAACAGAAAAAACCCATCCGAGAAATTGCTACAATATTACAAGTGGCAAAATCTACATTTGGTACATCCTGAGAAAGAAAGCAAGCACTGGTGAACTCAGCAACGCAAAAAGACCTGGACGTCCACGGAAGACAACAGTGGTGGATGATCGCAGAATCATTTCTATGGTGAAGAGAAACCCCTTCACAACAGCCAACCAAGTGAACAACACTCTACAGGGCGTAGGCGTATCGATATCCAAGTCTACCATAAAGAGAAGACTACATGAAAGCAAATACAGAGGTTGCACTGCAAGGTGCAAGCCACTCATAAGCCTCAAGAATAGAAATGCTAGATTGGACTTTGCTAAAGAACATCTAAAAAAAACAGCACAGTTCTGGAAGAACATTCTTTGGACAGATGAAACCAAGATCAACCTCTACCAGAATGATGGCAAGAAAAAAGTATGGAGAAGGCGTGGAACAGCTCATTATCCAAAGCATACCACATCATCTGTAAAACACGGTGGAGGCAGTGTGATGGCTTGGGCGTGTATGGCTGCCAGTGGCACTGGGACACTAGTGTTTATTGATGATGTGACACAGGACAGAAGCAGCCGAATGAATTCTGAGGTGTTCAGAGACATACTGTCTGCTCAAATCCAGCTAAATGCAGTCAAATTGATTGGGCGGCGTTTCATGATACAGATGGACAATGACCCAAAACATACAGCCAAAGCAACCCAGGAGTTTATTAAAGCAAAGAAGTGGAAAATTCTTGAATGGCCAAGCATTAAAAAGGAGGAAACCCAGCATCTGGTGATGTCCATGAGTTCAAGACTTCAGGCTGTCATTGCCAGCAAAGGGTTTTCAACCAAGTATTAGAAATGAACATTTTATTTCCAGTTATTTAATTTGACCAATCACTTTTGAGCCCCTGAAATAAAGGGATTGTGTTAAAGAAATACTTTAGTTGCCTCACTTTTTTATGCAATGTTTTTGTTCAACAACTGAATTAAAGCTGAAAGTCTGCACTTCAACTGCATCTGAGTTGTTTTTATTTAAAATTCATTGTGGTAATGTACAGAACCAAAATTAGAAAAAAGTTGTCTCTGTTCAAATATTTATGGACCTAACTGTACATACTGGTACCACGGATCCATCTCTATCTGAGTTTGTGGTTGAATTAAACAAAAAACCCTTGTGTTGAGTAGTATTATTTATTATTATTTACATTTATATATCACTTTTCTTGATACTCAAATTGCTTTACATAGACAGAGGGGAACAGCTTCAAACACCACTAATGTGTAGCACCCTCCTTGATTATGCAATGGCAGCCATTATTGTACCAGTACACTCAACACACATTAGCTATTGTGTGGTAAAATGGTGAGAGAGCTAGTTAGTCAGTGAGTGACAAATGATGATTAGGGGGCCAGTATGAATGAAGCAGTGATCGGCAATTTAGCAAGGACATCAGTAAAACCCTACTCTTTTTGAAAGATGCCCAGGAATCTTTAATGACCACAGAGAGTCACAACTCCCAGTTTTGCATTTCACTCAAAGGATGGTGCCATATCCACAGCACTGTGTCCCTGTCACATCACTAGGATCCATACACAGCCCACTGGATCAGTGTCTCCTGCTGGCCTCACCAACACCTCTTTCTGCAACAACCCTAGCTTTTCGTAGTACTGGCCAGGCCTGAACATGCTTTGCTTCAAGTGGTTGACATGTTCTGAAGAGTAGATGGTATGACTTCTGACAATTACTGCATTATTTACATTTCCCAGTTCCTGACATTTGATCTCTGTCTCTTAATTTAATTATTGGCTTATGACTTTGATTAGATGGCCATTTCCATTCCTTCTATATACCTTTTGGTTGTGTTAAGCACATCACCAACTTACATTTCAGCTCCTGATCACTGTTATAGACTTAGCCTGTAAGGTGTGCAGTTTGGACAGATATCGTACTATGCAAAATTCTTCCATCACAAAAGAAAAATGTTTTTAAAGTTAGTTATCTGGGCAGTGTGAGATTATTTGTTGTAAAAATGCTTTAAAATTGTTGTGTAATTCCACTTGTAATTGATGTTGATTCTTCGATGAACCACACTGCTTGTTGTGGGAAATAATACACAGCATCAGTTTTAATGTAAAACCGTCCTGGCTGTTTGTAAAACTGTCAATAAACCTTGAATTCAAGAACTTTTAACACAATCATGAAGAATCTTTTTTTAAAGAAAGAAGACAGCAGTTAGCAGAGAATACACATATAACATGCCATGCCCTCAGTTCTGAGCAGAAAACAGGCTGGTAAAGTGGGAAAAAAGCCATCTGCACAATCGGTGCAGAAAGGAACTACTATTCTTCCTTAACCCTGACCTCAACACAGTAAAGAACACAGGATCTGCTAGCATTGTTATTTATTTACTGTATTGTTTATGGAAAGATGACAAAAAAAGAACTGGTACATGCTCAGTACAGCTGCAGCCATGGGTGTGCATAAGTGCATAGTATGTGTTAGCAGCAAGGAAACATTTTCTTTCTTTCAACATTAACAGATTGCTTTCATTTACTGACCTAAAAGAGAAATACTGTATGTAGAGTAAAACACAGAATATTTAAAATACAAGTACATATCAAAAATATAATTCTAAATAAGGAAAATCTAAATTTATTTTCTCTGTCTCTCTCACACATACACACACTGTGTTAAGACTCTGATTGCAGTCATTGATGCTTTGGAGGCTGCTCAATAATATAACAACCAGGTATATGAGAGATGGAGGAATAGAATTAGTCTCTTTTTGCTGATTACTGGTGAGAGAACATTGCTGTTTCTACCATGATGTTTAGGTCTTCAGTGGTGCCACTCGCTGTCAGCTGCTTTGCCCCTTTGTAATTTCATGCTTGGATCCACCTCATTTTGTGAGTCAGAAAAAAACCTGCATGCCACACTGTTCGCAGTGTCCCGCCCGAAGGGCTGTAGCAACCTGGAGATGTGATCAAAATGACTGTGCCATCTCCCCTTCCACCCCTACCTGTGGCTCACAGAGCTGTTTCAAAGCCACCTTCTCCAGACATTACCACCCCTTTGGGCAGTTTGTGTCCCCCACAGGTTCAGACTGTGAGGTCACCATAATGCTAATGTCAGAATCTCTGGAGGGTGAGGGCTGAGGATATTCAAGCTTTACAGGTCTAGGCTTTTCAACTGTTTTCTTTACATTATCACACAAATATTACAGTGGTTGTAGGTATGTTGTTATCCCTTGAGAATGCGGTAGGCTACAGCAGAGTTTGCCTACACATTACTTTGCATGAATTCAGAATAGTGCTTGGAGCACTGGAAATTCAAGATTTGCTTTTTTGAACTTTCTGAATTTTTATTATTTTTTTTTTAATGAATATTTTCAATCCGTAGTTGGTTGAATCCATGGATCCGGAACTCTTGGATATGAAGAGACAACTGAATTTAACATTTTTTCTAGCCCACTATGACTATTTCTGCTGCTTATCAGTGTATGTTACTACACTGACGGTTTTTCAAAATATAAATTTAAATAAACGTGTTGCATTGATAGGTTTAAAAAAGGTTACATATATTATTATCATTATCATTATCAAGCCCACTTATTCTAGTTCTGGGCTCAAGAAGGCCAGACTGTATCCTGGACAGCACTGCGTGCAAGACAGGAACCAAAGCTGGACAGACCAAAGTTTATCACATGATACAAGTTAATTTTTTATGTGTGCAGGAGGAGAGAATTGCTCAGTAAATTAAATATGTTTACTTACTGTTAATGTTTGAGTGCAAAATTGGGACAGAGTAATTGTAATTTTGTAGCATTCACTTCATGGCAACCCAATGGTAATCAGCCTGCTTTTCCATATGCCAAATAAAGCTCACCTTTGGAGAAGGGTTAAAAACAGTTGCTGTAGGAAAAATAAAGTATGATTATAGTATATTTAGCTTTTATCTGTAAAACCTCTTGCATCTATAAGAAAAGAGAAACTAAGGGTAAAGCTCTGCCAAATTCTGTAGCACCCACATCCAGATAATTTCATTTTCATTCCCAGAGAACTGATTGGGATTTAATAGAGTTTCACCTCCTAGTGACACATTGATATGCACACACTAGACCTTTGTATTGTGTGGCTGTAACTCTCTTATTGCAATGTTTTGTGCCTTTGCCTGCCATGCACCTTTGCCCTCATGCAATCTGGAGCAGACCATGCACCATTATAATATTAAAAACTCGACCAGCTTATATAATCTTGCATAAACTGCATATTTTAGTTTAATCACAGAGTGTTAATTAACCATAATCTTTGTGCAGGCAGGCTGTAAAAGGGAACTGGTTTCTACTAAATCATGATATAAAGGAAAAAAAATATAATGCAAATAAATTATATATATCAGTAATCAAAGTGAGTGATGCTGGATTTCGTCTGTGTTGTGAGGCTTAATTAAATTACAACATTTAGTCCTAAAACTTAATTTTTGGTTGACACAAAGTGATCAGGTAGATCTTCTTCTGGCTTTTTCCCTTTGGCTACATAGGAGCAAAGGCAAATGTGAGTGGGTTGAGAGTGTTTGTGTCTTGGCAGTAAGTGTTACTGATAAACTTCAGAGGCTGGCTGTAAGTAAACAATTAGCCAACTTTGTATTTGTTCAAAGTAAATAAAAGTGGGTTTCCCAGTAAAGAAGGAAGCCAAAGATTACTAGTTAACTCGAGTACATTGAGTACAAGCCAGTGAGCATGGATGGTAGGAGAAGAGATAAAGAGTACATTTAAAAAGAAGGATATTTAAACAGTTAAAGCATTTATATTTATGTTGGGTTGAAAAACATAACAGGCAAAGAGTTTCCTAGGGAAACAGACAGGCTTAAGGGAAAGTCTAGTATGAATAAATAAGCAACTTAAAATGAGACCACAGCAGAAGGCAGAAAGCATTTTATAGTGAGACCACCTTAAAAAGATAATTCAGGGGCTTAGAGAGGGCCAGTAAGTATTAAGCTGGTGGTGTAATTTGTTAAACACATAAAATGTATTCAGTTGTGAAAGGTCTTAACTGTTATCGAAAAACAAATTTTAATCATGAGGCCAGCACAATGCAAGTCCTACCACATTCTGAACTCGAGAAGAGGGTAGTCAGCATGTGGTATTGTAAAGAATGGGTGGATTTGTCCCAAATATTCTTTTGGGAGATATTGTGCACCTCCAAAATGGAGCGGGAAGATACTTAAGATAAGAGAAATGGGTCACGTTCAGACACAAGCACAAGATAAACACTGCACATTCTCCAGGGGAATTAACCACAGAGTTTCAGGTTTCCCACCATTATCAGGACCTTGTGGAGTTGAACGGTGTTTCCAATGACTCTGTGGTGATAGGTAGGGATGGAATGTCCCAATATGTCATCTCTCAACCAGTCCTCAGAAAGAGAGAAGTAGTTATAGTGGGGGACTTGATCATTAAGTGGATTGAAATGCAGGTTTGCTCCATAGAACAAGAGAGTTTCGTTGAGTGTGTTGCCTTATGGGTGCTCAGGTAGGCGTACTCCCTGGAATGCTGGATAAGCTCTTGGCCAGAGTGAGGGTGGACCCAGTTGTCATTGCTAAAACAAATGACATATGTAAGGGCAGGTGGTCAGGTCTTCAATCAAAATTTAAGGAATTAAGTGCCAAGCTGAGCAGCAGAATGGACAAGGCGGTCTTCTCTGAAGTCCTGTCTGTGCCATGAGTTAGTCCAGGTAAGATTGTGGAGATTAGAAGTTATAATACGTGGCTCAGATCTTGGTGTCAGATATAGGGTCTAGGTTTATGGAGCACTAAGACTCCTGGAACAAATGGGACCTGTTCTGCTGTGACGTCTTATGTGTGAACAGAAGTGGTACATTGGGGATGTGTATTAGTAGGTCAATTAAGGATTGTTAAAAATAGGGAGTCATGAGAAAGAATTTTATGACATGCCAGGTTTAGAACTTCCCATGAAGGGACGAACAATAATATAATCAAATACACATAGAAACCTAATTTCCAACACAAATTTAAAGTGCTAAAGTAGAATAATTAATACATTAAATATTATTTTCCTTAATGCTAGGAGTATTAAGAATTAAAATAAATGAGTTGGAATTACATGTAGCTCCATAGAACTTTTACATAATAGGAATAACAAAACTTGACTAATTAATATAGTTGGACAGGAGTGTAACATAAATGGGTACATATTATTTAGAGAAGACAGGAAAACCCAAAAAGGGGCAGAAGTCACCTTTTATGTAAAATTGTATGTAAATGCAAGGTTTCTTCAGTTAGAGGGTGAAACATGGCTTAGTGAGAATGTTTGGATTGGACTAAGGCCTCATATTCAGTGTTAGAGACCCTGTTTTTGCAGGAGCAGAGACAATTACTATATTTCAGTTTGAAAGGAGCCACAAACTTTTCTTATACTCAGTTGTTTTCAAGTAACTAGTAAATAATTGCAAACAAACATTTAAGAATTTCCTTTTTCATTTATTAGCTGTTTTGTGATGCAGGCACAGTTTATTCACGGGTATGTCCAGTGTTTTGGATTTGGTCTGCTCACAAACTCTTCTGACTGCACCTTAGGCATCTGGCATTGTCTTGATGATTCAGCCCATTTGCCAAGAATTGCAGGGTGCAGCATTTCCTACTATTAAAACAATATCCCCAGGTTCAAAATTTCTTCTTGATGTAAACCATTTTTGATGTTCTTGAAGTATTGGCAAATACCCTTTAGACCATCTTTTTCAGAACAAATCAGCCGTGTATTAGACTTGCTTCCAGCGTCTTCGAGTATACTGGAAAAGAGTCCAGGAGGCATGTTGGGCTGTGTTTTCAGTAACAGTAAGTGATTGGGTATCAGAGCTTTTAAATTGTTTAGGTCAATTGATGCCTTTGTTAGGGGTCTATTATTGATGATCGATTCAGTTTCACACATTACTGTTTGGAGACTTTCATCGTCAAGTGTTTGTTGGTTAAGAATTAAGTGTATAATCTTTCTTATGCTTCTGATTTATCTTTCCCATTCACCACCTTGGTGAGAGGCTGATGGTGGATTGAAAATCTATTTGACTTCTTTCTTCATTATGGCATTGCAAATTATTCTTGTTCAAGGTTTTAACTGCTTCATATAGCTCTCTTTTAACTCTAATATGGTTTGTTCCATCATGAATTTTTAACTTGCCCTCTTCTACAAATGAATCTACGTATGGTGTTGATACAAGAGTCGGTGTCTAAGCTGTGTGTAATCTCTATGTGTACAGCTCTGATGGTTAGAGAGGTGAAAGTTACTCCATACGTCTTGATTAGACTTTGCCCTCTTTTAACCTAAAAGGGTCTAAAATAATCAACTCCAACACTGGAGCAAAGTGGTTGGTCAGGCAACTACTGATCATCTGGCAAATCCGCCATTTTTTGCTCACCACTTTCATATTATATCTTCTGATTGTTGCACTCTCTGGAATGATTTTTTTCCAATAGCTGAGTTAGCTTGACTTATCCAATATTTCTGGCACAACTGTGCAAACATATAATTGCGCTCACAATGTCCATTTTCTTTGTGGATATGCTGCAATATAAGAGAGGCAACATGTTAAAATCTGTGGAGAATTGCTGGGTGTTTAGCTTCTTCTAGCATAGCAGCTTTGTTGAGTCTGCCTCCGACTCTCAGTATTCCATTTTGTATGCTTGGATCCAGTTTAAAGAATTGGCTGTTCCTTTTTACACATACATTTTTGTTTAAAGCCATTATTTCTTTTGGAAATAGCTGACTGAGGCAGATAAGCTCTGATTCAGCTTTAGCCAAGTCTTCTGAAGAAATCGGATTTGGTTTCAATGTTAGCTTGTACATTTTCATGGGCTCTGTGATGAGCATTTTTTGTTTTTTCTGGGTTACTTTTAGATTGATTGACTTCAAGCTAAAATGACTTTCTTTTTTTAAGGGTAGCAGTACAGTATATCTTTAAACTTAAGAAACCATGCCACAGCTTTCTTTAAGCATAGCCATTCTGAAAAGTAGGTGATGAGCTTATTTACCGGTTTAGTAATCTCTTCTACTCTTGTCGTATTAACTACACAGGTTTTAATATCTGGATCCTCTTCAGTGAGTGAATCATTCAGTTGATCTGATCTTTCTGACTACTCATGTTCTGTCTTCAGTAAGAGAATTGGGCCTTGTGATTATGTTGTGCTTTTGAGAAAGCTTTCTATACTTAATCCTCTTGACATTTGATCTGCTGGATTTAGGGTGGATGTAACATACTTCCATTGTGAAGGTCATGGATCAAGCATTTTCATTTGAAATGAACTATAGCACTGTGGTACTGTCAGTCCAAAATGCATATGCTTGTAAGAGTATTTGCTGTTTGACTTTTAGCATCTTATCTATTTTGACTGCTACAACAGCTGCTGTTAGCTCCAGTCTTGGAATGATGACATGCTTCCATGGTACCACTTTTGATTTCCTCATTAAGAATGAACAATATTTTTTGCCTTTTTCATGGAGAAGAGAAAATATGTGACACTGCCACATCCATCCATTTGCTCATACAGTTGTACTTTTAAATGTTCAAATGGTCAAAAAACCATATGTCAATTTGCTATTTGTACACTTGTGTAACAGTCCATGCTAGCAATAAGACTATTTCTTAATTAACTTAACACTCTGTTATACAAATATGCAAGCAGGTCCTCCAACCTGCAGGGAAAATTGGTGGCAGGATTGGCACTCCAGCCAATTAGAAAGAAAAAAAAAGTCACACTATTGCAGTGTGGTGCTGAGGTGTCACCCGTTGCACGGCTACATTCGGGTCCCAATCCTGGTGGCTTGTTGTGTGGTGGGTGTGGCAATGCACTGTAATCAGCACATACTCCCAACCTCTCCTTTTTATACAGATATAGCAAAGAAAGTCCTATTTCATAACAAATTACAGGGGGTAAAAGACTATGCCTTATTCTAAGTAACTATAAGAGACTGATATTCTGTTATTGAAATTAACCAATTTTAAAACATTAAACATTCTAAGATTGGCTCTTAATGCAGAAAATAGTTTAAATTTCTGTTTTGTTTTTTTTTTGTAAATAATATTGAATAGGCAAGTTTAGTGGGGGCTGTTATAGTCATGGGTGACTTGCCTACCCAGATGATAACTGAGCTACCCTTACAAATAGCAGAGGCCAAGAGTTTTCAGTTGTAACCAGTGACTATTGTATAACACAGTATGTTTAACACTAGAATCCCTGAAGCCTATGAAAAAACTTGTAATCACGGTCCACCTTACATTCCTTCACACCTCTACCATCAGCGTCTTTTGTTATGTAAATGTGTTGATCAGCACAAGCAGCAAGCAGACTGCCGTCCCATCCCCCCACCGACAGAGCTAAACTCATGTAAAAAGCTCTCCCAGTTCAAGCCTTTTTTTATCTCGGTGTGATATGTCTGGAGTTGTATAGGGTAAATAATATATCGTTATTTGGAACACATGCATTTCATGTGTGTTTCATGTCTACAGCTATCTATGCAAGTGTAGGATGACAGGAATTACAAGAAATGTTAAACACATACCTAAAACACAATTTTTTTTTTATACATGAAGTGTATAATGTGTCCAAATATCAAAAAAACACTTTCACAAAAGGTACACGTATAACAAAACAAGTGCGCTTTTATTCAAGTATATAACCAAAGAAAAAGAAATCGGGTTACGTTAGCTTGCTGACACGACCGCTTTAATGGTACAGCGGTAAGAACTGCTGACTCATAATCAAGAGGTTGTGGGTTTGATCCTGGCCGCTTCCCAGAATTAATGTTTTGAGTAGTGAGCTGCTCTTATTGTTACTATCATACAATAAAAACATACATTTGAATTGAGTCTGCAACAGCTGGTGTAAATTTATGGTATTTGTAAAGGGTAGCATTTTTTTTTATTCAGTTCTATTCTCTTAGTCCCGTTCACGCACCCCCGATCTGACACTGCTGTTTTCAAATAAACACTTGTTATAGCAGAGGTGATCTCAGATGAGGATGAGCAAGGCATGCCGAGCTCACCAAAGTATTGTGCAACGTTTTGTTTGTGATTATGTTTTGTGATGGTCTTTATATAAAAAAAATATTTATATGTTACTTATATAAAAGCCACTTCAAATGTTATTTACCTTGATTTATTTACCTATCTTCCTGCAGCGAAAAGTCACAAGTAGACTGTAGAGCTTTCTGTTTTTATATATAGTGTTTTATATAGTATACCTGTATGTGTAATGCCACTAAAAGTGTGGCTGAAGCTGTAGACTCTTCATTACGTGAGCTACTCTCCACGGTAGTGTTTGGATCTGACGGTGTATGTGCCCAAAAAAAGACGTCTGACTGCATTCTCGTACCATTGCTCACGTAGTGAAGTTTCAGCATGGCACTATCACATCTTCATTATATTACTCCTTTGCACACAAAACCATTTAATATGAAGTCCCATTCCTGTAAATATCCCTGATCAGAATTAGAGGAGCTAAAGGCAGTTTAAAACCTGTGATCTTGGTACAAAATTGTGGGACAATCATGGACATGTTATTAGAAAGGACATTTCCAGGGATTTCTAGGAATATGTAAATGACATGTTACTTAGTATAGAGATTGTTTTTGCACTACATTCAGTCTTTTATCAGGCACTTACCGTCTTTATTAGTTGGTGTAGTCACATACAGTACAGGCCAAAAGTTTGGACACACCTCCTCATTCAATGTGTTTTCTTTATTTTCATGACTGAAGGCATCAAAACTATGAATGAACACATGTGGGGTTATGTACTTAACAAAAAAAGGTGAAATAACTGAAAACATGTTTTATATTCTAGTTTCTTCAAAATAGCCACCCTTTGCTCTGATTACTGCTTTGCACACTCTTGGCATTCTCTCGATGAGCTTCAACAGGTAGTCACCTGAAATGGTTTTCACTTCACAGGTGTGCATTATCAGGGTTATTTAGTGGAATTTCTTGCTTTATCAATGGGGTTGGGACCAGCAGTTGTGTTGTGCAGAAGTCAGGTTAGTTGGACGATCATTTATTTTTCAACAGGACAATGACCCCAAACACACCTCCGGGCTATTTGACCAAGAAGGAGAGTGATGGAGTGCTGTAAATGGTCATGAAAATAAAGAAAACACATTGAATGAGGAGGTGTGTCCAAACTTTTGGCCTGTACTGTATGTCTTTCAACATTTTTAGAATGTGCCATGAGAATGCAGTTATATAAGCAGACATGGGGAAATAGTCCTTCTCGATTTTTCAAAGTCTAAACATAAACAAAGTACAAACCAAATAAAGAAACAACAAATCCCATAAGAGTGCAGGTTTTTCATTAGAAACAGACTCAAAATTAAATATGCCCAATGTAAGGGCACACGACTAATTTCTGTTACTTTAAAACTTGAAAACGTTTTTTCAGAGCAAAGCAGCAAAATCAATTTTTCTCATTTATGCAGCTGTCCTTTGAAGACCTGGTGACCAAAGCACATAGTTCATTTCATTAGAAAGGCGTTGCATAAGCCAATTGCCAAGGTCAGAGGAGATTCTTTGCCGCCTTAACACACACTCCCTATTGATCTTATGTGACAGGCTACAGTGGTATTGCTTTTTAAAAGAGAAAGTAGAGGCTATAATTTAACTTTGACAACTGGTATGGTCATCTGAATGAAAGGTCAGGTTTTTCCATTTTTGCTGGGCTTTGGCTCAGCCTTCAACAATCTCTAATAAAATTTCATTTGGTAGATTAAGAAATAGCAAAAACATTGGGAAACTAAGCATTTGAGTTGGTCATCCATTGTCCCAGATGCCTCTGTTCCTTTCAGACTTTTGTGCCATTATTCTTGTTTTACAATTTCCAGATGGTTACATTATTTTTATTATAAGTAACTGAAGGAATGTGTCTTTATGATGCCTGCTGTAAGATGGCTTATAATCAAAATCAAATTAAAGACAACATGATTTGTTGGGAAAAAAAAGCAAATATTGCCATTTAGCCTACTGAGCAGCAATTCTTTTACACTTAATGAATGCCAAAGTATAAAGCTTCCCATTCTACATATAGGACATAGTAAAACTATCTTTTAATTTGGTTCGAAAATTAAAGATTACTCTTCTTTAAACAATAAAATAAGAGTAACAAAAAAGGATGTTTTAAATTGTGCTCCTAAATTGGGAGTTCTTTCAATTTTACTATATGTTCTGGTTTTACGAAGTGGTTTGAGGTGATATGTCATATTTAAAGGAATGTGCTAGAAAGTCATTGCATTAAGGAAATGTTCTTAAAAATGTCTGTTTCTTACTATTATTTCCAAATTAACTTAACAAGAGTGTCTAAAAGGTCTGATGAAATCCTGATGGCTACTTGTTGGAAAAAGTAGCTTAGGGTGATTCTTTAGGTGCCATAGATTGTCTGAGCTGTGGAGATACCTTGTGAAAATGAAGTAGCCAATCATCAAGAATTACACAAAGTAAAATAAATAAACCTCCGATCCAGTAATGCCCAACACAGTCACAGGTTCAAATAATGGATGCTTAATCCACCTATCACTTTATACAAATAAGCACAGCCAATAATCGCACAAAGCCATGAAACTCTTTCTTTTCCTTTCACCTCCAATTGAATGTTGCCCACTGCCTTACCTCAGGGAGTTAGAATACTTTTTTGATGGACCCAAAACAGCTTCTGGTGAATATGGCATGATTTCTGGGTTGTTTGAGAACCAGTACAGTCCTCCCCCAACAGCTCCACGTTACGGTATCCAAGGACCCCCACTTCCAGACTCCAGTTCCCATGAACCCCTGCAAGTGTACAAGCTGGGACGCCTCTAGTAGACCACTGCCACCTAACGTATGGGGGATGGAACTGCTCCTGGCCTCTTGCTTCTGCTCATTCACCCCCTGGTACCTTCCAAATTGATAGGTGGTCATGCTGTCATCCAGCCGGGATGCCCTTCTGTCCTCTGTTTTGCTCACTATATATATATATATATATATATATACACACATATGTAAGTGTGGTGTAAAGAAAGATAACAAAGAGGTTTAGCATGCAGAATGCAATTAAAATATGAAATATTTAAAATATGGGACACTGAGAAGAGTGGAAGAGTTTAAGAAGAACCTGCAGGTTCCCAGGGAAAATATAAAACTAATGTAGAACTTAAGCCAATGCCACATTACACAACTTCTAGTCAAAGAGATTACATGACTAAAAATCGCAGGGTATGTCAAATTAGATGACCACCTAATGCCACTTTTCTGATATCCAGTGATGTGCAGCCCAATGGAGCAGGACCCCATGAAAAGGCTTTACAGATATGAGTTCAACCACAGTCTCTGTCCTTTATTCTTTTTTGTTTTCCTTTCAGTTGAGGTACACAAAACACAAGACATCAATCAGATAGACAAGTCTCTCTTGTTTGTCATGTCCAAAACACCTGTGTTACTTATTCCTTGTTGCTGAATTGTATATATACATCATGTTCTGGCTGAGCACTCATTGGTTGTCCTCTCTCATACACACACTTGCCCACCCTGTAAATTAAGACAAAATCAGACCAGTTTGATTTTGTCTGAGTAAGTCACAAAATGGTTGGACCGAGTCACTGGATAAGTCATTATGTGACTGGCCATAAAAGAAGCATGCCTTGACTGCTTCCAATTCTCAAAGATTATGTAAATGAAGCCTGCAACAGAACATCTCTGGGAATGTTGCATAATACAACCTGGCCCAGATGCCACAAATGATTCATTTGCAACACAGTTAATTTTTAAAAGAATTAAATGCAGGTATAGTAATTTAAATGAAAAGATCAAAAAAATTATTTTTCAGGCACAATTCAAACATTTTGATTGAATGATCTTCTTAAAGAGTCCTGTGGAAATAATTTCATAGAATATCAGTAACAAAGCGAAGCAATGCACAGAAAGCTCAGGTGTCTAACTGATTTAAGCAGAACAAGGTATTTCCCAAATGGGATAATAAAGCCAGTTTGGTAAAGACAGGGAAAGGGATGATGAAGTCATTGTGTTTTGAACAAATTTGAATTCTGAGAGCATCATTTTGTACCTGCTGCAGTTTAATAGCTTGCATATGAAGACCATTGAGTAGATACATTTCAGGATCACAGAGTGCTAGAGCATGTCATGAGAGCATCAGGCACAAGGTAGGATGGAGTCGCAGACCATTCCAGGGCACATTCACATAATCAACCGTTGACTCAAGCAATGTACTTTTGATATTAATTAACCTCATAGTGTAAAATCTATCAGTAGAGAAATAAAGTAATATTGTAGATAGGTAATAAATACGTGCTAACATTTTATATACTGGTCTCAATCCTGACAACAAAACTTAATGTTGTTCCTGTGTAATCCTAATCCTGGAGCTCATCCAGTCTTAGGTAGGCAATGCAGGATCTGGGGACTGTGATTCCCAAGCAATATAAACTCAGTGCAGCTGCACCATTTCCATAATGAGATGCATCTCGCCTGAGAGAGCAGGATACTCTAACCTCCATTGTCTATGCCTTTGAAACTTTGAACCTCCTATGGGTATCCTGGTCTTTAAATTTCCTCCCATCTTAAAGTGGCATTAGGAACCTATTAGTATGCTACAAATCTTCTACTGCTTAGGTACTGTGTGTGCAATTTATCTTCAGTAAGACGTTTATTGACTCATGTAGGATGAAACTAAAAACTTACAAAAAAATAAAGAGTTAAAATTATGGTGATATGGTCCTCTCCAACAACTTCTGTGACATTTTGGATACAGTTTAACTTAAGAGAATTATGTAGACTCTTTGCCCATCCTGGAGCATAGGCAATCAATAACCGTTCGTCACTGTCCCTGTCTTGTGCTGCTGCCGCCATCAGTTGCCTCATAACAAGCCCAAATCTTTGACATTTGTGCCTTGATCTCTGTACCAAGTGTTTCTAATCTGCCCTCACTTACACTTCCCTTGTGGGTTCCAAGTTATTGGTTGTCTTGTCTTATAGATTTCTCAGGGTATAAGCAAGCCAACCCCATCTTCTCATCAGGATCTCCCCCTCTATAGGGTACTGCTGGGCATTCTGCCACAACTTCACACTGCTGATGGTATTTTCTCAGTAAATCCACAGAATGTAGTGTAGACAATAATTGATGAAGGTCTGGGTTTTCCTTAAAGTAGCCTTTGTTGTTTTTCATGTCTGTGCTCCATATAACAGCACAGACTTCTACTAAGGGTCCTTCCTGAAGCCAGACTTGCTCTTCACAGTCAGCATTGATCTTCATGGATGTAAACCCCACCTGGGCTGAAATAGATATTTTGGGACAGGTTATGGGACAGAAGTGCAATATTGTCAGAAGAGTCCAGGTCATCAAGCTGACTCCACCATGTCCACTAGATACCATTTTTCATGTGTCACTATCTTAATTATCCAGTCAATGGCAAGCAAAAGCAAAAACCGTGACAGAAAGCACTACTGTGCTACTCCTCTCCTGATCTTGAAACTCTCTGTCTGGCATCTTCCATTTACAACTAACTCAGCAAGTCACTCTTTTGGACAAATTTCTGATCAGGTTCATGATCTTTTGGGGGACCCTATATTGATGAAGAAGCTTCTACAACATATCTCCATCTAGACTGCCAAATGCTCTGTCTAATAATCTACAAATCATACATAGAGCGAGGAGTTCCACTTGATCGATTATTTGACAATAATCTGCACAGTGACAATTTACTCCATTTAATACCTAATATTTTTTGTTATTTTTTTTATAGAGTATCTATTGTAATTGTTACAGTTGTGATCAATTAGATTCTTAATTATTTTCATTGCTATTTTCTGTTCAGGCTATTTGCTTGTTTAGGTTTAGTCATCCTTTTTTCACTTTTGTTTACTGCATGTCTGATCTGGATAAGGGGGTTAGTAAATCAATTAGTGGAATTCTTTCCGTATTATTATATAAATCATATTAAAAAAGTGAATCTAAGGATCATTCAAAATAAAATAATCTATTCTAATAAACATAATATGCATTAGGGTTTGAGATTCTGTTCATTAACATTTTTTTGTAGTTCAAATAATCTTAAACACATCTTCAATCACTGAAAAAAACATTCTAAACTTTAAATCAGGTTCATTTATTTATCTATTCAGTTTATCTGCATGCTTTTTACTCTGCATACTTGTGGGACTCCAAGAGTTATCTAGCCACCACTGCAGTGGGCTCTGTTCTTTAAAATGGTCTCACAGAAACATGGAATTCATCAACTCAGAAACAAATTAGGGGAACCACAATAAGAAACTCCTAGAGATTCAGATTTTGACAGTTTAATAGTCAGAAAGGGGAGGATGCCTCAGAATCAGTAATGTAAGAACTTGGCCTTGTATATAATTAATAGCAGGATAACAGAAGATTCCCTGGCCTAAAATACATTTAACACATCACTTGGTTATGTTATTAAAGATATGGACTAAAGGACATTTGCTGCATTTATGTTTAAAAGGACACCCATTGCCAAACGATTCTTCACAATGTAGAACCAAGATGTCAAAAAGCTACAAATCCTGATAACCTTAAATCTGTATGTTTTATAGACTAGGTACAAGTGCAGAGAGAGAAAAACTAAGTCAATTTTCTGTCCAGTTGAAAATAAAAGTATCTACATAATCTTCATGAAATTTTAAATTTAAGTTGAGATCAAAATTCTTTATAATTTCAATCTGTTAAACAGGCTTTAAAACTGTTGCTGTATGTACCGTTAAGTGTTATGGAGAGCTGCCAGAACCTATTGTGGCTTCTACATTTCACAAAACTCAAAATTGGATCACACAACATACTCAAACTTACTTTTAACAGACCAATTTGTGTCTGTCATTCAACCTAACAAATGTGTTTGGGGTAAACCCAGAGCATCACCTAAAAAATAAAAGATGGATAGGCCTACTGGGAAAATGTGCAGATTAGATATACAAGGACCAGACCAAAAGCAAGTATTATAGGACAGCAATATTTATCCAGATCCAACGTTGTTTAATAAAAAAAGAAAACTGAAAAACTCCAAGCACTGGAGCTTACAGAGCCAACAATATCATCACTGACATTTTTATACATTTATACATCTGGAACCAACAGCTAATAATATTCAGAGATGAAATCTGAAACAAAATGTAGGCCTCACATCTGTGTGAGCTGTAACCTTGGATAGCTCTTCTGTAGCATTTCAGCTTTTGAATACCTGCCCGGGAGTACACTCCCAAACAGTCATGTCCAACTCTGTTTTCATAGTAAACATCCAGCCAATTCTTAATTCATAGCAACATGAACACAATGAGCATGTCTGATTCCTTTCTTTAGAGAGAAGATATATGAACTACTGACTGTCTTATAATTACAAAATTATCACACTCTCATCTCATTACACTCTTCTCAATGACAAGATTCAGAAACTTTGTCATTTGATAAAAATCAACAGAACAAAAATGAAACATCAAAAATAATTAAATGAGAACAAATTGCATAGCTCTATGTGTTGCTTTGTGTTTTAAAAAAGTAAAACATTGAAATGGGTTACTCTAAAGAAGCACAATTTCCTAGTACAGATAATACAAAAGTGATCTGCTTATTTGCTAAGTCAACCTAATTTCATGGCCAGTACAAGGCAGGGCATAACTGTAAATGTGAAGCCAATTTATTGCACAGCATCACTTTAAAAGGAATAAAACTGTAGACCATAAAACAAAATCATAAGAGATAAAAGGAAAACAAAGGTTTCAAAGGGCAAAGGTCGACGCAGGATTCCAATTGCCAAAGAATTTATTGCCAGTGCAAGAATAAATAAAAATGATAAAACCATATAGGGTCAGCTGCAGTGTACCTGAGATAGTTCCCTACTATTAGTGGATTAAGACCAGACTATATAGTATGATACTAACAGGAGATGACCCTCGGGTATAAGTGCTGTCTTAGCGGATCAAGATCAATACCAATTTTAACTAATAAACGGCTAGTCTTGTGTTTTTCTTCAGTTTTGAGCTTGATTATCCATTAACAGCAGCATATCAGCAATTACTGCCTCTCCTTCTCTTTGTTAACAACTTGCAGCTACTTATTCATCTCTATTTAAAGGGACAGAGCACAGGGGAAAAAATACATCCTCATGTAAACTTAATAAAAAGTTGTAGTTGTTAAACTACTTTAGATCAAAATTTATGTCTCTGTCATTATTTGTAATTGTTATTCACTATGAGTGTATGACAAGCTTTGAAATCTGTTAAAGTATATAGAATGTAATGACTTCGAGAGGTGCACGTCAGTAAAATTGTATCTAAAACATAATTGTCTCTGTGTGACTCATATAGCAATTACATAGATAATACAATAACAGAAGAATTGATGCTTATTATTTATTATGCACCCAGCTGTTCCTAATAGCCAAAATCATCTGCTAGTAACTGAAGTATATAAAATACTGTACTTGGTCAGATGCCAGAGAATATTCCTAAAGATTGTCTCATTGTAGCACAAACTTCACAATAGAGCATGAGCTCTGTATAATGTATATTGTGAGAGATCTCCCATCAGATTTGGAGGACACCCGCAAAACCAAAAATTCTAATGTGTTTTTTTTTATAATATTTATTTTTTTCTTGAGCTTTGTAATTATGGATTTTACTACAATTGTGTGTATAATTGTATGTGACAAATAAAATTTGGTTTGGTTTGACACCTCCACAACATTCCAGAGGAATACAGCATGGAAGAAAATAGCAGGATCTTTGAATGTGCTCTTTACAAACTGGCAGCCAAGTTGTTTCTTACATAAGGACACCTACTCTGCATCTTTTGTCTGAAGATTAATGGCTAAATGTATGTTGATTTGTATTTTTCGTTTTCTTGTATTCCACAATATAAAGATATACATCCATCACTTGTTTTTTTTTTTCTATGGTATTGAGTTATGTATGTTTGGTTCCGTATCACATCACTCTATACTTCAGTCCAGATAAAAATATAAATTATGGTGTCCATATTTTTGTTCAGTGGTTTGAGTGCTTTTTCATGTCTGTAACAGTCTGTCTGAGTGTGGAGATCATATTGTAAAATTAACTACTGTTAAACCTACTCACAAGGTGGTCTAAGTTGGTAGGTAACTTTGTTCTCATTCTCCAGCACCATGAGGCACAATGCAACTGCACTTAGTCTTTGTCTTAGTTTGCTGCTAGTCCACAACTCAGGGCCACACTGTGACTGTGCTAAACCCAAATGTTAGTTCTGTTACCAGTCTTGTGCTAAGACCATGTCAGCCAAGAATCATTCCCAGCTCATTGTACACTGTGACTGAACCATAGTGTTCCGGAGCCCGAAAGTCTTTTCGAGTAATGCAAAGCATGCCAAGTATTTTGCAATAATCTAGAAACTTACATACACAAATACCAGCACTGCCATGCTTTATACGCAAAATTTGGTGACATTATGCTTCAAAAGACATAATTGCTAAACCTTGAACACAAAAATGTAGATATTGACTCTGCCTTACCAAAGTCAGGCAGAATTACTGCAAAGACTTTTTAAGAATTCTCTAATGTAAATGACAAGGAAAATGCAACATAATGTTAGGAGTAGAAAAATTAGAATCAAATTATCAGACTAGACTCCTAACGTGAAAATGAGTGCCACAGATTGAGGGGCCGTGAGTGCTGCAGAATTTTAGTTAGTTTATGTACCCACCAATCCATTTTCTCAGTGCTTAGTTCAATGCAACGGCTTCCTTTACCAGATGCTTTGCACCAACCCTATCTAGTGTGATGGAAGTCCAATGCAAAGCACATTAACCTACAATGGCACAATTTAGAGCCACCAACTATCCTGGTGTGGATGTCTTTAAGATGTGGCAAACAACGCACACAAACTTAACTAAGTCATGAAAGAGCTTAAAACGGAATAACTGTACTTATCTATCTGCAATCATCATTGTTTAATTTATAATCAATATTTCAGCAATAAAAAGGATTTGTGATGTAAATACAGCTGTTTTTGAAAACATACTTAAATCTAATTACAAGAACAAGTGCATTTCAAAATGGTCAGACAGTACCTTGTTATGGGTAAAACAGTAGTTTAGGCTATGCCCTTTTCATTTTATTACCTATATTTACTCATTTTTTTTCTACAATCTGCATTTTGTATCTTGCCCCCCATATTGCTAACAAGTATGAAAAGTCTTCTGATGGGAGTAACCCTCTGAATCCATTCACTTATTTTACAGTCACGTCCACACTGCAGATTTAATCTTTCCTGAAGGCACTGTATCACAGAAGCAGAAATCATTGCAGAACAATACACAAAAATAAAGTAAAGCTTGTGAAAACAGACATGTCATGAGAAGACTCAGAATTTGTTGAGGATGATCTTATAAGCTTTTGATTTTTTCATTCAGTGCTGTGGACAAGATCCCAGGAAGTTCCTCCTTCTCTCCTGTTGCTAAGGTGTCACAGCTCCATTTTTGACAGCTAGTTGTTCCCTTACTACCATTGCCCTGTCTCCATGCACTGTCTGTGGGCATCCAGTCTGGATTCTGCCAAGATCTTTTTCTAACATTTACATTTCATCAGTGCATATTTAGGCTTTTAATTGACTGCTAAAGCTGTGAAGCTATAGTGGAGCTTTGGATTCTGCTGTTTAAAGACCCTATTTTGTATAAATTAGGGCTACTTAAGCTACGGCCTGTGGGTCCTTAGGGATTATCATTTTGTCCCAGAAAGCATCTTCTAAAATGATGTATGGTATAGATTTTTTTATTGCCACAAACTTAAGCCATTTCAACTGCAATACTAAACTCCACTGCTGGTCCATGCTTATAATCTTTTTCTATTAATGTATGTAAAGGAATATGCCTAGCACATCATAAATTTACAAAAAGGAGTGGAACAGAAGGAATCATTGGGACACTTCAAAGTGACAATTTGTGGAAAATTAACAGGGGTGAAATGAAAGGCAGTTTGTCTAATTTGTAAAGAAAGTATGGCATTCTTGAAAGAGTGCAAAATTTGAAGAATACATGTATATGGAAATGTCAGATCCCAGGGAAGTAAAAGTAGGGTAACCAGAAGTCCTGCCTTGTATTCATTCAAGAGAACTTCATTACCATGATTAAGCTCAGCAATTAATTCAACAAAGTACAGTAGATATTAGGAAAGTGTTTGACACCTGTGCAGTTATTTGCCTTGTTTCTGAGTATTTCAATTTTTATTTTCTTTTTTGAAATATTATATTTTTCTGTGTGTTTTCAAAGGACACAAACATATTTTTGGTCACAGACATAGCATATTGCTGAGCAACATTGTGCACACTTACAGTTGTGCTTGAAAGTTTGTGAACCCTTTAGAATTTTCTATATTTCTAAATTCGATAATTTTCCTCAATAAATAAATGACCAAGTATAATATTTTTGTCTCATTTGTTTAACTGGTTTCTCTTTATCTACTTTTAGGACTTGAGTGAAAATATGATGATGTTTTAGATCATATTTATGCAGAAATATAGAAAATTCTAAAGGGTTCACAAACTTTCAAGCATAACTGTATACTGTTATGAATTGAGATTTGGAAACATTTTATGCATACATTATGGTTTAAATCAATTTTGATATTTTATGCCATTATTTCACAACACCATTTTGTCTGTTGTTTTATATGGGTTGCACTATTTAGATTAGGCTAGGCAAGGACGTTGAATATCTCTGGGTCCACGGTTCTTGAGGCTGATCCTCCAATTAGCTGTGAACCACCCAATCTCACTGAGATTGCACAGGTGGTGAACCAGCTGAGGTGGGGGGGGGGGGGGGGGGGAAGCTGCAGGGATATGTGGTATCTGGGGTGAACTTTTCCAGGTTGGTGGTAAGCCTATCCTCCTGGCATTGCAAGCAGTCTTTGCTTCCATTTGGAAGACTGGCATCATCCCAACTGACTGGAAAATGGGACTTGTTGTCCCTATCTGGAAAGGGAAGGGTGATCGCCTGGATTGCAGCAACTATAGGGGGATAACACTGCTCTCAGTGCTGGGTAAGGTCCTTGCTAGGGTTGTCCTCAATAGGATCCGTGATCACTTGCTTACCTACCAGCTACTGGAACAGTCTGGTTTTATGCCTAAGAAGTCAACCATCAACTGCATACTGGCACTGAGGGTTCTCATAGAGCGCAAACGCAAATATCAGCAGAGTTTCTTTGCAACCTTTGTCAATTTTCGCAAAGCGTTCAACTCAGTTGATCAAGCTGCCCTGTGGGACATCCTGAGGGTTCACGGGATCCCCTTGAGGTTGCTGGATATCATGGCTGGCCTGTACACTGGTACTGTGAGTGCTGTGCAGAGTGGAGGCAGAACCTCTATTTTTCCCAGTTGATTCTGGGGTTTGTCAGGGGTGTGTTCTTGCTCCTACTCTTTTCAATGCTTGTATGGACTGTGTGTTGGGCAAGGTCGTGGGGTCCAGCGGCTGTGGGGCATCTGTTGGTGAGGAAAGGTTCACGGATATTGACTTTGCTGACGATGCTATGATCTTCGCGAAGTTAATGGAGGCTCTGATCGGGGTGCTCGAGAGACTGAGTGAGGAGTCTGAGTGTCTGGGTTTGCGAGTGTCCTGGATAAAATCCAAGATCCAGGCCTTTAAAGACCTCTTGGGCACAGCTATCAGCAGTGTGTCTGTTTGCGGAGAGAGTGTTGACCTTGTTGAGAGGTTTACTTACCTTGGCAGACTTTTAGTGTGATGAACACCAACAAAGCACCCCACAGATCCCAGTTGAGCGATGAGCACCTCAGATCTGTTCTGAGAAATGCCACAACAAAACTAACACCAGACTTCGATGCATTGGCAAAAACTGGTGATCAACAACACTGTTCCCACTAAAAGTGAATGTAAATATTAACACTGTAATTCCTTTTTCATGTTTATGTTTGATATGTATGCATCTAGTGCTGACCCGGCCCATCTGTCAAATTTTAAAAGTCAATTTGGCCCCTGAGCCAAAAGGTTTGCCCATCCCTCAACTAATCTGTTCTATTTCCACTTTTCATATTATAATACCTTGTAATACATCGATTTGTGTTAGATTGGATTTGACTTTATGTCAATTTTTTTGTTAAAAATATATGGAAAAATACAAATAATTCTAAGTGGGTTTATGCAACCTTACATTAGTCAACAGATGTTAAAATATGTAAAATAATACAGTATATTGTAATGTGTAAAATTAAATAAAAGCGTAGAGATTAAAATAATATTGTCTTATTTACCTAGTGTTTGGTCCTGATAACTCCCAAGTTCCTCTGTGTGGCAGCATTGTTCGTCTGTGGTGTTTGCACATGCCAATTCCGTTTAAGCTTGTGTTTGTGGTATTCGCAGTGTCTCGTTTGTGTTGCATTTATGACTTTAATATTTTCTCCCATGGCTACAAAGAACGTTCCTTGCCTTAAGTGTCATGCTATATCATTAGAAGATGAGGTAAGCATGATAAAAAGTCATGAAAGGCGTGAAAAGATTGCCAAGTTTAGTTTTAGTCAGATAATGGTATCAATAATTGTGCATTACAAGGAGCACATTTTAGCCCATGTTAAGGGTCAAGCTCCAGGGATGGATTGGCAGACTCATCAGCATATTCCCATAACCCAGATGCCGATCCAGGAGAAACCGTTGTCTTTGTTTTTAGACCTCAAGAAAAGGTTCAAAGCTGAGTTCAAAGCAAATGCGAGATTGTTTATGATGTTTAAGCAGCGACAGGTTCTTCACCTCATCATGATCCAAGTGCATGATGAAACAGCAGCATCCGAATTTACTGGTACATTGGTGAAGCTTATTGCAGAAAATCGATTTGTTCCAGAATGTAGGTGAGACCGGAAAAAGATGCCAAACCATTCATTTATATCCAAGGAAGGAGAAGCCTATGCCAAGCTTCAAGGTTTCAAAAGGCTGTTTGATCCTTATGTTAGTTTGTACCAGCAGTGGAGAAGCATTGTAAAGAGAATTCCATTTATGATCCTTCTTAATTTAGACAATGCTCCTGGCCACTCGAAAAAAATCATCGACTTTCATCCCTATGTCACTGTCATTTACCTCCTTCCCAACACCACCTCCCTTCTGCAACTGATGGACCAGGGGATCATAGCCATATTCAGGTGCTACTACATGAGATGCACACTATACCAGGCTGTAACTGCAACACAACTAGATGATGGTGTCACTCTCTGTGACTTCTGGAAGGCAAACTACATTTACAACTCCGCAATGAATATAAACAGGACTTGGAATGAAGTTCTGAGCACAGGTATGAATGGCATTTGAAGAACCTTTGCCCTAAATTTGTTAAAAATGTCAAGGGCTTTGATGAGGTTAACAAGGACTTGGTGATGTTGAGCACTCAGCTGCAATTGGAGTTAGAGGATGAAGATTTCATTTCAGACAAGCAGCCCTTGACAAATGATGATTTGATGGAGCTACACAAATGCAGCACCAAGAAGAAGTAAAATCCAGAAGTACAGCCACATTTCTTCACTGTCAAGAAAATGCAGCAGGCCTTTGCGCACATCAAGAAAGGTCTCACATCTTTTGAAGAGATATATCCCAATGCTCGGTGCTTTACAAAGATTATGGGGATAATGTCACATTTTGGCTCTGTATTAGCTCATCCTAGATGAAAAGATGAGCCTGAGCCTTCAGGGGACTTCTCCAGTTTTTGCAGTACATTGATACTCAAGTTCAATCATCTATAAGTGATGAGAATCAGCCGTCAACATCTCCAACATCTTTAACCTCTTTAATGTAACCTCCTCTTCCATGTCATCCCCAACAAGCAAAAGTAAATCTTTTCTTCTTTAATTTGACATTAGTAAAGTTATACATTTAAGAGAAATTTTTATTTGGTGTTTATAGGGGAACTAAATAGTTTTTTAGGGGTTTTTCGTATTGTCATTTTTCAATTTAAATTGTGTCTTTTGGAACCAATTACTGACATTTTGTGAAGTATTACTGTAAAGATAACAAACCTAATGTCAATGCCATATTACTGTTACTATATAATTCTTGATATACAATTCTCTATGTTCTGTCCATGGTAAGTCTGTGGCAGCATTTAGCTTAAATGCACTCAGAATATACTAAATATTCTACTACAGCATTACACAGATCATTAATCACCATAATGTGGCAGGGATCACTGCTATGTGGATTGACAGATACATTTTTCATGTAACTTAGAACAAATGTGTGATTTCTTTTTTTTCTTTGCAATATAAAACATATTGGTAATCCTCTCAGTCATGCAATAGATTTAATATCCAATTTGTAGTGGAAAAAAGAGAAATGCAATAGCAACATCAACAGCAGTTCTGCCACATCGCAATGCTTAGTGTCCTGGTTGCCTTCCAAGGTGGTGGTGTCATCATTTCTTTACATTTAAAGTACATAGATTACCACCAGATGTGATGGTGTCATGTCACCCAGGGCAAACTCCTTCTTTGCATATACTGCTGCTTATTGGCTGGGCTGAACTTTTCAGGAGCTCAGTGTCACAGCCTTCTTGCTAAAGTGTGAAGATGTGAATATTCTAAAACAAGTTTTTTGTTGTTTACTTGTGTTCTTTCATTTTGTCATAATGATTTTTAGTTTGCTTTAATTTAGGGTCGCCTAGTTTATATACAGGACTTATAACTCCTTGAAAGTGTCCTTCCTCCTTATAGGATTGACAGTGTAATTTGCTGATATATGCTTTTATTTATTTTTAACCTTTTAGGACTTTTTTTGCCACTCTTTTCTTCTTGGCAAGCCTAATGCTTCCCAGCCACACCATCACTACACACATTCTTGTGTGTATAATATATAGTATATTCTTACATCCACTTGTTCCAGTTCATACTTGTAGCGAACCAGAGTCTATTTTAGCAACACTAAGGCATGAAGGGACCTTGGGAATACTCTCACACACATACAGATAATTATGTTTACAGTTTACAATTAATCGAAACAGCACCTCTTTTGGGATATGGGAGGAAACCCCAGCTTAAATGGGGGAGAATATACAAGGTCGATACAATCAAAATGAAGGATTAAAACCAAGAATACCGGATCTGTGAGGTGGGAACATCTGTCACTACTCTACCATGATTTACAAATGCTGTGTGTGTGTATATATATATATATATATATATATATATATATATATAAAATTTATTTATTTATTAATTTATTGTAAAAGAGCAAAAAGAACAAAAGGAAAAAGTTTAGGTTGGACAAGTACACCCCATTTAATATCCTGTTGAAAAAATGAAGAAAAATTTAAGTAGATTGAAGTCTTTATCAATACTGTGGCCCCTCTGCTGAGGTGTAGAAAAAGTGCTTTTTGAGGTGGAGTTCTATTTTCTTTAAAGGCAGGTACAAGAATCAACGGAGACTTCCAGGGAGGTGGCGGTTTACATAGTGTGACAGTTGGAAGATGAGAGGCTTGCGGCATTAGTACCAGAAGTGATGCCATCTTCTAGAGATTTTTCCTCCATTCTAAGGAAAGGCCAATACCATGTTAGTGGCAGTGGCTTGCCCTCTCTCTTTTCCCATTGTGTTTCTACAAACTAGTACCTATGAAACAATCCCTCATCTTGTGTATGTTAGCCTTGCACAGGAAAAAGACTACCAAGATTAAATGGAAAACCAGGAAATGAAACCCAAAAACTGTAGTAAGACAAATCAAAGCTAAAATTAAAAACAAGGAAATCTTAATTGCAAAACTAATATGCATGAAGAAAGTTTTTTATCTGATACACATAAACGTGGATAGTGATACATCCGATGATACAATGCCAACTGCATAATTTCTGAGACCACGTACTACAGCAGCTGTGTTATTGTGTCATGATGACGATAACACATTGCAACAAAAACACTGCAAAATAATTTCTAGTAACTCACAGCAATTTCTATGATAACAATACTCGCAGCACCTGGAAAAAACTCAAACTGGGAGGCAACCATTAATAAAAAAAGACAATAAGACATTGAAAAATATGTGAATGTACAGAATCATATATATCGTCATAGATAAACAACGAGCAATATAGTATTCACTTATCCACTCGTGTCAATTCTGAAGTGGCCAATCTGTGCAGCACACTTAGTTCAGCCCTGCAGGTGTAGCTCGTACCACCCGAACTAACAAAGCTCTATAACCTTCTGTCTCATGTGTGTGAGGAGGTGTTTGAGACTTCATCAAATGAACTGATTAGAGAAAACAAAAAAAAATACCCTGGTTTATTTGAGAAATAAAACCTTTAAAACATGTGCCTTGATTAATATAATATGAATAAAAGAAGATACTATAAAATAATATTGTTTAAAGAGAACTTTGTTTTTGGGAAATACATTTTTTTTGTAATATGAAATCACCACGGCATATCTGCATACCAAAAATAATGCCAAGCAAATCAACACTTAATCCAAATGGTGTGTTAATTTTGAAAACATGCAGAAGGGAAAGATGACCACAGTGTGAAAACAGAGGAATAAAAGAAAAAATGGCAAGATATACAATTCCTGAGGCTCCAATAGGGGTGTTTATCACATTCGTTGTCCTGTCTGTCTAGTGAAATAGCATGTCTATTTCCTCACCATCGAAAGTACCTCCATATGCCTTTTCAGGTATCTCTTCCCACCGACAACTTTCTGTTTCTTGTTTTCTCCCTAGGGCCTCGTCTTATTCTCCTGTCAGTGAGCCTTTTCCCAGCTCACATCAGAACACCTGTTGTAAGCTCACATAGGTACTTATTAAACAGTCTTTAAGCTTCTTTCCAGGTTTACTTACGGTTTAAGTAGTAGAATCATTTCTAGGGTCTCTGTGAAGTTATAGAGCCACCTTATCAGAGCACCTAATGTCCCAGTTTCCTAAGTCCTTTAGAAACCCTTAATGGGTGGTCTTCACACACATAACTTGCTATCTTCTAGAAAGGACTGTGCAGTTCTTCCGGACTTTTTTCTCTCTCTTTAGTGTCCTCTGAGAAATTACTTTTGATGTGCCATATGTACTGTATTTATACATTTTACTGCCTGATAAACCTTGGCATCCATTTCTGTCTTTCAGCTTCTGTCTCCATTGTTGGACTGTGTTGGGCTTTTCCTTTCCTTTTAACACTAGAATTACCAGAGCCTACGAAAAAACTTGTAGATCCGTCCCACCTTAAAACGCTTTGCACCTCTCTGTCAGCGTCTTTTGTCCTTTAAATATGTTGATAAGCAGCAAGCAGCAAGAAGTCTGCTATCACATCCCCCACCCCGCACAGTCTTCTCAGCTCAAATCTGTTTACCTGTGTGTCAGTTGCTTAGAATTGTATAGAGTTAGAAGTCAAGCAAAATGACACCTTTTATAAATACTATATTGTTATTTGGAACACTTGCGTTTCATGTGTGTTCCGTGTCTACAACGATCTATGCACAGTAAACACATCGTTAAAACAGAAACGTTTTTCATGTTTTAGTAATAATTGACAAAATGTAGACATGAAGTGTATAATGTGTGAAGCCTGAATTCCAAATATCAGAGAAACACTTTCACAAAAGATACAAGTATAACAGAACAAATGCTCTTTTTTCCAAGATTATAACCGAAGAAAATTAGGTTAGTGTTGCTTGTTGTCCTGACTTCTCGGGTAGTGTACTGGTTAGAGCTGCTGACTCCAATTCTGACTACATGCAGTTCCGGTCTCCTTATTACAAGAAAAACACAACAGTAGTAGAGAACTTCCAAGGAATCAGGACTTAGAGCAGTGTTTCTTAAGCTTTTTGTTTCTTGTGACCGAATCTTGCCCTTTGAGAATCGCTGTCAACAGCTATGTTGGGTGGATTCTTTTGGAGAATCACTGCAGACAGTCATATTGGAGCAAAGTTGATTGCATAAACTGCCCATGGTGACCCATCATAGATACTTTGCAAACTGTATATGCGATGTTTTACCATTGAATATAATAGTGAGTCACAGCTGTTCACAACCTAAAACGTGCAAAGGTGCTTAAAATAGTTTTAGAAACTTTGTATTATGACGGACTGAAGGAACTGAGTGATTATTTTGTGTTACCAATACTAATAAGAGGTTAAATGTTGTATAATATATAGTACTTAGAATTGTTGCCTTTTCTCTCAAGCGTTTGCAAATAAATTTTAGCAGTACAGAATGGCCAGTATGAGAGAATAATTTGGAAGTAACAATAGCAAAGTATTTTGGTATGCTTTCTACATTAAAATATAGCATCTATCTATAATGTTAATAAATGTCAGAAACCTGTTCAGGCATAACAGGAAACCAGGTAAAGTCAAGTGAACAATAAAGACAGGCATGTACTAGGAGAAAAATGATGCAATACACAAAATGCACAAGGAGATGGTTAACAGATCATCAGATCTCCTGTAACCAAGAAGGCTGGACAGTTGTCATACACACAAGAGATTTCAAGAGTAATTGATGACCATTAAAGATACAAGAATAACACGAGTGTGGTAGAACAGACTTTTAATTCTTTAAGTCATATGGATGTGAACCAACAAATCAATTAAAGTAAATGTGTGCATTAATCTGCACTTATGTAAATTCATTTGTTTATACGATAGACCTCTGCCCATATTTTTTGACCATTCTGATCATTCTGTAACAGACTACAGTGATGAATGCTCCCTCTTGAGCATTTGTTGTAAGAGTAAATAAAAGACACAATGGACAAGTGTTGTTCTACCTGGTTTCAGACTGTTTTTTTTTTTTATCAAACTTGACCTAGTAGAGGATAGGTTTCTTTCTTCAATTAACATATTTGATTTCTACCTCACCAGTGGAAAAGAAAAAAGAAAGTTCTTCTTAAAATGTTTCTGAATTTTCAGGTGCTTATTAGGTAATAAGATATAGACATAAAACATTTTTAGCTTTGTAGACGCTAATAGACATATATTCGGCATTGAATAACTCCATCTTCAGTGGGCTTCTTATAAGATCTGATGTGTAGAAAATATCCAACTTCTCTTTCATTTTTCATCGGCTACACTTCAGTTTCTCTGAATGTCTTTTTGGGTTATAGAAAATGAAACTGCCTGAGGCCATAAAAATGCTTTCAAGAAATAAATTATTGTGTAGCCTTGTTCAATCTGAAAAAGCAAACCTGAGAGTCTCAACAAATAGAAGTTAATGGAAAGAGCCCATTTTAAAGTGATCTAGTGTCAATAATAATTGGCAGCCCAGATCTTGTTTGTGTAGCTAAGCTCAAGCTGCACTGAGTTCTCAGATCCCAGGATAGAATTAGATTTCCAGTATAGGCGCATTTACTTGATCTGGTGAATTATTTTGTGCTTGCCAAGTATCTGATATAATCCCATAGTGCTTAAGAGTTTACATGTGCTTTTTAAACAGTTTTTCTTTACACACTTGTTTGATTTGTCAATTTTCTTAGAGCATTTTCTCTTTGTTATCCAGCAGTTGTATTATTTTTAAAGGCTGATTGAAAAATATTATCTTGGAATGCGCACAGTGATAGTCTGCCAAAAAATAAGAGGGCTATTGATTTGTTCTGTTGCTACAATATTGATTTTGTCACATTCTTGTGAGTGAGATGCCATATAACATACACGTTCTGTCGTCTAAGCGCCATTATCTGCCTAATTAAAATCCTAGGGCACTTTAATTATGGCATGTCATTTGACAAGAAATTTGTGTTGGTTTCCATCTGTGCCCTCTCAGCCTTAAATTCTGTTTTTTTTATGTGAATGTATTAATGATTTGCTTTCATTTAACAATTATGGCATTGTTCATAGCAAACTTTGTAATGCTCTTGACATTTATTGTAAATGGCCTGTAACTTTTGTTACAGTAAATATTTAATTGTTGGCTTTGATGTGTTTGCGATTATAGCCGCAGTTAATACTAAAGAGGAATTGTACTCCCATTTAAAGGTACATAGCACAAAGAAATTATTTCTTGAATGTTTCCCACAGGACAATGATGGTAAAAAAAGTACCAAAAACAGATAATGGATAGAAACCGTGATAGAGAATAAAGCACCACATATTAAATATAATATTCACATACAAGTATATAAAAAACATTGTAGCACCACGAAAGACATATGAGTAATATTAATAAATCTTATTTGATGTTTATGTGGAAGAATACTCATAATACTTGAGATACATGTTTAGAAGTACAGCTCATGAAGAATAATCAATATTTGGCGTATTCATCACAGTAAAAAATAACCTTACATACAAGGCCTGCCATGGAGATGAAGAATTGTTGGATATGTGTTTGTAAAATGGCATGCTTTGCTCTCTTTGTATGTGCTGAAAGTTTATCCATGGTAACTACTGGTAGTCCCTGGCACTCCAGTTATCTTCCAACCATGTACCAGGCTTGTTTAATAAAAGACAAATCCAATTAATGTGTGGGACGGGGAGCAAGTAGCTCATTATAGTCAACTAGAAACTGTTGGAGGTTTGTACCATATGTAGTTGAGCATTGCCCTGTTGGAGTTTGGCATCAGGGACCCTCTGCAGATAGGGAACTAGCCTCTGACACTTTCTGGCTAATCAAGGTATTGGCAATTTATGTGATGTGGAATTAGAACCAAATTGTGCCTTACACCGTAACACCTGGTGCTGGACCCGTATGGCACTACAAAATGCCTCCATGAGCTTTTTATCACAGAGCCCCCTACATAAAGAGACAGAAGGTCTATCATTTTGCAGTAAAATAAATTGGGACTTGTACGGAAGCACGATGTGATACCAGTCATCCTGTAATTCAGCAGTGAACGAAAGGACTCCCCTGCTATAGTGTTAAACAGTGCATCAAGGCACCCATTGACATATGACAGACACCAGCAGTTGGGCTAGGATCTGTGATGTAGCTGCTTCGTCCATCACGAGATGCCTGTCCTCCTATTTGTTTGTGCACGGGTTCACTTCAGTGTTTGGTCCCCTTTGGTGGGTTTGACCCTTCTGTACCCACTGATGTCAAACTCATCACTGTGCTAACATTCTGTAAAATATGAGCACCGATGCCCCAGAAGCATTATCCATCTTCCCCCATTCCCACAATTCTCCCTCACTCAAAGTCAGAGAGCTGGACAGAACGGCTGTCTTCCTCTTCACCATGTCATGTTTAGTCCCTAAGAGTACACATACTGTCAGCAGTCACTCACTGAGGTACCCTGCTGCCACGTTTTATAGCCAATATGGAAAAGACCAAGGGGTGTAGCCTGCACATGTCATTTACATATGTGCCACGCTTGTAATCTTTTTCACACTCTATGAACAGCTATCCATCCTGCAAGATTCAAACCAATATGACACATTGTTTCAATTTTAATGTCTAGTAGGATGATTGTAATATTGTGAGTTATGATAAAATCAAATATTTTACATTATAAACTCAATTATCTAATTGGTGACTTTTAGAAGCACTACTTGGGAAACTTGCAACATATTTTCACATAATTCACTCTTTGCTTTTATGAAAATGTTCTTCCATAACAGTTAAAAACACAATGGAAAAGAAACAAGCTGACCATATTTTTGGGCTTTTTCTTTAACACTAACAGAACTTATGCTTCCAGTTCAACTGTAGGAAAACTGCGAAGAATTTGACAGTTTAAAGTAGAACATTTCTCCAAGAGAACGGTGTAAAATTTTGCTTGAAAGGAGAGAAAAACATTGAAAAATCTAAAGACCTTTATTGCCATTGCTAAGGCAGTTCTCATGAATCTGTCAGAAACTGGTTGCACTTGTTGTCTCCTCCTTCCACCTGCTCCTTGCCCTAAACTCAACTGGTTAGTTTGTGTTGCCTAATGCCACAAACCATACAGCATTCCTTGGTGTAAGTGCTGTATTGTCATGGTAGGGCCCCAGGGTGACCCTATTCCCCTTTACGTTCTTTTATTGCACAAACATATAAAGAGTGCCCTAAATCGCAAAACTCTTATCACACTGTCAGAATTGACATCTTTTGCAGTTCATTTCTTCTTTCCTTCTTATCTGCAATCCCTGTCAATTAGAGATCCAGAACAGGCAGGAGAAAGAGCTACAGTATATGTTTATTAGGTATAAACCAAAAAAGAATAAAGTGTGAACACCATACAGCCTGGTACTGCTAGATGTTTAGTCTTTCCAGGTGGCCCATTTCTTTTGCTGCTTGAAGTGTCAGCAGTAATTTGATGCATTCTTATTTTGACTTTCCCCCTCCTTCTTTTTACTCTTTGATTAACTCTTTTACTGATCTTATGAAGCTAGACGAGACAATGCTGTCTTATTTAAAATTATATATCTTGTCTCTGAAAAGTGCTTTTAGTGCTTATAAACTTCTTCCATTAGAGTCACGAGGCTATAATGAAGTTTGCTTGTGTAACATAGAAACAGAGGTTATAAGAAGCACTCTTGTGCCATCATCCAAAGTTCCTAAAACTAAAATCATGTTTCCAAAATCAGCTGCTTTAGCTTGTGCTTCTGTCTTCATAAATGGGAGCCAATGTTACAGCATGCTTGTATAACTTAGAAACAGCTTTTGAATCCATGCCATTCAATCGATCCTTGCATTATGGCAGCAGTTCTACATTATACATTTGATTTAATTTCCTATCAACAAGCCAAGAACAATATAGCAGAGCTTATTACAGTTTCAATTTAAACTAACTATCAAAACATTCAGCTCATTTTTAAGCACACACTAAAGCATTAACAGACAAAGTTCATTTTCAGTAACCAAGTAACATAAGCCATTTTAACAGGAAATAATACATTTTTTGTAAAATAAAGTCTCTTTGGAAAGGTCCACTTTTTAAACATTGTAAGAAATGTTATTTTATTTTTGGAAAGGTTCTAGGGTCTCATTTATAACTTTTGGGTGGAATTGAGCGTAAAAGTATGCATACAGCATAAAAACAGGAAAATATACTGTATATGCCAAAAAAAAAAACATTTTATAAAGCCTGGCGTACGCATATTAGTGCTCAATTTACCCTCTGTAAACCACAATCATCTATAAATGTGTGTTCATGAATGCACCTTGAACCCCGAATGAACTACATTTGGACCGTGCCAATCAAACTCGCACATATGCAATCATGAAGCTGTAGACTGACATTGCCTTGAAGATGAGCCTTTTCTCTGATTCATCAAGCAGTGCAAGATAAAAATTCTAAATTAGAGGTATGCAAAGTGCCTTTATATGGTGGCCTAAGCACGAGTGTCACCAACAAGCATAAATACATTGAATGGCAACATATTACTGCTGATGTTAATAGAATGAAATGAACAATTTTTTAACGGCAGAGTGTGAGTGCAACAGGAGGAGGAAAAAAATGTTCATCTACGTTCTCTGATTCTGATCTGCAAATGGATTATGGATTATGTAGCATCATGCCAGAGCAGTCCTGGCTATATAGTCAGTCTCATTTTTGACCTCAAAGATGATTTGTATGTTATTGGATTGAAGCTGCTTATGGTTAACAAAAGCAATGTCGTTTTCACTATGCGCCATTATTGCGATATGTGACTTTATGTTAGGAAACCCAGACTTTGGTGCAAACTGTGTTTTTATATTGGCCTATAAACACATTTGAAACTAAATATAGCTCTTTGTCAGTCTGCATCCGGCAAAGAAGGCATGATGGAGCTGAAGCCTGGCTGAAATATTCCTGACATGTTGGTTGCCTCTAATAGGTGCCTAGTGGCAGAAAGCCAACCATTGTTGAAGCCTGGATATGAACAGGTAAAGCCCACAGTCTGTCATTCAAATGCTGAGTAGTTTAGAGAGAATGATTCTTTCAACCCTAAATCGTCTCATAAGACAATCATAATCAAGGTCTAAAAAATCATTCTGGTCCATAAAAGCTCGTTCCCTTCAATTATGACCATTTTCATAGTCCTGAGCCAGCACCAAACAAGCCATGCTGTGTAACCTTTATGCTATGAATAGACTATAGGGCTGACCTATTCAAATGGTGGCCTGTGGGCCACATGTGGCTGAGAAGCAACCTCTGAGTAGCCCAGCCCATGGTCCTAGCAGAAATGCAAAGAAAAAACAAGTAAACACATTTCGTAATGTTTCAGAGAATCCTACAAAAATTCCTACAGTAGTTCAGATCATGAATGCAACACTCCGCGTTAGCCTAGCAACATTGAACTCACAATGCAGCATGTTGTTGTAGTCTATGATACTGTGATGACCTGCTGAATAAGACGCACAGGAGCCACTTCTCCAGGGGAATCTGCAGAATGCCGACTGGCTATTTATTTGGTGTGCTGCGTTATAAACAGTGCTATTACCGCTCCTTGTTTAGGTCACTGGTCACCTCCAAAAAAAAAAAAAGGGTAGCCTTCTGCTTTTCTGCCACTTCCTGCTCTTTAACCATTCACTCCCTTCTCACCCTGATCCTTCACTCAACTCTCTCAAGAGAGGTGCCCTGAGCCCTAACAAAGTGTTTTCCCCCAAGACTCCCCTCTCCACAGCCCATGCAGTAGTGAGACATGTCACAATATCAACATAATGTGGGATGTGTAACAAAAGTTATTTAATACAAATATGCAACATTGGACCTCTTTAAATGGAACCAAAACAGAGTCTGTACATCATATTCATCACTTTTGAAATTGAATGCTTTTCATGTCAACACATATTAAAATAATAGCTCGGTGATAATAAATTATTATATGCTTGAGTTGTCATTTAACTTGTTTTTCTGAATTTCTTTACTTTTCCAAGGGTGTTGTCATAACTTGTTTGTATCGTTGAATTTCTCTACTTTACCAAGGGTGTTGTCATAACCCAATTGTTCTGAAAACTGATGGGTCAGAGTTGCCAAAAATATATACACATCCTCCCATTACGTTTTCTTTTATAAATCTTGACTTTGAGTGGAAAGTTGTGTACGCACATTTCTGGAATCGTTTTGTGCCTATGCAAGCTTCATAAATCTGACCTTTAGTCCTTTCTCCAACATGTACTAATACTTGTGATGCCACATTGAATTAATACTATCTTCACCAATTTGCATTAATATATTGTGCTCTTCCTTCATTTCAAATATTTTAAAGTCTGATATTTGAAATTTTAAATATTTTAATATTTGGTCATAGTATAAGTACAAATGTGTAGATAAAACCTTTTAAGCTTAAACAAACAAAATGAGACTCACCAATTTTTTATCTTACTGTAAAAATATGATAGAAATCTTGCACAGTAATCAAATACTATAAACACAATAGCTTTTTTTCATTAGTTTTAATTTTAGTCTGGCCCATTTATAAACCTCATTCATTTCCACCTCTAGCTTAAAGCACATCTCTGATGAATCATCTGATTTAGCATTTCTTCCTTTGTAGAAAATGCAAACAGTTCCAATATGCATGTATGAACTGAGAACGCCACAGTGATGCCACGGCCTATACTAGCAACTCATAGCCAGCATAGTCTAGATTCACTCGCCAGCCTGGCCGCTCTTGATATAGAGTCATGCTCATGCCATGTTTGTCTAAGTTTTCTCAAGGTTCACTAATTTGCTCAATGATGTATGTTAAATGAGCTGGCAGCTTTAAAAAAAACATAAAAGTGTGTGTATGTGTGAGTGAGAGAGAGAGAGAGTGCATGAATATACCTTGCTATTAATTGGTGTTCCAACCAGAGTTGCTCCTAGCTTTGTCTTTAATGCTGCTGGGATGAGTATATCCTCCAATGAAGAAAAGTCTGTAGAAAACTTAAGAATGTATTTGTGATTTAAAGCTCTCTCTGGTTTTTAATAAATAAAACCAACAAAATGTATATACATTAAAGACACCTTAAAGGTTTAACATTAATATATATTTTTATTTGTGCAGTATTCAACTATTATCAGTTTTATCTGTTTTATAATTGTGGAAGCAGAAACCAAATGTAGGCTCTGTAAATAAGAATTCTTACTTTTTAACAAATACATTTTAGTGTACTTTAATCTGTTAAAACCATAGGGAATGTGTCATACTTGTCCCTTAGTATCAAAGCTGAGGGCCTATCATGTAATTTAATGCACGTCAGTTTTACATAGAGACAGACCCCAGAGAAATCATCTTCTTCCAAATTCCTATTATAATCAATCAATGCAACTTCATCTCCCATAATTTTAAATAATGCCTTGACTTGGCTCTTTTATTTCTCTCTGCTGTATTTGTCATTGTATCATCCAAATTAAACTTTTTCGCATTTTATTGTCTAAGAATAAAAATGTGAAACTTGTGCTAATTTTGCCATTGATCAACATGAAATAGCCTACAGTCTCAGGAAGAAAACAAATCAAAACAGTCTTGCCATCTGTTTCCTAAAACGTTTTGTTCATTTTTGAGGTTATTTTGTGTTGGAACCTAACAACGATGGCTGGCACCCTACATCAGACTGCTTCCTGTTTTGCTTGTGATGTTCCCAGAACCCAGAATTGGGTTAAACAGGTTTGGAAAGTGATATATAGAAGATGTAGCATTTTGATATAGTAGATATGAAACAGAATCCTTCCTTATTTTTTAATCTGCCTTTATAATTAGGATTGAGTTTCACTGCAGCACTCAGCCCGGCCATCATGATTCAATTGCAGGATCCACCTCTGCAATGGACACCCAACTATCACAAGGCATTCTCATCCACAGATCAACAGTTATTCACACCTAGACAGGTGCCAGTCAGCTTACAAGAAGGTCTTTGTATTTTGTAAGCAAGTCAGAATGTTCAGAGAACAAAACAGTGCTCTTGACCCATTAATCAAACTGGTGCTTGGGCTTTTTAAATTTACTCAAGGAACGATAATAAAGGAGAACGGGTAGATTTGCAAATGATTGGTATGAATGAAACCATGCACTTAATGTACATAAAAAGGCTGTTGAAAGAACAGATGATAAGGAGGATAGCCATTTCATCCTAGACATAAAGCTCGCCTTAAAGGTAAATAACAAAATTCATAATCCTCCTTCTGGCATGCCTTTTTTTCAGAATTGTTTCTCCACCAGCTTCCAGATGAGATACTAGTGAAAGTCAGCAGCACATGCGACAGAGAGCCATTATTAATATGGTTTCAGGCATAGCTGTGTTTATTTTTGGTGTATAATCCTGACAGTGTGCAGTGTTCAAGCTTCTCAGTGCTTCATCCTGGAGTGTGACAACCCTTTTTTTCTTTCCAAGTGGTGTGGCTGGCTCCCAGGAATATTTGCATTGAGCACTGCCTATCTCTAAAGCTACACACGTTTGTCTTTTTGTTTTATGCTTGTCATGAAGTTCCTCGCTTAAATTATTGAAGCACTGCTTGCTCCAAACCAATATATGACCAACAATAAATACAGCTAGGCCTTTAAGACATTCAGATAATTAGACTGCAAAGACGGCTATTGAACTGGAGGTTTGGAAAGTGCCAGTCTGAAGAATGGAACCGTACTTAATAAACAGGAACTTAAGCTATTTGGCAGGGGTCTTTGTATTTGTAACTAGCATTGCCTTTTGATTTGTTATTAAATCTACTTGTAACAAGTACATTTAAATCTAAATATTGTTGCCAAAGCTTACAAAGATTGAAATAAAGATTAATTTCCTCAAAGGCATAACAAGAATCGCCTTTAACAAAGAAAATGTAATTTATTTCAGCATTTCATTGCACTAGAAATTGAAATTTTAATGAATCTCTAGCATCAATGTTTAAACCATTAGCCCTTTTAAAATTATTAGAATATAAATAGGGTGGAAGTTTAATTATTTAAAACGATTGTGAACGAGTTGCAGATCGTAATGCTAAGCCTGTCGTGAATTGTGACAGACAGGTCTGTGCTGCACTTATTCATCCGTGATATTCTTAATAAGGTGTACTTACCTGTACAAGAGAGATTTATGATTTAATAAATAAAGGCAATGACATAGACTGAAGAGCAGGTTAATGTGTTCCTACCTCAAAAAAAGATGAAAGAATGTTCTTCAGATTACATTGGAAAGATTATCACGGTTGCTGAAGTTCTATAGTAACGTGGTAGACATTAAGGATGAAAACTGTTCTTTCTATTTTTACTGTAAATCATTAGAAGGGAGACATCTTAGGAGATCCAGAGACAAAGAATTAATGTACTGCTTCAGCAGCAAGAACTACAAAACATGTTAGCTGGGAAGACAAATGAAGACTAAATGACACGCAGCATCTGTGCCTTAAGTATGAGGCCACTAGGCAATCACAATTCAAGAGGAAAAAAATCCCCTGGATGTAATTAGCTACACAAATTATATGGCTGTGACAGAAATGACAAAAAAGAAGCAAGAATCAGCAAGTATTGCATATCTCATGCTCACCGGTAAAGTTCCTGGTGTGCATTTCTCAGCAAGTTCAGTGTGCCTTGCAAAAGGTACTTTTCTTTTAGTGCTCTATTTAGATTGAAAAGATTGGGGTACTCTTAAGAACCCATGATCCTGAACACAACTGTGTTGGACCAGGTTATAGGAACTAATAGGGTTTACTGAAAAAATCTAAAATAGGAGAGTTAATGGTGGAAGATGGGTACAGGACAGACGCTTCTTTTGTCAATCTTCTACCTCAAGCCTTCTCTTTACTCTGGCTCAACTGAATCCTTGACACTGTGTCTTTCTCGACTCCAAGCTAACCTGAGTGGATGCTCTTTATAAAGTCTGATCAATGAATACTTCTGGTGTCAATGGGAAGTAAATCAGAACAACCTGTAATAAAGGTACCTGCTTAGAGCTTTCCACAGAGTCCTCTTACAGATAGGGGCAGCTTATTTAGACTGCCAACTCCCAAGCAACTCTGTGGTAGGCTCCCCTCTGGAAAAGCAGGGGAAAGCATTGTCTTTGCTTTCATACTCCAGTTGTCCTTCCATTTTTTGGACTTCCCACTCAGGGAAGGCGACACCAACCATCCTAGACTGGTTACCAGATGCAGTTGAGCCACTTATCCTCTTATACAAGGTTCTTGAGAATAAAGGACTGTGCACTGATATGGATCATATTTAGCATTGTAGAAATATCAGTAATCTACAGTGACTCCTTGATTTTGTTAAAGTTGATTTGGCTGTAATATTCAAATCAGACCAAAGAATCATCTTTTACCATCTACATGTGAAATACATGATTGTTCATTATTATTATTATTATTATTATTATTATTATTATTATTATTATTATTATTATTATTATTATTTGAAGGTGACTTGTATGACTGAGATACTTTTTTTTTAACCTCTGGAACACAGGTAGTTTAAATGATTTGCTTAGGGTACCACCATAAATCAGAGGTGTGGATTGAACTGTCAGACTTTCGATTTAAAGGCCATTGCCCTCACCACTTGATTTAGGCCACAGTGCTTGCTTTAGTCTATGACATTTCATTTTTTCTAAAGCCTTACCTGTATCTTACATCTCCTTTTACTGTATTTTTGGGTTACAGAGTTTTACATCCAGTTTGTTGCATACATTTTAAAGGTGTTATTTTGCTCACTGAGTTGGTCTTTCATTGCAGGCACCACCACATGACACCTTAGATGATATATCTATATCAAGAAAATTATCAGATCAGCCTGTGCCAAAGTGAAAAAGAAGACACCTCAGACTAGTATGGTGATATATATTGCAGCTCCTGGGTGTTAGACTGAGAGCTTATAGTTTTGCTCACATACAGGCAGACTGCCTTTTTCTTGAAGGGTTTCCTAAACCTTGTCTTGGGAATTGATCTCATCCCTCATTCACATGGTAACAGCAGAGCCTCGTTGCTAGATAGTAATGAGGCCCTGCATGTTGTAGGAAAAGGTAGGCTGGCTTAGTAGCATAACTGGGCTCTATGTCCTCTGAATAGACTAGTGAGAAATGTGGGATTTCTACTAGCAGAAAGCATATTCTCATTGGGATGTTTTTAAGTTATTTTTGATATGTATTTCACACATCCCTTTCCCAAAGTGAATGTTGAATATCTGGGTACAAAAAAAAAGTTGAAGGTTATTTCAGTGCAGAAAAGTATGTAGCAGACTCAAAGTTTTGGTCAATCAGCCTTCTATTCTATTAAGCTACTTTACTAGGTCACACAGTGAGCTCAAAGTAGGATTTTTAACTTAACAGCCTCAGCCCTTTGGTTAAAGATTCAGTTCCCTATCCACTAAATCAATGCTTGCCAAACTGTTGGAGGTGTTGCAGGAACTCACCATGGAGGCATCTTAATAAAAAGTGTTAGTTTTAGCAGCTGAAAGTAATAGTTTTGAGGCATATGTGGACCTCAAGTTCCTAAAAAAGCTACCCTTCAGTCTTCTTACCTAGCAGTGTTCCCTCTTTTCCTCTCTATGTGTCCATCAGTTTTTCATGGAGCATATTACCCTTTTGTCTATCTGTTCACTAAAAACAGAGCTTAGTCTTAGTCAAAAGTTAATCAGTATATTTAAAGCTCTATTTGAATGGGATTCATTTTACTCCAAGAGATGCCCAAATTTGATTGCCACTCCCAAAGAACTTATATTATGATTTTGTTTTCCTTAAAGTTCAGTACTTTAGGCGAATTGTGACAGGAACTGGTCATTCAGCCAAAAACGCTCATCCATCCTGTTCACCTAAATTGTTCAAAGTAACATCAAGTGAAGATCCCTAAAGTCCTACAATTACCACAATACTTAGTAATTTGTTTCTAAGTGGTTCTTTGCATGAAGAAAAACTTTGTAACATTTGTGTAAAATCTGCCCATAACAAGTTTCCAACCATGTTTCTGTTTTCCAATTGCAGATTTTTATTTTAGCTTTAACCTGAATCCTATTAGTTGTTGTTTTTTTTTTTTGATTGCTTCTGTTTGTTGTCTTGAAGTAAATAGTGATGAGTCCACTGTGACTCACAGGTCCTTCCCATGAGGTGTACTTTCAAGTTTCAGACTTCACATATTGTATTCTAAAAACTGTCCATTGTGTATTTGAATTTTATTTAATTTATTGGGTTTTGGGAGGGGGGCATGTGGCCTTTGTTAGAAAATAATATAAGATGCATTGCAGTAAGCCATATGGTTTGCCTTTGAACTAAAAATGAAATCTTCCTCCAGCCTAATATAACTTTGAGAAGGGAGCACATAACCTGTTATTTTAATGCTGGGTTACTCTTCCAATAACAAACAGCCAAAGGAAATCTATGGAACGTCATGGTTTTATAGTGAGGGTCTCTGATGGACGTTGTTCCTATTTGGGACAGTAAAAGCAGTCATCTCCATCATCATCATCATCATCTTTATTATCATCATCATTGCTTAATTCCCCTACTGGGACATAGGCCACCAACAAAGTTCCTCCAGATATCTCTGTCCTGTGCTCCAGCTGGCTTCAGTTGTACCCTGTTCTTTTCATATTCACTTCCACCTCCCTACACCATGTGTTCCTTGCCTCCCCCTTTTTCGCTTGCCATGAGGATTCCACCGTAATGCGTTATGCTGGTCGCTGGGTTGAGAAGTGTATGGCCTATCCATCCCCAGTGCCATATTTCATCTTCTGCAAGTAGCTGGTTAGTCCTCTGCCAAAGGTCACGGTTGCTGATAGTGTTGGGTCAGCATCTTACTTAGACAGCTGTTTATGAAGCCTTGCACTTTCTTGACTATAACTGCTGTGATTCTCCAAGTCTCTGCACCGAACAACAGCATAACAACATTTCAGTTAAACAGTCTAACTTTAGTTTGGACTGAGAGTGCCTATGATTTCCATATGTTCTTTAACTGCAGGAATGCTGTTCTTGCTTTGCCAGTTCTTGCACTTACATGTGCATCTGTCAAATCTTGTTTTTTAGAGATACTTCCCAGGTAGGTGAATGTTTCCACTTCTTCCAAAGCTTCCCCTTCCAGGCAGCATCAACTGGTTCAGGTTGCTTATATTGATCTTCAGGATCTTGGTCTTCCTTCTGTTTATATTGAGCCCTACTTGCTTTGAGATAGCAGCTACCTGGTTCATTTGCTCCTGCATCTGCTACTATGTTTGCAATAGTAGTGCCAGATCATCAGCATAATCTAAATCTTCCAGTTGTATCCAGGGTGTCCACTGGATTCCCATTTGCATTGATCTTGTTGATGTCCTCATAGTCCAATCCATTGCCAACAGGAAGATAAATGGTGACAGCAGGTAGCCTTACCTTACCCCAGTTCTCATCTCAAAAGGCTCCATAGCCAGCTCACCATGGATTACACTACAGGTGAGCCCCTGTTAAGACTGTCTAATAATGTTAACAGTCTTAACTGGGATTTCGTAATGCCTGAGTTTCCAAGGAGTTTCTGTATGTACACCATCAAAGGCCTTTTCGTAGTCTACAAAATGTGTGTCTAAGAAAGAATTCCATTCCACAGATTGCTCAGCAATAATATGTAATGTTTCGATTTGATCTATACAATATCTTTCCTTATGGAAGCCTGCTTGCTTATCATGTGGTTTGGCATCAATTGGATCATTCATTATGTTTAAGATTAATCTCAGCAGGAATATCTTGTTTTCCCTCGGCAAATGTGTATGCCCACGTGCAGACTTTGAACTTTCCTGGGCTTGGTAACTGTTTATAAATTGGTACCGTTCTTTGTTTTCAAAAGTCCAAGCAATCTGGTGAGAATGCATTTTCTGGAAATTATATGGTAATTTAACTAGACACAAGTTTTCTCTATCTTTGTTTTCTTTTTTTGTTAAAAAAACAGACAGATGGCTTGTCTGTCATCTCAGATTAGTAAACACTTTTATATTTAAAGAAGCTGCCAGCATGCTAGAAACTTACAAGAGTGTGCATTTCTGAAAATTTTTCATCAGTCACCTCGTCATTCCTTTATATTAAAAGCATCAGGCTTCACTAATACATTAAACTAAATAAATATATGATCTATCGATCTATCGATCGGAATCATACATATACCATCAAAAAAATAACATTCTCAAACCCACTTAATCCAGTGTAGAACATTTTCAAAATTCTCAAACAGATTGATAAAATAGATCCAGATAAATTATTTAAACTAAAAGGTGAGTCATGTACATGAAAACACCAATGGAAGTTAAGGGGAATTTCCGATTTAAACAAAACCAACTCAAAGAGTTGTGGAACAGAAGCTGAAACTTTCACAACCTTTAAGAAGTATCTGGATGAGATATTGGAGCAGCTTAGTTATTGGCTAAACAAACGAGCTTGGTGGAGTGAATGGTCTCCTTTCATTTGTCATATCTATTATGTTCTATGGTGCAAGGCAATGCAAGTGTAAGAAAATTGAGATAAAAAGCACTATAACATATTGTTGACTGATTATTTCCTCTTGTGGCTACCGATTTATAGTATATGTAGGAACTGATATGACATCCAGTCCATAGAGGACTAATGAACTCAGCCATCAGAAGTGATTCTAAACTGATGTTTGTAAGTGCATGTGCAGCCGGGGATTAGTAGTGGACAATAAATTTTTGCTGTGTATGGTGAGCCAGAAGGAAGACTTTTTTATTTTTATAAATACAAAGAATTAAAAAAATCAAGAGTGATGTGTATTGTGAAAAAAAAATGAAAGCCAACGTAAGACAGCTGTTATTTTCAAAAAGACGTCACAAGGCAGATGCATTGATGTTTGTGTGCTTTTTTCCTGCTGTTTGTCTCCCTATTTTTGTTTTTATTTTAAACTTTTGGGGAATGACTGTCTTTGACTTGGTAATAATTACCTTGATGTTTTTGTCCATGTCAAATTGCCAGTTATTTGCAGTTAATTGCAGGGTAGACATTTTCATTCATCTATACTGGACCAATTTAGTGTTGTTATTTAATCCGAAATGTTAAGGATATGGGCAGAAAACTGGACTTTTGGGGCCAGTTTTCAAATTGTGATGCAGCAGGGATAACCACGGTACCACAGCACCACCCATGAGTAAAAAGTTACATTAAAAGTGCTGTATATACTTAGCCAAGGTGTTGGTGTTCTGGACAGGCAGCTCAGTTGTGTGGTTCATTCATTCATGCATTCAAAGTGTACATCTCTGTCACATGTATGACTGTAACAAAGCTATCATATGGGCTACACACAAGCCATTTCCAGGGTGACTCTCCAGTGCTGAATTGGGAATTTATCTGATGAAGCCATGGTAGAAGAGGATGTACTACTATTGCTCATTATCTAAGTCATAGTCAAAACAAGCTTCAACCTCATCCTTCCTGAAGCTTGCTTATCTCACATTTATTTCCATAACTGCCTCTGTTATTATTCTTTTCTTTCACACTCATAGTACTAAGTTATAAAATCTTGCAATGGCATCAGTAGCCAGTGGACTCTAACCAGGTAATATACCCAGTAGTACTACATGATCTATGAAAATAACATTGGAAGGAGAGGGAGGAGAAAACCCAGTTTATGAAGGTATCTACAAAGCAGTACCACCTAACCCACAGAAGGACTGAGCTCCTGTCCTATCTAAATAAGCACAGACAACTCTAAAAATTGTTGTTCTTGTTTCAAGTTACCACTGAGGGAGCAAGCTGCTTGCCCAGACACTGACTGCAGAAGTCTGTTAATCAATGACCATATAACGTATATCCTCACAAGAAATGACCTACATGGAAGTCTGCTCCATCTGCCTTTATTTTGCCTCATATGTTTCCTATATGTAGATGACCAGGACATCAAATGTGCTTCTGAAAGTGAGACTTGAAATTAAGGTTAGTGTGTTAGTTACAATAATAGATTAACGTTAAAAAAAAAAACTTTCAAGTCAGTTAACCAACAGGTGTTTATTTTACAAGCGAGCAGTGCAATGCAAATAATAAAAAATATTTCATATGAGTAATATATCAGAAAGGTAAGCTTACTAATTTGGAGGAATATGTGTAACTTTAGCCAAGTATTCAATCTTTGTAGACTGAGCAAGTTTACATTGTGTAACTATGCTCTTTGATCTTCACACTCAGGCAAGCTTTGATGTTAATCATCTTTTTGATCAAATTGTTTACTGTCCTTCTACAGACACACCCTGTAGGCTTATAAACAAACACATCTTTTTCAGATGTGGGGCCTGTTTTATAATTAAGGGGATCAAAGGGTAATACTGTCTGGATCAAAGTGTAGTACTGCTGTTTTGCCTGATGGTTGTATGTGTAGGATCTCTTGTGGGTTGTGTTTGGGTTGAACTATAAATACCACCTGTAGGATTCTCCAAATTAAAGTTTGTCCACTTACAAGGAGGATGGATCTCCCCATGGGTTGAAACTAAAAGGCTTTCTAGGTTTTCGCCTGTCTAAATAAAGAGTTTATTTCTTCCACAATATGTTTTATCGTGTCTTTTTATTGTAAACCCCATTCATAGATCATTTATAGTTACAACGTGGTTGTTTCTATGTTTCAAGAACAGGCAGCTATAGTTTTAGTTTGAGTTGATGATGGAGACTGAATCACAGTACTTGGTTGTGGTCCATCTCATCAGCCAGTAAGTGACAGTATCTGCCAATGGTTACTTAAAAACAAAAAGAAATTCTGTCTGTCAAAGGATTATACTGTAGGTATATTGTTGAAAAATAAACCCCCTTTAGTACTCTTCTCAACTTTTTCCATTCTTACACTAACTGCTTCCACGTTTAAAGAGTCACTGTTCCCTTTTCCTCTTTATCGCATAGTCAGCAGTTTTACTCCATTCGTACATAATTATATGTTTGTCCCACTGTAGAAATTTTTGACGAAGCCAATGAAAGTACAGTTTTCACTTTAAGTGGCCCTTCAGAATACACTGCCGTATAACGGCATTTCCACGGCAAATCAGAATTTTCATCCTCATCATAATGAACTTGATCTCCTATGTTGCCAGGGTAATACTGTGTTCATTCCTTACTTGCCTAGGTGATGCTCTTCAGCTAACCACATATTTCCCCTGTGTTATTTCCAGATGACGTGTCCATGCAGTCCCTAAATGATTCTGTGTAATCTGTTTATCAGTGATATGGGCAGATTTATGGACGCTACTGTTAAGCTAAGGGTAAATAGCTGCTTCTAGAACCAATACAGTAAGGCATTATTATCTTTTGGGTAACTGATAACAATTCATATTTTTTGCTTTGCTATAATACTGGTATTAGAATGCACGTCCATCTTTCTTTCACATTAATGTTGGGAGTCCCTGTATAGTTGTTTAAATCATTAATTATACCTGCCACTGTGAACCATAGGTGTTTTGTTTAGATATATGAAAGACAAAATTGCTTTCCCCACCTTTTTTGTCTGAAAGATGGCAAATCACAAGAAAAGTCTTTCTGAAACCTTGACTTCTTCCAAATTCCCCTTTATGTCTTATGTAGTCTGCTGCCCATTCCCAAAGAAACAACATTCAATATAGCCACCCCCTTTGGTTTTCTAACAGTAACTTGCTCTTTTGAGCTCTGATACCTTACTGAACTACATCTGACACTTTACTGCATTGTGGACTATGCAATACCTATGTCAAACTAGCACACATATGACAAAAACAAAGTAGAGAACAAACTCTGATAAAAAATTTGATATCAAAAGCAATTAGGAGATATTGACACCGTAAGTGATGGCAGTGCTATAGTTTGCAAAAACAGAATTTATGAATCTATGAGTGTTCTTCCTTAACTATTGTTGCTAAGCAGCTCAATTCCTGCAGGACGGCTGCACTGTTTAGAACCTGTTTGGTGTGGCAAGCTTCGGAGTCACAGGACGCCTGATTGGTCAGACCTATTTTAATGAGAGCTTATTTAATTGGTGATTTAAACTAAGTACACTGACATAGAAAACAAGGAGAAGGAGTTGTGGGCCATGTTCTGTGATGTACCGAGAGGTTAGTCGTGTATAAAATATGGAACACAAAGAGTTTTTAAAGAATAAACAGAAAACCTGAGGTTTATTACCATCTCTTTGTTTTTGCTGACATTAAGGTTGAGGTTGTTGTCTTTGCACCATTGGATCTACGGGTATACCTCTTCTCTGTATCCTGTTAAAGGCATTAAGGATAGTTTGACTTATGACTGGGTATGGATGTTTGAGTTAGTGTGTCCAGAAATGGGCAGATGCCATCTGAACAGTAGAAATATTCAAATCAGGATTTCAAAAATTAGTGAAGCAATACACAGGTATATGGCACATTGTGGGTTCAGATGTGTTAAGAAGGAAAAAGAACTGTCTGCTGTGTTGAACTTAAACCCACAATTACTGTAACATTTGAACCTGAACTTGGTATTGCATTCTGAAACAGTCATCATTACAACATTCAACACCTCACAGTTGTGTAGTTTGGTATGAGAACAATGCAACTGAGAAAGCACAGTATTATACTTTTAGAAAGGCAGAGACACCCACAAGTAGGGACAACTTCAGAACATCTTTCTCTGTTTGTAGGATCATAACTTGTTTCAGATGCTGAGCTGTAGAGCAATAGGAGGCAACTACTCTGTGATTTCAGGAGTTAAACACTAAGAGCAAAAGGAATTTTAAGAGTCCAAGTTCCTGTATTGGTATCGGTAAGAACAACTAACCAAACCTTATTGGAATATATAGACAATCACATTGAGATGTTTAAGTAAATGCATGTTCAACTTTGATAAATAAATTGATATCTTGGAAAAATTAGCTGCAGAAACAGCAGAGTTTTGGCAGCCACTAGGTCAAGTTTTTTTTTTTTAAATAATAAGCCTGAATATCCTAACAGCCAAGCATTCAAAACTTAGTTGTTCTACCACAAATTTTGAACAAAGATAAAGACCGAGTATGAGTGTACTGTATGTTCTTCAACCTTAATGTCTTTAAAGAGGTGTCAAGTGTATGTCTTAGACTGCTATAATCTTTTTCTTTTCACAGTGGATTGGCTATCTTCTTTACTTGGGAGGGACAAAGGGTGTTCCAGTGAAAAACTATGCCCTTTCCATTCTCCTCTTTAAATTCTTCATTGTCCAAGTAAACTGATAGTTGTTCTTGTGACATTACACTTTTATTAATGATTTAAAAAAAAAAAAAGCGAAACACCAATTTGAGGTCTCCTGATTTGCAGAATTATGCAGGAGGAAAATATCCCTGCTCTCTCATGTTGATGCCGTATGTTACCTTTCTATTTCTGTGGAGCACAGAGGTTAACGCAGATTCAGCATGTGGAGTATGTATATTGTCCCTAAGTCAGTTAGATTTTCTCCAAGTATTTGGGCTTTTCTCCCTCTTCCTATAGATGTGCATGTGTATGAGGGTAATTAGCCATTCAAAATTCTAAACTTTGTAGTGGTGTCTTCAAGATTTGTCCCTGGCAGTGACCAGTGACCTCATCCAAGGTTGGTTCCTGCCTTGTGCCTGATATTGCCAGGATAGGCTCTGACAACCTACAAATGTGAATTTTATTAAATGGGGTTTAGATTCGTACATTATATAAATGTAATTTAGTAATCTAAGCAAAAAAGTAAAGGGTAATCCCTTGCTGAAAAAAATGGAAAAGAAAGTTTGAGGCACAATGTTTCAGCAATATAACTTTTACTTTTCACTGCTGGGAGCAATCCTTGACCTTCATTTCCTTTTAAAGATTCCCACTGATAGCCCTTCTCTAATTCAGTGTATTTATTTATTACAGGTGAAACAATGAGGGTTGCATCATCTGAATTTGCCGATGACCCCTGCTCTTCTGTGAAACGTGGCACAATGGTTCGAGCTGCCCGGGCCCTGCTGTCTGCTGTTACACGACTTCTTATACTGGCTGACATGGCTGATGTTATGAGGCTACTGGCTCATCTTAAAATTGTACGTTGCTTACATGTGAGCTCCTGTAGCTGTTTAGCATTTGCTGTCTTTTCTTCTTCCTTTTTCTCCCATTGAGTCCCCACAAGGTCATGACTACACATATATTTAAATAAACAGAAGTTATAATACAAACATCTGTATGCTAGTAAACAGATAATGAAAGGCCTGGTTATAGGAATTTTTACAGCAGTGTGCCTTCTGTGTAAGTCTTACATATAATGGATTTTTGAGTAAATAAATATAATTAAATTAATAAAATATTTACTGAAATTCTTGGTAAAAGTAATTTTGCACATTTTATTTAGCAGAATGCAATTCTTTGATGAAGACATTAGATTCTATACTTACCATAAGGGTTAAAATTTGATATAATAGCAGTAATTCTGTGCAAAATGGAAACTTGAAAATGACTGAAATCTTTATTGCTGTGTTGTCAGTTTTATGAGGCGTTGTGATGCTTGAGTTTGATGGGTGGCTTGTAAAGACCCTTTAAAAGACACTGTATTGCAAGGTGTATTATGCTACTGCCCACAACTCCCATTCAGAGTTCTCCACACAGCAGTTTACCCATTGGAGTCACTGACCGTGGACCTCATTTTGGTTTCTGAATGGATTGTATTTCCATCATTCAGTTTAATTGAAATTGTTAAATTAATTATTAAAGGTATAATTAAAAGATATTACAAGACTAAATTCTGAGCTCAAAACTTAACAAGAAGCAAAAACAGTGCCTGCCATCATCGGCAGGAGTCATAGGTGCACTTGGTGTAGCATAGGAAAGATGAGATCAAGTGATTGAAAAGAAGCAGATATTCAGGAATATGGCCCCTTTAGATAAAGCATTAGATGCAAGTGAAACAGGTTTCTTTGTGAAATTAATTAAATACATATTTTACCCTTTTAAAAATCTTCTCAAATGTTTACAAATAGTGTGGCTCACTTTCAATCAAATCAAACTGAAAAAATATATCATTTTCAAATACTGTGGCAAGCCTTCTCTCCTCAGCCCTCTATGCTGTGTAACCCGAATAATTCAATTTGGGAATGAATGAATAAAGAAATAAACAAAGAAAGGCATGCCAGTAAATTGTCAGCAAATGTAATCAGTATTAGCAGGAGTATTAGCTGAGGCTGCTTCTTGTACCGCTAGCTTAGAGGTTTTCAATTGTTCTCATTAAAGCTTAAATTAGCATAACTTGTACAGCAATAATGATTACATTAGTGTTGGTATGTGAGAATTGTGAATCAAACATTCTTTTCTTTAACTGAGCGATTGTTTTGGTGGCATTTAGGCATGTCACAAAAGAAAAAGGATTTAGCAACATTCTTTTGTATGACTTTGAACAGGTGGAAGAAGCCCTTGAAGCTGTGAAAAATGCCACTAATGAACAAGACTTGGCCAATCGGTTCAAGGAATTCGGAAAGGAGATGGTGAAATTAAACTATGTTGCTGCCAGAAGACAACAGGTACACTTAGAAACTAAGATGGGATGGGCTGGGTGAATTGGGTAATGCGGCGTCACTGATCTTTCTTCTCTGTTGTTATCCTTCACTATTGTTAATGGTGCTTTCTAGTTCAAATAAAATGCATCCAGCCATCCGTTACCTAATCCACTTTATTTAGTTTGAGTTTATCAAAGCAAGTCACAAACTAGTTGTACTGAGTTTCCGGGTATGTCGGATTATGTGACCGGCCTTAAATCACAGAGTGCTGCCAACAGCCTCCGACTTGCTAAAATTACAAAAATGAAGGCTACAGATGAAATTCTCTGGAAAACTCCGAAAAAATGACATGGCCTTAATTCATCAATAAGTTAAACTCTCAGTTGACACTAAATTAGGTGGATTATACTATAGAGTCCTTACAGAGATATCTGGACAAAGTTCTGATATGACCAAGAAGCTGGCAAATAAGCAGTACAAATGTTTGGTTTGAATACATGGTATTGTGTACCTTCTGAGAAAGACCTTTTACCCTTTTCATACTCCACAATCAAACAGTGTGAACAACCAGTTCAAAATGGTGATGCTATGTGACATTCAAATCAAAAGCTATAATGGTTAAGTCATGCAACAAACTTGTGAGGCTACACCTGGTGTCTGGTGTGCATCTTTGACTTCCATGGCACAAGGTCCACATAGCAGCACAGTAGGAGTACTGTCACAAACCCCGAGTTCACTGGTTCAAATTCCGCTACTGACATTGTGTGACCCTGAGCAAGTCACTTCACCTGCCTGTGCTCCAATTGGAAAATCAAAAGAAACATAACCAATTATGTCATAAATGTTGTAAGTCACCTTGGATAACAGCATCGGCCAGATAAGGAAATGTAATGTCACATGCTGAAGTCCCAGCAACACCTAAAAGAATGTACTAAGTAAAAATCCAGCCTAAAACTTGATGCATTAGCATAATCTTAACTACTAATGTTACCTAAAAAATATTTCACAGCAACAGAGAGCACCTAATTGAACAATTTTTCCTCAAAAATTCAATCACTTAATATTAATTAATTTTAGAATGGAATGTATTAAAATAAGTGATTAAGTAAACTAGGAGGGCAAACTAAATGCAGCTATAAAAGGAAAATTTGCTATTAAACTTTAATAATTTAGAACAAAAACATTTAACCTAATTGTTCTCAATTTACAGTAACTTCCTAATAAACCAATAGTTTTTTTTATTTCCAAACAAGCTGTTATTATTCAGTAATCACATTTAAAATTGACAAAACTAAATTCTAGGTAAACTAAAGTAGCAATGCTTAGGTTTCATGAAATATTTTAAACTTTTCCATAACTCCGAAGAATACACCTAAACAAAAGACTGTAATTTCCAATTAACATTAAATAAGAATTAGATAGTTAAGACTTTATATATCCCCAGGGAGAAATTTGGCTTTTTACATAAGATCAATAAATAAGTAAAATAAGTAAATATTTTTATATTATGGCAAATAACAAGCTGTGATGAAACAGAGGTCAATAGCAGGGCAATTCTTTTATATAAATGGTGTGACTTGGGCTCTGTGGGGAGCTGGTTGTTTGATTACGTCAGCTGCCTCACATTGGAGCTCCTGGGAATTCAGTTAAGGGGTCTCGCACACAGCTGGATAAAACAGGGCCTGGGCAGGAAACAGAGAGAAAGAAGAAAAAAATGTGAAAAGAATGAGAAGGAAAGCAGAGCTGCAGGCCTTAAGGCAGCGTGTTGATGGGAAAGCAGGTTGTTGGTGGTCCTGTGAAGGAACAAGAGATCAATTGACTAATTGACCAATGCTCCAGGAGCATATTATCCCTTGTTGAGCAGTAGAGGTAGCTGAGGATGAAAAAGGAGCCTTCTTAGAGATCCAGCAGGTGCCAGAAGGTAGAGGGCTAGCTATGAGAATTCTAGCAGATACCGGAGGATGATGTCAGGATGTTCTCATCCCTACCACCGTCACCATCACTTCCTCTGCCTCTTCATATCTTAAATCATTCTTGAGGCAGATTGAAGACTTAAGTGCCAGCTTAAGTGAATAATTGAGGAAAATGTACTAAGTAATTGCAACACAAACACTGACTTAATCAGTTTTAACGATTAAAGATGCTGATGAAAGAAAAGAAGAAGCGGGCCGCTAGGGTGGAGAAAAGAAGAGCTGCTCAGGAAGCAACAAGCACATCAACATCTGAGCAAACAAATGCTAAACATACAGAGAGAGAGTATGAAAACTATGAATGATCAAGTCAAGTGTATTTACTGCATGTTATCGTGCAGTGCACCATTACTGGTATTTATATAATCAATGAAGAATCCACATTTCACTGTTTTGCACATTGGGGTCTTGAAACCTGGATTGTAATAAAAAACACTTGAGCTCTTTGCACCACCTCTTGCTTGTTAAATGTCCTAATTGCATTGGCTTGTCCCAGTCATGACTATTGACAATGCTGGGTACAAGAGTAATAAGGATGTTGGAGCCCACCTGTAGTGTCACAATAACCCCCACTCAAATACATATACCAGAATGGGCGCAAAGAAAAAAAAACTACTGACCTTGCTAAATATTAAAAGACCAGTCACAGTCTTGATGAGGCATTATGCAGGCATATTTCCATTGGTGTAAAGGAGCCTCAGTAGAGTTTCCTGATATACTGTATTTCTACTGAATAATTTGTTGGTTGAAAGTCCTCACCACTAGTGTGTTGTAGAGAGGATGTGCAGCATTGTTCATAATGGCTATCAGCTTTGTACTCATCATTGAGATCAAGAATGCATCCCATAATTGAGCCTGGCTTTTTAATCAGCTTATTGATTAGTTGAATCTCTCTTGAGTTGAGGTTATCAGCCCTGTACACCACAGCACAGAAAGTCACATTGGCCATCACAGAGTTGTAGAATATGAAAAGGTTATCATTGCCCACTAAAAAAATAGTATCTGCTGTGCCCTTTATTACATAGGTCCTCAGTGTAACAAGACAAGTCCAGCCTGTCACTGATGTGTACCCCTAAGTACCTGTAACAGTGCAGCACCTCCACATCGACTCCCTGAATATTGACATATTTTAGAGGCTTTTTGGTGTGGTGCATTTCAATAACCAGTTGTCTGGTTTTGCTAATGATGAGGTGCATACAATTCTCATTGCATTAAGAATCAACATTCTTCAACTGATGCCTACACTCTATTTCATGACCTTTATCAATACTCTTCCGTAAGTGCAGAATCATCAGAGAATTTCTGCTTGTTACATTTTGTCTCTTGCATGGATTGTACTGCGTATATTATGTGGAAAACCTACTGTTGCTGTACACTGATTTGCACTGGTGATCACCACTCATTATTCCAGCATTATGGGAACAGTCGAGCAGCCTTAGCAATCTGTGATGATCAGGCTGTGAGAACACAGCTTTATGCAAATCAACTCTCAAAAGAAAGATCTAGCACTGCCATAAACATTGTGAACAGAAACAGAAGTGGGGTAAACAAGCTGGTGTCCACATCAAGATTGGAAAAAAAAACTGATCAGGCCAGTGCTCCCTTCTGTCCTGCTTTCAAATGTTTGCTCACTGGACAACAAGCTGGATGATCTTAGTCTTCAATGGATAACCCAGTGAGAGATGAGGGACTGGTCCGTTTTTAATTTACTGAAATATGGCTATATAATAACATCCCTGATGTGGCCATTCAGTTGGATGGACTGAACACATTCTGAGCGGACAGAGTTGCTTCAGTAACATGTAAGGTACTTGGCGCCAAGTGGTGTGCCTATGAGAACAGCAAATGGTGCAGAAATGCTGCAGTAGAATCAAGCCATAGCTCTCCAATGCTAGAATGTCTAATTGTAAAGTGCCATCTTTTTTATTTGCCGCAGGAGTTTATCGTTATTCTTATTCTGCCCATTTACATTCCTGTGAGAGTTAATTATAAAGAAGTGCTGAGTGTACTTTACAGAACTTTTATAGGGCTGCAAACTACACATCCTGGTGCTTTTCTTATTGTGGCTGGAGATTTTAATCATATAAACTTAAATACAGTTCTCCTCAACTTTTATCAGCCCATGAAGTTTCCAACCAGAGAAGAGAACAAATTGGACCTTGTTTTTACAAACTCTTGTGATGCTTACCAAGCCATACCCCATCCATATCTTAGTTTTACTGATCATGTTTCTGTTCTGCCACTGCCTGCATACAGAACATTGCTGAAACAGTCCAAACCAACTCTGAAATAGATCAGGGTGTAGGCACACGGGGAGCTGTTTCAGCCCTGCAGGACTTTTTTGATCACACACTAACTGAGTCATTTTTAAAGCAGCTGCCACCTATGGCCATCATCCACTGGCTATATCAACATGCGTATATTTGATGTGACAGTCTCTAAGACCTTTAGAACATGTGCAAATCAGAAACCATGGGTGATGCTGGAGGTACATGCACTGTTGAAAACACATAATGCTGCCTTTAAATCAGATAACAAGGTAGCCCTCAGGACATTGCATCAAGCACCTAAGTGAGAGTATGGCAAGAAAACCCACACCCATTATCAGGGTACCAGAGAGACACGGCACATGTAACGGGGAATCCAAGCCTTCACAGACTTCAAGACCCCACCACCTGTAGGCAGTGGTGCTGCCTTCCTTCCAGATATTCTGAATAATTTCTACACATGATTTGATGTCCTGAATGACATACCTGTGAGAAAGTTCATCCCACCCCAGGAAGATAGGTGCTGTGCTTGTGCACTGCTTACGTAAGAAAAAGTTTGCATTATATAAAGCTGCTGGACCAGATAACATACCTGGTCATGTGCTCAGGAAATGTACAAATAAGCTGATGGATATCTTCACAGACATCTGAAATGTTTCTTTGAGGCAAGCGGTTTTGCCCAAATGCATCAAAACCACCACCATCATACCTGAGGCGAAGAAGTCCTCTGTCTCATGCTTGAATAACTATTCCCCTATAGCACTTACACCTGTCACCATGAAGTGCTTCGAGAGACTTATCCAGGGTCACCTGAAATCCAGACTTCCCACATTGCATAACCTTCTCTGGTTTGCCTGTTGCCCGAACCATTCCACTGAAAATGCCATGTCATCTGACCTGGTCCCATCTGGACAAAAGAAACTCCTAAGCCTTTTCATTGATTTCAGTTCAGTTTTAAAACCATCATACCTCAGAAGCTCATGGGGATGCTGAGTCTGCTAGGCTACAACACTTCCCTATGGAACTGGATTCAGGGCTTCCTGACTGAGAGACTCCAGATAATCTGTGTGGGAAACACCATCTCCAGTATCATCATGCTAGGCACAGGTGACACCAAGGACTTTGTACTCTGTGTACGGCAGTGTACAGCACTAACACTGTCAGTAAGTTACAGATGATACATGGGAATGAATCAGCTTACAGAATATGACGATTGGCAGACTGGTGGTACAAGTTCAACATTTCTCTTAAAGTTGAAAAGAAGAAAGAGCTGATTGTTGACTTCAGAAAGGCACATGCTGTCTACACCCACTGAATATCAAGGGCTTTGTGGTGAAGTTGATGAAAAGCACCGAATTCCTTGCTGTGTCTCCAGTAGCTGACCTAACTTTGTCAATTAACACCACCTACATTGCCAAGAAGGCAACTGAACATCTGAAATTAATTCCAACTGGCAGAAGGACAGTGTAGCATCCAAACCAGTTGTGTAACAGCTCTGAAGTCTGTGCTGCCCTCAGTTATTTCATGTCACTGTATGCTGCAATATGGTGTATGGATGGTATGACAATAAAACCACTTAATTTGGAAACAGAAATATACCCTTAAACCAAGAACTAGAAATAAAAGCTAGACAAGTAAGAGACTTTCTTGAAATCCTGACTTTGCATGGAAAAAGAGAGAAACAACATGGGAACAGCTGTGAGTGGAGCCATGCAAAATCACGACAGGTGTGAATTACTAAAATCAAAAGAAGACCTAAGACTGGAATCTACGTTTCCTCACAAACAAAACTGTCAATTCATATAAAAAAGTTGCCATGTAATGCATAGAACAAAGCATGTAGGAGACTTTCAAATCTTGACTGAACGATATTTTAGAAACATTAGGCAAATTGGAACTGAATAGCTATCTTAGCTTCAGTGACTTTGTCTCATAAAAACTGTTTTTATGTTACACTGCATCTCAAATGCTGTGTGAGGGTGCATCTTCTCATAACAAGAGGCATATTGACACATTAGAGAAAATGCCAGAGCCTCCAGGATATGAGTTATTATAAAGCAGTAAAATGCTGTGAAGGTGTAAATTGTAGAGAATAAGTAATGCTGATTCCAGTTTTTCTTCTTATCTTATCTGAAGGAAACAGCGATGCAAATTTTGATGCTTGTTAAAAGTTGATTTTATGCAAATTTTAGAGAGAAAGAAATAGATGATTCATGAAACTGTTTTCATGGTAGATAGGTACAATGTAGTCTCTGATGACTTTCATTTTCATTAGATGTTCTGTATTATACATTTGGCTTTGGAATTGATTGGCTGCCTCAAGCCCAAAGCATTTTCGAGAGTAATGCTGCATGGTAAACTAGGAAAGTGCTCACTGGAGGGAGAGTAAGAGGTTAGAATAGAAAGAACCCGATCAGATTGCTGGACATGTTAGAGCTGGTCAGATTTATGGCATAGTTATGGAATGTTTGAGCATTCTCAGTTCAACTCCCAGTGTTGCCATCTTGTCGAGTTTCTAGTTTCTCCCTTTTATGGAAGGCAGTTTGGTGTAGTTGTTAAAGTTTTGAACTTCAGACTCCACTCTGCTGTTTTCTCCAAGTTGTACTTTGGCCATAAAGCAGCTTTAAAGCCCACCATGGAAATGCATCACTCCATTCTCTGTGAATCAAGGTTAAGGTAGCCTTATATTTTAGTCCATCGTACCAACAAAAAATTCCCTCTACCTGCTTCTAACATCCTAGCTATTCTTAAAGTTTCCCAAAGCAGCCTGTAATGGATGGATGAGAAAGTGCTGGACTTCTTCCAGACTTCTCTAGACTCATTCTGTCAGACAGGTGGCCCTATGATCCCTACCATGCCTTTCCCAATCATAGGTATTTATTGTTACTCTATATAAATGACCCATTGCTGTTACCCTCTAAGTGCACAACAAGTACACTTACAAATATTTTCATTAACAATACTGAACCAATAAGTTAAGTTTCACCAATTAAGGATATATTTGTACACATAGGGGGAGGAAATTGTTTGAGTAACACAGAAGAAAATCTGTTTCTGTGATTGTTTAAAGCCCTTCTATTTGGATTTTCTTCAGTAATTTATTTTGCTCTTCTGTAATGTAATGACATTCCCATAAGTCTTGGGTTTCAGATTGCCATCCTGTGTAGGTGACAGTTTTGTTTATGTGTGCACCCTGATAAATGTACGTCAACTTTATCTACACAAAAGCATGTTTCACTCTATTGATAATGTGTAGTACTTTGTCTTCCTTATGTCTTTGTGGTTTTTTTTTTTCAGTTTTTGTTTCGGCTGTTCTGATGTGTACTTTTCATTGCTGCAATGTGATAATAGTAGTTTCTATCACATACTACCTAATAAAGCATTAATCTAATGTAGTAGTTCGGAAACTTGCATTTATTTATTAACCAAAAATGGTCCTAACTCCACATACAAGCAGATGTAACTAATAAAATGCATTGACCTGCTCTTCTTCTTGTGACATTTCAGTGACCTTCCCTGGTTTCTTGATCAGCCTCCAGTTAACAAAATACTATAGTATTTGGATTTTTGTATACAGCACATAGGGGTTGGGTGGCTTAGGACTCTGTTTGCTATAGGGGAAGGCTGAATGGCTGAAAGTGAATAACTCTCTTCTCTTGGAATGACAACTCTGATGTTCTTAAAGGAAAAAATGAATCAGATTGACAAATTGCAATGTGGAGCCACTGTATTAAATAAATTGTTGCCTATAATGTGATTGCTGCCATGAAATATTTTTACATCTCTTACCAGTGATTTTTAAGTTAACAGTGTTTTATAGACAGTTTCATTTTGGATATGACACAGTGCAGACATGCCACACTTGGCTCCAGTGAACCCATCTGTTAGGTTTTGGATAGCAGACTTAGCCAGTATGCTGCAAAGCTACCCAAGAGACTCCTGTTTTCACTGCCAACTTTTACATCTGCTCTTTGTGTCCAGCCATTGATGTAATTCTTGCACAGATGATCAGACCACTACCATCCTCATCTTCATTTCCTTCAGGTAAGAGGATTATGCAGTGTTATGGAAAACTAGATCAGAGCTATTTAAATACGATCAGCAGTGGCTGTTGTCTGACTTTGCTTTTGTTTTAATGTACAGTGTGAGGTTTGGGAGCTACTGCCTGTTAAACAACTAAGCAAGAGGGAAATTATGTCAGTCACTCTTTTATTTATTGCCATTTTTGAAAGAATTTTAATTATAACCTTACCAGTGTGGTCCCCGGCTGGGGCTGGAGCCCGGCCGGGACGCCCAGGAGGACCAGAGGAGGGCGTGTGCCTCCTCCAGACCGAGAGGGGGCGTCCGTCCTGGTTATGCAGGAGGCCTCGGGTAGGGGGCTTGGAAGCCCAGCCCTGTAGGGACCCGTGGCCACCGCCAGGTGGCGCCCCAGTGCCTATTTATCCCGGGAGCCCGGCACTTCCGCCACACCAGGAAGTGCCGGGGGGAAGACGACAGGGGACACCCGGACGGCTTCCGGGTGCGCAGCCGGCACTTCTGCCACACAGGGGTGTGGCCAACTCTAATTGCCAGGGAGCAGCTGGAGCCCATCCGGGTTCCTATAAGAGGGGCTGCCTCCCTCCAGTCGTTGGTGGATGTCGGGAGGTAGCGAGACAGAGCTGGGGAGAGGACTGGAGGCGGCCAGAAGAAAGGCACAAAGACTGTGAGCCCTGGACTGTGCACGTGACTGTAAATAGTGTAAATAAACAGTGTGTTGGGTGAACTATGATGTCCGTCTGTGTGTGTCCGGGCCAGCGTTTACACCAGTTATTAACATTATAGTCTATTTTATTGATTTTTTGAGAGCAATGAAATAATTAAATGTGTTAAATATTCAATAATTACATATACAATATGTAATACTGTAGTGATTCACTAAAATGGATTCTGGAGCGGCCAAAGTGTAGGCACTGTATCTTCTGGCTTATTGCATTTTTGCTCCCACTTAGCTGATCATTTATACATTTTAGAAGCGTTGCTCATAGTTTTTACATGGTCTATCACAAAAAAGACCAGACTTTCAAACAAAATTAAACTTTCAAAAATTAAACAAGTTTTAAACCAAATTGTGCTCTGTGAAACAGTCAATGCTGTTATTTCTTTGTCACTTTAGCCAAGTCTTAGTCAAAAGCCAAAGTGAGTTCAAGTAGTACTTTAAAGACACAGTGTTTGGGGGGTTGAAAACTGAATGGTTGATAAAATGTTTTGGTAAAATGGACTTACTACATTCCACCTGACAGCACGTGCTTCTGGGAGAAATTTTTAACAACTCGGAGATGATGATGTCATTTTCAAAATATGTTTAAAAGCAGATGGACTTTGGGGAAAGTAAAGGGTGATAGGAAAGTGGACCATCTCAGTTTGAGATCACAGTGTGATTCCCTGACAAACATTTTGCTGCAGATGCTAGGAATTGCACTGTGGATGGAGGGAGTGTACATTTACATGTATTTGTTTAGACGATGCTTTTATCCAAAGCGACTTACAAAACAGTATAGTGGTGATATTGTGCTGAAGGTGAGAGCTGAGTAAGAGAAGCGGCTCAGCTGATGTCATCCGGCAGCACACCACTTGTGGTGCTTACAGGCAGTCCCTGCGTAGATGAGAAATGACCTTGTTCTGTTAGCTCATGCTACAGAGAAACTACTTCTGAGGGCATTTGTAGTCCAGACATTGTGACTGGCCACCTACAGTTATCATAGTTCAAAATGTTCCACCAGGGATGGGTTGTGGTATGATTCCACCATAAAACTGTACGGTGTGCTGTTTTGAGCTGTACTTACCCATTTCTAGAAAATCCTGAGGAGAAATCTGTTCTTTGAGGTGTGGTTTTTCACTCATCAGTGAATGTGCATGTTTACTATTCTTCCAAGTGTTATTTCAGGAAATCTAGAGGGATGTTTTAAAAACATTCATTTTTAAATTTCTTCTCTCTTAATAGAAATTTTAAAAGGAGAGTCTTCAAACTAGAAAAACTGGATGGTTTTGGAAACCTGAGACATATCGTACCGAACAAAATTCGTAATCTACATGTAAAGAAAACCGTTTTGTCTGTATTTTTATTTGAAAGACGAGAAAATGTTTTTCAAGTCTCATTTAATGATCTTGTTCCAATGTGCCAATAGCTGGATATTGTATGTTTCAAAGAAGAAGTGATTATATGCAGTGCCGCCCCTAGTCGAACTGAGGCTCTAAGCAAAATCTTCTTGGCTCAAAACTCTGCCCCTCCCTGAGTCCACTGCTTCGATATTTCTTGTAACAGCTTTAATTTGAACAATAAACAAACAAACAAACAAACAAGCAAACAAACAAACAAATAAATAAATAAATAAGCAAACAAGCACACATTATGAATTTAACTATAACTTTTAACAAGTCAAGTAAACCAAGTGACAAAAATGTGAAGTCCATTTGGGTGTTCTGCAGAGCTCTTGAATCGCAGTGGTCTGTTAACCCATAGCAGGCCAACACTCAACCACCACCCGAATCGACATTGGTCCACTCATCATGGGCCCCACACACAGTGATCAGCACATAGAAGGGTTATGTATTATTTGTTGCATGCTTTACTGACCTCAGATACAGAACTTAATTCCATTGCCTCTGTGGCATATGTCAATAAAGTCACTTAAGTAATTAGTGCTAGATCAGAGGACATAAAGCTTCTGAAGATAGGGTGAAATATCGAATCTGATTTTTGTGGCTTATGTCTTAAAGAGTTATTGTTTAAAATGCAGTAATTGTTATTCTTAAACGTGTAAGTTTATGAGAAACAGTAAAGGAAAGTGTTCAAATTTAGAGTGAAGATCACAAACACACAAAGATAACAAACACTATGCATTTTTTAGAGCATCCATGCGGACCTGGAAATTTTCCACTTTCCAAACATTTTATAGTGCAATTTATTTCAGAGGTAGTAATTGAATCTGAATAAATGTTGCTTGGGCTTGCAGTTCTGTCCAGAAAATGGTTTAGTAGGTTTTGATTGTTCATGGATTCTGAATGCATACTCTTGCATCATTTTTAAATTGTTTGTTTTTGTTGATTTGTTCTTGAACTGCGTGTATTGTTGATTTCACTAATTTTGTCAGTTAAGTCCCCCTTATATTTATGTTGTGGTGGTATCTTGGCTGCTTTCTTTTTTCTTCCCTAATTTGAATAATGTCATTTAGGTACAAGTTATTTGGTATTTTTGGTAATGGAGAGGTCAGACTTATTTTGTAGTGTTAGGGATTTCAAGATTAGAAGTTGATATTACAGCAAATTGTTTTTCTCCTCACTTTTTAAGATTTGATTATTTTAAGCATTCTTAGTGTATACTGTTGTTTTATGCAGAGTAGGATATTATCTGGTCTCTTACACAAGCCTTAAGAGACAGATGCAACATGTAAAAAGAGGAGTTAGATTCAATTGAAAATTCAGTCTGTGAGAATGTATCCTTAACAAAGTAATATTTGAAATTTGAAGTTGTTTATAATACCAAGTGCTATACTTAAGGCATTGGTGTGTAACAGCTAATTCAACCATAAGTGAAGAATGATCCTGGATTACAATCGCTTCATAATTACACTACCACAAGGATTAGAGAAAAGTCTTGTCAATAAAAAAAAAAAACTACTGTGATGCCCTCAGGAGGAACAAAAAAATACTTTCTCAAGACTGAATGAAATAATCTCCATTTGTCCGAATGAATTAATTTATACAGTGGTTATTGTAAAAGTAGAACAAGCCATGAGTGGTTTAAGAATTTGCTTAAAATCATCAACAAATATTTGTTTTTAAAGAAAGATGTTAGAGAGAGAATAATTGAGTTTGATGTCATCCCATTTAGTCACATATAAGCTGGCTGGACTATATTGACCCTTAAACCGCCACATACTTGGGGGTTAATGCACCCCTGGACGGCAAATATTTTTTAGCTGCACTTTTTAAGTAAACGTCACAATTCACAAAGAAAATGTGAAATTTTAATGGAGCACGTATTTTTTTTCATGCAAAAGGCATCACAATTACTGCAACACCAATCATTTTACACACTGCAAATGAACTGTAAAAACTATATATATAAAAAAAAAAGTACTGCAACAATCCATTATTATATATTCAAGGTGCAACTGATGGAATTGATGAAATTCAGTAAATCACCGAGCCAGCTGTGCTTGAATTGGCTTCATGCAAACACACAGAGGTAAATGCTGATGATTTCAGGCTCGTCTAGTGCAGCGGCTGAATCCCAGAGACAGTGATGCTGCAGTTCTGCCGGGGCCGGCAGTGGTCGTGAGCTGGCTGCTCAACAAATACAGTATACGGCACTGATGATCAGCTCCAACATGCTGGCAAATTGCTCTGTGAAGCAAATATAGCCAGTTGTGGGGTTCAATAAATGTACGTTGGCGAATATACTTAACCCACAGCATGCTGGAAAATTGCACTGAGAAACAACTTTAGCCGGCTGTGGAGTTCAATGAATGTACTTCACCAAATGTATGTCGCCGCATATACTTGGCTTCAGCGTGCTTCCAAATTGCACTGGAAACCAACTCTAGCCAGTTGCAGTGTTCAACAAATGTACTTTTCCGAATATACTCAGCTCTGGCATGCTAGCAATTTACATTGGGAACCAACTATAGCCGGTCCTGGCGGTTTAAGGGTTAACACCATCCTATGACTTTTGGATCACTTTGAAAGTGGAAAATCCATTCTTCTTTCTGAAATGTGTCCTCCTTTTCAAATAAGTTTTCTGTGGAAATAAATATAAACTAAGGTGGCTGAGATGAGACAGAACTTTATTTCACTTTGTGTCATTCAGGTTTTTGCCTGCCTGCAAATATGGTGAACAATCAGGTTTATTCTGTACTTCTTGTTTAAAATTTTTTAATACTAGCTGCAAAAAAACAACCGGAAGTCTTCCTAGCAGTTTTACTATATTAGTGAACTTACAGTGGCGTCAGCTAAGAGGGCTGGGACAGGTCGTACCTTGTCTGAGATGGATGTGTAGTTGAGTGCAGCTGTGGCAAAAATTGAGTGTGACAGGCTGGAACCTGTCTCAGGCAAATGTATGGTAGCTCGGTTTGCGAACGTACAGTGTACATTTACCACAAAAAATTAAAAAGTGCATGCACTTGTCATCTCACCACATGCAAGTCACACTTGTATAAGCTTCTGCATCCTCCGTGGAATTCACACCAACTCCCTTTGCTGTGTTTGAGTATGAACATAACGGACTGCTCCATAGACACACACATACACACACACACACATCTTTTGTAGTGAGAATGTGCGTGCATGTGAACAAATTTAAATGTGTGTGCATGCGCCATGTAGTGGCTGTAGTTGAGCATGAGCAGGGGAGACTGTTCCATACACACACACACGCGCATACACACACAGACCCTTCGTTAATATATGTCTAATAATATGAGCAGATAATACTGAAAGATATTCTTTAGATTAGGAATAAGATTATATAGTGTGCACAACAAACATAAAATAATAAAAAAAAAAGTCAGCAATTAGTGTTATAGAGAATTTCTATTACATATATCCCTCCCTGCATACACATGTGAGAATGAAACAAGCCCTCACCCCATAGTACTACTCACCCAATATTTAAATCTTTACATAAATATATTCTGTATTGTATACTGTGTAGAAAGCACCCTGTTTACAGCTTTCTCCATCTAGGCAAAATGCCTGTATTGAATAGGCAGCAGACAAAAAATGGCACATTTTTTTCAGAATATTTACAGTAAAGTGTACACAGAAGGTGAATTACAATAGACAAAGAAACAAAGGAAAAATAACCAAACCTACTGCTTCTATGGGTATGACTAAACAAGGCTTAATCCCCCTGGCTATTGGATAGGTTACATATCTTCTTTGTGTTTATTGTGTGTTTTGTCACACTCCATGAAATGTTTATTCAATGTTCTAGTTTGGACATCTGTGATAAGGTGTGTGAGTGTGAAATTTCATTCAAAGTTTGTTTCTGCAATAGACCTCTTGTGGTCAGGGTACGCTCTGCCCCCCAGAAACACCCAATTCAATTAAACTGATTTTAAATAGATTAGTAGATCAATAAATGTGTTTTGTTCATGTATGTGCCTAATTATGGACTCTCATCACTTCTGGTTGCTCTAGCTGCCTATAACCTTGTAATAAAAAATGAGATCACAAAATGACAAGAGAAATGTAAAATAACTCTCTCTAACAATCAAAGTAGTTGCAAATAGTACAACTATGGAAATGTTCAAAATGTATACAGTTGACCAAGCTAAAATAGCACTAATTCTTTTTGTACACTTTCTTCTAATGGGGCTAAACGATTGTGACTCTGTAGCCTGCTTAACTTCAATAAACAATATTAAAGTGAAATATTCTCTTTTTTTTAGAACATGACAGTGTGAATGTCATGCTGATTGCATTTTTTGAATAATTCTGATAGAAAATTAAATGTTTCAGGTATGGTATCTGAATAAATATCCCTGCTTCATTAAACAGCCACAGAAAAGGGACAGCCAGCAACCTCAATTCCTGGTAATCTGTACAGCTAAGAAAGCCTTTTTGATCTGTTTGAGTAGTTTATCTCATTTTTATTTTTTGTAGAAATTGATTCCCTGAGGTAATGAAAAGAGCCATGCTGGTGTCGATAAGGTATAATCTAAAAAAAATAAAATTAAATTAAAACAAACATAAGGCAGTTTGAATCAGGCAAACTCTCAGAGTCGACAAGAAGACATATTGACCAACAGAATGAGAAAGAGTTTGTGTGTTTGTGTGTGAGAAAGTGAAAGGAATTAGACAAGTAGATAATTACAGTGCTTTGTGCGTGAGGTAACAATACATGAAACAAGGTGAACTGAGAAGAATGAATAAAAGCATCCGGCTGTGAAAGAGCTATCAGTTTGAATGCTAGTGGGCTGAGTGTGAAATGAAATTAGAGGCAGGATTTAAGAGTCCTTTAGACGAAGTGTTCTCAAAGGCAGCAGACAATGGTTCACTACTAGCAATCTATGAAAATCATCACAATGCTCTGCACAACAGTTATCAACAAGAATACATTTAGATGCTCTTCTGTGGATCTAACGAAGCAATTAGAAATTTGAATTAGCCTCATGTATCGACCTTCTGATCCTTCCCACATAGTATTGCATTCTACTTAGTGAACATCGTTGTACGGGCTACTCTCTCTGTACCCTCATAAAATTCCTTTTGGTGGTAGCGTTGCAAACAGACTCCCCTTACTGTCTTTTACTGTGACATTTTATTCAGTGGATGTATAGCATCCATCCATAAATATGCCCTAGCAATGTACCCTGTTTCTTCAATGACCTATCTGTACATTTGAATATTGTTGTTGCATATTTTCATGCATTGTTCAAATTAGGGTTGTCAGCTGCTTTATAAAATCTTTTCTATGAAAGACACTATCAATAAAAGTTTGCTTCATACTGACTTTTAAATCATACCATTCAAATTAATTCAGTTCAGTCCGTCATTCTCTAGCCAGATTTGTTCTGAAAATGGTCGCAGAGGTCCACTGGAGCCTATCCCAGCTGGCACAGTACACATGGCAGGGTACAAACCCTGAACATGCACCAGTCCATCGCAGGGCACATCTACACAAACACGCATCCCCCAAGTACAAACTAGGGCCAATTTAGGACCACCAGTTCACCTAACCTGTAAGTCATTGGATTGTAGAAGGAAACTGGAGGCTCCAGAGGAAACACATGCCGACAAGGGGAGAATGTGCAAACTAATTTACTGTTATTATTCCTTACAAAAATCTGAAACGGTTTGTTGTTACTGCTGCTGATGCAATTGTATCTAAAATGTGGAGATAATACTATTATTATTAATGTTTAAGGCTTGGATGTTAACAAATTTTCTCCTTCTCAATGCTGATAAAACTGAGATTTTATTGATTGGCTCTAAGAATGTTGGAAGTGATCTTGGCAATTCCACTGTTTGCATTGATGGCTGTTCTGTTGTTTTAAATAACACTGCTAAAATGCCAAAGTGTTGTCTTCCATTTAAACCTGTTCTAAAAGAAGCACAAGACAAATATAAAAAGGTTTGGCGATCCAACCTGTATATTGTAAACTCTCTACTGCAAAGTAGTGGATTTGCCACCAAGTAATCTTTGAACACTGAGTCCAGAACAAGACTAGATAGAAGAGGCAAGGGGCTAGTTTTATAGGTAGAGGGAAGGAAGACGAGGGTCAGAGGAATAGGTGGAAATGAGGTCAGTAAGAGTGCATGGTTTATAGGAGAAAGTGGAACCTGGTTGGCTTGAGGTGTTTTTCCCAATAGATGGTCTGCAGTGGGGGCATGAAAAGACATTAGTGCATTTTGCCAACCCCTGACCCAGCTTTCCAACCTTAGTTAAGCCCATTGGCTGCCTCCCATACGCACGTGTGTGACATTGTCTTTTAAGCTCTATGTACTTCTAATCTGTAAAATTGCCCTTTTTCATCACAAACCTTCCTTAGGTCAGAAATATGTTGTCTGTCAATAATGCTGAAAAGACTAATGCATGCTTTTATTTCTTGTAGACTTGATTACTGTAACGTACTGCTGACTGAGTGTTCCACTGAGGTGCTGAATAAACTTCAGCTGGTTCAAAATGCCTCTGCCAGAGTTCTTACAAGGACTAAGAAAAGGGAACATATTAGTCCTGTCTTAGGCTGCCTTACACTGGCTACCAGTCAAATTCCGCATAGACGCTAACATTTTACTACTGGCCTATAATGCAATTCATTTTCTGATCCCAAAGTATTTAATGAGTTTATTATGTTTTTATAACTCTTCTCGGCCATTAAAATCCTTGGACGCTGGCCTATTATGTAAGCCTCAAGTGAAAAAAAAGCTCAGCAGGTTAAAGAGTGTTTGCATATATTGAATAGCTTACTGCCTTTGGTTCGTAATGCTGAGACTATTACTGTTTTTAAATCTGCGCTTAAAACATATTTTTTTAGTTTGGATTTTAAGTATTTTTTTTTTTTTTTTTAACATTTTCTTATGTTTATTGTTCATACTTGTTTTTATTAAATTTAAATTCAGGCATACTGTTTTTTATTGATTTATTTCTTCTGCTTTTGATATTTTATTTTTCACTTGTTTTTCTTATAGTTATCTGTAAAGCTACCTTGAATAACTGTTATAGAAGGTGCTATAAAAATAAAGCTGTCTTGCCGTTATTGGAACAAAGACATAATGCAACTGACAAATCAAAGTAAAGGCAAATACATTATTGGTATAAATATCAGTAAACTTGCAGAAGTATCAGATTAACAAGAAATATAAATATCAGATATAAACCTTCAGTACATTCCTTGCAATCATTAACAGTGAATCAGCAGTGCACGTGACTTGCAATGCAGGTATTTGCATAGCTGAATCTTGGTCACAGAACAAACAGACAAGTGCATGTACGTTAACTTTATAATGGCTCATGGCTAAAAATTGTTTTGTACTTTGCTGGTCATCCATTGAAACCTAAGGTATCACTTACTGGATGGCAAGTAGGCAAAAACTTTGTTCCTGGGTTGTGTGGTGTCTATGGGGAAAGAAGTAACTTTGAACAACTATTGTCATAAATGAATGGAAACATGGCTCCATTTATGCAATTATTATTTTATTACTCGCTGTTGGGTCTTTTGATCCTTGAGAACATGCTGTGATCCAGCTAGCCCACTGTGCATGTGTAGAAATTAGTGAGGATATGTGGAACAGAGTCTCAAAATGTGAAAGAACCTTTGAATTTTCATAGCAAGCTATGTCATATTGAAGAACCATGAAGTATCTTAAGTGATATGGATCCCTAAGATGATAGAGTGTCTGCCATTCTTAACAATACAATTGTGCATGAATAGGTAAAATGGGCTAAACACACTGTCTTGGAGCAACTCCGGTGTTCAAAGTAAGACTTTTAAATGCACTTGCACTCTGCAAGTTTGGCAGCCTAACATGTACCACTAAGGAAGTACTTCATCCAGTTATGCAGGATGGTGCTCAGTCCCAGTGCCTTAGCTTCACTACAAGCTTTGGGGATGCTCGAGTGTAGTTGGTGACGTTATAGAATATCAAACTAAAGAAAATAAACTATTCTGACGTGTGTTAATTTGTCACAGTGGGTTAGTGCTGTGTAGATGGCTGTGGAGATTGTGTTCAATGTCAATATGAGTGCATGGTAATGTGTTTGGTATACTGGAGATGAAATGTACCATGGCCACTCATGGGTGAGTGTCACGGGCCGGTAATCATTCAGACAAATAATATATACAGTATATAAATATAATGTGTGGTTTATGAACTGTTTTGAGAAACAAATGGAACGACACGCTGAAATGCGATTGTCCCATCTGTGGAAGACTGCATGTCTCTCACCTGCCCAAAAATGAAAAAAAGTGACTAAAGTTTACAACCTACTTGAATATTCTTTTAGGTTAGCAGACTAGGCCACTTATTTTATCATTAAATGAGTGCACTGATGTCACAGGTTTGATGGTAGGAGGGGCCAAAACTTTTTATAAAATTAATATCTTATGTTATTAAATTATTCCATGTATGATAATCCATTTCCTTTTTCTTTATTGCACAGAATGTAATTAGTTTTTTTGGATAATAGGATGCCGTAGACCAGGCATGTGCAACCTTGACAGGACTATGGGCCGGATTAGAAAGTAGAAAGATTAAGCAGGCCGGAGTACTTCAGGATATATATGTATTTCTGAAAATCGAAAATGCAAGAAGGCCAAAAACAAAAACAACAAATATTTAATAATTATTTAATAAAAACTCTTTATTAATGCGACGATTGAGATTGCATGGTGGACACAAGCTTATGAATATTAGGAGATATTGTGGACGTGGAAACTCGCAACGTGTTTTCTAGGTGCTCATCAGTAATTCGCGTCCTGGTTTTGGATTTTACGAAGTTCATCCTTGAAAAAAGTTGCTCGCATTTATAGGTGCTGCCAAATAGAGTCATTCTTTTCTGAGGAAAAGCTGTCAGCTTTGGAAACTTGTCACGTGGGAAATAGTTTTTATAAAAGTCAAGTAATTCAATATAATTGAATTTTGATTTCAGGACAAGGTTCTCTTGTAGTTCAATTTATCCCATTTGCAATGAAAGTGGAGCTAGTTCGACATCAACATCAAATGGACAAGAGAAAATTTGTAAGTTTGCTTCTTGATTTTTAAAATCACGGAACCTAGTATTGAATTCTCCACTCAATGAATTGAATTCATTCGCAAACAATTCACAATCAAAATCTTTGTGGTTCGCAAGTGTGGGAAAATGATAAGTATTGCCTTCCTTTAATTGGCTTTTTCTCAGAGTCGAAGCTTATTTTGAAATGATTTTATGTGTCCATAAAGCTCATGAATCATTTGTCCCTGAGTTTGTAATTTAGCATTAAGTTCATTTAGATGTGTTGTTAGGTCGACAAGAAATGCAAGATTACACAGCCAGGGTTTGTTTTCTAGCTCAGGAATAGGTTTTCCTTTCATGTCCATGAAAAGAGATACCTCATTTCTCAAATCATAAAAACGTTTCAACATTTTTCCCTTGCTAAGCCAACGCACTTCACAATAAAACGTAAGATCTTCATGGTCAGAAAGAACGTCAGCCAGAAATTCTTGAAATTGGCAGTGATTTAGCGCCCTGGATTTAATGAAGTTTATACATGCAGTTATTGTGCCCATCACATGTGCAAATTTAACTGATTTTGCACATAAGTTTTACTGGTGTATAATGCAATGCAATACCAACAAATCTTCGGTATTGATTTTGTTACTTGATAATTCGTTTTTTATTTGGGCAACAACTCCGATGTTTAGTCCAATCATCGATGGAGCTCCATCAGTGAATATTCTGCATAACTTTTCCCACTTTAAATCAAATACAGTAAAAACAGCTTTTACTTCCTGGAAAATATCTTCAACCCTTGTTGTATTCTTCATTGGTTGGAGAGAAAGCAATTCTTCCATACAATTGAAGCTAGCATCAACTCCGCGAATAAATATAGCCAATTAAGCGGTATCGTTGGAGTCTGTACTCTCATCAAGAGCAATGGAAAATGCTTCAAATTTTGATGCAATATTTTTAATGCTTAATTTTATGTCACTGGCCATTTTCGTCGATTCGTCGGGTTACTGTCCAATGAGAAAGACTTATCTTTTCCATTTCATGGCTTTTCTCTGGATACAGAACTTTTGTGACTGCAGTAAGGCATTCCTTGACAAACTCGCCTTCAGAATATGGTTTTGAGTGCTTCGCAATTTTTTCGCTAACAATAAAACTTGCACGAACAATATTGTCAGCTACATCAATATGTTTGCGGAATAACATCTGTTGTGCCAATACACATTTTTTCAAATTTTGTATCTTATATGTTCTTAGTTTACCTTTGTAACTGTTGTAATTAGCGTGTTTTGTATTGTAGTGTCTTTATAAATTGTATTCCTTTAAAACTGAAATAGTTTCCAAGCATATCAAACAAAGAGTTTTTCTTTCTGCATTATAAAAAAAAATTGTCAGTCCATTTCTCTTGAAAGAGTCCACTTTTCTCTTCTTTGTTGAAGCCATCTTAATTAGGGTTTGATCAAAAATTCACAAGTATTTGAAAGTATTGAAATGTAGGCCGATATAGAGTGAAACTCGAAACAACATGCAGATAGGTAAAGCATTAGCAAAAACCATGAAAAGACTGCGCTATGCTACGCACGACAGCAGAGCAGAGAGATGCAGCAGAGTCAACGACTACGTGACTACGAGCTCTTGCACACTTTAAACGTGCGACAATTCCGGACGTGCCGTAAAAGTGGGGGAAGCACAATATAAAGTACTTCAGAAAGCACTGGCCGCATCATACTATCAAGAATAATCCAACAATACCACAAGAACAAACAGGCATCAACAAGATGGTTAACGGGCCAGATTCAATGATATTTGGAAAAGTCGTCGCAGGCGTATAAAATCAGTACACAGGCCAGATTCGGCCCGCGGGCCGAAGGTTGCACATGCCTGCCGTAGACCTTGCCTTTTGCAGTCACCAGTCAAAGCATCAGTGTGCATGTGAACTGTAGGAGAAAGGTCACACAAACTTGGAGAGAACGTGCTACATGCTAATTCTTTGAAAAACAGTATTATAAATATACATTCTTTAACTTTTTTGTTATTGCTGTATAAGGATTGTTTACTTCCTTCTTTTTGATTTAAAGCAATACATACAATGAAGAGTGGATGGTCTACATTTGTATGAATGTTTAATTAAAGATGCAAGTCATTCATGCAGTTAGTTTCATAACTTCATAAATGTCTGAGCAACATTTTAAAAATTGGCAGTAAAATTATTGAAGTGCAGCAGACCTGTGTTACTAAGCTGTAAAAGTTAGAAAGAAGGGTGACTCAGTAGCCATCCACTTTTCCCTAAATATCAGTTGTTGCCATCAGGCTGCTGATCAGTTCACAAAGGTATATAGAAACAGATTTAAGTGCTCTCTTATTCTCAGAGCTATAAGCATTTTGAATTCTATTAACTGTAGGGATCCTGCTGAATTTTTATTCTTGTATACTATTAAAGGAAATTTACTCTTATGTGTAGATGTCTTCTGTGTTTGTACCAAGGATAACACTGGCTGTAGGATGTTGTGCTGAGTGCAAAATCAATGTGTTATGTTTTTGCACTCTTGTGCTGCAAACAAATTTACCCCTCTAGGATAATGAAGTCTACTTAAACATAGGCCAGAAAAAAAAAAACCTGGATGGGATTCCTTAAAGACCCGAGTTTGCCAAACGTCTACCAGAATGCTGATTTCTACTTAGTGTTCTTTGATTCACCACTACTTCTATTTTTCTTCTCCAATTTACAAAGTTCATACTACTAATATAATAGTTCACTACCCATGTTATGAATTATTAGGACCTTTTTTTTATATACAGTACAGTATGTGTTTTTTTTTCTCTCTCTCTGTCTCTATCTCTCTATCTATCTGAGGAAACCAAAGCAAAGCGATATTTTAGGATGTGCATTTCTTTCTTGTGGTAATGTCGCCACCTTGTGGACAGCTGTTAAACTGAATCTCCACATAGTACTCTTGGTCTGTACCTGAAGCCAAACAGATCTGTTAGGACTACACAGAATATTTTAAAGCTTTCTGTTCAACTGTACTGTGTTCTTTAGCTCTAGCCACATAGTTTTGTTCCATTTTTTGTATACATAACACTGCATTAAAATCCAGTAATTAATTTTGGAAATTAAAAATGTGTTAGATTAATTGGTACATTTAAATGACATCTTTGTGAGTGGGGGCCCTGCAATTGACTAAAAGTGTTTCCTGCCTTGAACCAAATGCTGCCTGGATAGGCTCTAATCTTCAAACCACCATGACCCTAAATTTAATTTAGCACTCAGTGTTGCAGTGTCTCCTTCAGGAAGCTTTTCATAAAACATATGTTAAACCTTCCATTTACTTTCTAACCTACATATCCAGTTCAGAGACAAAAGAAGCTAGCACTTAACTAAAAAAAAGTTCTGTTTACAGCATATATACCAACTCCAGATGACTTGCCATGGTTGTAAATACTTGGAGGTGCACCTGAAAAGTGGAACCTCTGCAGAGAGTGAAAAAGACTGGGCAAAGTGTGTCCTAGGTTAGAGCTGAAGAGTAGACAACATCTTAATGAGACTGTGTCAGTAGTGCGATTACTAAGGATGGCTAAGAGGGACACTTCATATCGACTTGAGTCTAGCAGCGGGGTGATAATGGTATTGCTAACCTTGCTGATAGTTCCTGAATAGTTGGAAGATACCATAAACTGCGTTAAAGGATTTCTGAGTATGTGAGTAGCTTGTCAAAGAGAAGTAATATTGTATTTAATGCTATCTAAGAAGAAATAAAATTATCCTTTCTACTCTTCAACACATTTTCTTTGTAAAATTTTCAAAAATAAAAGATTTGGTCATAAAGCATCACAATATATTTAGATATACACAACAATATAGTTTGCTTGAGATTCAGTTGTCAACATAGTTTCCTAGGTTATTGAAACACTTAGTCTTAGTCCACATTAACACACATACATTTGTAAATGCCTCTTTTTTTTATTAATTCTGTCCTTCCATCCACTGTGTAATGGTGTTTTGGACTGTTGAATACTAATATTGTTGATTATATGTACCAAAGTTTATAAATATGAAAATGGCATATCTTAACTTGAAATGTGTGTATGGAAAAAATTGCATACGATTGTCATATGATCACTTATTCTTATAAGTATTGCCATCTTTACTGAGGGGTTTGTCCTTTCTTACATTTTCTGCATTGGTTGACATCTACTGTGATTTGGAGCGTTTCACTGTATTCATTATGGCAGGACTTCCAGTTTATATTTTACAAGGCTTTGACAACATTAAACTAGTTTGTAACCTTCAAAGTAGTTGTACCTCATCCTCTGTCCAGACAGTGATGTCTGGTTTGTTTTTTCTCTTTCTTTTTGCTTTCTCATTTACTTAAGGCTTGCTCTTTAAAAAATCCTCACTTTTGGCTGACAAAAGCTCCTCATGGCCAATAGGAAAGAGTTCTGCATTTTTCATATTTCAGGATGGATGACAAACTTTGATAAAATGATCTGAAAAAGTTTGTTTGAATGCGAAAACGTATAAAATCAAAGTGGCATTGTTTTTCACCTGTGACATTCTTGAACCAGTTGGTCAATTTATAGTAAACTCCCTGAGCCAATATATTGTCCCCATTCTGTGCTGAACGAGAAGCAGGCATATTAACAATTATATGACATGCAAACAATTAACCAGACCAGTTTGGACCTAAGTGACAGCAACTTACATACAAAACTCAGACACAGATCCATGATTATTGCTGTAGCCAACAGTATTAAACTGCTTGAAGAAGGGGCCTGAGTTGCTTCGAAAGCTTGCATATTGTAACCTAGTCAGTAAGCCAATTAAAGGTGTCATTTTGCTTGACTTCTCATTGGGCCCATAATGGCTAACATACTACAACACCCTACTACTACTACATCATTAGTTTTGCAAAAGTTGATTGGTGTGTGATTCTCAGCTCTGATAATCAAGAAATGGTTCCCTCTTGTTATCTCTACCATTTTAGTTTGCTGGAAACTCACTAATTGCTTCTCTGGACCTTACGCATTAGGACTTGTTGTACTTAGCCTGTTCATTTTATTTTAAGTCATGTGCAGTGTGTCTTCAGTTTACTCTTGTTTATTCTACCCTTGAGTTGCTTAAGCTGGCACTATTCTTAAACAACAGACTACCAGCATGTTTCCTATCCATCCTTTATCAAATCAACCTTATTCCAGTTCAGGATCCTAATGGTGGCATTACAAGAAAAAAGTTAGAGAATATTATGCTTTGTTATAATCTGGGCAGCACTCTTGGTGAAACTTTTTACAATTAAGTTATAATTAAATATTTTGATGGTAATGTTGTTACTAAACTGCAGGAGACTTGGTTTAAATAGCATCTCTATAATCTGAATGTATCTGTGTTCATTTTTTAAAAATTCCTGCATCCAAAAGAAATGCTGATTTGGTTAAATTGTGACTCTGAATTGATCCTGTATGATCAAGTGTGGGAATGTGCATTGATGAGCCCAAGCCCTGTCTAGTTTGTGCCCATTGTTTTTTTAAGATAATCACTGGCTTCCAGTACTGGGCAAGCAAGTTAGTGAGAAGTCAAGCAAAATGACACCTTTTATTGGCTAACTAAAAAGATTACAATATGCAAGCGTGTAATCTTTTTAGATAGCCAATAAAAGGTGTCATTTTGCTTGACTTCTCATTACGTTCATAATGGCTAACACGATACAACACCCTAGTACTGCAAGCAAGTTAGAAAATAGAAGGGTGGTAGAATGAACATAATTGTTGTGAATGGTTGCTCCACCTATGGTTGGTTCTGTTGAATCCATTCAAACTGTTTTTTTTTTTCAGATTCTGTAAAAGAAGAGATTAAGGACTCTGTATTAGACTTAGCTTTTATTTAACAGAGCTCCTGTACTTAACAGCACAATGTCTTGCAGTTTCAGACAAACTCAAAATCGCTTTTCCAAATGGGAGTATTTATCACACAGAGTCGGAAACTCTTTGAATAGACAAACAGGTTGTTAATCAATAACACATCCCAACAGATGGCTTCCTTATCTAAGTTTGTACATCAAAGAGTTAAATTATATTGCTGTCATACAGGAGATGCTGCTGAAGCCGCAAGAGAGTCTCTTTGAATAGATAAGCAGGTTGTTAGACAATGACATATCCTAACAGATGCCGTCTTTAAAAGAGAGGCAGTACAAGAATGGAGGTAATCAATAGAAAGTAACCAAAAGTCATTTAACGTGAAACACGCATGCATATCGGAGCAGTGAGTATAAAGCATCTAGCATCCTTCATTTAATCCAGCTGCAGTCTCAAATAGGTACAGAATAATGTACCATCATGATCAACCTTTTTAAAGGAAAATTAGTATTTACTGTCCAGTACATGGGTAATAGTCACAATTTCCAGATTTTAAAAGCATCTAGGTAATACCGTATATCTTCAGGAGATCATGCAGCAGTATGATTATACAATCTACAGTACATTGATTTTGAATGCAAAAGTAGCGTTGAAGCAAAGCAATATTTTTCCACTGTCTGCTTCTAGACCAGTGCTCAGCTGGGAAACTAAGGAAGGTGGGTTCTCAGACACTGAGAAGTTTTAAAGGGAGATTGGTGAATCCAAGAACTTTGACAGATGAATCCATATGCAGTATTACTTGAAGTAGTCCCTTCCATTTTCTTTTCAAGGTGTAACTGGTGAAAGATTTTATCATCACTGATAGGCTAAGTACATGCAAGTGTTCACATCTTTAAACTGTGAGAAAACATGCTGAACCGATTTTATCAGCTATTGGAAGTATTAAATCAGGCAACCATCCATTATCCAACCTGCTATATCCCAACTACAGGGGGTCTGCTGGAGCAAATCCCAGCCAACACGGGGCGCAAGGCAGGAAACAAACCCAAGGCAGGAAACAAACCCCAGGCAGCGTGCCAGCCCACTACAGTAAGTCAGACATAAAATGAATGTTAGCTTTCAGAGATCTGGAACTCCTGGTTAGCTGTTGGATGCCCAGGTTCACTCCTGTATTGTCTAAGGTATACAAGCTCCTGCACTCGTTTGTTGACTGTCCATTATAATTTGGGAACCTAAATACACTTCTTTATTACACAGTTGGGCATTATTCATACTAGGCTATTGTTCTTTCTTTTGCTGATACATTAACAACTTTCCCAAGCAAATAATAAAATGTGCAATAGGCACAGATGCTTTTAAATTGTTCTATACCTGTACTTAATGAATTACTACTGATTTAGAAAATTGTTCCATTTCTCTTAAATGCTGTTTTAATGCCATGTGTTACACAGTTGGAATATTACAAGACCTTTAAGGTAAATAAGTCCATGCATGCTTTCTGTCCCCAGTAGTGAAGGCAAACCGTGCTTGTACATCTGGATGTAATGCTATTGACTGAAAACCAATAGAAATGTCAGTTACCTAATATAAAGCACATTCAAGCTTCACGACCATGGATATAATGGAATGATTAGCCACTAGCTGAATTAACTAATCCACACATTTATACAAAGATTGGTAATCCACAGTTAGCTTCCAAGAGCCGTTCATCTATTTTGGGCAGAAACAGTGATTGTATTGTATTTTCATTCTGTTTTCACAATTATGCTGCCCTCCTGCAACTGTGCTACCCCTGTTTTAATCACTTTTAGGGCTTGTATTAATACTTGATGCTGTTTCTGAGGTGGGAGAGGAGCACCATAGTCTTCTTTTGTTATTTACCTTCATGGATAAAAAACACAAAATTCTTTTAAACTAGCTTCAGTTTTGTATAAATGTATTATCTCTTTTAGTAAAGCTTTGACGTGACAAGTAACATTGTCCATTGTAAACCATAACTCTGTATTTATTTGTGCACTAACATAAACTCTGTAGTTCTTAATGTTCCACCATTCTCTTCAGTCATTGCTAACAACTGCTCCTGTTGAGAAGCAATCAGCTTTCACAATTTCTCAAGCAATGCTGAAATCTTTTGCAATTCCACTAGACATTCTTGCTGCTACATTACTTTGCCAGCAAGCCTGCACTTCAATATAGGTAATCCACTTGGAACTAAGCATGCTTAGTCCTGGCAAGTACTTGGATGGGGAGACCAGCCAGGAATGCTTGAGTTGCTGTTGGTTGAGATGTTGGTGAGGCCATCAGGAGATGCTCACCATGTGGTCTGTGTGTGGATACCAATGTCTCAGTGATGGGGACATTCTTGAAAGAAATAGTGCAGTCCTTCAGGTGAGCTGTAATACAGACGTCCTGACTGTCTGTGGTCATAAAACAATCCTTGGCATCTTTTGAAAAGAGTAAAGTGTTCCCCAAAGGCCTGCCGCTTACAGCTTTGTTCATCCCCTTCACTACCCAGTACCTAATGTGAGGTGAGTGTGCTGCCTCAAGAATGGCTGCTGCCACATCATCCCGATGAATGATACTCATTGATGGTGGTTGAAGTGCCTCCCCACTATCTTTGTAAAGCACTTTGAGTAGCAAGGAAAGCTCTGAATGTAATTAATGTATTATTACTTTGCTTATTGTTCAGACTTTGTACAAAAATTGCAATTACCCAGTCTCATTCTTTTACTACTAATTCTCACTTTGTTAAATAGTAGGTGGGTCAGCCTAACCTAACTTATCATCAACCATCTCTGAGACCACAGTTATACTAACTTTGCTCAATCGATTTCATCTTCTGCATTTTTAGTTTTACTTTTTTCTTTTATCTAATTTCTATTTGAGAACATGACTGGCCAACTTTTACTCATTTGGTTGTTTAATAGCTTTTGCCTTTTTTGTCCAGTTTTTTCCCTGTTTCACTTAATTGAAATAATGTAGTAAAGCATCCTTGAGTTTTTTCTCTGCTATTTGTTTTTCAGTCTTGCAGGTGACACACACCATCATTTAAGTTGTAATTATATTTAACCTGTGGACATACCTCTTCTAGATGAAGTAATATATTAATACATGCAATGCTAACATTCTACTGGAGTCATGTAACCTTTTTTTTTGTGTACAGATTCAGCCATGGCTATTGATCCAGACTAGTCTAAGGGACGTGTCATAAATCTGTAGCTCACTGACATTCCTTATACCCTATAGATGCATACTTTCTCAGAAATCTCAGATCTCATCTGTAAGTCTAAGCCGTCCACCTGTCGACTGGATCCCCTTGCCACAGTTCTGGTTAAAGCCTGTCTCCCTTCTCTGGTCCCCCTTATTTCTGCTATAATTCACTCCTCTCTCACCACTGGAACTGTTCCTTCATCTTTTAAAACTGCTGCAATAACCCCAATTCTGATCCTACTAATTTCAGTAATTTCCATCCTATTGCTAATCTACTCTTTATTTCTAAAATTCTTGAAAAAATATTGTGACTATTCAACTTCATTCTCTTTTATCTCAAAATAATCTTTATGAATAGTTCCAGTCTAGTTTTCGCCCCTCCCATAGCACAGAAATGGCACTTATGAAAATTACTAATGACCTCCTTATGGCAGCTGATTCTGGTTTAAGTACTATTCTCATCCTCCTTGATCTGAGTGTGGCATTCAACACTATTTGGCACACCACTCTTCTCAATAGATTATCTTCGATTGGCATTACCCACACTCCACTAGATTGTTTCAGATACTATCTGTTAGGCTCAGTTCGTTCAGCTTCAAACTTTTACATCCCAAACCACCTCTGTTATTTCAGGTGTGCCCCAAGGCTCTGTCAATGAGACCCCTCCTTTTCATTATTTACCTCCTTCCCCTCTGCAATATCTTTTGTAAGTATAACATTAGCTTCAACTGTTACGCTGATGACCCAGTTCTACCTCACTAGCAAACCTACTTTTTCCTTTCCAACTTCCTCGCTTATTGATTGCATAGCAGAAATTAAATCCTGGTTTTCTTCAAATTTTCTTAAATAGTGACAAAACTGAGGTTCTCCTCATTAGTACAAAATCAACATTATCCAAAACTGAAAATTTTTCACCCTAATTCCTCTGTTTCCCCTTCCCCACAGGTTAAGAGTCTGGGTGTCATCCTTGATAGTACTCTGTCTTTTCAGTCCCACATCAATAACATCTCCCAGTCTGCATACTTCCACCTGCGTAACATTAATCGTATTCGCCCCTCTCTTACTCACTCCCCACACCACTGCTATCCTTGTTCACAGCCTTGTCACTTCTCGTCTGGATTATGGTCTTTTTCACAAATCTTTTTATAAGCTTTAACTGGTCCAGAATTCAGCTGTCCGCATCATTACTAGAACCCCATCTATTCACCATATCACTCCTGTCTTGCAGCAGCCAAGTTCCGCATTGAATTCAAAATTCTTCTGTTAACTTTTAAGGCAATCCACAACCTTACACATTCTTATTTGTCCGATCTCCTCCTACTTGTTGCCATTCCCTGCTGCACCCTTAGAGCCTCTTCTTCTATCTACTTCACTGTCCTCTTCGTCCGTCTTACCACCATGGGGAGCAGAGCATTCAGTTACTGTGCTCCCAAGCTCTGGAACCCATTACCTTCATAGTTTAGAAATATTGATTCATTCTCACTTTTCAAATCTAAACTTAAAACTCATTTGTTTAAGACTGCTTTTTCTTTTTGATTACAATTGCTCTTTCTGATTTTAATTTTTGTATTTTTATTTTTGTTTATATTGTGTATTTTATCTATTGTTTGGTGTTTGAGTGTTTAGAAAGGCACCTACAAATAAATAAAATGTATTATTATTATTATTATTATTAGTAAATATTTCTCTATCAGAAGGTGAAGTACCACAGAGTATTTCATGTACTAAACATTATACATTGGTGGCTGGCCCTGCTGCCTTACACCTCTTGAGTTCCTGCATAATGACTTTTTATGTGGAGTTTGTATGTTCTTCCATTATGCCTATTGGGTTTTCTCTTTATACTCTTGTTTACTCCCATTTACCAACCTGACTTGTTACGAGAAGGTGTTGAGTGTGATGCACTGACAGCCCATGCATAGTCTGGATATTGTATTTCATATAGTGGATAACTACCAGAGTCCTATGATACTGTAATGGAATAAGAAACATGGTTGAATTAGGTTTGAGAGGCTAATACAGAAAGACCAAAAACGAATGTATTTTGAATATTGGAAGTAACCACTTTGTTGCACAGCTGTCAAGCAGAAAAGTGTCAGTTCTTAGGACTGAGAGTAACTTAAATGATTCAGGACATTAGCAAAGAAAGTAAAAATCTAGCCAAGGAAATAAAGGCCTATTTAAGATATGTGTAAGGTCAGCCACTGAATGTGGGAAGAAAAAAGAAAAATTAGACATGAGCATATAGCAGTAATATCATCTACTGGAGAGACCTTGTCAAGCCAACTATTGCATGGAGATATTCAAAAGTCTACATGTGTCAGGAACATCATGTCAAATGCACCCTGCATAGAATAATTGAACAGACCTCTTTAGTTATAAATTCACAAAACCCACCAGTTTTATGGTCAACCGAAGATTTAAAGATAAATTATCCTAGTAAGATGTGTAGGGAGGTACTGTATATTTTGCACATTGAATTAAAAAAATGTACAAGTTCAGTATATTGCTTGATAGACTGAAGGATGAGATGAAGAAGAAAGCCTTGACAAAATCACTGCTTTTCAGATTCAGCACATCATAGGAGGTCGGCTATTTAATTCCAGAGTCATCATGGAAAATTCACAGCAGGATGAGAAACATTGTTCCTCTGCTTTAATGATTACAGAGGAGCCTTCTTGTAACTGAGCGGCAAATGATACTACAAAGACAAATGACAGACACTGAATTTCTAAGACATTGCCTGTTCCTAATAGCCCATCTCTGTGAACATCAGAGTGCCTCTGTATGAACATCACACTTTCTGACGGATTTCAAATACAACATGGTTACATTTTTTCCCTGCTTGTTCAGGCATAGCTCAAATGCAATAAAGCATCCTTTCCTATGAGACTGTGAGGGCACAAGTAACGTCACATATGATTATGCTATGAGCTCCTTAGCACAAACTTTCATCTAAAGGCTAGCCCATGGTATCTTCCTGTCTGTTTTTAAATCATTTCTAGATTATGGAACTCAATATTCTAATATACTGGGCTACACTTCTTACAAACCTGTATAATAATTTAGACCAAAACTGGCCTTTTGTATTACTCTTTCTTAGTTTAAGTCCTTTCGCAACTTTGAGTCAACAAGTCCATTTAGTTTCAGGTCATGTCTGTCTCAGGTCTCACCTCTGTTCCATAATATACTAAAGTGGGCTTCTATAAAGTGCTCCTTTCCTGAATTTATGGTCAAGTTTTCTGTGTTATTGATATCGGGTCACAACAAAACAAAATTCACTCTTGAGTTTAGACGGCAATTGAATAAATAACATCTAGAAAGAAAAACACATAAAATGTAGAAATTCGAGTAGTGTGCGCCAGCAAGGTGTGAAGACAGACACCAAGTGCTTTCCATTGAAACCCCATCTTGGTTTCCTCGTAATGGCCACTGTATCTCGTAAAGGTTGAATTCAAGGTAGCCTTCACTTGACTGAACTTGAAAGGTGAATTTCTATTGATTGATTGACAAAAGTAATATATCAATTTTAACAGTCATAAATCACCAGGGGCTTCATGCATAATGCCATGCGTAGAACTCACACTCAAACATATGGACAAAAGTGGAAATGTGTGTATGCACAAAAAAATCCACATGCACAAAACCATGCGTAAGTCAGCTTCCACACACTTCAGCTCCATAAACCCCAGGTAGCGAAAAAAGTAACGCACGTGCACACACCTGCTTTCCCACCCCAACTCCTCCAAGAATTTTGCATATTTTAATATGTAAATCAATATAAATATCACCTTCCCCTTTCAGTGTTTGGTTAAAAGACAATGGCAAAAGCACGTAAAAAAACAGTATTTCACCGAATGCGAAGTGAAGGTAATGTAAAACATACTATTTTTTGGCTTAAGCAGTGGTATAAACAACAAAAGGAATTTGATATAGCGTGGAGGAGAAGTTCAAGTTCAGAAAGTCGCACAGGGTCCAAAATAAAAAGAAAAGTGGTCATATATCAAAGTCGCCATGAAAAGGCAAGTCATAGCCCACTGGAAGCATATTAGGTTACAGGGAAAAGAACAAAAATAGGGACACAGTGGGGAAAAAAAGGTTGAAATGTCCATTTTAATCTTGTAGTTTATTTTGTCATTAAAGTAGAATGTCGTAAACTTAATCTTAAAATCTGATCATCCCTGTAGTTGGTCTGTGTCTACTCAGTGTTGCATGTGATTGCCTCTGATTCCCATTAACTTTGTATTGGTAATTGTGGGCTCATAAAATGGATAAATGGAAAGATTTAGTTCAAACATTTTTTCCTGCTAAGAGTATATTAGTTACCTTGCAACAGACTGGTGCCACAGCCTAGGTAAGTTCTTCATTTGTACCTAGTGCTACTGAAATATTCTCTGTCTCCCTTTGGCTTTATAATATAAAATACAGGAACATTAAAAGTATAATGTCTCTGGACAACTAATAGACTAACTAGAAAATAGTGTGTTAGTTGCCCAGTGATGGACTGCTGCCACCTCTAGAGATGGTTCCTTTTTTGCACCCAAATTTGGACTTGTGGTATCTTGTGATGCTAAACATACAGTAAATTAATTTATTTAAAAAATGAATGGACAAATGGAATGCATTACCATCATGCAATAAACAGCTTATAAACCAAGTCAAACGTAGACAATTTTGTGTTTTTTAGTGATCAATTTTCAAACCTAGATTCACATGTAAAGTCTGTTAGCCAGTCTTGTTTCTTTCATTTAAGACACCTTTCTAAATTGTGGACCATAGTCACAACACCAGAATTGGAGATGCTTGTACATGCTTTTATATCGTCACGTCTTGAATATTGTAATGCACTGTATACTGCTCTGAATAAATCCTCTATTTCTTGGCTACAGTTAGTCCAAAATGCAGCTGCTCAGTTTTTATATCAGTCTATTCGGAGAATGCATATTACTCCCATCTTGTATGACTTGCACTGGCTTCCGGTTTATTATAGAATTCGATTTAAGATTTTTAATTTTGGCGCTTACCTTTAGAGCTCTCTGCGGACAAGCCTCTGAGTATATTACTGGCCTCCTGCACTGCCATACAGCCTGTCAGGCACATAGGTCTGGGCAACAGGGCCTTTTTGTTATCCCTCGTACATGACATAAGCTATGTGAGGATTGTTCTTTTCAGTCCTTTGAGCCAAGGCTCTGGAATGGTCTTCTGTTAGCGTTGCATGCAGTTCAGTCAGTTAAATCTTTTAGTAAGCAACTTAAGTCATTTTGTTTAAGCAGGCTTTTCAACAAACTGAGTAGTCTCTGCTTGGACTTTTAGTTTATTTCTAGTTTTGTTCCTGTTATTCTATTCTTTTTTATTTTTTCTTGTTTTGTTATGTTTGGATGGCACATTTATTGTTGTACAGCATTTTGTGATGTCATGTCTGTGAAAGGTGCTTTATAAATAAATTTTACTTGTGTTCTTATATCCAAAATTTGGGAGAATTTTAGAAAGTTGTACTTTACACTGTATTTTATGATAAGATTATTTAAAGGTTTTCAGGTTGTTTTGCTTGTTTTGTTCATAATACTTTCTTAACCTTACATGTGTTTGTTTATTTTTATAGGAGTTGAAAGACCCTCACTGTAGAGATGAAATGGCAGCAGCCCGCGGTGCCCTTAAGAAGAATGCTACCATGTTGTACACAGCTTCCCAGGCCTTCCTTCGCCACCCTGATGTTGCAGCTACAAGAGCAAATCGAGATTATGTCTTTAAGCAAGTACAAGAAGCCATCGCTGGCATTTCAAGTGCAGCTCAGGCTACGTCACCTACAGACGAGAAACATGGACATGCGGGTATTGGCGAATTGGCAGCAGCTCTCAATGAGTTTGATGTAAGTGATGGTGTCTCTTCTTGCTTTTTATCAAACTGCAAGCATTGTTTTTGTATTATTTTTTCACAGCTTCGTCTTTCCATTTTTGTGTAGTTGTCTGTTATTGAGTTTTACTCAGCATGGCTATCCACAAAAGCATTTTGAACTGCTTCATTTCTTATGGTGTTTTTTTTTTTTCAATTGGTTGATTATTGTAATTGTAGTGATGTCATTTGCAAAGATTAGTTCTCTCCATCTTGTGCAATTCTTATTTTAGAGTATTGCATAAAGAAATTATGATGCATTTAGTTGGATTGTTTGAGTATTTTAAAGTGAAGATGAGCCTATTCAGGTCTTCATGTTAAAGGATAATAACATTTTTCATTGTTCAAGTCAAAGTGTTATATTTATATTTTTGAAAAAATAGCTAAAACTTGAAAACTTATCCTTCAGTTAAATATAAACAACAAAAAACAAGTTTCCATAAGTATTCACTCCTTATGAGTTAGTGCTCATAGTGATTACCTTTTGCAGTCAATATATCCATGAGTGTGTACTGAACATCCCTACCAGCTTTGCACATCTCAACCTTGAAGTGTCTTCTTTTTTTTTCTTTCTACCCTTCCTCTTAAGACAAATTTTCATGATTTTGCAAGTTAGACATGGACTGTTGGGTCAGCCCCATCTGCATTTTCTCGTTCGGACTGTGCTTTGTTTTAGCTGCACTGCTGCAGGCCATTAAGTTTCAATGTGCTTTCACGTATAATGCAAAAGTACCTATTACAATCTCTGTCTGTCCATGGCCGGGTCTGTACATTTTCTAATTTGTTTGTTTTTGTAATCACTACCTTGTGGCCTTGGCTATTTATTTCAGGTCATCATTCAGCAAAAAAAAAAAAAGAATTTTCTGTCATGTCCCAGATCTTTAATAGAGTACAGCAGGATTTCTGTGCACTTTTTTATGCACTCTGCTTGACTTTGTAGCAGTTCATTAGCATATCACTGCTTCCCTGCTTTATAACCATCGCAGTATTTCATGGAAGGAATGCTGTTCTGTCACAATAAGGGATATTAGGTCTGCATCAAACAAAGAGCTTAGCACTGTGGTATAAACATTAATTTAGTTTTACTTCATCAGATGGTTTTCTTCTACTTCATCTCAGTTTCCCAAATGCCTAAAGGCAAATTGTATTTGAGGCCTGATGTGTGTTATTTAACAATGGCTTTCATTTTGCTACTCTCCCATGAAACTGAGATTTAAAGATTAAAGAAAGCTTCAGCTATCCAATCCATAAGTGATTGTCTGACATGTTTGTGAAAGTTGTTTTTTTATCTCTTCATTTAATATTGCTGTTTTACATTCACATTTACTTCCGTGTCGACCAATATATGTGTACACCTTTCTTTTGCCTTTACTGTATGATGGTCCCAATATAAATACAGTTTTGAGGGTCATATCTATAAGAGCAACACACTTTTTGCAACACCTGGCTTTGTTCTATTTTCCTGTTGGTGGATTAGTTTTTATTATATGTGTGTCCTACTATTGCTGTTGCAGATACTTGGTAAGAGCAGAGGGAACTGTCTCATCTTAAAGGATGGATTCATTGTTATAAATGTATCCAAAAAGTTGGATACCAGCATTATTGTGTTACCATCTTTAATGGCTTCACCAAATGTGATGTCCTATAAATGATGTACAGTTACAGTTAGGTCCATAAATATTTGGACAGATACAACTTTTTTCTAATTTTGGTTCTGTACATTACTACAATGAATTTTAAATGAAACAACTCAGATGCACTTGAAGTGCAGACTTTCAGCTTTAATTCAGTGGGTTGAACAAAAAAATTACATAAAAATGTGAGGCTACTAAAGCATTTTTTTAATACAATCCCTTCATTTCAGGGGCTCAAAAGTAATTGGACAATTAACTCAAAGGCTATTTCATGGGCAGGTGTGGGCAAGTCCGTCGTTATGTCATTATCAATTAAGCAGATAAAAGGCCTCGAGTTGATCTGAGGTGTGGTGCTTGCAAGTGGATGATTTTGCTGTGAACAGACAACATGCGGTCAAAGGAGCTCTTTATGCAGGTGAAAGAAGCCAATCTTTAAGCTGCGAAAACAGGAAAAACCCATCCAAGAAATTGCTACGATATTACGAGTGGCAAAATCTACAGTTTGGTAAATCCTGAGAAAGAAAGCAAGCACTGGTGAACTCAGCAACGCAAAAAGACCTGGACGTCCACGGAAGACAACAGTGGTGGATGATTGCAGAATCATTTCCATGGTGAAGAGAAACCACTTCACAACAGCCAACCAAGTGAACAACACTCTCCAGGGGGTAGGCGTATCGATATCCAAGTCTACCATAAAGAGAAGACTGCATGAAAGCAAATACAGAGGGTGCACTGCAAGGTGCAAGCCACTCATAAGCCTCAAGAACAGAAAGGCTAGATTGGACTTTGCTAAAGAACATCTAAAAATGCCAGCACAGTTCTGGAAAAACATTCTTTGGACAGATGAAACCAAGATCAACCTCTACCAGAATGATGGCAAGAAAAAAGTATGGAGAAGGCGTGGAACAGCTCATTATCCAAAGCATATTACATCATCTGTAAAACACGGTGGAGGCAGTGTGATGGCTTGGGCGTGCATGGCTGCCAGTGGCACTGGGACACTAGTGTTTATTGATGATGTGACACAGGACAGAAGCAGCCGAATGAATTCTGAGGTGTTCAGAGACATACTGTCTGCTCAAATCCAGCTAAATGCAATCAAATTGATTGGGCGGCATTTCATGATACAGATGGACAATGACGCAAAAGATAAAGCCAAAGCAATCCAGGAGTTTATTAAAGCAAAAAAGTGGAAAATTCTTGAATGGCCAAGTCAGTCACCTGATCTTAACCCAATTGAGCATGCATTTCACTTGTTGAAGACTAAACTTCGGACAGAAAGGCCAACAAACAAACAGCAACTGAACGCCGCTGCAGTAAAGGCCTGGTAGAGCATTAAAAAGGAGGAAACCCAGCATCTGGTGATGCCCATGAGTTCAAGACTTCAGGCTGTCATTGCCAGCAAAGGGTTTTCAACCAAGTATTAGAAATGAACATTTTATTTCCAGTTATTTAATTTGTGCAATTACTTTTGAGCCCCTGAAATAAATGGATTGTGTTAAAAAAATACTTTAGTTCCCTCATATTTTTTTATGCAATCTTTTTGTTCAACCCACTGAATTAAAGCTGAAAGTCTGCACTAAAATTCATTGTGGTAACGTACAGAACCAAAATTAGAAAAAAGTTGTCTCTGTCCAAATATTTATGGACCTTACTGTACATATGAACACCAGAACTACATTATGACATTGGACCTATTCCTAAAATGACACTGAAATTCATGATAATTATTTATTCTAGATGATAAATAAATAGCAAAATCAATCCTTAATGCCTGAAATTAAATTAAAAAAATGTTCAGAGGCATGTCTGCTTCAGTAGCTAATAGCACAAAAATTTAGTTTATTTTTATATTTACCAGTTTTATGTTTGCTGCAAATGTAGAGACAAGTCATATATTTTAAATTGTATTTTGTTAGAAGGAAATAAAAAAACTTCATTAAATCCTTTGTTTTGTTTAAAAATTCCATATTTGTCTTCCCTCAAACCTAATCACTAGGGTTGGTTGTTGAAATTCACCAAAGTGTTTTTTTGCAGTGAATGTGCTGTGGTCACCAGTGACCTTGTTCACTGAATATTTTCCAAGAAATCATATGTGCAGCCAGCTTAGACAGTTTTTTCCCAGCACTCCATAATGCTTTGTTAGGCCAGCGTGAGATCATGCACAGAATTGCCGTCATGACCTGATCAATACTCCAACCACATTTACATCTCATGTTAAAAAAAGAAATCAGTGTTCTTCAACAACTGGGCTACAACCGACTTTTGGGTCACGGATTGCCACTGTTGGTTCATGAGTGGGCAACAGTGGGTTGTCTACAAAATCAAGAGTGCTGTGCGGTAAGTTTCAGTGTTTCTAAGTTAGCTTGTTTCATCAAGGGAAAAAGAGCTCTTCTGATTGTATTTGTTTCACAACAGGGATAGTTTGCATTGGCTGCTAGTGGATTGTGAATGAATTTAAAAAGGCAAAACTCAGGCACAGGAACATAAAGATTGAGAGACATTACACTAGCTGACTATAATGAGAATATTATGAGTATTGACACCGGATATATAACACAAATCTCTGTGCAGCTGGTGGTGCAGCACCACATGGCTAATTATATGTATGCAAATTAGACATGTGCCCAGATACTATCTCACAACAAGCCTTATAGGATCCCTGTCCCTCTCCCTTCTCCTGTCAGAATGAGACCCTATTAAATAATAAAAATGAAAGATTTATTACTATATGCAAGGTGTTTCTTTCTTCTTGATGGAGCAAAAAAGTGTGAAGCATCTGCATAAATACATGGGAGGCAGTGCCCGGAGCTGCAACTTCAAACAATGGAACTGGCCAGTCCTATGTCTACGCTTCATGGCCCGACCAATGTGTGTAGAAAGGTTGGGCCTCTGTGAGTGCAATGATCTTTATTTTCTTTACTTATTGCTAGTTTATGGCTATATGTTGTGTTCTGTTTGTGGTGTTCATTGTATCTCTGACTTCTGTTGTTTGAGGCATGGTGCCGCGGTGGTTAGCACTGCTACTTCACAGATCATATTGGCCACAATAATTGTTCCAACATATCTGGCAGACACTTCCCTAGCTCTCAGCGACACTTTAAATATATTTTCACCATTAGAATCCACTCAGTACTAGTTCTTCTTATATGTAGAGAACAAAATAAAAAAGTTAAAATGTTTTTTGATGTAAATGTGCTAGTACAAATGAAGTTGGGATGTTCTAGTTTAACAGGCAGCACATTTTCCCCTACAGGTGTAAGCTACTTCACATGGGCCCTGTTGACACCAAAGCTGTTCATTGCAGTTTGAGGTTGGAAGTGTAATATCTCATCATTACACCACCATCACAACCTGACTGTCGCTGTTTCTCTGTCATATTTAAATCTCCATAAATTTGTTTGTTTGACATATAACTTTCAGCCTTCTCCACTAGTGGGCAGTGGAGGCAGCTAAGGATTGGAGCAAGCGTCATAACCCCCACGGTTGACTGAAATCTTATAATGAATTGGGATTCTAAATTGTGTTTTTCATTTTTTCTCCACTTTTAACTTATAGAGAACTTTGGAAATAATACTTGGTAGTGCCGGGAAGGAGGGCCGCACATTCAAAATAGTGAGTGGTATGAAATATTATAATGTAATTTATCAGCAGAGAAACTGTACAGTGTGCGCAATGATGATTAGCATGATTGCCATTCGACAAAGAAATTCTAGTTCATTTCCATCCACTATATTTCACCTTGTCTTTAATGAACATTTTTCCTTACTATTTTTATTGTTATGCCAATCCATACTTGGTGGAGCCTAGTTATAAACAGAGTTATTTAGTTATTTTACTCATTTATTTTTAATTCAGCACATTTGAAAAGCTCCTTTGGCAGAAATTGCAGCTTTGAGTTGTCTTGAGTAAGACTCTACAAGCTCTGCACTCCTGGATTTGGGCAGGCAGATGCTGTCAAGCTCTGTTAGACTGGATGGGAACGTCTATAAACTGCCATCTTCGGGTATCTCTGCACATGTTCTCTGGAGTTGGATTCTGGGCTTTAGCTGGGGCACTCAAGGGTGGTCAGAGACTTGTCTTGAAGCCAGTCCACTTCAGTTTTTGTCTTACCAGACTAGGTATCTTTTTCCTCATGCTCCCAGAGTATTTTAAACTGTCATATGACTTATTTTCAAGAGAGGCTTCTGTTTAACAATCTACCGTAAATATCTGATTGATGGAGAGCTTTTGAGATGGTTGTCCTTCCATCAGATTCTCACATCTCTGCGGAGAACATCTAAAGCTCTGTAATAGTGACCATTGGTTTATTGGTCACCCCCCTAACCAAGACCCTTCTTGCTTATTTACTCAGTTTGGCCAAACATCCAACTCTAGGAAGAGTCCTGGTGGTTTTAAATGTCTTCCATTTCACAATTATTGAGGCCACTGTGATTCTGGGAATATTCAAAAGCATTACAAATGATTTTATACCCCTACCCTGATCTTGGTCTTACCACAATTTGATCGCAGAGGTCTACAGAGAGTTCCTTAGACTTTATCACTTGGTTTTTGTCCTGACATGCCGTGAATTGTGGGACCTTACATACAAGTGTGTGCCTTTCTTGGACTAGGTCCAATCAATTCACTTTGCCACAGTTTGACTCCAATCAAGTTCTAGACACATCTCAAGGATGATTAAAGCAAAACAGGTGCACCTAACCACAATTTGGAGTGCTATGGCAAATGATCTGAACACTGATATAAATGAGAGATTCCAGTTTTTGATTTTTAATATATTTTCAAGCCTTTCTGAAATTGTTTTTACTTTGTCATTATGAATTATTAAATGTAGATTAATGGGCAAAAATTAAGTTATTAAATTAAAAAAATAGCCAGATAGTGAAGGAGTCTGAACACTTTCTAAATCCACTCAATATAAAGAAGCTTTCTAATTTTAACAGTAGTTACATACTAAATGCAGCAGATTTTAGTGTAATAACATTTTTTAATATATTATTTGTAATCACTTTCTACCTTTCCTTATTTTCAGCTGAGTAACTGAGTATCTCGGTTGGTGTTCATTAGAAGACTATACAAAAGTTCAAAACTACTGTCACCAATAATCAATGCAGCACTGACATCTAGTGGTTGTAGGTTGCATGGCAGTCATTTTTTTTTTAAAATGTTCCAGTAACAAGTAACTCAATGAGTTTTAAATTCAAGTAAGTTTGTATTGCTGGTTTTAACTGAAATAATTAATGTTAATATAAATCGAGTATGAATATGAAGTTCCCATTAAACTATTAGGAAGAAATTCAATCCAGTTAATTTTTATGTAGCACTCTTCAGTTGGGTAATCCAAGGTGTTTAAAGGTTTATATGTAAGACTTTTTTTTTTTTAATGTTAACACTTAATGTACAGTGGTGTGCAAAAATGTTCAATTCCCTTGAAAGTATTCTTAATTTTTTGCATTACAAAAGATTTGTATACATATTTATCCAATGAGTGTTGTAATGTGAACACTTATGTTGTAGCAATACATTTCCAACATCAAAATAATCAATTTTCCGTAGATATTTAACTGAAGAGAAACCCAAATGTTGGTGTTTGCATAAGTGTTTAAACCTCAGTGCTTTGGATGCTTCAGGTTCACACAAATGACAAATTAATCACAAGCAAAGCAAAGGTGATAGTCACCTGACCTTAATTAAGCATAATATAGTACAACTTCTAAGGCCTTTATATCTTTCTGTATATAAAAAGCACCCTTTGTAAGGTCCATAGCCTTTGTTGGACAAAAATTAAAACAAAAGAGCATTCTGTGATGTGAGAAACAAAGTCATTGAAATGTACAAGACAGGAAATGGCTGAAAAAATATTGAAGAGTTTGAATGTCCTGTTAAGCACAGTTGGGTCCATCATCAGAAAGTGGAAGGTTCATGACAGCACCCAGACTCTTACTAGAACAGACCGTCCCTAAAATCTGCACATCAGAGCAAGACATTGACTGGTGAGAGAGGCTACTAAAAATCCAACCGTCACTCTCAGAAGTCTGCGGTGCTGTTTGCATGGGTCCACAATTTCAAGAGCTCTTCATGAAATTGGCCTCTATGGGAGGGGAGCAAGAAAGAAGTCATTCCTTAAGAAGGTCCACATAAAAGCATGTATGGTATTTGTTACAAAGCTTGAGAAAGACCCAGTTAAGATATGGGAGTAGGCTTTATGGTCAGATGAGACTAAAAAACTTTTTTGGCCAGACTTCAAAGAGGTATGTGTGGCGTAAACCTAGCACCGACCATGCCCCAAGAAACACTATACCAACGGTGAAATATGGCAGTAGCAGCATCATGCAATGGTGATGCTTTTCGTGTTCTAGGAACAAGCATCTTCTCAGTGTTGAAGGGACATTGGATGTACCCAATTACCACACAATATTGCAGGAGAACTTGTTCCAGTCTGCTATAAACCTACGGCTTGGGAGAAGATTCATCTTTGACCATGACAATGACCCTAAGCATAAGGCCAAAGTAACATTGGAATGGCTGAAAAACAAAAAGGTGAATGTTTTGGAATGACCAAGTCAAAGCTCTGATCTTAACCCAAATGAGAATCCATTGCACTATTTGAAAACTGCTGTTGAGTGGTGTCATCCCACAAACCTAGAGGGTCTCTACAAATTCTGCCAAAAATAATGGGGAAAAATCAGTCCTGAAAAATGTGCATACTTACCCCAAAAGAATGAAGTCTGTTATTGCAGCAAAAGGTTTGTTGACAAAGTATTAATGTGTAAGGCTTGAATAATTTTGCAAACACCTTTGAGTTTTTCTATTTCTGTTAAATATCTACAGAAAATAGTTTATTTTGACTTTGTAAATGTATTGTTACAGCATAAGAGTACACATTCAAATACTGAGTGGATACAATACAATACAATACAGTTTATTTTTGTATAGCCCAAAATCACACAGGAAGTGCCACAATGGGCTTTAACAGGCCCTGCCTCTTGACAGCCCCCCAGCCTTGACTCTCTAAGAAGACAAGGAAAAACTCCCAAAAAAGCCTTGTAGGGAAAAATGGAAGAAACCTCGGGAAAGGCAGTTCAAAGAGAGACCCCTTTCCAGGTAGGTTGGGCGTGCAGTGGGTGTCAAAAGAAGGGGTTCAATACAATACAATACACAGAACAGAACAAATCCTTAATACAGCATAATAATAAAAATTTTAGAAGTACAGAGCAGAATTTAACAGTAGATGATATCACATAATAAGATTTTGATATTTTTAGAGTGCTGGAGACCTCATCCGTCGAGCTGCCTCCCCATTTGGCCATTCCACGGCTGAAACGTTGCTCGGCCAGCCAATCCGATGAAAGGGCCCCTCTTTCCCATGATTCCTGTGATCCTCCACCAGGGATGACTTTACCATAGGCAGGCAAACAACTTGGCAGGTGGGCCGTGGCACCAATTGCCACATTTGAGTACCGAGAACAGAAACAGAATAGGTGAGGGTTAGTATTCAATTATACTTATCATGTTACTTATGTTTTAGTGCTAATGACTAACAACAGAGATGCAGTATGTACAGTTAATCAGCAGCTCTAGTCAGGATATGCTAAACTGAAGTAGTAAGTCTTCAGCCGGGATTTAAATGCTGGGACCGAAGGGGCATCTCTTATAGAAGCAGGAAGACCATTCCACAGTTTAGGGGCCCTGTAACTAAAAGCTCGACCTCCCACTGTTATTTTATTAATCCTTGGAATCATAAGCAGACCGGCATCTTGAGATCTTAATGTGCGCTCAGGTTTGTAAGTCATGATAAGTTCAGACAAGTAAGCCGGACCTTGGCCATTTAATGCTTTATATGTTAAAAGGAGGATTTTGAAATCTGCCCTAAACTTAACCGGGAGCCAGTGTAAGGATTTAAGAACTGGAGTTATGTGTTCATATTTTCTTGTTCTTGTAATAATTCTTGCTGCCGCATTTTGGATTAACTGGAGGCTGTATAAAGAACAGTTTGAACAGCCAGTGAACACCGCATTACAGTAGTCAATCCTACTAGAGATAAATGCATGAATTAATTTCTCACAATCCTGTTTATTTAGAAAGCGCCTTAATTTCCTAACATTTTTAAGATGGAAGAAACATGTTTTGGACAACTTTGTAATATGTGCTTTAAATGACATGGTAGAATCAAAGATAACTCCTAGATTGCGGGCTGATTCAGTAAAATTAATTGGGATTCCAACTGAGTTAAATGTCGACAAAATATTGCTGTGATCAGCGTCATTCCCTCCAACAATTAACATCTCTGTTTTATCTGTATTTAAAGACAAGTAGTTCTCATTCATCCATTCCTTTAATTCACTAACACAACTAATTAAAGACAACATCGGAGAAACTTCATTTGATTTAAATGAAAGGTATAACTGGGTGTCATCTGCATACGAGTGAAAATTAACATTATGTTTCCTAATGAGAGATCCCAGTGGAAGCATGTAAAGTGAAAACAGTAAAGGTCCCAGTACTGAGCCCTGTGGGACACCATATTGAACTTCTGTGTATAATGATGGAGTACTGTCAGCACATTTCTGTACATATTGGAATCGATTTGATAAATAAGAACTGAACCAAGCGAGCACGTGGCCTGTAAGACCAACATCATTTTCTAGCCTGTGCAGTAAAATAGAATGGTCAATGGTGTCAAATGCTGCACTTAAATCTAACAACATAATTACAGTGGAGTTTCCTTCATCAGAGGATATCAGAATGTCATTTACAACCCGTGTTAGTGCAGTTTCTGTACTATGACCATAGATATGTGTACAAATCTTTTGTCATGCAGAAAATTAGGATGACTTTCAAAGGTACTTTTGCACACCACAGTAACTCAGTCTATGTAAAGACTTAAGAACAGGAGTTGTGCGGTCTTACAGGAAGCAGTGATTCTTGCAGTAGTGTTTTCAAATATCAGGAAAATCACAACTTGAATGATTGGAATAGTGAATAACGCATTGGAGTAGTTGGTTCTATTAGTGATGAATGCATGAATTATCTCGTGTTACCTGCATCCTTAGGACTCATTGAATTTCCTTTATATCCTCTATATTTTTTTACATGCAGGTGTGGAACAGTACAGTAATGTGACATCTATAAAGTAAATCTGATTCAGTGAAACTAATGTTCTGGACTTCAGAATTTAAAAGTTACCAGACGTTGGTGCCATCTGTATCATTTCTTCTAATTAATAATTGTTTTTCTGTATCTACAGTGAGTAGTTATCACTCATCCATTCTTAAGGAAACAATGAATTAAAATCGCAATGGAGGAGTCGTCACCTGGTTCAATGAAAAGTTATATGCTATAAATAGAAAGATGAGACTGGAGCTTCAAAGCTCCTGCTTTTTCAAGTACTATAAAACGAAAACGTAAACTGGAAACAAGCCTACTGTGTGCTATTACTTAATAATCAATGTTGCTCTTATTTTTTTAGTAATGGTCTGGCAACTGACTTTCAGTACTTTGCGGATTGTACTGGTTAATAGCTATCCATAGATAATGTTAAGAATGGGTGCTAATGGAATAGTGATTACACTTCTCACTCTGTCAAGACTGAGTCTAATGTAGAATAGTACTTTTTGTTTTAAAAATTAAAGTTATGCTCTATTATAACCTTAAAATTACTAAAACAGTGCACACAAAGACCGCATAATAAAGATGGCACAATACTTACTTTCCTTGATAGCGCTATCATTGTTTTTAAGAAATAAGTGCTCCTAATGTTTGTAGGGGTTTTTCACGGCAGTTGAGATTTCCCATCAGTTAAATTTAACACTGTTGTAAGCAAAGTATTTGATTTAAATTTGACGATATACACAATATACTCTTAGAAAACAAATGACTGTTTAGTCCAATATTATGTACAGTAGTGACCACTATATAATGTGTCACCAGACTGTAGATTTCATTCTGTTCAGCAGCAGTGGTTTAGATTACTGTCAGTTTCCCTGAATAGATAAAGGCAAAGCCTAAATCTCTAGCAGAACACTACATTTATTCTGTTTTGTAATTTTGAGATCATGTGTTTAAGTTGGGATGAACAGTTTTCCACAATTCCATACCTCATTTCAGGAAATTATAGTCCACAAATGTCATAGTCAACATAGTCACATTATGTCATAGTCAACAAACAGCTTGCTAACACAATGAACAGAAATGTGTAGAAATGGAGAATTCCATTTGTAGATTACATTCTGAAAGACTTGAATATGAGTACCATTATCATACACAAGTTCTTCTCATAAGATAACATTTTAAGACCAGTTTTATACATTACTGGGTTCACAGACCTGGAGTCTAGCATGGCAGGACTCAGAGCAAGGCAAGTAACACACTAGATAGTTCATCCCAGGGAACTCGCGTGTATCCCCACACTTGCACTGGGCTAGTTGAGATTCACCAGTCCATCTTCTGTACAGGTCTTTGGGGGTATCAGGACAGACCAGAGTAGGAGAATGTGCACACTTCAAACAGCCAATGACCAATTGTTGGTTTTAAACCTAGGATGCTGAGTCTGTGAAGTATCGATTGTAAACAATATACCATCCAATGTTTCATAATATTCAACACCAATATCCCATATAAAGGCATGATGGCCTAACATGTTATTACCACCAATTGAAATGCATCTTGAACAGTTGAGATCACCTCAACTGAGTGACTGCTAGCCATTATTGTTGTTCAGCTTTTGTACTTTGTTCTGTGCATTGTTCAACATTTACTCTAACAGCATTATAATGAAAAGCAGAGACGCCATACAGCACTGACAGACAAGTGCTTCCTTTACATGTGCATATTTACTCATTTTTTTTAAAGGTTGGATCAAAATAATACCACTAAAACTGCAAACATGGATCACTTGGTTGAAATGGCAAGAACCTGTAAGTTTTGTCTATATGGAATGTGCAGTTTTGCAGCCAAATATGCATATTGGTTTACAAAGCAAACCCAAAGTAAATCAGATTGGTTAAATTGGTTATGAGAAAACTGCCAGCTATACTGAAGAAACAGCATAGTGTTTCAGGTATACTAAACAAGAAGAATGTAAATGTTAGACAACGTGCATAGACAATGCACTTCCAAAGCCAGTAATCTAGAAGTCCAGTTTAGTCCGTGCTACTTCAGTATGATTTTTTTTAATACAATTTAAGGGGTATTTACATGTTTTATATTGATTTTTAAATATGATTTCATGGGTATTTAAGTGCTGTATATCTTGATGACTTTAGTTGAAATGTGCCCTTTCTCTGGTCAGTAGCTATTTGTTATGGTCAGAAATTGCTGGCATTTTTATTTAAAAAATTACCAAATTACCCAATATTTCCTGGGCATAAGTAAATGAGGGGAAAATAGTGTTTCAAGATGGCTAAACATAAGATGTACTCATATACAAAAGCTATAATCCTGAAAAACAATGGAAAATGAATTGACAAGAAAATGCTGTCTGTATCTGTGGACTTAGATGAGATTCTGCTTTGGCTACTATACAGCTTTGTGGTGGTAATAATATATTTGCCTCAGCAAGCTCCTGCTTCCTGGTGGGACTTGTAGGGAGTTCTCAATTGGACATGAAAATTAATTCAGCCATTTTTGCATGATTAATGAACAAACAGACATCTAAATTATTTGTTTACTGTAGATAATTTAAAAAGGATGTATACTGTTAGCAACTTGATGGGGCAGGACTTCATCAGCCTTGCTCTTTGTTTCTGTAATTACAGTTTAAATACTTTAAACATTTTGATATGCATTACGTCTACCATATTTGTAAAATTAGCTCATACCCATCAAGAGCCATACATAGGAATGATAATGTTTCAAGAATTGTGAGCCTAACTGTAAGCTCACCATGTACATTATTGTTGATTTGAATTGCTTGTAAAGAATCTATTGTTTTACTTAAAGCCAGTTGGCACTCGGGTGGCTAGTATGTTTTCTCTGATCTAGTTTAGGTTGGCCTATAATTTCAAACTTTATACTGTTTGAGGCAGGAATACTTAGTGTTTAGTGTTCCATTCCTTTACTGCATCTATATTATCATCATCATCATTAACACAGTCCTCAATAACATTGCTACTGGTATCCTCAAGTTTGACTGACACAAATAGCAGTGAACATCAAGGAATATTTTTAGAGTTGTCATTCTTAGTTTTGTACCTTTTGACTTAAAGATTGATTGTTAACATTGTAGCTGTCCCTTTTCTAAATGTTCACTTTATGTAATCTAGACGTGTTACTACTATGTGTTCCTGCCCTTCATAGACATTACAAATGTGTGATGTGTAATTGACATCTGGCAAAAGGTTCTGCTTATTGTAAGATCACTATGTAGTCATAGACTCACTTCATGAGCCTCCTCACCTGTCATCATGAAAAGTAAAAAAAAAAAACTAATAATGATAATATAAAATATAAAATAAATTTGTCAACTGGTCTATGCTGTACATTTGTTTTCTGTATGATTCCAATAATTTTGATCATTTTTATAGTCAAAAACACTGAATTGGCACCTTTCCTGTGTGTGTTCCTGCGGCAAACCTCACCTCACCAGTCCCTCACACATGGGGCTGATGCATGCAATTGGCGTGTGCCTGTTGCTGTCTCTCTGTATGTCGCCAATATAAGATTTTCAGACACGTTTATTATACACCCTGACTTTCCACAGTATGGCTAACATCTTTAATGAATGTGTGTGACATATATAGTCTTGCTGACATAAAACCACAGTGAAAAGGAACAAGGTGAGGCAGACGGTACAGTGCCGCACTGAAGGGGGCGCATGTGAGCTCAACAGGTGCTTATTGCTGCTGTTCTTCTACGCAGAGGCACTGGGCAACACTAAGTTAGCGATATCAGAAAGTCAAGTGCACTGCAGTGGTCCGTTTAGCTTTATTTTTTGTTCCGACTGACTGCCAAAATTGGAAGATTGAGTTTTAAAACTAGGAAAATAAGGAGCACTTTTACAAAAAAGTGACGGAGCTTTTTGTGGAGAAGGATAGGCGCATGGACTTCATTTACAAATAAAGGTAAGACCATAAACGGTTTTCAATTTTATAAAAAATGGGATCAGACTAAGAAAGCAACAATCTAATAATTAAAAACTAAATTTTGACCTTAAATAAAATATTAATTTGTTTCTCTCTCTGTCTCTTTTATTGAACAGCCTATTAAAATTGATTAAAGCATCACAATTAAAAGCTTTAAAAACAACTAAATATTTTTAAGGTCAAAATTCCATCCATCCTCTTCCGCTTATCTGAGATCAGGTTGAAGGGGCAGCAGCTCGAGCAGAGATGCCCAGACTTCCCTCTCCCTGGCCACTTCTACTAGCTCTTCTGGGGGAATCCTGAGGCGTTCCCAGGCTAGCCGAAAGACATCCAGCGTGTGCTGAGTGTTCCCCGGGGCCTCCTCCCGATTAGACGTGCTCGGAACACATCACCAGGGAGGCGTCCAGGTAGCATCCTGATCAGATGCCCGAGCCACCTCATCTGCCTCTTCTTGATGTGGAGGAGCAGTGGCTCTACTCTGAGCTCCTCCCTGATGACCGAGCTTCTCACCCTATCTTTAAGGGAAAGCCCATACACCCTGCGGAGGAAACTTATTTCAGCCACTTGAAATCAATTTTTTTATACACCTCTCTGTACTTTCATTTGTATTGAATGAGTATGAATTGAGGAATTGCAACGGCAAAGTTTGAACACATGGAGAGTGTAGAGCAAATGTGCTCTTTCCGCTCTCTCTCGCCGCTATAAATGTAATGTTCTTCTTTATCCAAATATGCAACCTAATTATGTGTTTGCAAAGAAAGCTGAGGAGATATGAAACATAACCAGTAGTCAATGTGCATGCTGCCAATTGAATAGTGAATAAGCTACTCTAGGATTCATATATCACTGTGAATACATTCCATCATCCAGCACAGTTAGAAGCCACCATCGGTGCATTCGCACAAGCACATCTGCCTTTGTTCCTCCTGACGTCATTCAAAGACCAAGCCTTGAAGCCACAGCAGCATGTGTTCACTAAAGTGGCTAAAGACAACAGATACCAGTGGATTATTCCTCAATTTGAATTTGTAACATTGCACTGGGATTCTAAACTGATGGCATAAGGAAAAGTTATTGGGAGTACCATCATATAAGCCTGGGACGAACTGCAAATCAGGAGATATTATTGGAGATCTCACAATTGAACTGCTGGAGGAGCAGCACTGCAAGGAGTCAGTTGTCAGAATGACATTTGACACCACAGCTTCAAGCACTGGGCCCATTATTGCAGCATGTGTAGTAATTCAGCAGCAACTTGACAAGGCTTTGTTATGGTCATCTTGTCGAAATGTTGGCGAAATAAGCCTTTTTCATGTCTTTGATGATCTTTGTATAGAGATGTCGAAAGCCCCGTTTTACACTGTTTGCAAGGTTTTGCGAGAACTATAACCTGTTGCCACATAGCATTAATCAGCCATTATACAGGTTGAACATCACTTTATTCACCAACTCTAACAGTGCACTGATTGAGGAATGGAAGTCAAATGCTGTAGATGTTGCTCAGTCACTGTTGTCATTTCAGAGAGGACAACTATTGGGAATTTCTGGAACTTTGCCTGACTTACCTGGATGCTGGTCAAGCCAATGAAGACACGTTTACATTTAGACAACCTGGTGCCTTACACAAAGCAAGGTGAATGGCAAAGTTGCTGTATAGCATTAAAATCTGTCTCTTTGAACAGCAGATCAGACAAGTACCTTCTGGAATGATAACATGCAGACAATGGTGCAAGAATTTGTCAACTTTGTTACACTTATCTGTGTCCTTGGTGGATGACGTGTGTTTCTGCACCAGATGCCCCATGGAATGACTTGCAGCTTTATCAATCAATTTTCAAGTATGAGGCAATTAATTCAACCTTTTCCAAAAGTGTTGCTAGGGCCTTCCAGCTGCACATGTGGTACCTGACAGCAGAATTAGTACCGGTGGCTCTGTTCAGCAGCAAAGTACCAAACAATGAATGAAAGTGCCTTGCCAACCATCTTCTCTCCATGCAGCCAGACACTGACATACCTTCACGAGCCCCAACATTAGCAGATTTGGTTGCACCTGACTCCTGGTACCTTTCCAAAAGTCTACAGTTAAATGCAGCATTCTTACATAACACTGTTGAAGAATGGCCCACATCCAAAGCATTTCAAACATCACTGAGCCATGTCCAGGCACTAAAGTATATATATATGTGTGTGTGTGTATATAAACATTTGTATATATAAAACATTATACAGTATGTACACACATATATGTATACTAGCCATGTGCGCCCAACTATGTTGCGCGTGTTAAAGTTGTCTGTGAAGGGCTCTCTGTTTAAATGCGGCTGCCAGTCGTGAACTGGGCCCTTCATCGCACAGCATTATGATTTTTTATAAGGGAAACAAAATTACAAAAGAAAACCCTTGGATATTGATTCGATAGGAATGGCCTACTCTGAATCACTTTCGAGCACTCGCCGGCTACAACGTAACAATTTCCGGAACGTGCTGTTAACGTTGTCATTCATTTTACCCACTGTCTTTCTTTCAGTCATATGTTACGTAGGCATGTACCTTTTATCTTCGGCAATCTCATTCTCTAACCAGGCGTCAGGAGCTAACCAGCGTAACACTGTTCACCACCCCTTTCGTTATTCCGGCACATTGTTGACATCCGTGAGTAACAACGTACTAAACTGGAAGGTGATCTACGCATGTGAGGAATTTGTGGACAAACAAAGATCAAGATGTAAATGAAGATCTCTTTAGTTAATTTAAAGCACAACAATTTGTTTAGTTTGAATGTCTATGTTTTGAGGTGTGACTGGAGTACTACAGTCTTCAGTAGTATAAGCCTGGAGGAGATTCTTAATGCAATGCCTATGTTTTAGCTGTCTCTCTACTGCCATCTAGTGCTTCTTCTTCTAATTCATTCGCGGACAAACAAAGATCAAGATCCAAATGAAGATTATATATAGAGATTATATAATATGTTTTTTTTTTTGTTAAAATTCTTAAGAGCTAGAGAGACTAACCACAATACATTTGGTTCTGGTATCTGTTTTGTGTCAATTATTATATTTGTTATAAATGTACAATACTATGTATATATTGCATGGTTGGTTTTGTTGTTTGTTTTATGTTGTTGTATTTGTAAGTAGAGCACATTGGTGGGTAGCACTTCAGCACCTAGCCAAGTTACTGTCTGTGTGGAGTTTGCATGATTTCTACGATATCTGTATTTTTTTAATTCCATGGTGTGCCTGTGCCCATGCCATCCTGGTTTGCCATGTGTTTGTGGTTGTTGCTCCTTGGAAACGTTTCAGTTCTCTGAGACCCTGTAATGGAATAGAGAAAATAGATTGATGTGTTCATTGGGCTCACTAATATCTCCCACGAGTGTGCTCAATGACTGTGAACGTGCCTATTGTTTTGTGAATTTTATAATTAATTAACACCTCAGCAAATTAATATATATATTTTTTAAACTTTCTGCATGCCCTAATCTGGACACATAAACAAGAAAATAAATAAATGAATTACTTGATTTTGCACACTGAAGCCATTATTGAAAAAAGGATTTGGCAATTTCTTTTCTTCCACTAGAGGGCGATGATTGCACATTTTTGTGACTTTTTCCATTCATGATTTTGCCAACTGAAGCTGGTGTTGCATTCATAAAATGATGCTGCAGCTCTGCAGAATTTGGGAGTGTCTTCTTTACAGGAACTGTATTCAGAAGAAGATTCCTACAATTTTAAAGCAATATGTACATTTGAAATGGAGGGTTTGCAGTACAGAGATTTACTTTTGCTAAAGATCTGCACACAAAGGTTTACAACTCATATTTGCAGCTAGATGGCAGATGTTTTTATCTGCTTGTACTCTGTATTACAGTATAAAACACTTTATCTTTCTTTTCTTCAAATTATTCAATGATTTCTGATTGAGGCAGGTGTAGAGACTAATGAATGATTTTATGGTGTGATATAATTATTTAGTGATGTGAGCCTCAAGTCTATAACTCACTGCCTTACAATCCATTTGTCTGTTTTAAGTTCTTCAGTCATGGATTTGCCAATTGAAGTGATTTGAATTTTGCTTCACACTTCTGAATCAGCTTATAACTAAATCCAAAATGAAGGCTGTTATTGTAAGTAGTTTGTTGTGCTTCATCCAGTGCTCCAGAAATTTCAGCTTGCTTGTTTAGATTATATGCCTATATATTCCTCAGTCTCCCAGATCAGGAATCAGAGGTGATTTTATTTTTGTTCCACTACATAACCCGTGGCCTTGCTTGGATGTGGAGAGTTTCTTTGATTTTGTTTTCATCCCTTCCGGGTATATGCAAGTCGTGTTCACTGATTTCGACTGTCAGGTTGCTGGATCCTCATGACCTGAATAAAGATATTTACTTGTTTGAAGTGCACTTCAGCAGCTGTCCACCTTGTACCACTCAGATTGGCTCTCATTGGTTGCTGCCACCCCTGACTACGGCAATAAGTAGGAAGAGGCTTATGGCCCAGACTCTTGTCAACCCCATTACTGACACTATGATACATTATTTTTTTTCTGTTAGGTAATTCTACTATGAATGGAAAAATATAATATTATGTTTATATAGTGTAGGCAAGCAGTTTGGCTTAGTGGTTAAGACTTCAAACCCTCAGGTTGTGAGTTCAAATGAGGTTCATGACAATGAGTAAGTCACATCACCATCCATGGAAAAACAAGAAATGTAACCAATTGAATCTCAAATGTTGCAAGTCACCTTGGGTAAAGCCAAATAATAATAACAGGAAATGCATCAGTTCTCCTTTTGATTGAACAGTTTTTTGTTATCAGATACTGCATTCTCCTTGCAGGTTGCCAATGACGTATGTATTAGTGGAACTGGCAAAGATAAATCAGCATAGTGTACATGAGTGTGTACCTGTGATGCACTGGAATCCCATCGAATGTTTGCCACCCCACGACCCAGAATTAGATTATGTACGTTTGAGAATGTAACATCATAATGGCAATGTTATTGTTATTATTGCCTTGATATGTATATGTGAAAATATTTTGTCTTCACAATTGCATCCTCACTATCTATACCCACAGTTCAATACATTTCTAGTTGCTGCTTGTTCACTGATGCGTTCAGGGGGTGCCTGAGCAGGGCAAGTTCAGTCAGGGTCACCCACTTAGTTATCCATATCTGAATGTAGTGAGGATAAATCGTTCAGACCCTGAACTGTAAGCCACATTCTTGTCACTGCAGTCACACTGACTGACCCCGAGCAAATAATTCACTCTGCTTCTCCATCAAAAGCAGCATGTCTAAGTCAACATGTAATAAGACTGTGTTGCAAAGCACCTTGTTTTGGTATTTGCTATGGAAAAGCACAATTGGGACTGAAGAACATAATGCAAGAAAATGAAATACTTTTGAGATAGTCTGAAGGCATTCAACATACAGTCAAAGCTGTAATGAATGAAGTCTGCATTGAAAAGATCACACTGGTTCAAAAACTCTGATAGTAAAAGAAGAATGGAGTCAGTTACCTTGTCTACAAGTCAAATCTGTGGGTTGGGTATCACCATCTCTGTGTCATGCATCACATTTTTTAGAAAAGCGTTATTCTCGTTTACAAAGTGGTTGATAAAGGTAACAGCCCAGTTGCCTGGAGTATTTGTGCAGGGAGCGTCACATGTTGCTTACATCCAAAATCGTGTATGGCTAACAACATGCATTCACCCCTTAAACTAGAGTACCAAATTAGATCTACACATGTTGCCCCAGATTATTCTCAATGTCAATGTGCAATAAAAAGCACCTTAGTGTCGGCACTAATTATGTTCTTGATTTAGCGTAGCCTGCTTGCGTGTTAATTAAAGTACACCAGAGTAGACAGGAGCTGAACCATTTGTCAGTTTGACCTTGCCTTATTTAGCACATTTCTTTCCACACTAATCTCTTCAAGTTTTGTGAAAAAAATAAATAAAACTCTTTTTTTTTTTTTATTGTTTCTTTGGCCTCAGTGTATAAAGTATGTCATGTATATTTATGACTTTCCCCAGATCAAATAAAGTGCTTCTGGCTTTAAGTGTTGAGCTGACAAGTATTCAGATTCTCTTGTTTCCATTTCTAAAGCTCTGTTTTTTCAATATTGCGGGAAAGACAAGAGGTAAAAATGAAAACTGTTTAGATCAGTAGAGATTACAATTAGTTGGACACGTGTTCAGTATATTTTGAACGAATGAATTGTGGAAGTGCAACAGAAAGTAATGAGCCTCTGTTTCAAAGGGATCAGGCAGAGAATTGTCATGTATCAGGCAGGAGTCAGAAACACAAAAGTCAGATCAGTCTTTCACTAAATCTAAAAGGAGTCAAAAAATCAGAAAAACAAAATGAGAATCACAAGCAGAAAAGCACCCTTTTATTTTTGTTTTTCACTATGTTTTGACTGTTAGACTAAACAAGTTTCAGTGTTCAGATATTTTGGTATTCGTGCTGCTTTCTTTTAGTGCAGTGGTGCTGATATCACACGCTAGATAAGTGTGCACCACATTGCCAAGAAATGCATATCTGTGGCCAGAATATGGTAGCACTCTGTTTTATCTTGGTAGAGTAATATATATTCCTCTACTTTCCCCTATTGTATTATTAACATGTAGCCTTAGAATGCCTAATCTCACAGACTTACCACTGTTTAATAAGGTATTATTGTATATAACTTGGCGGCACGGTGGCGCAGTGGTAGCGCTGCTGCCTCGCAGTTAGGAGACCTGGGTTCACTTCCCGGGTCCTCCCTGCATGGAGTTTGCATGTTCTCCCCGTGTCTGCGTGGGTTTCCTCTGGGCGCTCCGGTTTCCTCCCACAGTCCAAAGACATGCAGGTTAGGTGGATTGGTGATTCTAAACTGGCCATAGTGTGTGCTTGGTGTGTTTGTGTGTGTCCTGCGGTGGGTTGGCACCCTGCCCAGGATTGGTTCCTGCCTTGTGCCCTGTGTTGGCTGGGATTGGCTCCAGCAGACCCCTGTGACCCTGTTCGGATTCAGCGGGTTGGATAATGGATGGATGGATGGATGTATATAACTTATCCCCACCTTCCCTTCTATATCTATAACCTCAGGCAATTAGCTGTAGTAAAAAGACAAGCAGGAGTTAAGTTACACATAAAATAATGTATTATTGATAACATTCATAAATAATAAAAAAATGCAAAGTACATTTGAATATTGGCAACCATACAACCTGATTAAATGATGATGTGTAGTTTCAGGTGGCACACAGACTTGTTAGTTACATAATGTCTCTAGTTAAGGCATCATTGGTGCTCAGCTTTCTTCAGAACAGGCCTTAAGCCTCGTCAATATGGCTGAAGCTGTGCTCTTCATTGTGCTGTTTTTGTCAGTTCATGATGTGATGGTCTTCATCAGATGTTAGTAAGAGAGATGCTTCTTCATCATATGTTGGTTAGCAAGCAAGAGAGAGACAGAGTGAGATAAAGCAAGCAAATTTATGGGTTTTCTGTCCAACCCCTACAACCAATAGGACATCATGGTACTTAAAGGCCTCTGAGACAAGCCAATTCCAAACAGCCATACCTCAGACCAATGGGGGAAATAGAACATCTTAACACCTGCCACCCCCTAAACCATATGTTAAACATCCTGGCTTCCTTGCGGGGAGTTGAAAGACTTTAGCAGAGAAATACTTGCCAAACTGGTTTAAGACACATCCTCTCCCAACTCTGTCATAAAATGCAAAGAGACTCAGTCGTAAAAGGGGGGCAAACATGAATGCCTCTCACCAAAGTAACACTAAATTACATTGCTTTGCCTAAATTACAAATAAAGACATACAAAACATTTATCAAATTATATGAAAAATCTCACATCACAACACGCTCATTGAAAAAAATGCAGTAAATGATTGTCGGGGAATTTTCCTTTAAATAACAGCTGAGTTCAGTTCTTCATTGGACATCCTTTATTACAAAAGCCCAGAGGGAGGGAGCCCTGTCATTTATACAGCTCAGTTCACTATGACAAGACTGAAGAAATGTGGTAGAGCTTGAGTTTATGGAGACTAGGATAATTTGCATACCTTAACTGTAAAATTCAAAGTTCTGCACCATTCAACACAGTTTGTTACATTTGCTATACTGTTTTGTCTCTATGTTCTGTAAACATAGAAAGGTACCAAAATATCTAGATATATTAAAAGATTTGGCAAACATCTTATTATTAAATAGGAACTTTATACATACTAGAAACACAAGAACCTCTAATCCTGCCAAGATCAAGGTTCCAGCTCCAGAATTTCTCAAGTATCAGCAGCTTACCATGCTGCAAAGTCATGACACTTTGTGGTTGCCACAGCTGTCATTCATCTTGTACCTATCACATAAGTGACGTCTGCGATTTGCTTCATGCAAGTGCTCTTTGCCATTTCATCTTCTCAATCAGTTTAGACTATGAAGTTTGATCAAAGGAAGACACAAACCCAAGAACCTTTCGGAGGTTGTTGTCAGCCTCCTTATCTGCTTCACCAGCTTTAGTTATGTCATAAGCTTTCAGTTAAAACCCCAGTGATTCATGTATAATCGCTTGACAATCCATTGAAAGACAGACACAACCCCTTAACCTTTAGCATTTTATATATACAGTAGTTATTTTATATATTGTGGAACATGACCCGGACACAGACAGGCTGACACGTCTAAATCACCCCACACACGTTTATTTACAAAGTGCATATTTACAATTAAGTGCTCCACAGTCCCCAAGTCCCCAAACTCCTGACCAAAACAACAATGCCGTCTCTCTCTTCAGGCCACCTCCTGTTCTCCTCCCAGACCTCGTCCGTCTTCCACCCGACTCAAGTCATCCAATGAAGGGAGGCAGCCCCTTTTATATACCCCTGGATGTGCTCCAGGTGTGTTCCGGCAATCTTCCACCAACACGCCCCAGTGTGGCGGAAGTGCCGGCTGCATCCCCGGAAGCACTCCGGGTATCCCTGCTCCTCTTCCCCCCAGCATTTCCGGGTGTGGCGGAGGTGCTGATGTCCAGGGCTCCGTAGGCATCGGGGTGCCCCTGGCGGTGACCACGGGCCCCTACAGGGTTGGCCCCCAAAGGTACGGTCGCCCCCACATGGTCTGGGGGAGGCATGAGCCCTCCTCCGGTCCTCCTATTATGTATATGCATATATATGTATATGTATATATATAAATTATGTGTATATATATGTATATAGCAGGGGTCTCCAACTCCAGTCCTGGAGAGCTACTGCGGCTGCAGGTTTTCATTCTAACCCTTTTCTTAATTAGTGACCAGATTTTGCTGCTAATTAACTCTTTACCTTAATTTTAATTGATGCACATCTTTTTTCCTTAATTAGCAACCAAACAATATTAAGACACAAAATGTACCAACACATAAACAATAACCTGCGTCCGTCACACAATAACTGAAAATAAACAAAAAGGTGAAGGCCTTAGTAATGTTGATCTGCTCACATCCACAAAACATTTTGACGGCGCTCTTAAAAAAGAAAATCAATAGTTTTGTAAATGTCTGCCTTGGCAGAATGAGCACCATGGAATTAAATAACAGGTTTAATTAGCAATGAGAATTGGCCAAAAAAAAGGGCCAATGTAGAATCCTTGTAGAAGGATTTCTTTACTCAACTTTGAGGCACCAAGGTGATATGAATATTTTTGATAAATTTCAATATGGGTTCATAGCACTGAAACTGCACTCTTAATGTTGACCAACAATCTTTTATTCACAACAGATTCAGGGAACTGTACTGTGCTGGATTTTATTGCTGCTTTTGATACAGTAGATCTAATATGCTGATTAGATGTCTTGAGTGTGGTGTTGGTATCAAAAGTAGTTTAACATTGGTTATATTCTAATCTTAAAAACAGGACATTTGTGTTAAATGTGAGTAACTAATTTTCCCCTCTGATTACTAGTAAGTATGGTGTACCCCAAGGATCTATTCTTGGGGCAATCCTTTTTTGCTTTTTGCATGCAGGTTTTTCAGAAACACAATATTTCCTATCACTGTGATGCTGAGAAATGTATTTCTCTTTTAATCCTGTTGGTTTAGACATCTCCCTTTTATAAATAAAAATCTTGGAGGGAGAAGAGACATGATTTTCTCGGAGAGACACTTAAATGTCCGGAGAGACAAGTCAACACCCGGGGCTGGAAATAAAGGACAAAGAGTACAGTAGATGACAAAGTAGAATGTTGTAAAGAATTAAAAAATGTTGGCATGGTACACATGCAGAGCAGGTTAGAGATAATGGAAGTACGAAAATTCTAAAGTCTCAAAAAAAGGATAGGAAAGATAGATAGATAGATAGATAGATAGATAGATAGATAGATAGATAGATAGATAGATAGATAGATAGATACTTTATTAATCCCAAGGGGAAATTCAAATAATCTAGCAGCAGTATACTGTTACACACAAAAAAAAAATTAAATTAAAGAGTAATAAAAATGAATGTATAAACAGACAATAACTTTGAATAATGTTAGCATGTACTCCCCCGGGTGGAATTGAAGAGTCCCATAGTGTGGGGGAGGAACGATCTCCTCAGTCTGTCAGTGGAGCAAGATAGTGACAAAAGTCTGTCACTGAAGCTACTCCTCTGCCTGGAGATGACACTGTTAAGTATGTTAATTTAAGATCGTATTAGTGCAAACAAATAGAAATTATTACTCGGTAAATAAAGGAACAGCGAAAAGAGATTGAATATATTGAATATATTGCTCGGATTTAAACTTTAAGTCAAAGAATTCTAGATCGTCTAATTCGTTTTGCCAGTGATAATTAAGTATGAAGTCCCGTGAATGCTTTTGTCAGACACACTTCCTGCACTCTCAGCTCTTATAAAGTTTATCAGGACAATAATTTTATAAGTTCTAGAAGACACGTCAACGACGAAGCGAAGAAGAAAGAGCATGGACAAACATTCAAAAAAGTTGCTTTATTTATTAGAGAGAGAAATGATATTCATTCACAGGCAAGTTATATGCTGCTTTGTCACGATGTAAGTCCAAAGATGGAATCAAAATTGAATACGATCTTGAAGAAAAATGTATTCCAAATATTGTTTTTACTAAAGTTTTAAAGTAAAAGTGAAAATAATGCATATGTAACACTTCCCATGAAAATGACAATCTCTTAACAAATCTCTCTCAATCCCTGGGGGTGGGCTAGCGAAGCGAGCAGGGAGCCCCTTAGTGACATCTAAAATGACAAATTCCTTAAAAATGTCAAACTATGGTTGAAAAATTATTTCCTGAAACTAAATCATGACAGGATAGAGTTTATTATATTTAGTGGATAATCTTTCACAACTACTTGGTCACGAGTGCTTGGCTCTTTGTCCTTATGTATGAAATCATCCACTAGGAATCTAGGTGTTGTTTTTGATCCAATTTAACTTTGAAAAACAGATCAATTAATTTGTAAAAAGCAGTTTCTTTCAAGCAAAATAAAGTAGTTCCTCTCTAATACTGACCTAGAAAAATGAATTCATGTTTGTAGTACTTCTTGCTGTAGGTGTGAGTCAGTCAGCTCTGCCTTACCTCCAGTTGGTTCAGAATGTGGCTGCACAGTTGCTGTCTGACGTAGCCGGATGAACATATCACTTCAGTACTGGACTCATTGCTTTGGCTTCCAGTTAATTTTAGGATACAGTTCAACTTCTGTCATTGGCTTTTAAGCTTCTTATTGGCCATAAATCTTGTCATATTTATTCAGGGCTTCAAACCCAGTTTTGCTCCTCGTGTTTCAAACCAGGTTGATTTGTAAAGAGGACTGAGATTCATTGTCCCTAGACTTTGGAATATCATACCCTTAGAAATAAGATCTGTAACAGAAGTTGCAGTTTTTAAGTCTGGGCATAAGATCTCTTTTCAATAACTTCAGAGTAATACTGTATATTTTTGACTGGAATGCAAAGTCGAGCTTTGTTTGTGTTGAAATTTTACGTTCTGACCTTGTCCTGAGTTTATATTTTATAGTTTCTTAATGCAAATAGCATTTGGTATGACACTTATATTTTTAAATGTGTTTTATGAATAAAATTTTACTTACTATAAAGCTGAAAAACTGTACCTCACAAATGATAAATCCTGTATATCAGGTCTTAAGAGTTACAACTTCACTGAAAAATAAAAATGTATTTAATATAAGTACTGTAAATACAAGTGAAACTCATAAACATTAACATGTTTACTATGGTGTTTCAATTCAGTATAAAGTTCTTTACTACTTGCCGTGGCTAATTCTTATGGTATGGCTGGATGGCGCAATATTAATTGTATTGAAGATTTTCTTAAAACATGGGCTTATTTACTTTATTATATTCTTCATATAAGGGTAAAATTGATAATGAATAAAATAGTTTCAGCAAAACATCAAAAATTAACTTATATTAACAAAATATTTCACTGTTCCAATTGTTGTCACCACCCTGCACTGAAGACAACTGATCTGTGCTCCTGACCTACACAAATTTTCTTCATCTCAGCAAGCTTAGTTGCTGCTTTATCCCTGCCAGGCTGGCAAGTGTTGAGTCTCAGGAGGGGAACAGGAATTAGAGCAAAGCAAACCTATTACTCTATTAAACAACTTTCAGAGATTGATATGTTTAATTAGGATTTTAGCACACAAACCAGCTTACCTCCTTCTTTTCAGAATTGTGTGTTTGATTAATGATTTGAAATTGGTAAGGAGTGAGATGCACATTTTCTTTCATTTGGCATTGCAGAATCCCATTTTGTTGCACATTATCTTTTTCTACATTATTGATGTCTGATAACTTTTAAAGCATTTAGCAATTGTCTTGTTTGTGCCATGGTTAAAGTATGACAAGTAAGTCATTTTTTATTACATAACAATTTTGCCATCACAGAAAAGGTGCACAGGAAGTTATATGTGTAGTAGTGTAGGGGTCAGAGACGAGCCTTTTGAACAAAGAGAATTTTGTCAGTCATCAGTCTGCATGCTTTTGGGTGGCATGGTGGCACAGAGGTAGTGCTGCTATTTCGCAGTGAATCGGGTTTTGTATGCTGGGTCCTCCCCACATGGAGTTGGTTGTTCTCACTGAATCTGAAAGGGCACCCCTGGGTGTTCTGGTTTTCTTTCACTGTCCAAAAACATGTAGCTTAGGTAAATTAGTGACTGTCAAATTAACCCTAGTGTGTGTGTTTGCTAGGTGTGAATGTATATTTGTCCTGCAATAGACTTGTCCCGTGTCCCGGGTTTGTTTCTGCCTTGTGGCCTATGCTAGCTTGGCTAGGCTCCAGCCTCCCTCGCCACCATGATCTGGATTAAGCAGGTTAGAAAAAGACATGACATAATCTGCTCCTCTTTTTGCCCTTCTCATGGATTAAATAAAATTATGGAAGAAAAAGAAAAAGAGTACAAGTAAGAAAAATATATATTTGGATTTCAGGAGCACACCCTTCACTGTTGAGTGCAAAGGCAACAACTTCAACCAGCGAAATAAAATTACATTTAATAGAAAATGAAAAAAAATCAATTAATTCATAAGTATAGTTAGAGAATGATGACTGTTTCCCTAACAATATGTTGTATTGTTGTATTGTTGTATCAACACTGGTAAAGAAGATATTGCTTAGGATCTGGAGTGACTTCTGTACAGAGTTTGATTGACCCTTGGATTCTCATTGGAAGACCTGTTTGTCTTTTTCAAATAATCATTATAACTTTACCACCTATATTTAGTGAATACCATGTAATAGCACTTACTGACAGAGATATTGCTTAGTTTTCCACATATATACCAACGACAAAGTGTAAAACAACAAAGTGTTGGGGCTCCAACTAGGAGATCCCCATTTAATGTGTTTATCACATAAAAAGCTTTCAAAGTTGCAATATTTTCAATGATTTGACACCCACTAGTGGAGCCAGGATCAGTGACTGGAGTGTCGAAGTTGCTCAAGTCCTGTTGATCCAATAATGAGCTTCTGTTGTTGCGCCCTTGCTTTTATCCTGGCTGACTGGAAGAGTGGAGTTTGAGAAAGGATGTGCCGGGTGATGGCATAAACAAACCTGCCACATTCCCGTAACATCTTGGGTGTATCCTAAATACTGTATCATCTTACTCAATATTCCTGCATATGTGACTATAAATATAAATATATATCTATACTAATAAAAGGCAAAGCCCTCACTCACTCACTCACTGACTGACTGACTGACTGACTGACTGACTCATCACTAATTCTCCAACTTCCCGTGTAGGTAGAAGGCTGAAATTTGGCAGGCTTATTCCTTACAGCTTCCTTACAAAAGTTGGGCAGGTTTCATTTCGAAATTCTACGCGTAATGGTCATAACTGGAAGGTATTTTTCTCCATTTACTGTAATGGAGTTGAGCTTGACCGCCGTGGGGGCGGAGTTTCGTGTGACATCATTACGCCGCCCACGTAATCACGTGAACTGACTGTCAACGCACTATGTAGAAAACCAGGAAGAGCTCCAAAATACGCTGAACAAAACATGCATTATATAATTGAGAAGGCAGCGAAACATTAAGAAGCGAGCGAGTGACATACTACCATATTCATCAGTACAGCTACTTCGGAAACAAAGCGAGGTATAAACCTAACCTTTAAATTAACTTAATAGACAGGCTGCCGCTGGTGCTTTTCGTGCCCACGGGTAATGCGGGATACAAGTTTAATGAGAGGACGCAGGATATAAACGAGAGTTTTGATCACTTTGTAACTAAGTTAAAATTGCAGGTGAAGGGGTGTGCTTATGCAAATTCCGAGAGACTGTGTTTGTGGGGGATTGACAGTTAAGGCGGGTGGGGGAGTCACGTCATCATCTCCCCTCCCATTTACCTCATTTCGCTCTGAGCTGAGCTCCGTGGCTAACGCCGTCTTCCGAAGCAACTTCGTCACACTGCCACCAAATACAGAGAAATCCACAAGTTAATACACACTCTGTCTCTAGACTTTCTCCACACTGAATCCTCCAGGCACTACTTACAAAAGGTTACATTGACAATCGTGTTACGTTATTTTTAAAATGTTTAATTTTCTTAGCACAAGCACAGCTGAGAAGCTTCGATGCATGTGCTCCATAACGCGTTAAAAAATAATGCATTTAATCACACTTTGCATTACAATCAAAGGGGAACTTTTGTCAATGCATGATTTCCTGGTACACCGATAACATTGATCAGCGCATCCCAATTCATTTTAGCCTCGCACCACCTTGGTTTGAGAAGAAGTATGAAAAAATATGAGGTTAACACACAAAAACAGATCACCAATTCAAGCTTTATGAATAATCGATTCGCCATCAATAATTGTTTTGGTAAAGCCATACTCAGTGTAATCCTCCTTCCATTTTATAATTTTTCCGCCACTAGCCATGATTAAATGAACGGTAAAAAAGTAAGAGCGAAGCGAGGGTGACTTATTTAGGCAGGCATGTATATGACAGCAACACTCATGTCAATCATGTTATGTTATTATTAAAATGTTTCCTTTTCTTTTTCATTACTTCTTTAACCCATTACTTCTCCGCTGCGAGGCGCGGGTATTTTGTATATGAATGACCTCCAAAGAGCGCGGAGACTTTTGATCATGTGAACGTGTCTGCAAAAACTGGCGTCTCCTGCCCAGCAAAAGTCGAGCAGCCGGCGCGCGCGCATAGCTGTGCCGGCCTTTCACACGCTGACTGCGCTTCTGCGCCAAAATAATATTAAGGCGCTTCGCACTTTATTTTGCACGTATACGATTATGAGGTCGTCAGCTCTTATGAAGACACGCACAGGAGTGAAGGACTGACAGTGCCATCACAGCCGATTAATAGCTGGGACGTCTCACCAGTTCACAAGACCCACCGCGACTGTCCCCAAAAGGCGCTCATATCGTCAGCGAACACATCTCTCTATACTATATAAAAGAAAAACGCAACTTTCCTTTCTTTACACCTTTTTTCCTTTTATCCCAAACCAAAGCCTTTCTCTCTTAACACTGCAGAGGACACAAAACTAATTTTCTTTAATTGCTGGTAAGGCACATTATTAGAGGCAGAAATTTGGACTTTCACATAGAAAATGTAATTTCTATACCACAGCCGTCGTGTAGCGCCTTTCAAAAGGGATCTACTACCGAGAGATGATCCATATACATTTTAGCTGCTGTTAGTACTACTTACCTCTTCTGTTATACCGTCTTTAAAATGTAGTTTACCCGCAACCACTCCAGTAGTGCTCAATGTAACTTTACTTCTTAAAACGTTAATGTTTTACTGTTTAATAACTTATAGACTACATTTTATTATTTTTCCCTTGCACTCAGTGATCAAAGCTATACACACACATATAGACACATACATATATATATATATA
>JANRMT010062807.1:64076758-64087800 GCA_026402145.1 Polypterus bichir lapradei | reverse complement strand
AGACACACACACACACACACAGGCGCCCGCGAGACACACACACACACACACAAGAGCGCGCGAGACAGACACACACACACAGGCGCGTGCAAGACAGACACACACACACACACAGGCGCGCGCGAGACAGACACACACACACACAGGCACGCGCGAGACAGATACACAAACACACAAAGGCGCAAGTGAGACAGACACACACACACAGGCGTACGCGCGTGACAGACAGACAGGCGAGAGAGAGACACACAGACACAGAGGCGCGTGCTTAAGAGAGACACACACACGTGAGAGACAGACACACACACACGCAGGCCCGCGAGAGAGACACACTTACACACAGGCGCACGTGTGCATTGTTGCAATGTTACTTTTCTTGGTTGTTTATTAAATTACGGATTTTTCAAATGTTCATTGTTTTCCCTGTGCTTAAAACTCATTAAAAAAAGTGTTTTTAGCGAGCGGGTCGTAAGGCTATAGCGCGAACTCTTGCTGTGTTAGTTCAAGGTTTTCTTAGTGTTATTCAATGTTTTTACATTTAGTTTACTATTACGCTGTGCATTCAATGGTATAATTAACTATATTTGTGCTTAAAAACTTAAAAAAATATATATTTACATACAGTTCATACAGTCTGGAACGGATTAATTATATTTACATACGATCCTATGGGGGAAATTACTTCGGTTCACGACCAAATCGGGTTACAACCAGAGTTTTGGAACGAATTATGATCGTGAACCGAGGTTCCACTGTATTACTGTCAGAGAAAATTACAGGCATTTTACAGAAATACAAACCAGTATTACTGAGAGAGAAAATTAAAGGCACACAATACAGTGACGCATATTACAGCCACATACAAGGTCCCTTGCCATTTAATATAGACTGTTTCTACTAATGTTTATGCACTACTGTTCTAGCACCCGTTATTGTAACGGGCTTAATGTCTAGTATATATATATATAGATCCACACATATATAGACCAACCACAAGCGTTACCTGGTAGGTAACCACCCATACAATCAGATTGTGATTCAGACTACGAATGCCAGGAATGTAATTACCCCCATCTACATGCTGTCAAATAATCGAACCACACATTTGGCTCGACGTAAAGAGGCTTCGCCGCTGATGTCCGAGGTTCGATCCCCTAGAGGAGATGCAGTGATTGTGTATGCCTGATGAGTCCAGAATTAGGGCGAAACACGTGTTGCATACTCTTTGCATTATTTGACAGTAAAACTATTCAACCATATATATATATACAGGTAATATGTTTCTGATATTTTTGGTTTTCCTTTTTTTTTCTTAATGGTAGTCTTGCAGTTTATAGTCTAGTGCCTTAACCACTAGGCCAAACTGTTTAGGCAAATCTCTATGCAGGATAATGAGTTACACAGGGAATTGGAGTGGAGACGGACCCCGCTACCTTAAAGCTTACATTCGAATGCTTTTGCCCATAGCTAATAGTGTTTGCTTGTTGGTATCTGACTAAAGCACTTCTTAGGTGTGTTTTTTTTTTTTTTTATGAATGTTGTCAACCCTCCAATCCACACCATCACTGATTTTGTCTGGCATTAAGTGGACCTGGCTGAAGGATTGATTATAATAGAAATGATCTTGATGGGTTATGGTAAGCTGCCAAATATTTTCAACTATGTAAAAGGGATCAAAATTGTAGTAGAACTTATTAAAATCCCATTAGAAGTATAGGTATTCACAAACTTTAAAAATAAATTACTTAATTTAAATAGTAAATGGGGCTTCTGTACAACTTTAAATGGAATTAAGTGCTTTTAAAAAGTGAATAAAAATCTATAATAGTATAATGAACGGTTAAAGCTTTCTAGTGTTACACCAGAGTTGAAACCATTGTACTCAACCTGATTAAAGAAGAGAGATTGGTCAGAACTCATTTCTGACATATTTTAGATATCAAGATCCTCTCCTTGCCAATGCAGCATGTGCATTGTCACAGGTCACAAATGTCATTCGTTTTAACTGTGTTGGCCAGCAGGGAGTTATAACAAGTTAATCCTCCAGTTCTCTCACACAGCAACCACTGGTTGTCATCACTGTTTCTTGAAAGAAACATTATCATTCAGTACTGTGAAACAATACGATATGATTAGGCAGTCATGGAATATCAATGTGTTGTAAATAAACGCATGGAAAAATCTAATAACCTAAAGCACATTTGTCTGTTTCAAATAGTATTTTGAGCTCCAAATCCAGATGAGGATGCAGTATGAGTATTTTAAATTAGTTCTAGGTCACTGGGTTCATTTTCAACATCTTCTTGTTTTGAAAAATGAATGAATTTGGGGAATAGGCTGTGGAGATGATTGAAAGATGATGGCAGATGTGGTGGTGGTGGTGGTATTTTAAGGTCTGTTTTACGGTCAGTGTTTCAAGCCTATAGAATGAGTAAGCCACAGGTTCCTTTTCTGAAGAAAGCAGTGGAGCAAATAAAGCCGAAAGTATGCAACACAACATCCATTTGCTTTTTCAAGTAATGCCATGCTGATGCTTTTTGAGCGAAAGCTGGGTTAATTTTTTTTTTTGTTTTTTTATTTGTAGTATACAGAATATTTACTTTTATCTCCTACATTTACACATTCTTAAATAATCTATGGTAAATGACACCTGTTTAAGCCTGAATTCTGTCCAGGTCCATCTGTAATGGTTCTGCTGACTCTAGGGAATTCAGTATTCTACCTGGTTTAGTGAAATCATATTGTTTTTTTACATTTTCATTAAAAGTATATACTGTATATAAATTAAAAAGAGCAGCAGCCCATTTGCTTTTTGAGTTTAAGCCAGTTTTGCAACATTCTACACACTGTTCCTTAAACTCCCACTTCCTTTAGTCTAATGAATTGCTAATCACATGGTACCTTATAAGTAAATAAGCGTCACACTAGTCAGAAGCTTTTGTTGCTTCCTCACTGATTTCTAGCGTGTCGGTGAAAGATAAACCGATGTAAATGTCTGCTGAATGTTTGCTAATGCTCCAGTATCTGACATAAAATGCTCAATTCATTTCTCATGTTATAACTTTAAAGCTACCTGATTTATAGTAACTAGGATCAACCCAATCACCTTTGCTAGTAACTGCCATTCTTTAGGAATTTACCCACTTTGCAATGATTTTTGCAAAATGCATATTAAACATTTACTGTATGTACAGTATAAAAATCAATTACCAACATTCTTAAGCATGCTAGGATAATTGTTGTTTGGTTTCAGAGATTTCTGGGATTTTGGCCTTTTATCAACCCTAGTAGCACTTCTGTCTTTGCTGTGTCCAGATCACGGAGTACCTTCTTAATAGCCCCTGTATCTATTGGCACGTTATGAATCTTTTCCACCTGCCATCTCAGTTTAAGTTTAGCTAGTTCTACTTCTGCTGTTCCTAGTATATTTTACCTCCTCTTTGACCATTCTGTTTCTACTATAATATTGAAATAAAGGATTAATTATTTTCACTAGAGGAATGATTTGTGTTACGCCGTTACTATTCCCACCGTCCCAAAATGAAAATTCAGTCTTAGGTTTTCCGTTCTGCTGTTTTTGTGCTCCGACTCTGACTCAAACATTTTTATTAGCATGAAATGTATCTTATAATTTGTCAAAAAAAAAGAGATTGATAACAAAAGTGGCTCTCCCAATAGAATTTTAACCTTTTTAACCTCTGCTTAGTTAGTAAAATTACTGTGGTCAGGGTTGCTTTATAAGTGTAATTACAATTCAATTTTCAAGACTCTTCTCATGGCTTGCTATTGGGAAATTTAATTTGAAAAGATGATTAACAGTAGGTTACGTGTAAGACTGTATAATTATATTAATTAGTTGTTCTTTAATAAGGGTGTCCTGAGAAGGACTGACATCCCAGCTAGGAGGAGATCCTACCATGTTCCCCATACCTGCTGGGATAATCTCCATGCTGAAAACGGAAGTAAGATAAATAATGAAATACATCTTTTCTGTATTGTAACTTCTTCCAAAATATGTTAATATAGAAAAGCTTTTGTAATTCTAACAATAAAGATGTCATCCTGCTGTCAGTGCTTGCTTCAGGGTTCACTGAATATAAAATTATCTGTCTCCATTTAACAATTGTAATCAGATGAATGTGCAGCACATTTGCCTGGAATCTTCGTGCATTGAGACAAAAATGTAAGTCTAACCATCCCTTCAGACTATCAGTCTTGATAATTCCTCTTGAATTTAACACTAATATATCATGTGTGATCTCAAATGTCTTTCAAGTTATTTTGCAGGACCCCTGTGATGTAAAAACTCAAAGTGGCACAGAGTATATCAAAATGATACTGCAACAGTATCAGTCTTGGTGAGCAGAGAATTACACAGACAGACCTTGTGACGACTCTATGCCAGGTAGTCTCAGTTGATTATAATCCATCTTGTAATACAGTAATACAACATTTTGGTGCTGTTTTTGGTGGTTATTTTTTTAAAATCCTTTAGGAAAGTTAGTGTAGTTAAGGTAGATGAACCCACATGTACATGATGGCTGGTATTATGGCTAAACCATTTACATAATGGTCAAAGACTGGGCATTGCACTAACTGGTGTTGAAATTTGGAAACTGTTAGAGGACAGAAGGTGGTTGCGGAATTTCAAGTATATTCACAGGCATGAGGTAAGGCTACAGATTTTGTCAAATTTCCTGGAACCAGCTGAAGTCTGCAAGTTCTAGATATTTGCTGCTTTAAATATAAACTGCTCAAAAATTTTAAAGGAACACTTTGAAAACATGTCAGATCTCAATGGGAAAAAAAATCATGCTGGATTACTATAATTATATGGAATGAATAATATGTTAGGAACGAAAGGATGCCACATTGTTTGATGGAAATGAAAATTATCAACCTACAGAGGGCTGAATTCAAAGACACCCCGAAAATCAAAGTGAAAATGATGTGGCAGGCTAGTCCATTTTGCCGAAGTTTCATTGCAGCAACTCAGAATCATACTCGTTAGTTTGTAGATCTGGACCAGGGTATCACTGAGCTCCTGGACAGTCTGAGGTGCATGATGTTTATACCAAAATCTGACCTTCCCATCTGCACATCTCAACTGAAATTGATGTTTGGAAAATCAGGAAACATTTCTATGTGCTTCATTTGATCAGTTTTGGTGATCGTGCAGCCACTATAGTCTCATCTTTGTTTTTAGTGGTCAGGAGGAAAATCTGATTGTTGTGGCTTGAAAATGAAAAAACAGGCCTCAATAATGAGAAAAACAGGTAGGCATCACTAGTGAAAAAAGCCTGGTTCCCAAAGTCAAATAAGTAGCAGATCTACACAACAAAACATGGCCAAAGCTTATTCATCTCAAAAAGGAATAGGGGAACAGTGCAAACCCCTTGCTCTAACAGTAGGAAACCGATTGTATATATTATTTTAACTTATTTACAAAATATTAAAAAAGTAAAATATCAAATGACACCTCCCAAAATGCAACCTGAACAAGCAAGAATAGTGAGGTGGATAACACAAGCAGGAGTTAATGCCTCAGCAAAAAAGTGGAACTTAAATACTAAGGCGGGGGGCAGTTCTATAGGTTTAGCATCAGGAGGCCATGCCCTATTGTGCTCAAAATATGCATCACAAGGAAAATGACAGGACAGATAACAAGCTAAATTAATATTCTTAACAAATACACAGTGAGACAAACACCGCAAAACACAATACAGTAAACAAAATATCAAGAAACAATTTCTGAGATGCTAGAATCACCATTGTAGTGGATCGTCATTTATTGCACCAATAATCATACTACAGCCAAAGTCACTTAGATCATTCTAATATTTGGTTAAAAAGCAACTAAACCTTTTGAGAGCTTCTGCATGCTGTGTATACTGATTTGAAGCCACATAACTGGCTTTTTGGATAATCAGGCTATTTGAGTTAACAAGTAGATGTATCTAACAAACCGACCACTGAGTATACAGTATGTTTTAGGTTAGGTGCCGACTCTAAACTGACCTATCAAGAGTACATGAGTGTTCTTGTTTTCTTTCTGTAATGATATTTGTGGTATTGTCTATTGGTTATTTATTGGGGACACTATTAATATGTATTGAAATCAGGATTAGACTCAATGGTGTGAAAATTTTGTTAAGCTTTTACATAACCATGATTGAAGAGCTAAGTTGAGTAGACACAAGGGCTCACATAAAAAATATGGTAGGAGCATATTTGAGTTTCTGACTAACAATGCTTTGATTTACTAGATTGTAGTGTAACAGTCGTCTAATAAAATTTTGATAAATTGACTGCTGAGTTTTAATTCCCTTCAGGTATGTGTCTATGTGTTAATGCCTTACAACTGACTTCCTCCTAAGTTAAAATCTTAATGTCTGAAGACCAAGAAATGTGGCTGGTAAATTTTATCAAATGGAAAAACACCGGCTTTGACTAAATGGATGCGCAATGAAGCAGAGTGCCGGAAAGTTTTGAACTTGGTAACCATCTAGCAAAACACAAAATTGGAAAATCTTGGTTGTCTTACTGCTGAACGGATGTCTAATTTGCAACTAAGTTTTGTTGTTTCAGTGCAGTTTATCAATGCCTTTATTTTGTTTCAGGAATTTCTCAAATGCTGTTTCCTTAGGTAGTAGGATTTTTAGTTTCTTCTTAAATATCTGTAAAATGTTTCTTGTGTCCCAGATTCCTATCTAAATGTGAAACTTTCAGAAATCTTAGTCTAGGTAAAGTACTCAAATATGAGTCCATTGTTTGTACTCTTAAGTTGATAGCTTTTTGCTAGACTGTTTGTGTGTATTTATGAGGTTTTACTTCACTAAGTGTTTCATATGTGTCCCTTATGGGTTCCCGTCCTTGACAAACTTAGTATACATTTACACAGTGAATGTGTTGTTGCCCCCTTCATTGACAACTTTCCTTTATCCTCTTTAAATAAAGGTTGATGTTCTGATTCTCATTAGACTGTTGCCTAGTTTTGATTGGATAGAATCTAGGGAGGTTTTATGATTCTTATTTGACTTGCAGTAATAATATAATTATAATAATTTTAACAGCTGGCTCTCACCTTCTTTCATTATGAAAGCATTTTATACTCATTTGTTTCATACCCTTACATTTGCTTTGGTTCATAATCCAAACCGCTGTTTATCTTACCTAAAATATTAATTTAATTTCATTAGACTCCCAATTCTGATTACACCTGAGGTAATTTCAGACTGTTAGTTTGAGAGGAGAGTGGAATGGAGGTACTGTAGGTCTTCTTCACAGCTCCTTTGTCCTGAACTCTGATTCTCTGTCTTACTGGTTCTTTAATTGCATTTTCCTCGGTTGTGTGGTTCCTTTTAAAATTATCACTTGACAAAGAATCATTTAATTCTTGGAAGGTTTCTTTACATATGAAATTGGTTTCTTTTGGCTTTGCAAAGCTTCTTAATATGTGAACATAACAGAAATCTTTAATGGATAGTAGGCGGCGTAGCTGGCAGATCAAAAAAACCTGCACTTAGCCTGTGTTATTGTATGCAGCAAAAGTCAAATTAAAATCAGGAACACATTGATATTTTACAAATCTGTTATCATCTGTTCATGGCTTTTTGTGGTACCTGTTACAGACCTTAATAAAAGGCTCTTTCTGGGCTTTTCATGTGAGTAGTTCTTTTGGAAACCAAAGATGGTTCATCTATGGCATCACTCTGAAGAACCACTTTGGCACCCTTATTTTCAAGAGTGTAGGTGTGAAGTTTGCATGTTGTTTCTGTCATTTAGAAAGCTGGCTTTAAATACCTCTCCCCCCACCCCATCCCCCATTTCCACTGCATTACATGTGTTTTAGTATAATTGGTGATATTAAACTTGCCCAATATTACTGATTGTGAATGTGGCTATGTGAAGAAGTGTGCTCACATCTGGCCCACATTCCACCCAGTGCTGCCAGTGTGACATTGTGGTAAAATACATTCTTTTTTCCCCCCATCTCAATCATTTTTAAAAGTTTCTTGTATCAGTGGTTTAGTTTTTCTAAATGTATGTTTTTTAATCATGTTATTTTGTAACATCATTGTGGTATCATTTCATTTGTATGATACCAATGCAGGTCACATGGTGACAATGACACCATTTCTATAAACATAGCTGGCACCACATTGACAGTGTCCATAATGGCAGTGCCTAGGAGGCAAACTACTGACACACAGTGGTTGTGAGTGACATAATTGGCAAATTGCTAAATATCTTTATATATAATACGCTACTGTGGCTGTCCATTTGTCGGCCCAGGATTTTAAATCACCTGTAACTCGCAAACCGTTTGACCTATTGACATGAAATTTGGTATAAATATACTACGTGACATCTACTATCCACTTTTGTGGCAATGATTGACCTCGAAGGTTATACCTCTTTTTATTTATTTTTATTGTAGAATCAACTCTCGGCAGCAGCCAGCAAGGCGGCCGTGTGGCGCATGTGTATGGGCGACATTCTCATTCCTACCACCTTTGCTGTCACTTCCCCTACCTCTTGATATCTTAAATCATTCTTGATGCAGATTGAAGATTTAAGAACCAGCTTAAGTGAAAAATTAAAGAAAACGCACTAAGCGGGCCGCTAGAGTGGAGTAAAGAAGAGCTGCTCAGGAAACAGCAAGCGTATCAACCTCTGAGCAAACAAATGCTAAACAGAGACAGAGAGAGAAGGAGTATGAAAACTATGAATGCTCAAGTCAAGCGTATTCACTGCATGTTATCGTGCAGTATGCCATTACTGGTGTTTAATAATCAAAAGAAAAACAAATCATGATGAAAGAGTAATAAACATGCCCAAAACCTGGAATATGACACTGTTAATGGAAAGTATTATTTTATTAGCTTTATTTTTAAGCTCCTACCAGTTTTTCAGTTACTTTTCTCATAAACATTACTATCCATCAATTTTTTCCTCTATTGTTACATTGTAAATATTTTATTTAAAAAGCTATATAAAGAAAGGTATTGATTACTAGCTTTTAATTTCATCTTCTTGCTGACTGGCAGCTGATATAAAAAATTAAGGTCTTGGAATCTTAACATTGAAATTACTTTTTTTGACTAATGAATTAATTTATAAGTTAGACAGAAGGGAAAAAATAAAACACACAGTACTTAAAACTGTCTAGCACTAAGATTTGTTTTCAGAGTCACCAAGTACTGAAATTTGCAGAACTTGACCATGCGTGATTATCAGTAAGTTTACTTGTCTGCAGATACAGTACCCTTAGCCATGCCCACGTACACCAAGTTACAACATTCTTTACACTGTTAAGTGACCCCATCAAGCGACCATTGACTTTTTCTTATTTATTTTTCATGAGATTTCTTGTCATGGCTGAAATGATATTCTTGTAATTTTAAAGGTTTAAAAAGGTATCGGCACCGAACAACAGCAGGGATGCGAGGTCTTCACCCATCAATGTCCCTTTAGTGCTGACACAGGTTAGAATATTGCTGAGAGATCCATCGGAATTGCTACAGTAGACTTTTGTACCTGTTGCTTTCAGGAATGAAATTAGAAAAAGAATGAAAAAGTAAAGTGTTGAGATGTGCACATTTTGGTACTCCGCTTTCTTTTGCTTTACTAATCCATATTCACATTATGGGGCATGAATGGGCAGAGCTTTTTTTGTATTCTGCTGCATTAGTCTAGTGCATTATTGTGGAATGGCACAATGAAAATGCTAACACTCTCATCAGTGGTGTTCATGCCGTGCTGGGAACAATGAAACGCAAAAGGTGGGAGAAAAAGCTGGGTTGACAAGAAAAGGAAGGCGAGCCAAAAAAGATAAAATTGAATAGTCTAGTTTTTTCCAGCATGGCGTACCTCTTCTGATTTCTGTGGCCTTTTAAGCTTCAATGATTTAAATCTTACAGTGCTCTGATTCATTCACTTTCTCACTCTTCTCTTCTGGAGCTCTCAGAATAGCTCCCCAGATGCTGTCATCTCTCATGGCTACATTTATTGCAAGTGCCTGAGGAGACATCAAGGTTATTTAACCCTTTTCTTTTCCAATTTATCTACCTTTCAATATTACCCAATATCTAATTTGCAAGTACCCCCAGAGCCTAAGGAGGTAATGCGCAATGTAAAACTACCTAGCTGTTACTATTGTCACTGATCTTGCTGCCTCTTCAGAGAGCTGCCATGTCATCCCTGGAAAAATCAAGTCCTAACAACTGAGTTTTAAATCTGTGTCTCTGTCTCTGTTCAATGTTGTATTCTGTAGGGGCCTGGTAAATCCTGTATCCTGCTTGTGCTGCTCAGTCAGTGGAGTTCTCAGTGGCACGAGAGGCCTGACAACACTAAAGTAAGCTTGGCTACACTCCCATCTTTTGCATCATTTTATCTAATACAGTTTGCTGTCAGCAGCTGCATAATTTTCTGTTTACTCCATAGCCGTTACAAAGTTAAACTCTCTCCAGAAAAGCCTTAAAACTCAAAGTAGGTCTGGCATTGAAACTCATAATCAGGCTGTTTGGTCATGTTATCAGATCACCTGTGATGTGCTCTTAATACACCATGTTTCAATTTAACCTCTTGGGCTCTTTTTTGTTAATTGGGGACAGGAGGAAATGTCAAAACCAGCTATGTTACTGTTCTCTATAACCGCTTACCTGTCATTATCGTATGTTGCTTATTCAGTCCTTTAATGGCAGGCTGCTTGCTGACCAGGATTATCTTTTATCTTCAATCCTTTACTTCAACACAGTTTACCACAAATAGTGGACTTCACAAATTGTCCTTTGTACCCTTAAATGACTGCAACTAGATAAGGGATGATCAGTCCAGCACTAGGTAATGCTGGTAAATTGGACAGAGACACTGAGTTAAGCTTTTACTTAAACATTATATTTATTTGTGTAATAACCAGAAGCTGGAGTATGTGAATTTCCCCTTTGGGATTAATAAAGTATCTATCTATCTATCTATCTATCTATCTATCTATCTATCTATCTATCTATCTATCTATCTATCTATCTATCTATCTATCT
>JANRMT010062807.1:64041678-64076748 GCA_026402145.1 Polypterus bichir lapradei | reverse complement strand
TCTATCTATCTATCTATCTATCTATCTATCTATCTATCTATCTATCTGTCTGTCTGTCTGTCTGTCTGTCTCTCTCTCTCTCTCTCTCTCTCTACCTACCTATCTACAAAATATAAGCAATCCAAAAGAATTATACAACCTGGGTGGGTTCATGCTGTCTTCATTCAGTCCCAGAAGGCTGTAATTTTAATTTCTGATTTGACAAGTGAAAACAAATATTTCTTGGCAGAGAGAGAGATTTTTGGAAAGTATCCAGCAGTCAAGCAGATAGTAAGCTCCACTTAAATGGCATGTGGTTTCCCTTAAAGTCTCAAAAAGGCAGCAAAATATCAATTGAACTAAAGCTAAACTAAAAAATGAACTGAAACTCTTTTTGAAAAAAGTTCTAATTTCAGATTCTTGTTCCTAAGATTTGTTCCCAGTCAAGGTTACTTTCTCATGGGAATAAAAGCTGAACTAATCTGCAAACAGACTGGCTATCTAAAACATTCTAAGGTCCCGGTTTGCCTTTCAGCTTTCCCAGAATACACTTCACTCCTGGTTAGTTTGATAATTGTTTCAGGCCTTGGCTGAATGAATGAATGAATTAATTTATTAAGAAAACAAATAAGTAAAAGGGCCGAGAATCTTAAGCAACTAGGCTAAAATTAAGAAAAAAACGCCTAAAAACTAACTGCATTATAATTATTTGTGAAGTTCATAGTGGAAGTCACATTAAATCACTCAGACATGATAAAGGTTTAAAGGGAAAGGACTGTCTTGGTTTATTTTTGAATAGCTGCTATGAAAGTCAAAGTACAATTTTTTCATTAACCGCATTAGTCATGCCTGGAGTTCCCTTTGAAAGACAACAATTTCTGTGAATGGTTTTGTGTTTGTGGTCCTTTTCATTGTTCTTACTCCATCTTCTTTTCCCTCTTTTTCAGTCACTCTTTCTGTCTGTAATTCGTCAGGAAGTTGTGTCACTTGAGACTCATTTAAGTGTCCAAAGTCACCTTTCACGAAGTGAACTTTAGATGGTTCCAGTGACCTGAGGCAGAATTTGACTGGAGACATACAGACGCTGCAGTATTGCTACATTTATTTGCTTTGTGGAATTTTTGGATTTGACATTTGAGACATCACACCTTTCTTTCTTCTGTTCACATGCATTTCATGTGGAAGAATTAGTAGAAACATAAGGTCCCTGTTGACCTGGTGCTCAATCTAAATAAAAACAGTTAACAATTTGCTATATTTTATATTATCCAAAATGAAAAGCAAATAAAATGTGTTAGACAATGTGGCCATAAAGGGGTGCACCCACTTCCAAACCCTACACAGACGGACATGGACACAAGTTCAGCACAACACACACCTTTTATTTGCAGTGTGAAGCACTTCCCAAGTAGTGCTTCCCAGGAGAGCACAGTTTACAAAAGCACAGTCAAATAAAGACCACACATCACCTCTTTCTTTGCCTTGGCCTTTTCTTCTTTCTTTCTCTCTCTCTCTGTGTCTCTGTCTTCTGCCTGCACTCCTCCTCCAGCAAGCTTTGTCCTCTCCCTCCCTCCCAACTCTGGCTTCCGGAGCAGCAGGCTTCCTATATGCTGCACCCGGGAGTACTTTTGGTGGCCTTTTAGCATGGTCAGGAAGCACAATAAAGTAGGCCACCACAGTCCCTGCTGCACTTCCTGGTGGAACCCACAAAACCAAAAGGGCTGTGCCGTACTGCAACTCCCATGGAGCCCTGTGGGAGTCCAAGGCACTGCTGCAACCCAGAGGGGCTGCCAACTAGCTTACCAGGGGAGATAATGCCCTTTATGTGTTCTATCCCCCAGTTCTTCCCTTAAACAGGCATAAGAGCTCCAGCCGTCTGCCATAACGGGTATAACACAACTGCCAAATTCCATTTCTGCCTGAGGCGATATTGACATGAACTGAGGGACTCAGTACTAAGTCTTAACTCGATAAATTCAGATAATACCACCACTTCATTTACATAACATTTCCCAAGGGGAAACTCATACTTCCACCATTTTCCACAGTTTATGAACACTGTATTAGACTAACAGCTGGTGGCCATACCCCTTTTTGTGCTTCCCTTAAATATTTTACTGTAACGAAAATCGTTTGCACATATTTATGACAAGTAGTAAAACTCCTGCTGTTAGTAAGCCCTGCAATTTTTGATAAAGCTGTAGCAAGTCATTAAATTAAGAGGGATTTTCAGTTAGCAGCAAAAGTTGCTTCCTAATTTTAAAAATGGTAGATAATCTTTGAACTATGGATAGTTTTCTATAGTCAAGGACTACAAGAATAGACTCTTTTTGTTGACAGACATTTAAGGTGTTATCATCGTTGATTAAAGAAAATGCTATTCAATAGTTTTATTTACAATATACTTTTATGTTTTTAAATCTTTACTTTCAACAAAACAATTTAATGCTTCAAATATTATCATTCATTACCTGGGGGCTTAAGTTGGGCAAATTTTAAAATTGTGATTAATTATCATTAAATTTGCAATCATAGACAGATTTTGCACTTGCCTTGAGATAGTTAGGTGCCTTCCACCGTGCCATAGAGGATCTCTTAACATATTGGTGGTACAAATATTATACTGGAAAACCTGACTGAGATTTATTGATTACTGACAACAAGAAGTGTTTACATGGTGATGGAGTGATTAGCACTGTTGCTTCACAGTTCTGGGGACTGAATCCAATATCCACTCATTGTCTATGTGGATTTTGTAGATTCTTCCCCTGCCTGTTTGGTTATCTCCAAAGATGTGTGTTGATAAGCCATTCTAAACTGGAACTGAGCCCTAAGAGTGAGTATGGGAGTGATTATGAGTGGACCCTGCAATATACTGGTGACATATCTAGGACTACTTGATGACTTTTATCCAGTGCTTTTAGGATAGATTATAGCCCACCCTTAAACTGAATTAAATTAAGTAGGTTTGAGAGTGGGGAATGTCACCTGGCCGATTAGTAAAAACTGGTATTGAGCTAAAAAATAGTACACTTTGAAATAGTAACAGTCTATAACTTTTGTGCGAGCAACATAGTTGGCTGACCACTGATACAGTATATTCCTTTAAGCGTCTTATTGTAACATTCTGAATTTTATTTTACACCTTTTTCCCCCTAAATGTTCATGTTAGAACTCTGACACAATTAAAGACTGTTCATTGTTTTGTGTTCTGATTGATGGCCAGACATTGTTAGGATGTGCCAAATGTCTCAACTTTTCTCTTTGATTTTTCCTGAGATTTTTGAGATTTGCTATCTTTCTTTAATTTCTGATGTGTTCTTTTTGCTTGCTTTATTAAAATACCTTATGGGGGTGATTGCTTTAAAGATTACTGTTGAAAATTATGGTTGATTGATATTTTATACTGTATAATCTATAAACCATTTTCAAATTTCACTTCTCTATCATTTAAAAATGTTATGAATTTATTATTTAGGGACATAACAGTGAACAATACCAACTGACAGGAATTTTCTTGCTTTATGAATTAAAGATCTCTCAATTGAATTTGGCTACATTTGTGAGCAAGTCTCATACCAGAATTGTAGAAAATAATCAGGCAAGGAAGATTTCTTTAAGTATCAAATTGTACCAAAGCACACAGCTTTGTGAGTAATCAATTCCCAGAGCAAAGAAGTCTCTGCACCACTTAATAAGCCCAGGCTGTGCGGTGTGAGCTCTGCTTTCTTATGAAGTGCACTTAAGAAGTCATAGACGTATTAGGGCTCTGCAGGCGAGTTTCCAGCTTCACTGACCCTTCAATCCTAAGCTCTCCCTGATGTACCACTGAATGACTTTTGCTCTTTGAGGCACATCTGCTTGGTAGACAATTAATATCAAAAACTTAGAAGTAAAGAAATACATTTATTTTTACTGCAGTATTACAGGGTCAGATTGTATATTTTATAATTTCAAGCACTCTGTTAGGTTAGTCCTTTTATCTCTACAACATTAAGTGAATTTTAATCAAAGCAGCAACACTTTACATATGTTTCTATGTGTACATCCTGTAAATACATCAGGATTTTAAAACACAATATGTGAAAGTGGCTTGTAATAGTGTATATTGTGAATGGCCCAATATAAAATAATGATTCAGTGATTGATTGAAATGATGACGACGAGAGCTTTTGGAGGGCTTGAAATAGCATATTGTTTTATTATATTTTATATAACTGACTAGCTGTGTGTGGACATAAAACAACCCAAAGACTCCATAACAGTTTTAGTATATTTATGAACTTGGAGAGGCATCAGCTAACACTTAAGAATTACCCAGTTCAGAGGACGTGAACCCACCTGTGCTTGCTGCCCCAGTGGCTTTCCAAAGAAGACACTGGTGGTACCATATCTTAGCTGTATCGCTGGTATATGAGTCCTATTAATCTTTGTCTCAAAAAAATCCTCCAGATCGATAATATATTTAGTGAAAACTTCAATCCTTGCCCTCCGTTGCTGAGCGGACTGCTCCATACACACACACACACACACAGGTGTTTTGTTTATATATGTCGAACGGTCAGCTTATAATATGTTACATACTTATTCATTTTTATTGCATAGAGATGGAAAAAGATTATCTCCTGTGGGAACCCCTAACGGGATTAGCTGAAACAAGAAGGTGATGATTATGCTGATGATGTAATTTGTGACTTCTTTTATGTACTTATGAACTCTGCTGTATTGTTGTATGTGCAGAGATAGAATATGGTGGTGTCTGTCTTGTGTCCTTAGCTGTTGAACAATCCATACCTGAAAACCCAACACTTCATTCCAAGGAGAGTTCCAGCAAAAGAATGTGCCAGTCTACTGTTTACATTTTGTGATGAACTCCAGGCATAAAGACCACAACAGATGCACTCATTCTGTAAATGAGTGCTCTAATGCCTTTCAAGGGCTGCATTTATAAAGGAACAAAAACATTCAGGTTTCAAAACTTTCACAGGAGCCCCTAAGAAAGGTACATAATCTACACAACTTGAAGCTGCCAAATATGTTTAGGTAGTCTAGTCTTTTGGCAATGGAGCAAACGTTAGTTCTTCACTATCGACTATGAGTATCACCCTGAAAGAATCACATGAAAGCTAGTATGAAATAAATAGCCACTGACTTATACATGGAAAGTTTTTATTTTTACATTATTATGTATTAACTTAAACCTTTATAGGTGATACTGTGGTTAGGACTGCTGCCTCATAACATTGAAGTTCAAGGTTAAAATTCCAGCCTGACCTCTGTTACTGTTCTTGTGTGCTTCTGGGATTTGTTTTTTTTTTTTTTTTTGTTGTACAGCGCTCTTATAATAAATTTGCACCTTTGTTTTGCTGAATACTTTTTGTCTGTTTCTCTCGTCTCCTCTGATCCTGTTCAGTCCATGAATTTTAAGATTTCCAAAGTGTAGTCCGCTGCCACATGCCTACTACACAAGATTTTACAATAACAGAATTATTTTCTTGAGATCTTGAGAAAACAAAAATTTGTTTTCTTCAGATGATGGAATGATTTTCTCTAGATCTTGAGATAAGAAAATGTTTCTCAAAGATCAAAATATAGCTTAACATTAAGCTTATTGGCTACTGCATGATGACTGGATCGTGGGTCACTGCAGATGTTGTCTGTAAAGTACAATCATGTTTGGACAAAGATGACTTAGGAGATCCTAAAATGAAGGATCAAATTACATTTAGTACATGGACAGATTGAATGCATGTCATCAATAGCTTCTCACGCCATATCTTCTGAATGCAAGCTAACTTCACTTAGAATAAACTTACTTCATTAGTGCCGTTAGTGAATGGGTGATGGGCGATGGAGGTTTGGGAGAGAATGGGGGGCAGCCCAAAAACAATTATATCAGATCCCAGAGCTAAAAATGTGCCTGTGTTTGATGTGAAAGCAGACATACAGCAAATCATCAAACAAGATAACACCACTTTCAAAAATGCATGATGCAAATACTCTTACATTTGTGTACATATCACACAAACCTTCATCAGTTTCTGCCATTGTTATAAGATGTCGTGTAAGCTCACCAGAAGAAAAGGTTAATCTTAGTTTTGTCAAAATCACATGAAAATGATTCTTTTATCTCAAGAAAACAATTGTTGCATGACCGCTACCAACTTCCATAAATTTGGTCAAAGAGATTCATTTAGCTCCATTGGGCTTTTAAGAAATCAGTTGTATTATAGTGACCATTTTTATATTGTTGTATGTCAGATAAAATGCTTGAAATACTTTTAAATTGGGTTTTCTAGGAACTTATCTTAATATTACATGGGGCACCCTTCCAATATACTCTAGATGTGTGCAGTATTTTTAAAAAATGTCCAAACTTTAATTTATAACTATCCTTTTCTTTTGCCTTATATTTCTAAGTAACACATCCCACATAAAAATACGTACAGCAAAAATACTTTGCCACTTTTCTATTCCATGCTATCTTCACATCTTCATTTTGGGGCATATCCACTATATATTATTTTTAACATTTCATTCAGGTTTTCTCCAAAAAATAATAATAATTAAAACATAAGGGCATTCAAATGAAAAGTAGCAAAGGGTGCTACAATCCAGTTAATTATTTAGTAATTTAGCAGCCTTTGAGCATTTGTAATGTTTTTTAATGTGCCGGTTTAATGAAGGAAGACTGTCCACTTGTACATAAAAAAGCTTTCTAAATGTCATTCTCCCCCGAAAGCTTTATTCAGTTTCTATTCTCTAATTAACTATCATTAAGAAATGTCAAAATAATTCTTCCAACTAGTAGTGTGCTGCTTATGGAGTTTTAATAATATAGTGGAGCTCTATGAGTCCTTACAATTGGAATCGTCTTTCTTTGATAAAAGATTTAAAGATTATCAGCACACCGACACCAGTCACTGAAGTGGGATTTAAAATTTAAACCATACGAATGAAAGTGATATTTTCAATACCATTTCAGTTTGCATTGCTCTTTGAATATTTATACAGAGCTCTTTGAATATTTAATGAATCTGGAGAAAAGCACCATTTTGTACAGCCAGATTGCTAGAGCCAAGTTGATCCCAGCAGGTTCTAAGCATAAAAAGACTCCACTACATTATTTCTCTGAAGACCATACTCAAAAAATAAAATGTCAAGAAAGTTGATTCCCTGATAATGAAATTATAAAGGCGAAAAAGAAAAGATCCAATACAACTTTGCTAAAGTCAAAATGCTGCATCCTATAGTTAAAGTGTTCTGTGTAATATGATGAATACTTATTGAATGGCAAAAAACAATAAGAGCCCATATTGTGTTTTGCTTAACTTCCTTGGAAAATCCTTATTGATACATACGGTATATCAGTATTGAAGTCTTACCTTTTGTTATTAAAAAAGATTAAAACTTATCCAAATTCTGAGAACTGTTTATTCCAATGTAAACTTGTTGGGTCACTGGCTACCCTGACAGGATCAAGTACAAGGCAATAACTAAACCTGGAGAGGGCACCAGTTGATAGCCACTCACACAATTACTCAGACTGGGCTGTTTTCCCCCTAAATAACATAAAATTTTATCTCTGTTTATAATTTCATCTTACGTCAAATGCCAGTTTAAATTGGCGCCCATCTTATTGTGTGTATGATGGGCATCACTTTCACAGTTGGTTCTTCTCTTGTATCTGTGGCTGCCACCCCTGCAGTCCTCATTTGCTTTATGCATCACAGAGTATTTAGCATGCTTTGTTAACCAGCCTATATTGCCATCTTTGGGTTGTGGGAGGACACCAAATAACTGAAGAAATTACACAGACACAGAAAGAAAGTGTAAAGTGAACGTCAGCAGTGGCCGATTTGAATCCCTCAGCTTGTGAGGGGGCTGTGTGGATCACACTTTGTAGAGGTAAATATATTAACTATAATTCATAACAAGAGAGGCAGATGTTACAGTTTGTGTGTGGGATATATGCATTAAGTGAAATAAAATGGTCAGGTGGGAAAAGAAAAGGAAATTAATAGAGAGACTTAGACAACGACAATGCTTGTTAAATAAAAGAGCAATGAGTGCTAAAGGCACAAACAGACAGATGCACGATAAAAGAGAAATTGGAGTCAAAATAAAGTGTGTGGACGAAAGCTTCTGATTCTACTGCTTCTGTAATGTAAAAGAGACCATCAGGCTTAACATACTGTACATTGGCATGAACAGCATGTGGCCATAGCATCACATTTCTCTATAATACTGCCATTTTCTGTTTTCTTCATAGTAATAAAATGCCTTGGTTTTTCTATACTTTGTAAATCATATGAGCAGATCCAAAGTTGTACTGTAACTCATGTCCTGAGTAAAACATTAACATCTAAAATGGTCTGGTTTGTGCCTCCTGCAATCCTGAACTAGATTAAGTGATTTATTGGTATATTATGTGTTTATAGGACTATATATTTTTCCCATTTGAAATCCAAGAGCTTAACACTCATCTGTTATTTTATTTCATTAAAACTGATACTTAACATTATAATATGAGAAATATCATGAGGTACCATATATATGCACATATAAGTCGGGTCTTGAAACCCGAAATAGCGATCATAAAGTCAGACTCCGACTTAGTGCCCGTTCAGAAATGCGACGCTTATATTTATTTTTTATTTTAACATCTTCTTGCCTCCTCCAATCTCACATCAGTTTCTCAGACGCATCGAATTTTGTTGTAGCAGTGCAGTTGCCAATTTCTTTCACTACTTCAACAACATTTAATTTAAAACGAGCCTCATACTTACTTCTGATCGAACACTCCATCGTAAATAAGGGATGCTCTTACGATAAAGGTGTATAAGGGTGTGAGATACAAAAAACACAAAACAGTGCAAATGTTGCTTCTGAATAGTTTAGATATTACCATGTGGTCACGTTGGCACAATAGAGAGAGAGAGAGAGAGAGAGAGAGAGGTTAGAAGCATGTGCTGATACAGCGCATTGCTGCACCCACAAACAAAAAAAGGCCGTGTGCTCCATGGTTACTCTCTCAGGTGGGCATTAGCATATCATAATCTCTTGGACCAATAGCGTGAGTTTTCCGCATTCAACTTATATGACCGATATTATAAAATACCAGAAATTATATGTTAAAATCAATTCCTGACTTATCCGCAGGAGAACTTGTCCACGAGTATATACGGTATATTTGAAGAATGCAACTGAGTATTTGATAGTATAATGTCATTTGGCACAGAACAGGTACCTGGGTTAAGATACGAATAATTGAATGCTCTCTTCATATTGAAGATGATTTACTAAGTAGAAAGTAAACCACCTAAGAATAGTTTCCATATGCTGTGCTTACCATGATTGCTGCAAAACAATATTTTCATAGGCTATGCTTAATTATAAAAGAATAACAGAGGCCAGCATAATAAATCACATTAAAAATTGTTTTAAATAAATAAAAATAGTCTTTATCTGCAGTCATAAACACAATAAACAAATATAATCAGAATATTTCAATCAGGTCACATTTAAGTACAGAATTTTAATAAAATAATTAAAATTTAACAAATTACAAACTTTATTTATGCATACAATATTGGTCTGAAACAATTGAACATTAAAATATTTACTCAGTGTAATATTTTTAAACATATGTGAAAAAGCACCAATACATATTTATAACTTTTTTTTATTTTTGTTTTTTATTTTGATCCAGAACTTTGTTTGGTGACCCATCATCTGCACACTTTTTCTGGTTCGTCACTAAGAATCTTTCTGTTATCATGCTATATATAGTATCTTCTTTCCACGTCCTTGATATCCATCCATCCATCCATCCATCCATCCATCCATTACCCAACCCGTTATATCCTAACTACAGGGTCACGGGGGTCTGCTGGAGCCAATCCCAGCCAACACAGGGCGCAAGGCAGGAAACAAACCCTGGGCAGGGCACCAGCCTCATCGCAGGGCGACGTCCTTGATGTCCTGATGGAATTGTTCACGCTGCCTTTAATTCACTGCTCTGAGATTTGCAAGGAAACATTCCAAATGTAAATCTAAAAAGTGAACTTTGAGGCTCGTGGTGCAACCCAATTCCTTAAACTTAACTAATACTTTTTTCACAATTTCTTTATAATTTGAGTCTTTATTGTTACCTAAAAAAATAGTAACTACTTTTTTGAATGAATCCAAGTGGCTCATCTCTGATTTCTGTACCAGAAATTAGTTTTCTAATATGTCCGGCAGAAATGCCCTCGTCTTTTGATAGATCTTTGACAAACTGATTCATTAACACAAGATTAAAATGAAAAAGTGGTAGCTGCATTTTATGTGGATCTACCAACCTAGGTCTGATAATGTATTTGGCAGCAAGCTGTGTAGTAGTTTTTTTTGTAGCTGGTCATGCCTTCTGAACTCACTGTCAGGTTTAGGCTCTGCTGTCCCACTCACGGAGAGCATATGAAAATTTTGCACTGACTGCTGACCCTTTCAGATACTCAGAACTTTCAGGTCTCCGCATATGAACCAATGGTGTTTATTGTATTGTTTATTGTATTTAATTTTCTCAAAAGGATTTTCAAAGTTCTCATAGGTTTCTTTTAAATGCACATAATGAGCAACAGGTACTGATGTGTATTTATTACTGTTACAAAAAAGTATTCAATTTAGCCTTCTTTTAGATGACTCCATAAATAGTCTCTATTATTCTGAATTATAATCTCTGCCCCATTTCTGCACTAGACCACTTATGTCAGTACAGTAAACTCAAGATCCAACTTTTTGGAAATGTTCTGAAAACTTTTCTCTGTTTTGTTACCAAGAGAAAGTTGTGTGTGGCTTTTTATCTTTTAATGGCTTCACATACTGCTCCCTGCTGCAATGACTCACTGGCATGTTCAATTCCAGATATATTCTGACCCTGTTTAAGAATAAAATAACTGTTTTGCTTTAAACATAAACTTAAATATTAGAAAATGTGTAATTCAAACAAATCTTTATAATATTGATATTTTTTTTTATTATAGTTCAAAAACAAAAAAAAAAAAGCTGCAATTGACAGCTAAAAAATGTTAAATGATAGAGAAAGGTTTCATTTTTGCAGCAGACAGAGAAAAGTTTGGGGATGGCCATCCCGTATTCATGAAAATGGCAGGCAAAAATGGAAAATACCGTACATCGTTAGACATGAGCTCAAGACAGAACTGAGAAACAGGATGAAAACTAGTCTATAAATATAGTGGAATAGAGGAAGAGGAGGAGTCTAGTAAGCCGGAACAGGAACTGATGTGGCAAGTAGATGGGTTCTGGGTACCGGATGTGACATCATCAGTGGGTAGGCCGGTGGTGATGTCACTGAGAGGCACGGTCTTTGGCTGGTTTGCAGAGGGACAAGAAGAGAAAGGATCAGATGACAGTGCCAAACCCTGGTCTGAATGAGAAATGACACTATTTGAGCCCATAAACAGTCTCCCATACACATGTGTAATGTGTAATGATTGTGTTGTATGTCTTGCTGTTCTGGTTGGGTGATTAATGACATGAATATGATATCTGGCAAGTAGACTTTTAAACTAGTATTTGAAGAATTTTAAATTGAATAATTAGAGTGAAATGTTATCAGACCTTCTCACTTAAAGAATATCATTACAAAAGTAGTTGCACCCTCGTTTCTGTACTAAATATATATCTATTGTGTTATGGCTATACTTTTGACAAATCTGCAAATTCTAAAGGTGTGAAGAAAAGACTGAAACATTTTGTGGGCTTTCTGTACTTTATCTTTTATTCAAGAACGTGCTGTCAAGATTAAAAAAGTGTGACTAAGAAAAGCGGAGTTTAATCCTCACGAGGCCTTCACCGCAAAAGCTCTTTTTAGTGAGATTAAGTTAGCAATAGCATTCAACAGGGCATGCTGAGATAACCATATTCCCAGAGGCAAATTATTTACACTTTAAACATTTCTGTAGTTTTTGTAAATACAGAAATCTCCTGCTATTGTGAGAATTTTAATTCAACATCTTTTCCTGACACTTTTTCCTTTCGTAATGACCCAGATTGTGTTTAATCTTTACTATTTTTCTTTTTTCATAATTAAAGCTAAATTATATAAAAACAATAGATGACCTTTATTAAAGAGAAATAATAGGTGATAGCCTGCAGAAACAGAATTTATTTTGTGTGTTCTCATAATATACTATAAACCAGACTATGACTTTTTTCTTTGTTGTTGTTATTTGTCCTTCACATTAAACTTCATATTTTTAGACCATGAGTATCTTTTTTACAACCAAGAAATAGTATAGAGTATATGATCTAAATTTTCATTTTTTAAATAAACCTAAAATATACTTCTGCCAGAAACTTTAATATAACAGGTATTATGTGGATATACAGTGCTCCCTTTGCTCAGTAGGAGTGGAGCTTTAAGGGTTGATTAATGCTTTTTCTTTTTTTTTTAGTATTATATGAAAGTATATAAATATACTTTTTCATTGGTTTGTGTTTTACATATTGTTATGTGGTCTTTGCCAACAACAAAAACTTTTTATATAGCACATTGTTATACCAGGGATGTAGCTCAAAGTGCTTTACAAGATTTCAAAGAAGTAGGTCAGGTCAGGGAGCACATACTGGTACAGCGTGTTGCTGCACCCACCACACGACGAAACACCTTGTGTTCCTGGTTGGCAATCCCTCAGGCAGACACGCGGCCCAGTTCCACCCCTCGGAAATAACTCTGTATCTGGCCTCAGACAGTTATTACATGGGTGTTCCCTTGGCCTGGCCCAGCTGCTCAGGTTCTCAACAATGAGGATCCTGTGAACCAGATCACCCTTGGGGAATTCCACGGATCCTTGCAGCCTTCCCTACCCTCGGCTGGTTCACCACCTATGCAATCTCAGTAAGATTGGGTTGTTCACTGTTAAATAAGGGGTCAGCCTCAAGAACTGCGGACCCAGAGATGTCCAGTGTCTCAACAGCTGCTCAAAGTAGCCAGCCAAGTGGGTCACAATTGCAGGGTCATCCGTAATGAGTGTTCCATCACCCACCATGATTGCAACTCTCTGGAAAAAGATTTGGATATGCATAATGTTTTGATTTCTCTATAAGCAGGGTGTGGGTCACTAGACCATTGATGGTGTGTCACTTGCTCACAGATTCCTCTAACAAACACTTCCTTATCTGCCCTCAGAGCCCTTGCAGCTATCCTTCTCAGTCATGAAACAGACTGGAGTTGCCATCAAGCCGTGTTCCTCTGGGAACACCAGCAACTCCAACACAACCTTTAGCAACCTTCACGGTCTTGTCACAGCAACTGATCAGCAGTTGCACCCAAGTATGCAAGTTCCTCACACAAACTGTGTGCAAACTCATTAGAAACAGCTTGATCTTGGAGTCTGGTCAGGTCCAGCTATTTTCCTAGTAGGTGGTAGCCTACTGGACCTAAGTTGGATCTTCAGAGTAGCAACAGCAGGTCTGTGGTCAAAATTTACAGACTGGGCACTTTTGTAAACCTTGAGGTTCTGTAGGAGCCTCAAGTGTCTGCCCATGAGTATGTGATCAATTTCCTTCACCGCACCACTGAAGTACAAAGTTCAACTATGTGTTTCAGGGCGTTGAAATGACGATCCAGCTATCTGCAGCCCCTGACCTTAGCAAAGTCAAGGAATATGGAGCCACTTTCAACATGGTCACCAGACCCACAGGGACCAACACAATCTTCATAGCCAGCCTTGTCAATGTCAGTGGTCGCATATCACCCATGATTAGAGGAGTGTCGCCTTATGGGCACCCATCAACCAATGAGTGAAGTTGTGAATAAAATGTTTCCCTCACCAAGACATCACTCACTGCTATTGGAGCAAATACTGAGACAACAGACAAGGCACCTAGAGAGTGCCTTAATCTGAGTTTCATAATACGGTCATTGAAAGGAGTGACATCAGACCCTATTGGAAGGAGCTGATCCAAAACAGCAACAGCTACTCCCTGAATATGACAGCCATCAGAACAAACAGATCAATAAGAGTTGTACTGACTTACAGAGATCTGGCCAATCACATGTCTGTGTACCTCATCGAGTGCAACCACTGACATACAGATAGTTTACAAAGCTCCTCTGACAGCAGAGGAAGATGATCATCATGCTGGAGAGACAAGACATTCAAAGTGCCTACTCAGATGGGCCGCCTCAAATTGGGACCCAAGTGCTGCCGTGCAGCGGGCAACACCTCAGCACCACACCAGTTTCAATCCCCAATGAGTGAGGCTCCTGAGGGCTTTCCCCCCAACCCCTAATGTGAACAGCCTTCCTATGGGTGGCTGAAGCAGAAATACTCCCTCGGAGTGCAGAATGGAGTTCTGTCTGCTGTTTTGGAGCTGTGTGAAGTTTTTACTGTGGCTGAAGTGCCAATCCTGCCACCAGCCCTCAAGATTTCCCTGCAAGTTGGAGGACCACTTCCCAAGCTGAATGCTATTTAACGTTCTACACAGGACATGAAGAAATAGTTATAATTAAAGAAGAAAAAAATTAAATCAGCATAATAAAGAACAAATAGTATACAAAAAATAAGTAATGCACACTTACATAACATAAAAAAAACTTCTTTAAGAACACTACTTTTACGCCAGTCTGATGATAAGGTCCGTTGGCCAGGGTGAAGAGAGAAAAAAAAATTGAATTCTAATTAACATAAATGTTCTCAATTAGTTCTTTATTGTTTTTTGTTAGGTTTCATCTTAGAGGATTCAATTTAAACTCAGTAAAAGTTCCTATTGTTAACAAAACAAAAAGCCAGCTTTGTGAAAGTTGATGTTTGTCAACAGGCCATGTGTGGTATGCAATAGAAGAACAGTGGTTCTCTCGGAGTAATTTATTGACAGAATATTTTTTTTTTTCAGAAATATACCATGTAGAATAAAAGTACTGAGAGTTGTTATTCACGTGAAAGAAATATTAGTTTTAATTTTGGAAACTAAAAAGGTACAAAAATCGTTAAATATTTAAACATTGTGCCATCCATACAGAGTATATGTTTTCCGTTTTAAATTGACAAGTATTTAATGGGAATGTGGGTTAGGAAAGCAAAAAGAAAACAAAAGAAAAATAAGCATTTTTGGGCTTTTACAACATCATGAAATGAGATGAGATGCCAGATGGAAAACCTCAAATCCATCCCTAAAATGTTCCATATTAGGCTGTGTTTTTTGCTTTGTCACACACTGCTCTGGAAATAATAACTCTTCTGTTCAAAAATGTTGTGTAGGACTTTAGACATCACAAGCTTCTAATCGAGTTCCCTGTTTCCCATTGAAATCCTTTCATATGTATGTTTATGTATTATGTAAGATTGTTCAGTTGGATTGCCAGAGGTACAGGTGGCATCAGGTTAACACAGAACGAGGAAATAGTAAAATATTGGCCCTAGGCATGGGCTGTCTTGGAAAGGGTGGTGATCTGTTTATGCTCACATAGGGAAACTGGCACCAGCAGCGGACAGTAAGCTCAAAATGAGCCTGGGGTGCAATAGAAGCAATTTTTCTCAGGCATATTAGAATCATTGTGACCCTCAATGGCTGATAGTCGCTAATGCAAACTTCTCCAGTTCAACATTTGGCAGCAGAGACATTCCATTAGGTATAGGCAGAGGTCCTCATGTCTTTGCCAGATTAAATTCTAGTTGGAAGCTGCCCTAAAGGCCTGGCTGTTGAAGGTCCAGCATCCTTGGGCTATTATTGACCTTTAAAGAGTAGCTGGCATTTTTCCTTCTACTAGGAATGCAATGCACACTCCTAGGACTATGAAGGCAGTGGGATAGCGTTATTGATATAACATTTAAAAAGAGAATGATTCAATATCTCTGTTCCCATTGTCTGCTGCATTATTGAATGTAAAGAGGAACTTCTTCGATATTGCATTACCTCACAGTGCACACTTAACAGTTAACCAGCACACACACACATATCATGGTACAACAGCCTGTTAGAGCACATTATGTCACACACATAGAGCATTTCAAAATTATAGCTGTTTTCACAGTGCATTTCAAAATGATAGTTACAGTATATTAAGAAAGCATTTCAAATTAATTGATCTCACTCATGTAGGGTGTTGCACATTAAAGCAGACCACTGCACAGTGATGTGGTGAAGCTAGTGTGATGTCTGTGTGCACAGTGTTTCATTGAGTTAGTTTTGCTATCTGTTTGTTTGTTGGAGAGATGTAATGCTTATATTTATTGCAGCAGTATATTTCAATTGTGCAGTATATTCATACAGGCTCCTTCAAGTTGACAGGTGAGGTATATTTGGAATAATGACTCATTGTGAGTGCTTCTGCAAAATGTACAGCTCAACAACTGGTTCTGTAATAACACGTCAATACCAAGAAACCCTTCGGTGTATATACCCTAGAGGTTGTTGCCAACATTTTGTCTTGTTTGGAAAGAATTCCTCATAATTCAATGAGGTGAGGGTTTTTCACTAAGGTTGTTAGCACATAGAACTTTACATTTTTGCTTTAAAATGGGTGGAGGCATTGAAAACAATGAAATAACAAAATGACATGTTAAGTGTAATATAACATTTGCTATTCTTTTATTAATAGTAAAACTCTCAAATACATTGACATCCACACTAGGCTAATATTTCATGTCCCAGTCTGTATAATGCATCATAGGTAATGGTGCACACTGACAAAGACAGAATGCATGCAATTCACTGAAAACCCCCAAAGTCCATGCGCTGTGCCCTGAGCTCTCTCTCAGCACCAAAATAAAAGCTAAACAAAATGTTTGTAGTTTGCCTTACTGTGAAAGACAGAATTGTTTTGTTTAGGAGAAAAAAATTCTTGTCAAAATGGGAGTGCAGTGGGGCTTTGTTAAATGACATGCATGTAATCCCCAAATCTTTATGATTAAAATTTCCTTAACAGTAAGATATAAAGATGGTTTGTTTCTGTGCTCATCTTAGAAATACATCTAACTTTACAGCACATTTCAGAGCAAGGACTATTATACCAAAGTACCTTTTTCTGGTTTTGTCTGTATCATGAATAATTCTTGACAATCTTGGTTTCATCGTAAACAGTAAAACTTTTGTCTGAAACCTCTGTTTAATGCAGCCAGATATATTTCAAAGTGGCCAGTTAAATCCTGTGATTGCACCACATTAGTTATGGAGAACATCACACCCATTGTGGTGTTTGAAATCCATGCATTTGTAGAAAACTGGACAGTCTTAAATTTTGCTCTTTTTCATAATAAATTAACATGCCTGTTATCTTCCAGAGTGATGCTGAACTTCTGCTATTTTGAAGTGTTATTAGTTGGACTGATAGAATCGTTTATGAGCATTAACAAAGTATATTGACAGCAGAACATTCTAATGCATACTGTATAGTTAAGTCGCTAAAGGCCAGGCACATTGATCCACAATTGTGCTTACTGACAAGATGACACCATTTTGATATCAATTCAGATGTGGGCATTCAAGCAGAGAGATGATTGTGCACGTTAAAATGTTTGTGACCACATAATAAAACAACTGGGATGGAGTGGTCCATCCAGTACTTTCATGAAAATTACATTTTATTGATACCATAGGAAGTCATTAAACAGAAGATTTGCCAATACTGTACAACCGATTGTACTATACAATAATATACAATCAAATGCTTTAATATTTATTATGTACTCAAATAAATGTAGAGAAGATTAACAGGAAGTTCAGTGAGCAGCCTAAATAATATTTAATATGAAACTAAACACATTAGGTCAAATGAAGTAAACAAGATGCACAGACATGCAAATTGGTATAGGAATGGCTTCATGTCCATATCGATCTTTACAGATGTAGGTGAGTATGGGTGTGTCCATTTCTTTCTCTTCATTATCAGGCATATGCTCTGGTAGGGCAAACAAACTGCTAGCTAGCGTCACTTGTAAATCTCTTTGTGTGTGCTTGTGCGTACGTTGTGTGTGCCTTTTTGTTTGCATACAGTGTACATTTAAATACATTATGTATCTCAAAAGCTACTTGTGCAAAACTTTTGTAAATTAATTGACCTGGTCCAATGGCTAATTGGAATAGCCTGCAAAAATCCTGGTTAAAAACTCTTTTTGAAGATAGGTGTGGAAAGTACAGGAACAAACTGGACCAACAACAAGAGGCCTGAAACCTTTAACGAGACAAACATGGTGCAACTTGTTTGAAGAAGATAAGTAATTATTTTGGAAGTTATCATTGTATATAGGTCTGGGTGTTCAGCGTAGATATTCGAAAACCACTTATTATAAAATGTTTTATCATTTCCAGGATGCAGACATAAAGGATCTCAATACAAGTCAAAAAACACATAATTTGTATTAATAGGTGTTTTCACTTTATGTCCTTTGAATTATGTAGGAAACCTAAAGTGTAAGCCAGAAGGCTGCGGGTTTAGCGTGTACCACTCACTCACTTAGGTTGCTGTTTCAGTCTCCACCAAAGTGAGCCACTTACACTGCCTCTTGTCCCGACTATAAAATTAAAAATCCATCGGTCCATCTCATTCCGAGTCTGCTTAATCCATTCTGGGGTTGTGGGGGCTGATGTCCATGCTGCTGGCATCAGGAGCCAGAGAAACTAACCATGGATGGAGCACTGGATGAAAATTGACCTTTTCATTAAAGTATAAGTCATTTTGGATAAAGGAGTCTGTGATACAGATCTATTAAAGCTTTAATCTGGGACCAGAAGTGTGAAGTCCTGTTATAGGTCTGAAGAATTTGTAATCCTCAGGTAACATAGCTAATGGAATGATAGACACTTTCAATGTACTGTAGAAACATCTGACCTAGTATTAGTTAGCATTTCCCATAATTTTAAAGTATTGGAATTTAAAGTAAAAGCAGACACAACATCATCACCAGCTTGAGATAACTTTACTAGTGTTAAATTAACTCACAAGAAGTGTTTGCATGCTCCCACTTTGCTAAATGTAACTCTAGCAAAATTGATCTGACGCTGGCAATTTTGCTGTTCAGCCATCTGGTAAGAAGAGGTGATTACTTTTCATTCTCTAATTAATGCTACTGGAGTTTTTACCTTTTAAAAATAGGAAATTCTAAGCAGATGGTAAATGAGTAGGAGTTATTGAGTTCTGAGATCCTCCTAAAGTTCACTGAAATTTAAATGGTCTGTCATATTCTAATTGATATCCCCCCTTGGCCTAACAGCAACACCAATTTACTTTTATTTTATGTGGCTGAATTTCAAAGAATCCCCGTACATCTTTTGCTGACACACAGGCAAATGCCTTCTCTATTGCAGTACAGTTACTATCTACTATCTTTATTTAGACATTAAATGGGATTTTCCCATCTCATCCCAAGGTATTTTGTGTTTTTAATCCATAAAACTATTTTAAAATTGAATACAACAGTACATAGAATATATGTAGCCTCAGGTATCATCTCATCCCAAGGTATTTTGTTTTTTTAATCCATAAAACTATTTTAAAATTGAATACAACAGTACATAGAATATACGTAGCCTCAGGTATTTTTTTAGCAAGAGCTTGATTCTGTCATATAATTATATATGCTGTATACTCGATTTATACCAGAAGCAGATTTTGCTGCACATTTTAAGGCCAAACTTTGGCTTCCATACTAAACTCATCTGTACAAAACCTTACTGCCCATGTGTGTGGGTCACTTCCATTTAATTGTGAGTGAAAGGTTAAAGATTACATGCAAGCGTTTAGTTTCAGGCGATTCTACTTTGCCACAAGCAACAAAGAACCAAACTAAACCTGTTTCCTGTTTCTTTTCCATTTTTTTCTCAGGAGTTTGGAAATTCTTGACAAAAGTCTCTGTTAACATCACAATCACAGATAGGTACACCCTGTGTCATCATGCAAATGACATTTCTTTACCTGAAACTTTATTTCTTTTTATTGTTTTGCAGGATATTTTTAAACAATCACTTTAGTGGTATGGATTTGTTTCATTTTGTTCAATACTTCCTTTTTATGCAGCATGGATTAGCAAGTGTACTGAACCATGGGCATGTACAAGCAGTTATTGACAGTGCTTTTTGTGACTTGGAAACTTGGATCCATAATGAAGTGCAACATATAGGCGGATAGCAAAGTAAATGATAAAAATGAGCATCCTGTGTAACATAAAACTCTGTTAAACAGACAAAGAAGTTGTTTGTAGAAAACAACCTAAAACCAGGCCATAAGTCTCATTCTGGTTCATGTGGTTTGGAGGGCTAATGGAAAAATGGTAATCGTCTTTAAAATATTTTAGGTCATAGATCAAATATAATGACCTGAAAATTTCTCTGGGGCACAGTACAATGGCTGACCTTGCCCTTTGACTCATTCGTTAAGACAATTTCCCCTCGAGGATTAACAAAGTATATCAAAAATCAAATTAGATTGAGAGGGCCGGAGTATCCCCTTCAGACAGTGAGGACACCTTGTGAGAGGGGTTTCTTACACACGCTTATGTTTTAGTTGATTTGTATTTTTAATTAATTTTGAATATTACTTTTAAATACAGTATATGAAGAACAAAAGAATACACTACAAAAGTGTAAGTGACAGTTTAATGGAAGTTATGTCTCGGAGATCACCATATGATGGTCTGGCACCCCGTCCATGGTTTGTTCCTTATTTTAGCTGCAATATTCTCCAGACTCCTGCAATGACTCTGGTTTGGATTAACCGAATTAGAAAATGACATGACATGACATTACTGTGTGGTATGGTATGTTTGTTGAAATTCATTGCCTTTTGCGGTGCGAAGACTGGAAAGTCAGCTGGAAAATGATTATACAATTATTTAGTACATTTACAAGAAAGAAAGAAGGCAAACTTTGTTATGAAAATAGTTACTGTAGACTGTAGCTCATAAATATGGCTGACAGTATACATTATATTGGCAAATGAGAAAGTGAAAAAATCAAAAATAAATTCTAAAACATTGTTCAGATTGTAAACCAGTATTTTGAATACAAGTGCAGAAAACAGACCTATGGCAGCTGAAATTTTGTTTGGTGCTAGCATTGTTTCATAATAACATGACTTTTATTATTTTGAAATTTAATGAAAACCTGTACTTGAAGATAAAAAGAAAAAAAGAAAAAATGTCAGAAAGGCAAGACTTTAATTACTACAGTGATGGATTTCACCGTACTTGTAAGACTTAATTTGTTTGGAAACCCTTAACAGCAGTTATTTGATGTATACCAAGAAACAATCTGGTATGTTGACTTCTCAGTCTTCTCGAGCATTTCCATAAATGTGTGCTATCAAATGTTATTTTACAATATTTATCTCATATTCCTCATTGGCTTTGGCATGCTGACTGGTGATTATGTGGCATTAGTTCGGTTACTTTCTTTTTAATTGTGTAATGCATCAGTAAACAAGGCTGTGGTAGCAATATTTTTGTGCCTATAGTGCACAGTAGAGATCCTAAAGAAGACCATGTTGTTTTGGACAGCTGAAGAACACCTGATCCTGACATTACAGATATAGGCAGGAGGCCCTCGCAGAATACAGACAAGACAGTGTTAATACTGGGTTTCATTAAGCACATATCATGTATTTGATTGTCTGCTCTGTTTCTTTCACTATATGCTCTCATACAGGCATGAACGACATTTCCCCTACATTACAGACAAACTCAGTACATAAAATCGATTAATAAAATATTCCAATATAAAGGAACTCTTGCCAGTGTTAGAGTTTAAAATGACTGTATATTGATAAGGGATATGTGCATATAATACTGGGATGACTGCAAATCAAAGACCTGCATCATAATTATAGTATAGATAGGCTGAGTCAATTTTCTTCATGTTATAACTAATAGCAGGTAGTTGTTAAATTTGTCTGTGGCACTTGTAGGACATTTAGAGTATGTCAGTAAAGTAGGGCAGACAAGTAACTAACAGAAACAATAGGTTTCAACACTTTTGTTTTTGTTTTTGTTGTGAGGCCTGGCCCATTCAGTTAACTGATACTAAATGGAATCAAGTGGGCAGTGTGGTCTGTTGACTCTAATCCCCTGCTGGCTAAATGAGTAACTTGAATGTCCTCCTATACCTGAATCTATACACTTATCAAAATATATTGTACTGATTGTAAAGTACATTATTGGATGTTAGTTTTTATTAATAAGTGTGGCATGGTGGCTCAGTGTTTTTTCTGACTGACTGCCAGCAGTTAAATCCCAGTCTGTATATAGTACTGTTTATGTTGTAACAAGAAGAGACTTGAGGCATGGCAAGGTTTGGGGCAGCCACCCGTTTAATGCGGTATCCTGGCTGCAAAAGCAAATGATTCATGTAAGGCAAGTTTACACGACAGAGTCCAAAACAGAACTGCCACCCAGAGAAAAGGCAGGAGGCTTTATAGGACGGTGGGCGGAAGTGATGTCGTCCTCGGGGCCGGGACTGGAAGTGATGTGTCCCGCTTCGAGGTGGTGGCTCCTGGTGGGATTTCCCGGGAAAGACCTGTAGGGAACTCAGAAAGAGCGTCAACGTACCCCGCCCCCCTTCAGCTGCCTCCTAAGCACACGTGTGTGACAATGTGGAGTCATAATGTTATCATTTTCTCCCTATTTGTACATGGGTTTTTCTCTAGGAATTCCAGCTCCCTTGCACATCCTAAAAGTGTTCCTCTAAGGTTAATTTGGTGACTTTAAATTGAGCCAATATGATTACTCCCTGTTGCACTGGAGTTCCGTCCTGAGTTAATTCTTACCCTACATGTTACGCTCCTGTAAAATAGTCTGACTTTTTGGCTCTAAAGAGAGGTATTGAATATATTGGAAATGATCATTCATCTTTATCATTGCTACTTAGTGTATTGAAACATGACCATATTTAAGGTTAAAACAGTGTACTTTAAGATAAGGTGCATGTGGTTATTTTTAACATGACTCAGAATACAACAGTATCTTTGGTGTTCAACTCCTCTTTTCAGATCACTACATTTACTTTCTGTAGCAGCATATATTGAGTATAAATTATTGACGCTTGCCTATAAATTAGTCTATGAGTCAAGCACCTATAAATATGGAAGCATTTTTGAGGTCCTGTGCTTTCTTTTTACCTGCTTATGAATGGCATCCAATGATACCACCTATGCTTGACATCAAATCACAGTCCAGACTCTTCATGTACAGCTCCTAACTGGTGGAATGAGGTGCCCACCTCCATTCGGAATATTCATTAAACTAAATGTGTTTAAGACGTGTTTGAAGACTCTCTGGTTTACTGTCAATCAATCAATTTAATAACCTTGTCCTGTAACACTTGTTTCCTAAACTGTCCCCTAGACTCACATTTACTTGATTATGTTGACCTCTTTTGTAAGTTCACTTGGGATAAAAGCGTCTGCTAAGCAAATAAATGTAAATGTTGATGAAATGGATGCATATCTAATGGAAGTGTAATTTCTTGATGCTGTCAACCAGGTGGCACTGTGTATAGTTTCTCTTTTTATGATGAGGTGTTTTGTTTCTTTTGGTCTCCGATTATCACAGCAAAAAACTAAAAACTGCAGAAATTTTTAAAGATACTTAAAGCTTTTATTGGACATATTCTGTATATCTGCTACAACTAATTAAAATATTATTTTCCAATTTCTTATACTCTTTCTATATTAATAATTTATTGTAGGATATACAAGGTGATTTACCAATTATGATAATACTTTACATGGCTGGGTTGAACTACTGAGACCAAGCAACATAATTAGCCTGGAAAGTCTGCAAGGGCAGCACACTTGTATAAAGCATGTACAAATTATTTAAAAGCATACTAGGTTTGCACTCTTTTTTCTTTTCAGTTTTGTTGACCTACATTTGCTTGACTCCAAATTGTTTTATTTTTACAGTCCCAGCCTCTGTCTCCCTCTCTCTGCCCCTAATGCCTGTGGTGCTGTCACCATGTATCTCTGCACCTGGCGGCAAGGTCAACTGGCTTCTGTTACTTGTGGCTTGTAGTTCAAACATATGTAAATATTTATTTTTTAATGAAAATATTCAAATCTTATTTTGTGGCTAATTTGACCACCCTAATAAGAATGGGACTCAACTAGAGATATACCAATCTGCACAGGTAAATTTATCAAAAGTTTGATTGGATTTCGGCTTGTTTTTGTGGTGATTTTTGGTGGTTATGTTGGGGGCCGACTATCATATTCTTTCATAGGGCACAAAATCTCAGGGCATCTAAGTTTAGGCAATATATGTCAAACCAGCAGTCACGTAAGACAGACATATCTATAAAGTGGGGGATTTTAAAGAGTTATAATAAAAGGAAAATCTGAGTTATGAGTTACTGTATTTTCCACTCGCTTTAATAAGATGGTCTTAGCATTGAATACAGTCAGGAATCTCAGGTTTAAAAGTGAATGGGGCAGATGGAAATGATAAAGAGAAGCGTTTAGAAAAACTGTTCTGACTACACTTGTAGATCAAAGTGCAGAGTAATAGGATAGACAAAAAGCCAAAACAATACATTGTAAAGAGGATTTGCTGTAAGTTTTGCTAGTGAAGATAACAAATTAACCATTCAAAATTATAAAAAGTCTGATTATAGAAGCAAAGCTAAAAAAACAGTTCAGTAACATACTGCAGTTCTGCATAGTGCATGGCAAAATTTGTGCGGATAAAACAAACAACCATTCTTTGACAATTTCAGCTTTAACTTTGAATAAAACTTTTTTTAAAAATAAATTCCAATTATATTGAATAGTAACATTCCATGTGACAGTCCTATTTCTGAGGAAAACTTGAATATTCAGAAAAAATAAACACAGAATTTAAACTGATGAGTAATATATTAGTCAATGAATCGTTCATTTGATTATTACATATGTACATATTTTTATATGAATGAAATTTAAAGGCACTTTCCAAAAAACATATTAAGTTAACAAGCAATTAAAACAGTCTGTGGTATTTAAATGTCCATTGATATTCTGAAAATGACTTGGCAAATGCATTGCAATATTGCATAAATTCATTTGAGGTGTAAGGGGAAGTGTTTTTATAACTTATGGTTTTTAGTGTGGCAATTAAAATATAAAATTGTACAACTACTTAGTTTATTTATCCTTCAATCATTTTATGTTTTCCATTGACATATTGTGCTCCTATTTGAGATAGTGTTCATTTGAGGGTTATTCAGAATAACAGAGTAAAATAATTAGCATTGGGACTGTCCTCAGGAGGATAATAGGAGGGACAGAAAAAGTTACTCCTCTGACTTGAGATGTAATGTCCACAGTCTACATAAATCATATAGGATAGGTATAGAGCTTATAGACAAGGTTCTGTATTAGTTAAGTAGCTGCATATGTTTGTCCTCTAGAGCAAATAGGTAGAAAAAATCATATTTGGCTTGCATGAAATATGATTCTGTGCACATTACATAAATATCCTGTGGGCTTTTGGTAATTAGGTATGGGAACAATGTATATTTTTTTTGCCCCCATTTCCCCTTTCTGGAGATTTAGCACCACAAAAATATCTCATTCTTAAGATTTATTAGACTGCACCTATTTGAAGCTTTTGTTGTGCAAAACTAACAATAGGAAAAGAGGAAGGGCTGTATCTATGTTTTTAGTAATGTCCCCCCTTCTGGGCTTTGCAACATTGGGCTATGCTTCGATATTAGTCTTCCATCATAATCTTTGGATGATTTTATTTCTTTCTTAGGGTTTTCCATGCAAGAAAATGTGTGATTATTTCTACATAATTATAGAGAATGTATAATTTGTTCTAATTGCACTGTTAAGGGAAAACACTGTGCTTTCATCTAGTTCAAAATGCACTGTTTACTTTTGAATAGGGCTAAAGACAGTTAAACATTATTTTTGTTCAAGGCTATCTCATTTATCATTTGAATATTTATTGTACAGAACTACTACCTTTTAAATTTTGTACAGTCTGAAAATGTGTGCAAGTATAGCATTGTAAAGAGAGGAGGGTGCAGCTACAGAGTTTTGAGATATTCAAGTTTGCCAGGCCATTCTACAGTAGTAGTAGTAGCTTTTAATTGTCATTTCAACCATATACATTTAGAATAGTACAAAGTGAAACAACACAACATTCCTCTGGGACCACGATGCTAACATAGAACACAGGACTACAGAGAAAAAGTGTGTTTGCAAGCATGGGGCAAACACTTCAAGACAGTGCAAAGACAGACAGTGGTACAACTGAAGACAGTGCAGCGCTGACCAGTACACATATTTGATATCAGCAGGCTCTAAAAAAGAACGTGTGCCAAAATGTGACATTATCTTAATAGGAACAGATATAAACATGACACTGGAAGTAGGAAGAAAGTAACAGTATGATAATAAATAGGATATAAAGGCATGATCTGGTTGAGTAGGATAGTATATGTATGTGCTATCAGTCTAGACCCTGCATGTTTAGGAGTCTTATGGCTTGAGGCAAGAAACTATTACACATTCTGGTTTTGATGGCCAGAATGCTTTGGTACCTTTTTCAAGACGACAGGAGAATAAATAGTTTTCAGGGGTGCATCAGGTCCTTCACAATGCCTCGTGGCTTTGCAGATGCAGTGTGTAGTGTACATCTGTGTTGGAGGAAAGAGAGATTCTGATAATGATCTCAGCTGTTCCCACTATCTTCTGCAGGGTCTTGTGATCCATGACAGTGCAATTCCCAAACGACACTATTATTGCTGCACAGGATGCTCTCAATAGTCTGCCTGTAGAAGGTGGTGAGCATGGGAGATGGGCTTTCCTCAGCCTTCACAGGAAGTAAATACACTGATGGGCTTTCTTGGCTATGGAGATGGTGTTGAGGGACAAAGAGAGGTTCTCCGCCAGGTAGAACACCAAATAAATTTGATGCTCTTGATGATCTCTACTCTTGAGTTGTCAATGTACAGCGGAGAGTGGTCACTTCGAGTTCTTCTGAAGTCAGCAGCCATCTCCTTAATTTTGACTGTGTTCAGAGACAAGTTGTTGGCTTTGCAGTAGTCCAGTAACCTCTGCACCTCCTCCCAGTATGGTGACTCGTCATTCTTGCTGATAAGGTCCACCACAGGTGTGTCATCAGTGAACTTGGTGATGTCGTTCAAACTGTGCATTGCTGCACAGTCACAAGTCAGTAAAGTGAACAACAGTTGACTAAGCACACAATATGAATATGTGGCATTTGTGGAGGAGGCTCAGAACTGCTTAATACATAATGTCATATTGAAGGTTTGTGGGGTTCTGATTTCTACCCTGAATGTCATTGAATCCTTATAATCAAAGAACAGCGTTTTCATAATGTTCTTTCTTTTCATTTTCTTTTGTTCTTTATTTCATCTTATACAATTTCTTGTATTAGGAATTTGTTAGTTTTCGCATACCCCTTGGGGTCAGAGTGCAGGGTCAGCCATTGTACAGCATCCCTGGAACAATTGCAGCTTAAGGGCCCAGCAAAGTAGAATCTCTTTTGGCAGTAACTTTTATTCAAACTTTCCAGATACTAGTGCAGATGCTTAGACTCAGAGACACCACTCTTCTGCCATTCTTTTCTTTTTAATATGGTCCACTCACTTAACATAATCTATGTGGTTTTAGGATATAAGAAAAAAAAAACTTAATTCACACAGAAAAACCCACTCAGACACAGAAAGACCATACTTCAAGAAGAATTGAACTCCAATCTTGGAACCAGAGGTAGCAGTGCTAACCACTGCAACATTAAATACCACTTCAGGATGTTGGTCTAAATGCAGAAGCTCTAATGAATGCCATTTCTAGTCATTTTGACAATAAGATATAATTAATTATCTTCACTTAATCAATCAATCTCTATTCAGATGACAGTTTTCTGTATATCATTGTATTTAACTAAACAATAAAGAAACAAAGGCAGAAGAAGAGAGAGGAGAAAACAATTGAATGTAAATCAGTGCAGGCTGCTTTTCAGCTAAGAGAACTGAATAAATCTATTTACCTACCTTGCATGCTGATTTATATAAATGCGTTTTTAGCAGGGACAAAAAAATATTACTATTGCAGAGTATTAACGAACCACCATAGATTTTAAATTACATTAGCCTGCACATAAAATTGCCTTCAAGAAATATTTGATTGAAAGCACAAAAGCAGTACACTCAAGGTAACTAAGAAAAAAAATACACCGTGTTCAGATGCCACAAAGAGAAGTAAAGAATTAGAGGATGTTATATGCATTTATGATGCTAGATCAAGGATGCTGAGTGCTGGCAGGGCTTTGAATCTTTCAAGGTTATTCAGTCTGTCCAGGAAAAGAGTTCTCCAGCATTCAAGTATCCATCTAGGTAAACATTAAAAGACAACCTTTGTGACCTTTTAGCAGATGTCCCAATTTAAAAACTTGAAATTTTAAGACCAAAAAAGAGCTGTAATGAAGTAATTCTTTCTAATCTCTTAACATGAGTATGAAAGGCGGTGCAGTGATTGGCTCTGCTGCCTCATAGCTCCAGAAAACTGGTTGTAAAATCTCAGCCTGGTCACTGCCTTTGTGAGTCGATATGGGTTTATTTGACGTGCTCCTGTTTTCTCCCTACATCTACAAAGTATTCATGATAGCTTAAGTGGAAACTGTACATACACCATGAATGAGTGTGGTATGTGAGGGTGCCCTTTTAGAGTTGGTTCCTGGCACGTGCCAAGGTCCATGTAACCCAAAAATGGAATTAAGCAGGTTTGATGGGTGAATGGATGAGTGCAAAAGACAACTTTGCATTTGTAAAAGGGAGTTAAAGTGTATCTAAAATGGCATGTATGTGAACTTATCTCATTCCAGCCTGCTTAAATCAGTTCTGTGTAACAGGTTAATAAAGCATGTCAGAGCAACATTAGGTTCAAGTTCAACTAATCCTGATCAAGTTACCAAGGCCTAATCACTTGTACTCACAGAATATTTTAAAACTTGTATCTTTAGGGTGTGGGAGGGAAAACTGACATACTTCAAATGAAAACTCATGTAGACACGGAGAGAAGATCCACATTCTAACCTGACTTAGATTCTAGATCAGGGGTGGGCAAAGTCATTCCTGGAGGGCCGCAGTGGCTGCAGGTTTTTGTTCCAACCCGGTTGCTTAATAAGAAGCACTTACTGCTCAAGTAACACTTGTGCTTCACTTTAGTTGTCTCGCTTGTTATGATTCGGAACCCTTATTGCTTGTTTTAGTTTTAAACAGCTGTTCTCTTGGTTTTTAATGGCTTTTTATTAGCAATAAGATTCAAATGACAAAAGAAAGCAGCTTTTGTCCATTTAGCTTGCTACCATTTACACTTGTGTGTGTTTATCATGCACTATTGGGTTTAATTAAATACTTGGAAGGAAAGTGAAGAGAAAAAAGTGAAAGATTGAGTATTACTCATCCATTTTAGCCTTCAAATCATTTGGATGATTTCCTTACAAAGGGGAAGAACATCTAGGATATGAGAATGGCCTGATATGGCAGAGTTAAAGCACTAACAAGCCATGAAATTAAATTATTTGCAAGGATTGTTTTCTAATTAAGCAACTAGGTTGGAGCAAAAACCTGCAGCCTCTGTGGCCCTCCAGGACTGACTTTGCCCACCCCTGATCTAGATACACCAGAGAGCAGCACTACCCATAGTGATTAGTTCATTGATTAAAGGACGGCTGTCCTCCTCTTGGATGTTCTTTATAAAAGGAAAGCTTTAGTTTCAGCCAATAAGTCTAATAAAAATAAAATTATACAAAGTCTTTGTTATAAGGCTGTTTTTATGTTTTTGTGCAAAGTTACTTTTAGATTCATGTTTCATGAATTTGTTTTTGCTATGCCAATAATAATGAATCTATAAATGAGATTAAATAAATAAGGCTAAAAAACTATTAGCCTGTTTTGAAGCAATAAAAATTTGTATATCTTTTTTCTTTCTGGTCCCTTTTCTGAACTAGCAAGTAAATATTCATCCATTCATTTTTTAACTCACATAGTCCAGTTTGGGTTTCAGGGAATCGGAGCACTTAGACAGATCTCAGTAATGTTGTGGTGCCAGTAGAAATCAAAACTTAATAGGGGACCAGTCCATCTCACACACACACACACGGTAAAGCCTATGTCAGATTAGATGACTTTTCCAGAGATTTTCAGTTGAAGAAAAAGATTGAAATTATATATAAAGTGGAAGTGATGATGATGGCTTTTGTGCTTAATGTACCAATTTGTATTTAATGTTTAGCCAAAATGTATACTGTTTTGGTGGGTTGGTTGCACCAAGAACTGCAAATGCCTTTGAGGCTGAAGTGAAAAGGGTTAAATTGGAAGGAAAGCCTGCTGAATTTAATGCCTTCTTTATCAGTTATTAAAAAGTCCAGCTGTTATTTACTATGATCAAGGAGCCAGAATTTACATGATCATCTGTTTTCTCCTATTTCCTCCTCCCTTGGATGGGGGACATTGAGAAGACTATTGGACATGAATCATTTTCCAATTAAATGTCATGGGGTGTTCATTTTTTTTTTTTTTTTATTGTAAGTGATCCTGACAGTCTTAAGAATTATCCTGAAGATTTTCAGGTATCCTATGCTTTCAATGTAGCTCAGGGGTCACTTCTTCCAAGGTATTGTGCGCCAATTAGTGATTCTCTGTAATAACAGTGGGCATTGTTCAAATGAATAATGAATGTCCTCCTCCATAGTTTAGTGTGGTGTCTAAAATACGTGAAAAAGGCAGTCTGTGTCAAATGAAATACTTGGTTTAAGTCCATTTTCCACTTGAGCTCTCTATGATTTTTTTTTCTAAAATTGCTTGACTGTTTATCTCATTTCTAAGAGGACCATATTCCTTCTCATGAGCGAAACAGTACAATGTGTTCTGATTATGTGCTTCTGCAACACAATCAGCCTTAACAGTCAGGAGTCAATTTTGTTTTCAGGATAGATGGAATAAAACAGTTGGCAGAAATTGATTTGCTACCATCTAAATGCTTAAATTCTTCCCCACTTAATGACCTCAAGAAGTAAGTTCAAGCTTCTGTACAGATTTCTTTTTTCTTTTCAGTCATATATTAGTGTGACAAAAATAAGATTTGTGGACCTGACTATGCGGGTGGGCTCATCAGAGAAATACATGTTTCCATTTTTGAAAAAAGAAACATTTTTTAAATAAAAAAGGCAAGCTATGTCATAAAGTAAAAGCTAAGCAACTATCAAAAACTACATTTAAAGCAAATTATTATGGCAATGAGTGGCATATTCACTATTTGTAGTAATTAGCTTTAATCCACTCTTTGCCAAGCTTGAAAAGATGTTGCTAGTGCACAAATTGTCTCAGTTGACAGTTCAGCCGAAGAAACTTTAGGGTGTAGAATATAGAAAGTCAACAAGCCTCAGTCCTTGGAGTGTTCTTCAGTTAGAGTTAGGGTTATGTCCTGAGCACTATTGTCTGGTTCAGGGTTGTAAGGATCTGGAGCCTATCCTTGTAACTTTAGAAAAATGTAGGAAGTGTTTATAAAAGTCCATTTCAGTGATGGTCAGACTCATTTACACATCCTTACACACACAATCATACTTGGTTAGTCTAGTGCCAGTAATCAACCAAACAAACAGAGAGATTAAAAGAACCTTCATGCAGTGAGCAGCTTAAGAAATTAACCAATGTCCCTGAAATCGTGAGGCACCAGCGCTATCCAGTGTGCCGCCCATTATACATTATGCTTGCCAGTTTATGGTGATTAACTATCAGCATTAAGATTAACAATCTATCATGGCAATTACTGTTTTAGCTTAGGAGCACCAGTGCCTGGAGCCTAAGTAGAATAACACGCACTTGTGTTATTTTGTGTAACATCAAGTATAAAGTTTATGGACTTGATCTTATGTAGTAATGATCTCAATTTAAGTTCAAATACGTTTTTAATCCAGCATAAAAAATAGAAAAATGTTTCTAATGTTTTTCTAATGCTTTCCCATTCATTCAACAATAATGAGTAGACGCAAATTACAAGTGCTTGATGGCATGGTAAATAAATTAAAAGCAAAATTTATCCATAGGCTCTCTCTTAAAGGTTAAGTAGAACGGTCAAGGTTCATGGTTGGAACTCTGTAGAATGGGTGGCTCATATCCCTAATGAGACGCCTCCTTCTAGGAGCACCTTGATTTTATAGCTCATGGATCAGAAGAGGCGGGGTTATTTGCTTCAGTGGGTGTCTTCTCTAAGCTGTGGGAGACAAAAGAGACAGAAGAGACAGTGATCGCTCATCCTGGTGAGTTCTGATGTGCATGAGTAACTCTATATATATATATACTAGCAAAATACCCACGCTTCTCAGCGGCGAAGTACTGCCTTAAAATTTTTATTAAGAAGAAAATTAAACCTTTTCAAACTGAGGGAAAATATACCAATAATTATTTGTTAAGGATCTCTGTGTATGCCACATTGTCAGTTCGGCCCTCTGGTTGTAATATGACCAAGCTGTGCGCTGAGCTTACTCTTGAGCATGCAACATACAGTTGGCCATATGAAAAGTAATCTTGTTTCAAATCTCATAGCTTGGATTGCTGCTGTCATAATCGGTTTGAGTTTCATGGTTTATTTCAGTTATGACAGTATTTGCAGGACTTGTGTTGAAGAGACATTCAGCATCTGTCAAGCGTTGTAAGCATACAACCGGTTTCATCGATAACTTCACATCCAGCTTTTGAGAGTTTAAACATTCATAAACATCAAAATGTCCACTACTGAAATCGTCAACCTGTCAATCTAAGATGTTTAAGAGCCATTGGCGGTTGTCGAAAGGTGTAAAATATTTGGCAATTTCGGTATACTTGAAAGCGACAACCGAACAATTCAGCAGCAGCCATCAACTCACATGCAGATGCATAGGTGAAGGGCTTAAGCATTTCACTCTTATAGTGCTCCTGTGTAGTATAATTATCTCCTGTACCGTCATTCAATACATAAGACACAATGTTCCTCCGGATATCAAGAGTGAGCCTGATATGGCCGTGCAATATGTAACAAAGAGAATGGAAAAGGTTGGTGCCATCTCCGGGCATGGAAACCACTTGGTAAGTGACAGTTCTTTGATCGATGGTGATCACCTCGATAGACATGTTAATGGGGGTACGGTTGGAATGACAAAGGAAATGGGTACCTGAACAATGTAAAGTAAGTCTAAAACACCCACACGATAACTATAATTGTAATAAATGAACAATAAAACACCGGAGAAGCCGTGGATTAAATAAAAAGGCTGTAGTTATCAGCAGGGAGACGTGAATCCCGTGGCGAAGCAAGGAAGGGAATGTAGAGACTGGAGCGACGGATGGCCTTATATAGGCAGGCAGCCAACAATGTGGGAGGCGTTGGAATGGGGGACCCAACGCCGCCTCACACAGTGACCGAGCTGCAGGCTATGGACGTATATATGTACGTAAGTAGGATTCAGTTAGCATTGGGAACCCGCATACCAAATTTCTTAAAGATTGGCCCATAAGTAACAAAGACCGTTGAAAAGTTCAATATGGCGGCCGACAGTGGCATCATACAACCGAAATAAGTACGTACATTAGTTTCAGTTAGCGCAGGGAAGCCGCCTACCAAATTTCGTGAAGATGGGGCCATAAATAAGAAAGTTCAACATTGCGGACGTTGTCGACCGTTATGACCGTTACGCATAGAATTTCGAAATGTAACCTGCTTAACTTTTGTAAGTAATCTGTAAGGAATGAGCCTGCCAAATTTCAGCCTTCTACCTACACGGGAAGTTGGAGAATTAGTGACGTTGGAAAGTTCAATATGGCGGCTGACAGTGGCGTCATACTCCCGAAATAAGTATGTACATTGGTTTCAGTTAGCGCAGGGAAGCCGCCTACCAAATTTCGTGAAGATGGAGCCATGAGTAAGAAAGTTCAACATGGCGGACGTTGTTGACCTTTATGACCGTTACGCGTAGAATTTTGAAATGAAACCTGTTTAACTTTTGTAAGTACGCTGTAAGGAATGGGCCTGCCAAATTTCAGCCTTCTACCTACACGGGAAGTTGGAGAATTAGTGACGTTGGAAAGTTCAATATGGCGGCCGACAGTGGCATCATACCACCGAAATAAGTACGTACATTGGTTTTGATTAGCGCAGGGAAGCCACCTACCAAATTTCGTGAAGATGAGGTCAGCTTTCTACCTACACGGGAAGTTGGAAAATTAGTGACGTTGGAAAGTTCAATATGGCGGGCGACAGTGGCGTCATACCATCGAAATAAGTACGTACATTGGTTTCGGTTTGCGCAGGGAAGCCGCCTACCAAATTTCGTGAAGATGGGGCCATAAATAAGAAAGTTCAACATGGCGGACGTTGTCGACCGTTATCGACCGTTATGACCGTTACGTGTATAATTTCGAAATGAAACCAGCTTAACTTTGGTAAGTAAGCTGTGTAAGGGATTGCCGGCCGTGTATCCCAGCCAACACCCCCAAACCGCCAGATGGAGCCATCCCTGCAACATGAAAGGGCCCCGAATTCCAGCAGGGCAGCATGGAACTTGGAGTTTTTCACCACAGCCTTGCTGGATACCATGGGGGCCACCGGAGGACGCTGCAGGGAGGCCCAGGGACTTATATTTTCCTTATAGCCCGGAAGTAATTCACGATTGCGGAAATAGAAGGAATGATATACTTCCGGGCTGAAGAAAAAGAGAATTACCCGACCCGGAAGTGTTGGATAATCACATGGACTGAGTGCTCTAACACTTCCGGGTCAAGCAGTATAAAGGACTGTGGGAAATCCCAAATGGACGAGCTGAGTTGGGAGGCAGGGTGGCTAAGCGTCTGGGAGTTTGGAGGATTGATTATTGTTTATTGAGTATTGTGGAGAGGAGCCTGCTTAGTGCACATTATTATTATAATAAATTCTATTATTGGACATTTATCTGGTGTCTGACGTGTGGTCTGAGGGTACAAGGGTGCGAGGAAACCCTAATCTGTCACAGCTGTAAGGAATAAACCTGCCAAATTTCAGCCTTCTACCTACACGAGAAGTTGGAGAATTAGTGATGAGTGAGTGAGTGAGTGAGGGCTTTGTCTTTTATT
>JANRMT010062807.1:63994462-64015494 GCA_026402145.1 Polypterus bichir lapradei | reverse complement strand
ATATATATATATATACTGTATGGGTGTTTTTTGCCACTATTCCTACTCTTATTGTATGTTGTCACACTACTTGCAGTTTTTGTATAGAGCCAATTAACTTTAGGTGACTTTTATGCTTTGACATTATGTATTAGTTTTTCCGTGATTTCCTCAAAACACTTAGGTAGGGCCAAAGAATGGTTCAAGCCACCCCCAGCTAAATCCACCCCTTAATATGGAGCGTGAAAATGCTAATGAAAATATAAAATGTCAAATTTACTTCCCAATAAAAAATGTGTGCCCTTTAACATTCGTGCAGTGCTTTTGAACAGATTTTAGCAGTGTTTTTTTTGCATGGGAATTCTGGCTGGGTCATGCATCAGCGAGAAAGTACCATCAGAAGGGTGAGGAGCCATTCTAAAGAGATACAGTATGCACAGGGTGTGTGTGTGTGAGAGTAAAAGAGACAGGTAATCAAGAACTTAAAGACCATAACTTACAAGATTTGTTCAACTGCTTAATTCCATTGGCCCACATACATGTTTATCAAAGACTTGAGAAGGATCCTGACTTGGATTGCCTTATACAGTTTGGGAAAGTGACTGCAGGAGGTGTTGCCTCTGACTCTAAGCAAGTAGTGTGTATCAGAGCCAAGAGGCCGGGGGACAGGACACATAAAAGATCATTGGAGGTCTATGGAAGAAGTTGTGAAGATCAGAGAAGCAGTATTGGCCTCCAGTAAACCTTATGTGAGGGAACGAGGGGTACAGCGTTTCATTTTCAGTTAGACTACCAGCACTAGTGACGTTAAAATATCAAAAGAATAATGTCAGAAATAAAATCTTACAAATTGAAGATCAATGAACATATTGTCATACACTACAACCAACCACTCGCAGTAGTAACAGATATCTAACATTCATGTCAAATACACCAAAAGCAAAAACACAAATTAATTTTCATGAATTTCCAATTTTTGTTCAGTAGAAAAGTTCTAGATCATATTGTAGGTAATTGATTAACATGATTCATGATAATGATGATAACTTATGGTCATGCACAATTTAAATTTCACTGCAAAAAAATTCAACAAATGCGTTGCAACAAAAATAGCTGTAGTCTTCAAACTGCAAGTGGAAAACTACAAATGTTCAGGCCGCATATGTGCACATATAAGCAAATGTATGCCAAGAAGGTCAAAGGAGCAGCCCACACAACTTGGAAAAAAGGGTAGTGTTGCCAAGTAGTAAGAAAATTTCACATACTCCAAAAAAAAAATATTTATTTAGACAAGAAATTGCTTTAAAGTCAGTAAGTCATTTTCTAACCTGCTTAATCTTGAACATGGTTGCATGGTGTGCTGGAGCCTGTCAGAGCTAGCATATTATATCATCGCGGGGGGGGGGGATAAAAAATATTGACAGCATAAGTTGAGCTTGCTGTGAACATTTTAACAATATATTAAATTATTGCGATTTTACTACTTATATAATTTTTGCACAACGGTACCTTCTCCTGAGGTGCTGTTATCCCACTTGCCCTGCATACAGAGACATCACTAGTAAGTTTTCTAACTAAATTCATTTATTCAAGCATGTTTGAATACTTTTTCTATTATTCATGCTACAGAAAATATTATGCTGAAACATTTTTTAAAATTCTTAGTCCTTTTTGTACTGTGTTCCCATCTAGTGCTGGTTCCTGCGTTTATCTGCTAATAAAGCTGGGGTGGTCTTTTGCTATCTACATGCCTGAACTGAATAAAATGGACAAGTTGATGGATAGTTGAATTTTTTTTTCACATTCCTTCTATAGCTGTCATTAATAGTTTTGAAGTGCTATTAATTTTATTAGTTCCCTATGGTCTGTTTTTAATTAAGAGTAATATAAAAGAAAGTGGAGAAAGATGCATTTAAATAGCCAATGAAGTGATGTATATGTCGTTCTTTAACAATGACTACTCTTTATATATACTGTGGCTGGGTGCAGGAATTACAGACTGTTGGAAGAAAATTTGAGGTGCCAACCAGGTCATTCCATTTAATGAGCAGGCAAAATTAAAAAAAAGAAATGCTCATTTGGCATTGTTGCCCTTGTCTTTGGACTTTAAATTACAAATGAAAAGTTCTTAACCATGGCGACCATTTACTTGGAAACTCCAACCGGCAGTTTGCTCTTGCCAAAATGACATCTCCTTCTGGGAAGCCAGTGTTATTATGGATGGGACCGGAAAGGGTGGAGTCAGGTTCCCTAAGTGGGCAGTTTCTCAATGCTGTGGTGAGAGAAGGAGAAGACAATGTTATAAATAATGCCCCCTTGAGTTCTGATATTATTAAATACCTCGACAGAGCACGTAAGGAGATGTGCATGCATGACAGTACATAAAATGTGTATGTGTATATATATATATATATATATATATATTTCAACCATTCTATGATCTGCTTCCCGCAACTGAAAGAGGGCACCGTGGCGGACGTTAGCCGACTTGCTGACCAACCACAAGCGTTACCTGGTAGGTAACCACCCATACAGTCAGATTGTGATTCAGACTACGAATGCCTTGAATATATATATATATATATATATATATATATATATATATATATAATATTTGTAGTTTGAGAACCACAAAGGGAGAGAATGAATCAAAAGTTGATTGTAAAGAGCTCCATCTCCTTCCCTTCTCTGGAGTCAAAGGCGACTGCTTTTATGGGCTCCAGCCCTGTGTGGGCAGGACTGACACAGCCCTTTGGCTGGTGCTATGCCTCAATACTGTTAGCGACAGAACTCCCTATTAACCAAAGTGGTGTTTCTCGACTTACCTGAGCTGTCCGGGCAATCCTGATGCGCACATTTGTGACAATATATAGTGTGTGTATTTGATAGAACTGGAATCTTGTTCATTGTTCTTTCCTGCTTGCTAGGATCTATAATAGCCTTATCTTATACCTCGATCCTTTTACCCCCCTGCCAGGGAGCCTTATTCTAACTCATTCTCTAACATTCAACTCATTAATACATTGTCAAGAAATGCCAATGGCCTCTAAACAAAATTCTGTTTTTATTTCAGAGATAAATTCCTAATGCATGTAACGAGTCTTACAGCACTCTATAACTATAGGCTAACTATATTAGAGCAGCCTTAAGTGGCTTCTAGTGTAACCTGGGTTGCACCCTGGTCCCTTGCTCTTAGATTAGCTTATGGCTTCAGAATCACACGTGATGCAAGAGGTATTTTGCTTTTTTGACAGAAAATTATTTTTAAACCTGTGATTCTGTTTTGAGTATTAATTTAGAGGATCTGTTTATCATTGAGGTACAAATTAAGGGTTATAGCAAAAGTGAGAAATACTAATTTTATGAGTCCATAATAGTAAGAATAAGAAATTAGCCCACTTTGTAGCAAGAAACTAAACAAGATCTTCCTCATATCCATTCTGTGGTGGCAGTGTGCACCACAGCTGCCTGGCCAAAGCTCTCTGTAGCCACCATTGATGTAGGGAGGAATATGGAAATCATTACTGTTTGAGACCCCCTGCACTATATTGTATAACGTCATAGCAAAAATGAAAACCATTGTCACATTTATGTACAGTAGAATACCTGGGAGGGGCTGAATGGTCTTTCCACCTTGGAACCCCTAGATATGTATTTTTCCCAGGAACCCATTGGCTAGAGTCTCTTTGGTCTTCTCGTCATTGCGTTTGCTATGAAATTGGAGTCTGTCTTCTATCTTTTAGAGACTTCAAATTAGTTTAATTCATGCTTCATTTGGTTAGGAATGCTTACATTATTTATGTATTTGCTTGTTTGTAAGCTTTATTTTACTTTGTGTTACACTTTTTGAATGGAAATATGCTATTCACATATATGTTGTAATAAATCTTTACTTAATCCTCTTTTTTTGACATCCTGTAAACTTAGAAATATGCATAAACATGTGAAGCAATTTGTGCTCTATTGAAATCTCCTCTACCATTTCTGATTGTCACACGTTGATTCTCTCGATGAGCTCATCAATTTTTGTTAGTTCCTTTCACTAGGCCAGCTCACAGGTGACCAGGACATAGATGATCAGTCAGCGTACTCTTTTTTAATAAACACTTTACCAATTATCTGACATTACTAGTGCCTATGTACACACTGAAGTTGTATTTGAATAAGAGCTGTGGGGAGTTCTCCCTTTAGAAGAAATATAGTCACAGCAAGTTGTCAAGACAAAATGTTATTGTCACCCTGAAATATAAATATGTAACAGAAGCAAGTGATGCTATTTTTTGTTCAAGAGTGTGACAATAAATTTAACAGTCAGTTGAATTACTGTGAATTTCATTATTACCAGACATTCCTTGATAATATCAATATGTTCATTACCTTGGTATAATTCTTATGCAATAAATGTCTTGTCACCACATGAAACAATTTACCACTGGACAACTATTCATCTAATTGACTAGGATATTCATGGAGATGACAAAAATCTAAAGTCAGCAATGTTGAAGCAAACAGGACAGTGTGGTTCACAATATACTAGAATATGCCACACGCTCTCTTCAGCAATCCCACAAGACATTTATACTGGCCTAATCAAAATTCAATGAGTCAACAGAAGTCTATGGACGTAACAGGAGGCTGTGCACCTGGTTCTCCTAAAGAAAAAAACAGGAAAATCTAACTGATGTAAATCTTCTAATATAGGGATCTTTGCAAGTCTAATCAGTTGCTTACGAGGCAAAGCAAGTACATTAGCTTAAATTCTAAGAACATCATTTTCCACTTCATAGGGGAATGCTGACAGGTAGATTCATACTAGTGGGAGGAAATTTTAAGTCCATTTGAAGCAAAATAACCAGAGACATATCTGAAAGGTTATTTGTTAAATTCACAGAGTGACTGTGCATTTTGAGCTAGTGTCATTAATTATATTTAAAAATGATTCACATTGCAGAAGCTCCAAAGTAGTTTGTGTTATATTTTAATCTTTGTAAAATTAATTATGATCATATTACTCAACTAGAATTAAGACAACAAATAGGAGGGTGTTTGAATTTACAGTAATTTAAGAATTAGAATAGGCAAATCAGATATGGCAGACATCAGTCCATTCAATATTCTTGGCAGCTCTTATGGGAGATTTTGGTCTCGTTTCATTTTAGTGATTTTTTTTTTTTTCTTTAATTATTTGAAATAGTGTGCTCAGTTTTATTTTGAATGTGGAAGTTTATTTCTTATGATGAGAAGTTCATTCAGGTGTGTCTGTATTGGGTGACACAGGCAGTCTCCTTTTTAAGGGTGTCTTAATCATGGCCTTCAAGATAGAAATAGCAGTTGCTTGAAGACCAAGTATTTATACCATGAGGTAAAGTAACGAAAGCAAATAAAATTATATACAATGGTAGACTTATTATTATGAACAGATTAAAACTGCTGCAGAAATAGCATGCAAAACCAAGAAGGAATTTATAAATAAAACCCTAAACAACTGATGTGTGTAGAAGATCTGTGTGGTAGTATATTATGTCGGAAATTGAAGGAGAGCACACAAATGAAAGGGAAAAGTGAGGACGTAATTAGTACACTAGTATTTGGAGGTAATTAGGTAGGTCTTCACAAGGGTCACTTGGGTTTCTCGGAAGTTGATTCCCATAGGGCCCAAGGTAAATGAACGTGGGTACTAGAATAGCTCCAGTCTTACTCCTGAGGATAATTGCTCTTTCTCTTCTGTACTGAACGTGTTTTGCAGCATGTTACTCCCAGGTGGTAGCACTGGTTGTGTGTGTTTCTTGCACATTAATGGTCTAACCAAGGTTTATTTGAACACTACACAAAATACAGTGTCTGTCTGTACGTTACCTTCTGTTATAAATGTAGTTTTTAAATGTGGATGAAAGATCAGTCAAAATAGGCGCAGACAGGAGTCCTGGAGTCGTAAGTCTAAAGCTCAGTGCCTCGGCTAAAAAGAACAAATGCAGAACTAGAAAAGTGGACATGTGTCATTTTCAACATACAGAAATAATGAAGGGGCATTTCTAGTCACTACTGGTCAGTCATATACTTGAAGAAGTCACTGTAGCATGTGCACAAGAATCCTTGCTATGGGGCACCAGTCTGACACTGAATATGTTGCTGCAGCACCGTCTCAGCTATTTCCTGGGCAAAGGTGGCTTTGTCAGTTAATAATACAAAGCACTGCATTTTATTTTGCTTTTTAATACCATGTTTGACTTGCCTTTTACTAGTATAAAATAATCATTAAACATAGAAAGTAAGGATAAATTATTGTCAGATTCATAGCAGAATAAATGACCTCTCATCAATCCCAAAAACAAAAAAACTGAAAGGCAATTAACATTGAGAGTGAATGGACAGTATGATTGTCTGACATAGAAGATTACAGTAGGATCAGCTTCAAATGAGTCAAAGAGCAGAACATTTAAGCTAAAAACCCTTTAATGTATTATGACTTATGTGAATTCCAGTTCAGTATCAATACATATACAGTACAGGCCAAAAGTTTGGACACACCTCCTCATTCAATGTGTGTTCTTTATTTTCATGACCATTTACAGCACTCCATCACTCTCCTTCTTGGTCAAATAGCCCTTACACAGCCTGGAGGTGTGTTTGGGGTCATTGTCCTGTTGAAAAATAAATGATCGTCCAACTAACCTGACTTCTGCACAACACAACTGCTGGTCCCAACCCCACTGATAAAGCAAGAAATTCCACTAAATAACCCTGATAAGGCACACCTGTCAAGTGAAAACCATTTCAGGTGACTACCTGTTGAAGCTCATCGAGAGAATGCCAAGAGTGTGCAAAGCAGTAATCAGAGCAAAGGGTGGCTATTTTGAAGAAACTAGAATATAAAACATGTTTTCAGTTATTTAACCTTTTTTTGTTAAGTACATAACTCCACATGTGTTCATTCATAGTTTTTATGCCTTCAGTCATGAAAATAAAGAAAACACATTGAATGAGGAGGTGTGTCCAAACTTTTGGCCTGTACTGTACATGTATCAGTACATATCCTGGCAACCTTGAGTACACGGCAGGAACAAACACCGGACAGCGTGGTAGTCTCTGGTTAGAAGTACTTGCGTGTAGACCCACACAGACACATATCTGGTGATTCTGAAGTTACCAACGGAGTTTAAAAAGTATATGAGAAAAATTCTGGAATTTGAGGCTTCAGTTAACATCACTTCAAGATTTCACTAACATCTCAAAAAGTTTTTTCAATAGTAATCTAGGTAGTGACCATTATTGCGGGCATTGGTGTACTAACGTACATAACCCTTACATTCAGTGTTGTAGATTACTTAGGTTACTTTTTAATGTAACATAACACAATATTTATTTTATCAAAGTAACAATTCCTGCATTAAAAAAAGATATGCATTGCTGTGTAAATTTTATTCCTGACATTCCAAAAAATGTGCGTACACTGAAAAGAATATAACCTCCATTCAACTTAAAATTTATTATGGTAATGATTCACACTTAACATTTTCAATCTGAACCAATATAATTCTTTTTATCTTATTGAACCCACAATTTTTAAGTTGAGGCAAATCATTTAGAGTGATTGGGTGCAATTCACTTGTTTTATACTGAAGTAAATCTATTTTTTAAGTTGTTAGAATTTAAAATGGTTTATTGGTTGTAACCTGTTTTTATGCTATTAGAAATATTATGAACATAACACATTCCAATGCTGTACTTTTTATATTTATTTAAAAATCCAGTGCAAATACACAAGCATTTTGCAGTGTAAATCTTAAATATACAACAAAAATTATTAAACGTTTCTACAGCTTTCTTGAAAGTACAGTATGTTTTATTATGAGTTCTTATACTTAAAATGAACAGTTGAGAAACAGGGTTACTTACCAGAAATCCTCCATTATAAAAGTCTGCTGCTGAAAATGACCAGACCTGTATAGCCACGTCCACTCCACTCGGGAAAGTGTTCTTCTTTTTTGGCAGTTGGAAAGCCAGCACGTTGGAAAGTTCGACTGGAAGAATATACAAACGGCCTCTCCCACACAGCACACGAGCAACCTAAAATATTAGGTTAACTGAAATAGGATTTTTATGTTTATTCCCTTCACCATAATTTACTTTGGTACAAACATTTTTTTTTTACTTTGATTGAGATCTGAAACCAAATATTTCAAGCTACAACACTAAATGATTAATCTTAAGTTGCTTGAAAGAGAAAATTTACGTTGAATGAACAACATCAATGTTATACTTTTTTCAGTGTAGCCAGCAATCAAGTGAAAAGAACTGAATAAATATTTTAAGTATATATTTAATCCTGCGTATGCTGATGGGTAAATTTAATCCACCTAGTTTAGGGTTGCAAGGAGTCAGTGATTATTGCAGCAACACTGGGTATAAGACAAGACATGGTAGACAGTATGGACCTTGGCAGAGCTCAATTTTACAGCCAAGCAGAAAAGATTGTGCTGCATGCAATCCTGTAATAGAAATCTAAAAATAAACTATCTGTCTAGTTTTCATACAACTGTTTGCTATCGATTTGTTGAAACTGTGTGATATTGTGGCACTGTAGAGCAGTCTTGGGGGCTTGGAGTGGGGATGGAAAAAGAGAATGGATGTTATTTACTTCACAGGACTTGAACGACTAAACCTAATTATTAAACATAAGGTAGTTCATATCTGGGCTTAAGATATAATTAGTACCTTAAGTGGAAACAAATAAGTGCCAATAATTTCTGTTTTGCTTTGTTCTGTTTTTGACTCTCAATCCTCTTCACAATGCATTTCAAAATTAACACAATTTCTTAACCATGCAGGCGTTCAATAATCGAGCAGACTCTCGGAGTTTCACAATGACATACGTATATTAGATGGGGGAATGAGGGTGGTCCCTCTTGGGGTGTCAATCCGTGTGTCATTCAGAACTTAGAGTGGAACATGATTGCAAGAGGCGTTATGGGCCGAGGAGTTAAATGTTGTCCCCTCTGAAGGTTAGATCAGGATGTGCCAGTAGATAACCATTTACTGCTGAAGGGAAAAATGGAATAAAGTCAGTATATCATCTACCAGCTTCAAGCACTGGATTTAATAAAAAATGATTGTCAGTGAAATATCCATATTTTTCATACAAAAGAAGAAAAAGTAATGTACCGTTTATAGTGTATTACAACTATAAGCTCCGTGAGCACTTTGCAAGGCATAAGAACTCCATCCCAAGAAAGAACTTCCAGCATTAATTAGTCAATCACTTGTAAAGGTTTTTATTACTGTCAGATATGAGATTTGTGCATGGTGGCAGGAGAGCCAGCATTTTTCTGACTACTTTCAGTGTGAAAGTGTCATTTCTTTAACTGAGCTGGCTCTTGAAATTAAAAGTGTAGCATTTTCCTCCTTAAACGCCCCGATGTCCTTGTGGCCAGACAACTAGAGGATTGCCAGGCCTTCTGGAATTGTGCTGGGATGAGAACTACAAATACCTGCAGACAGCTTGGGGGAATTGCAAAGGTTGTTCCTGGAAAGTTGCCTCAGGCTATAGCTTATAGGCTGCCTCCAGTCACTTATTCAGTGAACTTGAAGACAGAAGGAAAGCAAAGGTAAATACTCAACTGCCAAGAGGAAGAGAGGCTAGGGTATTATTCAGAGAGTTATGGGCAGTGAGGTGAAGGTGCCTAGTGTCGTAGTATGATGGAATGCGGACCAGCTATTCAGCATATTTAGAAAGACCAAAGAGACATCTGTCTTTCTTTGTTCACTCTGCACCTTCTTTAATTATATAATACACACTCTTTAATGTTATGTCTCTCCTTGGCATTCATTATTTCAAACTGTTCATTGAATGTCATAGGTTAGGGTGTGCCACCCAGGACCAGTTGAGTCCTTAGCTGGAAAAATGTTTCTTTAGTGCAGCAGGTTAATATTTTGTTGCTGGAGAGCCTTAAATAAAGTTCAAGTCTGAATGAGACCTTGACATATTTTATTTTGTTTATACCCTGTCTAAATGTACCTTCTCGATTCTTTTTGTAAATAACTGGTTTCTCTATTTGTCTCAAGTAGCCTTGCAATGACACAAGTTTCTATAGCTGATATTTGTTAACAGAGTTATTGTTTTTGCCACTCTTCCAGTGAGACCTCATGAGTGCAGCATGTCACTTTCTCTTTGGAATTACACACAGTGCTATTAACCTTTTTTATAGTCCATCCCGAGTACCAAGGTGAAGATAAAGGGTGCCCCAGCAGAAGCCATTGGACCTTTTTGACTAGATATGCTCTGTGATGAGTCTCATTTGTACAGCTAAGCATACACTGCATTGTTGTGCTTCACGTGAAAGAGAACAAGTGCTTTGTCAGCTATTTTTAGAGGTGCTCTGCTGACAGTCAAATTGAGTAAAGAAAAATGGGGAAAAAAGTAAATAAAAGACCTCTCTTGTGCACTGAATTCTTCTGGGAAAGCTGAATCAATACTTCTCTCCAGGAACTGAAAGCATTTTTGTAAAGAGTGTCGAAGAGCCTGCAGCTTTATTTAAAAAAAAAAAAAAAGTTTCACTAAAGCCTAACTCATGTGCTGCCCTTATTCTCTTTTCAGGGATCTGTTCAAAGGGGGATTGGTTTCTAGAAAATATTTTAGCAGTCTTCCTTATTCTCATTACTCAGGCTGAAGCAGAAGAAAAAACTTGAAAATCGTTCATGAGGAGGAACTGAAAAATTCCTGTTAAAACTGTTAAAAAAAAACCCAAACTTTTATAATAAAACTTACAGCAATTCTCTCTTACTCACATTCAAAATACTCTCCTTGAGATGCAATACAGTCCCAATGCTGCTTCTCTCACTGGGAAAATTTCCTGTACTCATCTTTTGTTACCATTCCTAGAGCCAGCTGTGTTTTTTCCTGAATTTCTTCAACGGTAGCAAATCTCTGTTTTAAATTCAGGACAACAAAAAAAAAGGGACAAGTCCTTCCTGGCAAATATGGAAGTTGGTACGGAGCAACAACCACATTGATTTTGGTCAAAAACTCTGACTGACAGATGTGTTATTGTGGTGCAAAATCAAGTATTGGGTGCACCACTTCTCTGATTTCCCAAACCTCCAATATTTTCACTTAGATACCTTCAGAGGTCAACGTAATGTTCATGATTAATAGCCTGTCCATGGGGAACAAACTGTTCATGAACAAGTTTGTCAGTGTCAAAAAACGTGATCATCATTGTCTGTTAAAAATCTGCCATGGTGGCATGGAGAATAAAAACATTACATAAGTCACAATCCCAATTGTAGAATAAATGGTAGAAATATGTACTCGATCAACATGAGTGCCACCCGGTGAACTAAATAACCAGATGGTACGCATGAGAACTACACCTTATTCTCGTGCTAGTGACCTTTTCAAGGTATTTTTGGGTTTTCCTTCATAGTTTAGATATTACCATTATAAAGTAAACATTAAACTGTTTTTGGGTTTACAAATAATTAGATTCAATAACAGCTGTTTTTGGTTTATATAGCGCTTAGAACAAAAGATAATGGGACAAATCAAAGTGAACATTCAGTCCGTTAAGCTTGTTTGTAAAGCTAATAGCTAAACTGTCTCTATATCACATCCAGATTATGCTTAAAGGTTGTCAAGGTTTCTGCTTCAACTGACATGCCTCAGTAGTTTGTTCCAGATTCCCACGACTGTTCAATGCTTCCTGGCCTCAGTCTTAAAAGCACTTCCCCACTATTTCCATTGGTGTCCTCGAGTATCTGATTCACTGTTTAGCTCTGGATCTACTTTATCAGTAACTCTGAGCATTTTGAAGACCTGGATTAGATCCCCACGCAGTCTCCTCTGCTGAAGACTAAACAGGCTTAATTCTCGGAGTCTTTAAAAAAAAAAAAAAATAGTTTTTTGTTTGATGACATTCAGGTCCAGTTAGATGAGGTTAGAAACACCCAATTACATTAAAGCATATGAAATCCCTAATTCCCAATAACTATAAACAAAGTAACTGGATCACAGCTATTGCACATCCACAAAAAAATTAGCAACAATGCTGAGGGTGCAATAGACAAAACATTTAAACTGGTGTCATTTTTACAGAGTAAAGTTCTGCTTACTGTATCTGCCCACGTTTGAATTTTGTCTAAGGCATAGGACATTTGATAGTCCTCATAATTTATTATCTCCATCATTTACCAGATGCTTATTTTTATCTTAATCATCTGGTAGCATGTTTAAAGGACCACTCTTAAGATTCACACTATAATGCCTTTGGTTTTCTGTTTATAAGCTGTTTTTTGTGACTTTACACTGAACATTCTTGAAACATTCTGAAACGCATCATATGTTCAATAGCCGTCCATTTTTTGTTACTACTGTATTTGATAGCATTTCAAAAAATTCCCTTGCTCAAACCTATGCTGTTTGTTAGCATACCTGCACTCATAGCTGCTTACTTATATACTCCTATATATTCACTTCCATTAATTTTTCTTTGATACCTGTTGAGATAACTTGCCATTTTTCCCCCGGATGGTCAGTTATCTTTTTAATATAATGATTCAGTGTTGAGTGCCTTGCACTCCTTAGGATTTTCACTTTTGTGTAGTGACTTCTATAAAAGACCATCAACTTCATACTGTGCATTTGTTAAAGTGCTGTTTGATATTGATTTACTTGAAATGACTGTTTTAAAATCAGGTTATCTAAAACATGCAGTCTTATATGAGTGAATGTGATTTGCGATAGACTGTCACCTCAACTGTTAATATCTGCATTATATATGATGCTGTCTGAATGGAATTAAATAACCAATAATATGAATTGGAATTCAATAATATAATATTCTCAAATACAGTCAAAAATGTATAAAAAAAGTCCTTATCTATCAACTTTCTGAAGCTGTTTTATCAGACTATAAAAGTTTTTGGAAGAGTAAAGGCAACAGGAATTTTGCTCAATGTCCTGCTTATCTATCTATCTATCTATCTATCTATCTATCTATTAATCATTGTGAATTGGAATAGTGGTCAATCTAACTTCCTTGTTTTTGAGATGTTGGCAAAAATCAACATACCCAGAAAAAAATCACTTAGATATGGGGAAATGGGGCTAACTCTACACAGGCAATAAATGGACTACAATTTAAGCCCAATCTTTAGAGATTTAAGGTAGCATCACTACCATGTTCTCTCTTTATTTTCTTATCCTTAATCATGTAGTACTAGGATGTACCGGTTGTAGCCATTGTACCGGTTTAGCCATTATAAATGTTGTGAGAACTCAAGCAAAATGACACCTTTTCAGGCCTGAAGAAGGGGCCTGAGTTGTCTCGAAAGCTTGAATATTGCAATCTCTTTAGTTAGCCAATGAAACGTGGCATTTTGCTTGACTTCTCACTATCTTTAATCATAAAATGGATTAGTTGATTTTTGTCAATTGTTTTGGTCAATGGTAAACATTGTTAATAATGTAAATCAAATATATTAAGGAAAATGAAGTGTAGGAAACTCCATAAATTAGTAAATACTCTACATACCTTGTGTAGGCACTTTATTTAGCCCAATACAGAAAGGCAAATGTTGGTGTTTATTGTTTCCTTTTGTTTTTTTAAATAATAAAAAAGTAGTATTTGTTTTGTTTTCAAATGTAGCCCTAGGGTGGAGTACTGGCTCCGAGACTAAGGATCTGCACTGGTATCTGGAAGGTTGTCAGTTAAAATCCCATCATTGCCAGAAGAGGTCTTACTTCACTGGGCCCTTGAGCAAGGAACTTAACCTGAAAATTACTGTCGGGGTGATGCACAATGGCTGACCCTGCACTCTGATCTCTAAAGGTCATGTGAAAAGGCAATTTCTCCTTGAGGATTAATAAAGTATATGAAAAAATACACCTATTATTTTTGTCAATTACACTCCATCCATTAAGTTTCTGACTACCGTGTTGAGGGTCACATTGAGATTCATACGTAATATGAGATGATGAGATATTCAGATTCACATTTTTCACCAATAAAGTTGCACAGTTTTTGTAGTTGTTATTTTAATAGTCCATGAAACTTTATAATTGTACATGTATGATGAAGTGAAGTGAGAAGGTGAGGACTGCCCCTTAATAAAGCACAATTTAAATTGAATAATAGTGATAATGAATTACCTGTGATTGTATAAAGTCTGTAGGTATATTAAGTGTAGGCATACACAAAATTTGTCATTACTCTGTAGATAGTATTGCAGATTGTACAATACTTCATTTTTTGAGAAAAAATATCCACAAGTGCATGTAGAGCTTCAAATATTAAACCTTCCCTTCTCACAGTGAATTATTTGTACTCCTTTTACACAGTCGACAAATTTTTTTTAAGATGGCCCAGCACTGAATTCTAAGCAAATATTTTCTTTTTTTTAGTTGATAAGAAATACATGCATTTCTTCTTCAGTGGCTCTTGTTTTCCATAAAAACATCCTTTTCTTTAAGTAACAGCACAACACACCTCATAGCTGTGCTACTCAAATAAAAAACGAGCAAAAGATCTTTCAGTTTTTTTGGTGGAAAAGCATGTGCAGCTACAGAATGTCTAACATTGTTATGGAACATCACACTGACTTTACTTTAAGTAGGTTCATACCTCCGGTTCAGAAGATAGCTAAATGTGCAAATGTTTTATTCATTCATCCCTGAAACCATTTATACCAATACACAGGCTATATCAGAAGCATTGGGCACAAGGCAGAAATTAACCATGGATATGGTAGCAGTCCACAATGGGTCATTCCCCCATACAACCCCACATTAGGCCAGTTAAGAGTTTCCAGTAAAGCTTGCCCCTGCACTGGAGAAAACTCAATTTGGGATTCATGTGCTGACTCCACTCAGAGAGTTAGCAGGGCGATGAGCAGAGCCCATCAGATGTCAGCCAGCACCTCAGAAGGAGCAGAAGAACATGACACTGGTCAAATGAAACCACACTGTGGCAGTGACTCCAGGTGCATTGAATTAAGCCTAATGAAAGCCCCTGATGTTAATAAAGGGTCTCACTGCACACACAAACATGTTAAAAAAGCGATAATTAACTAGAAACACTAGGGAATTGCCAAAACCGACAAAAAAAACTAAGAAACGGAAAAACGTTGGCACTCAAAAAACAGCAAATATATGACCGCAACTAAATTAAAACCTCAGGGTGACACCCAGGACAGACCATGACAGTGTTCTTGTTAAATAATTCATTTTTAAGTATTTTCAGCCATACTAAATCCGTTCATATTTTTTAATAATACTTCAGTAATCCCCCATTTTAAACTTTTTACTGAAATTGAATAGATTAAACCCCTTCAGTTATAGCTCATACCCCACAATCTAAGTATTAAACACTTAAACTCTATAGATTTTCTCTTGCAGTGTTTTATAATGTTCTGTTATTTGGGGCCAGATCTGTGCAGAATATTCCAGATGAGACCTCACTAGTGTTTTGCATGGCTTAAGCATATCCTCCCTTAATTTATATTCAACGTATCATGCTATCATCATCGTCTTATCCTTTAACAATTGCTTCTGTACACTGTGTGGTTGGGGACGGTAATAAGTTAAGTGTAACTCCTACCTCCCATAAATTCTGATATTTTTACTTTTTATTAGTAAAACCTTACATTTATTTGCATCTGCTTAAGCCTGAATTTAGTTTATAAAGTCTATTTATAATAATTCTGCTGATTCTATGGTATTTGCCAATCCCTGTTTACAGTCCGATTTGGTTAAATAAGCTTGATCATTTAAATGAATTTCTTCACTAATGTGAACTTAATAAAATTAAGTGATTTCTAAAAATAATTAAAAATGTCTATGACTGTCATAAAGTGATTTAAACACAACATAATTGTACAATTTTAGTTGGTAGTTTTCTTTTTAGCTTCTAAATTTTACCATTGTGTAATTTCCTGTCTCTGTTACAAGTGGTATTTCTTTTGGCAGTTGCAGACAAACTGAAATCGCCATAAGTGCTCAGCATTTTTAGTGCGGCAGGATAACTTTTTACTGTCACAAGTGGTTACTTTTAATTTATGTTAATAATTGCGATAGTTGCCATCCACTGTCTAAAGGGGATGCTGACAGATGAAATGTTACCTCTAAATTTGACTAGTATGAGAGACTCTGTTTAGTTAATGTGTGTGTATGCTAGACCATCAATTATGTTGTCTGTTAGGCTTTCTCTGAATTTACTGTCTTAATCTTCTTTATTTATTTATTTGGTTTGTACAATGCTATATACTGTATACCTTGCCATTCTTTCTTATATTCTGTAAGTGCCTTGAGCATGGGAAAGCGCTATATAAATAAAATGTATTATTATTATTATCTATACAGTATATATAATTCACTAAGGGCACGCAAGATAGCGAGCGCAAGCAAGACAAAGAGCCACGCCTACCAACTTACAGAGCCCCGCCCGTCAACTCTAAGACCATGGGATACGCTCGACAGAGCCCCGCCCGCCAACTGTAACCCTCCTCCCGCGTCATGGGATACGCACGACAGAGCCCCGCCCGCCAACTCTAACCCTCCTCCTGCTTCCACAGTCGCTCTCGAGGCATGTGCACTGCCTGCTCATGTGCCCGCACGCAACAACTCACCAAACACAGCCTCAGTCACTTTCGTCTGTACTACAGTCCACATGAGAGAGACACACACACACACAGGCGCGCGCGAGAGTGAGACACACACAGGCGTGCGAGAGAGTGAGACACACACAGGCGCGCGCGAGAGAGTGAGACACACACAGGCGCGCGCGAGAGAGAGACACACACACACACAGGCGCACGAGAGAGAGACATACACTCATACAGGCACGTGAGAGAGAGACACACACAGGCACGCGCGTGCATTGTGGCAATGTTACTTTTCTTGGTTTATTAAATTACGGATTTTTCAAATGTTAATTTTTTCACCCTGTGCTTAAAACTCATTAAAAAAAAGTGTTTTTAGCGAGCGGTTTGTAGCGCTATAGCGCAAACTCTTGCAGTGTTAGTTTTCTCTGTTGTTCAAGGTTTTCTCAGTGTTATTCAATGTTTTTACATTTAGTTTACTATTACGCTGTGCATTCTATGGTATAATTATCTATATTTGTGCTTAAAAACTCACCCTCCTCCTGCGTCCACCCTCGCTCTCGAGGCATGCACACTGCTTGCTCATGTGCCCGCCCCAACACGTCACCAAACACATCCTCATTCGCTTTTGTCTGTGCTACAGTCCACATGCAGCTGTGAACCACGTTGACTATTCATGTTGATAATAATGCGGCATATGCTACGCCGCGGGTTGTCTAGTTATTATTAATCTGGCAAATGCACCAGTCTTCTGTTGTTCCTTGGTTTATGCTTTGTGTATTTATTTTCAGTAACACTCGTCATGCTCCTCAACAAACAAATCTGATGCAGACAAATACTGTAGTCGAGTATATAGTTAACCATTTAGTGACTTGGCACCGGTTCAGTTCTCTATTAACCTGTGATTATTTTTTTTTTTGTAAACTTCAGAGCAGTTTCTTACATACTACATATCTTTCCTAATTGAAGCTAGTCTATTGGCTTGTGCAGCGCACCCTAATTTTAAAAAATTGTGTGGCACAATACAATACAGAAGGGAGGATTTATAACTCCGTATTTGCAACTCAGCATTTTGAGACAAGCAAAGTGTTATTTCGGTCCAAGTATATAAAGGCCTTTCTTTCACATCTAAATCATTTTAGTGGTGAGGGCTAACTTTTAGCTGAATCAGTCTCAGGACACTATGCAGCTGAGGGCATTTTTTTAGTTTTTTAAGGTTAATCTGAAACATGTTATTGGAACAGAATGCAGTGATTTATCTTTCTTAAAATAATATCTTCTCCAAATCACTTTTGCACTTTGATAAATAGCTAGTACAATAATATTTTGGTTGCAGATAAAGAAAGAATAGTGTATGCTTGAAAATCAAGTTGGATCATTGAATTATATAAATCAGTATTAGGAAAAGAACTTCTGTAATTTGCATGAAAACCAGCATGGAAGATCACCAAGGCTAGTCTACAAATCGTTTAGGTTTTTATCTTTGGCATGGTTACAACTCCTAATGCAGGGTCCAAATATTCACCACACCATGTTAAGAAGATAACCTACTAAGGTTGTAAGATACTGGGCTACAGGCAAGGCCAGAAAACCCATCAAAAAATGCTGTTTCAATACTTCATTCTAACAAACAACAGATTGAGATCAGTTATGACATTCATATGATGTTGGCAAAGATTTTTGCAATAAGGCCATCATCCCTGTTTTGTATGTCTCATAGATTGAACACCAGAAGAATGGTAGTCAATGCAGTGCCTTCGTTAATGGTTTACAACATTTATTGATAAGTGATTCTCTCCTGAAATGTCTCAGACCATGAGTGATGAAGGAACTCCATTCATAAATTCCATTAAAATGTCTCAATCTGACCACCTGTCATCACTAGCTGCTTCTGAATTGATGCTTGGTACTGTATATCATAGATGTACATGAGGTTATAATCAGTGATGAGTGACAGTTTTTCTGTGGACTTATTTCACCACCAGCTTTCTTCGTTAAAACAATGTCAACAATAGTGTTATTTAAAAAACATTCTAGAGTAGCCCATAATCACAACAGGTGTCAGTTGCTTTTGGTGCTTGTCAAGACAACTCTTATGTGTATTAACCTTTCTTGACTTGTCTCAATGGTTTTTTTTTAATGGAGGGTATTATTGAACTGTTCCAGGAAGTCTACAATAACAATATAAGAGAGCAAAGGATTTTCAAGTTGTGGATATAGAAACCCTTTCTGTTAATTATGGAGGACAGGCTGCCTTAGAGCTACCAAAATTGCCTGGACCTCTAATTTTGAATTTATGCTCAAGGATGCAGAGACACCCTGAACCTCCAGAGGACACACTATTGAGAAAGCCAGTTGAATTTTTGATGGCTTGCATTACCGTGGATGTTATTCTGGAGACTAACTAGTACATGCTATTTATTGCATGAATATTGACTTTTGCTTTCCTGTTGTCCTTTTGGTAAGGGTGATTTTGATGTTGAGAATCTGATGTTGACACATATTTTAACGCTATTCCCTGGTGATATACTGTAGGAATGACATGATATGTTGAAAGATTGTCATTATTTGGATAATATTTTATCATCACTGATGCTAATAGTCTAATCTGTAACTATAGCAGAAATGTGGCATCTCAGCCTCACTTCCTCCTACGAGGTGTAGTGGTTGTGGGAGTATGTTTCTATTAAGTTTAATGTCTCCATAATGTAGTGTATAATAAAATGTTCTTGTGTGAATATTGTGCAGTCCACCAGAATTTCATACCAAAATGCTTGTGTCTTGGTTTCCTGCTACATCCCCAAGTTGGACATACTGAGATGACTGATGAAACTAAATAAACCAAATATACAGTCCAAGACTAGTTCTTATCTTTGTGCACAATGCTTCTTAAATACATGCCAGATCCTGGTTGGTCTGTAATGGAGCAGGCAAGTTAAGAAAATGGAGGAATAGACATCTAAATAACCGTGGTTTTTAGATAATAATAGTAAGTTAATAATAAAACCTGCTTCACCTGCCCAATTGGTGAGGCAGGTTACCAAGACAATACAAGATCATCTTATTTTACTTCAGGTTATACATTTTTGGATTTCAGTTTATGCTTACAATATTATACAGTAGAATGTCCAGGTGAAATAGAGTGACCAGATGGCTTAGGCTGTCCAAACCGGGGAGCTGTTTGTTACATGCAGCCATGGGCCTGATTTGTCGTCCATAGAAATGCTCTAAACTGGACAAACTGGATTCTTTGTTTTTATCTTCCGCCTTCTCAGCTTACCGTTCCACAATTCTCTGGTTAAGTGGCTTTTATTCTGGCATGTTTAATCACTGATATGTGTGTTTATGTTTGTGAAAGTAAGGTTTTGTACTTTAGCATTATTATCGTATTCTAGCTGTAAATTTGAATAAGTAGTCGGTGATGAACTGTGTACAAGATTAAATTGCACTGAAATGATTAAAACAGAAGCAAGATGGGAACTTCATACCTTGTCACACACATGGTGTTGGTCATAATCCATACAGAGGCTGACAATTTTTTTCTGCAGGATCATAAAACAAGAAAATGATGTTGTCTTTTATGCTTTCATTTTGGAGATTTCAGGGCCTGAATGTAATAAACAATATCTGACAGCAGAAATACCTTTGGCTCCGAAATGGCTTATAATAAGCGAAAATGATAATGATCACAAAACACCTAAATTAAAATAAATATGCTACATTTTCCCAGAGCTAAAGCTAATTTTAAGAATAAATTATTCAGTTTCGAGCAGAGACTAGTAATATTATTGTGACTTATACATTCATGTCGAAATTGGGAGAACAAGTAGACCTGTAAGATTATTCTGCTTTCCACCCCTTGTCTTCTAGAGTTAGAAGTTGTTTTGATCCTGCCATTTTAGCATTTTTGTTTGTTGTTTCGCTGATTGCTTCTCAGACAGTGTAGCAGTGTGTTTGAAATTTTCACATCCTTCCAAATGTTAACAAGCCCAGTAATTATCACTCATGCCAATTATTTCATTGCCTGGTTGTATTCTTGAGGTTTCTGTGTAAAGCACCTTACAATTGCCAAGTGCTCAGTGTCCTGATGAAAGGATAACAACAACAATTTATTTCTTGTATAACCCAAAATCACACAAAGAATGCCTCGGTGTACTTTTACAAGCCCTGTTTTTTGGAAGCCCCCACTGCCTTGGTTCCCAAGAAGATAAGAAGCCTCCCCCTCACCAAAAAAAACCCTTGTAGAGAACATCCTCCTTGCATCAATGTCCAGTAAGATGTACAGGGCAATAGTGGAAGTATTTAAATTGGGGTACCAAAACACAGACTCTCCTTTTTCTAACAAAGAACAGATGACAGTCATGGGAAACAAAGACCTAATTAGATCAAGAGAAAATGAATGCAACAAATTACTCAACTAATTTTGCTCTCATTTACACAATTTCATCCTATTCTTTCCG
>JANRMT010062807.1:63950628-63994062 GCA_026402145.1 Polypterus bichir lapradei | reverse complement strand
TAACACTGCCACCTCACACATCCAGCATTATGAATTTGAATCTCATGATGTGGTGTTGTCTTTGTAGAGTTTTCTATGTTCTCGCTGTCTCTGGAAGAGTTTTCCTCTGAGTTTTCTGGTTTATTACCAGCATTTCCAATAAAGTGCTGGCTAGATTGATTGGTCATTTCAGCTTGATCCTGAGTAGGTGTGTACATTTGTGGGGTCTGTGATGGACCAATTACCAGTCAAGAGTTGGTTCCTGCCTTGTTCCTAGTGCTTTCAAGACAGCCCCTGAAGTCCTAAGTTGCAGGTTTGAGCATATTATGTTATCAAAGTGGCTGTCTGGAGCCTGGTGTACTTTAACCTGTGTTTCCACCTTACAATTGCTTATTCTTGGACTCATCTGAAAGGAGAAATAAACAGCATAAAGAACAGGGCTACCTCCACAATCATTAAAATAAGAACCTGGGCTCATTCAGAACCTGACAAAAACATAAGTGTGAAAGACTAAGGGTTTTCTGTTCTCCATTAAGAACACATTTTTAAAAAGCTTTTATCATGTATTGTTTTTACCTCCATATCTGATACTAACTAGTATTGTCTTAAGACTTATAAAAGTTGGAGGAAAACTGCCATAATTTAGTTCAGAAAAAATGACCCAGACCATAAATATGTACAATGCATATTTGTTTCTTGGGAATTTGTACATCTGGAAGAAGATCAGAGAAGTTTCCTGGGTAAGAATTAATTGTTCCATGGCTGCTTATATTTATTGGTTATCATTGCTTCTTCATAGCTCCTGAGCTCAGAGTTATATGTCCACATAGATTTCCTGTAAGCCCTCCAGTTTGTGTGAACATTTTAAGTGCCAGACAGGGTTATCCGGCATTCCACCTGGGAAAAAAAGGGAAGACAAAACATGAGAAAAGCAAAGTGCTGGCATTTCATCTGGGTTGGGTATGGGAACCTTACCCAGATGGGAGGACAAAAGAAAGGCGCAATAAAAGGTGGCTCCTTTTTCAGAACATGTTTTTCCCCAATCTGCTAGATGGCAGTATCCCAGGACCTCGGTAACCATGTGGACACCTGGAAGGCATGATGGGAGTTGTAGTGCCATAAGTCAGCCCGGCTGGGTCCCGTGGGTGAAGCCAGGGAATGCTACAGGGATTCATTATCCCTGTTTTTCAGGACTTCTGCTTCCATCAGGCTTTGCCTTTTCGCCGAAAGTACTCCGGGGTCCAACATAAAAGGCAGTTGTCCAGCCTCGTTCGATGGAGTCAAAGTCAGGAGGAAAGAAGGCAACACTTGTTGAAGGGGGGTGGACAGACAGAGAAGAGAAAGAAGGAGGACGGTTTTGCTTCTAATTGTACTTCTGCAACCTTTGAATAAACTGTTGTATTTTTGTAATTAAAACCTCTATTTTGAACCTGTTGCTGTATTTGAGTTGGTTGTGTCCAGGGTTTTGGGCTCAATGGCACCCTCTGTCTGTCACAGCATGTTAAGTCCATTTGTGTTAGTCTGTCCTGTAACGAACATGACTTGGTCTGGCCTTGGCTATCTTTTTTGACTGGTGATGCCTCGGTAAGTTTGTGCTTGCCAAGGATTAAAAAAAAAATTATTTATGAGCAAACCTTTCTGAAACAAGTGTTTGCAGCACTAAGGGTACATGCTGACTGATTAATTTCTTTTATTTTACCTGCAGCCAAAAGCCACACACTTTTGTTTACCACACAAGTTGAAAGAAGAACACTTTGCTTGTCATCCAATGCTGGTTTAACTTCTGAAGATCCTGTAAAAGGAAAAGAAAGAAGAACAAGAGCAGTTAGTCAACATTAGGGAAGGCATGATACAAGTGTTGCTCTTGTCTACACTGAATTTGGGGTGCTCAATTTTAGGTGCAGTAAGCATCTGATGTCTAACTCCCAAACCAAATCTTAAACACACCATTTGCATTTCTATCTGTGGGCATTAGTCAATATGAATTTTCAGTCTAAAATCAAATTATTCCGGTGTTACTTCCAAGCATTGATGTCAAAATAATTTAAAATTAATGGAAGGTTGCAATGCTGACACACTAATCAGCCAATCACTAGACTGACGAGATGGTTCCAATCCAGAGGTCAGTGCCCTTTTGAGCAGACATCCTACAGTACAGTAGATGAACTAACATCAAAAGGACTGACCTGTTGCTCAGGTGCCAATTTGCCAAAAAAACACCATTAAGCCCAAGCCAACAAAACAAAATATACCACCAGCCAGGAAATGCATAAAAGGCTCTGAACACCCAATTCATTCAATTCAATTTTATTCAATTTTAAGTAAAAGAAATCCTACAGACTATGCTACTCACACATGTGAGTCAAGATCAGAATAGGGCATCAGCAAGGCTAACCACACAAGTATGATCAAGTAAAATCAAGCTGCTACAGAGGCAGGACACCCACAAAAAAAAGCAAAGAACAGAAAGAGATAAAAGTAATCATTTGCTCTCCATGGAGCTCCCTCAGTAATTGTTCAATAGGACTGGATGTGCCCATGTCAACCACAGTGATCGAACTTGGCACATGTGATTTAACCCGACTGTGCTCAACACCTACTCATGAGCAATGCCATTTCCCACCACTTGTGCAATATCAGATAGCAATTCAGGGTCCTTTCTGGTATTACCTATAATTAAAGTAGTGGTCAACAATTTAAAGCATTTTCTAGTATCTATAAAGTAATCAAATATAGTTTAATCTGTAATGTATTTTAAAAAAATTATGTGGTTTGCATTGTAATTAGCAATGGCATATCTTGACGACTTTGCACTAGCTTCTGCTTAAGGTGACGGTGAGTTACTGCCAGCACAGACAAACCAGACATGGATATAAAACAAAATCATACTTGTTAGAAGGTCATCAATCAGAAAATCGCTCATTTAATTTGCACAAGGGTGTATCTATTTATACAAACGATTATTTTTCCTGTTTACCTATTTATTAATGTACGGGTCTAGCAGTCTGATTTGACGAGAATGTCCTCTTGATTCACCACAACCACAACAATGAGTCTTGAGGTGAATATGGAGCAGTAACAGCTGAAGAGTAAGCATCAAGCCAGGGCTATTTTACAACTGTATCCAATTCAGCGTTTTAAAAATGTCCACAACATTTTTTTTTCCTTTTTCTTTCTCTTTCATGCGTCACAAATAGATAAATCAAGTTTTCTCAGTTTACATCTTCTTCCCAGTCTTGTCCTGCCTCTGTTAAGATATTTCTGGAAAGGATAGTGTTTTGGTTCTTACATTTTGTAAACATTTCTTCTCTGCTTGCAGGGAGACTTTAAATTCTGTTTCTTGTTGGACATATTCTCTCAATTGTACTGTAGCTTGTATATTTTATGCCAAAATAAGATAACATACTCAACCCATCTTTATTCAGTTCAGGGTCATGAGGAGGCTTTAGCATATCTTGGCCAGCCAAAGCACAAGGGCAGAAACAGGCCTCATCCTCACACTTGGGGTTAAAATGGAATTGGTACTTAACCTAGAAACACATCTTTAGAAATGTTGTAGGAAAACACTCATTAGCATGGAGATAACCAGCAAACTACACAATGTTGACAATTAGGTGTAGAGTCTGAACCCCAGAACATTGTGTCACAATGTCAAAAACTAATTGTTTTGTACAGTGCATTCAGAATGTATTCAGACCCCTTCACTTTTTCACATTTGTAGCCTCATTTTTTTAATTATTTAAATTCCCTTATCAAGCAATACTCAACTTACTTCAGTTTTTTATTGTTTTGTTTAGGTGGGAAATTTGGTTATCGACAGGTTTTACATTAAATACACATCACAATGAACACAGCCGTCAAAAATAAACTGAGTACAAATATATATAATAGAGTGCTAAACATGAAACTTATGGTGAAACATTAGATAAAACATATTACACGTAAAAAATTAAAGCAATATTTAGACTTGACTAATGATTGATGCAAATGCTGGTTTAAGCCTATAGATGTTTATTAAAGTTGACCTTATTTAGACGATTAATAGCAGTTGGGATTAAGGAGTATTTGATCCCTTTGCTTTTTATCCTTTGAACCGTGAACCTGTGATGTGATGGCAACAACTGGAATTGAGCATACAGTGGGTGAATCCTGTCTGACAGAATACACTCTGCTTTCTATAATACAGATCTGTCAGATTTGTCTGTTGACACCTTGTTATTTTACTGCTACTTTTTACAATATAATTTATTCTGTTTTTGTTGCTAATACGAGATATCCAGAACAGGCCAGCAGAACATAAGTAAAGACAGACTCAATGCAACATTTACAAAAGATTAACATCACGGTTGGAATCTCACTAAAAAAAGACTTTGCTTCCTTAGACAGTAGAGGTGCTGCTGTCCTTTTTTGCTTCTGTATTTTTAATAAAACTCAGTTTCTTCTGATTCTATGATTGACCTCAGATATTTTATAACTTTCCACAATTTCCATTGCCAGATCTTTGATTGTTTCTTGTGGGCAAATGGTGTTTCTTCTACAATCGATTATTAGTTCCTTTGTTTTTGTAACTTTTAGGTGTAAAAAGGACTCATCATCCCAGTTAACAAAATCATCTTCCACTGGACCATGACTGGTTTCATTCTAATAAAGCAAGCTTATAATCACTGAGTCATCAGCATATTTGAACCTGTTTTGAAATGTACCGTGACATCCCATAGTGTAGTGAATGTACAAAGGAAGTGAAAGAACTCACCTCCAAAAAAGCCCTTTGCATCCTGTCTGTTAAAATGTGAATCAGCCTCCTTACAAAACTGAAGTCCAGATTAATATATTTTATAAGTCTCTCTGCAAGAGAATGGGGCCGGATGGTGTTAAAAGCTGATCAGAAGTCTTGAAACAGGTGTCTTGCGTGATCTCCAAGTGGTTATATAATAAATCAAGCAAAGTGTATTTTTAAACAGATCATAACAATGTACACTGAAAACATCCTTGTAAACTTTAAAGAGAATCTTCACTTAAGAGCTTAATTGTCTTTTTGTGTACTTTTCCTCTTTTCAAAGCTGTTCTGTAAACACAGAAGAAAAAGTACAGAATGGTGATCAGCCTAGCAGTGGTTTGGCTATTGATTTGAAAGCTCTACTAATTCTTCTGCAACAAAAGTTGAATTGTTCCTTGTTGGGCAGGTTACATATTGATGGAAGCTTATTAAGGATGTGTTCAGTTTACAGTGATTAAAGTCTACAAGAACAAAACAGAGTATGTCTGGAGAGAGTGACTTCAAGCATTGTGCCATGTTAATAATCATTTCTGTTATAATAGATGACTTAACCTTAGGATGAATATATACAATGGTAAAAAAATGGGGAAGTAGTTTGGTGGTAGAGCACACACTTTGCATGTGTAAGGTCTTGGGCTAAATCCCCAGCTTCTCCACCACTTACCTGAGCACAGCTGGTGATAATTTCCTTCTTCTATGACAACAGACAATGTTTGAAATGAAAAACTGTACAACATAATCATGTCCTACTTCTTGGGAAGGAATGCTTTATTGCAGGCAGCGTGGTGTAGTGGTTAAGGCTTTGGACCTCAAACCCTGAGGGTGTGGATTCAAATCGTGCTACTGACATTGTGGTGACCAGGAGCAAGTCACTTACGTTGATGGATTAAAGGCCAGAAGTCCACATGACCATCATCATCAAATTCTTCCATGAGAACCCTGAATACAATGAGGACTGATTGAGGTCATTTATGTTAGGTAGGATGCCTACAGGGGCTGGGTGGTCTCATGGCCTGGAACGCCTGCAGATTTTTTTTCCTCCAAGTGTCTGGAGTTTTTTTTTTTGTTTGTTTTTTCTGTCCTCCCTGGCCATCGGATCTTACTTTTATTCTATGTTAATTAGTGTTCCCTAATTTTAATAATTTATTTTGTCTTTTTTCTCTTTTTCCATCATGTAAAGCCCTTTGAGCTACATTATTTTTATGAAAATGTGCTATATAAATAAATGTTGTTGTTGATGTGGAAAACAAAAAGAACTGTAACCAATTGTATCATAAATGTTGTCACGTCTCTGTAAAGGCTATAATACAGGCTTCTCTCTATTCCTGCTGAAATCGAGCGTTAGCTTGTAGCTCATCCAATTTATTAACTAAAGACTGCACATTCCCCAGTATTATGGTTGAATGAGGAATAATTTGAATTGCCTGTTACCTCCTCAGCCTCCATTAAGCACCTCCGCATCTGCCTTGTTTACATATTCTTCCCTCTAATAAAGAAAGTGAAAACAGAATTTTAGAAATTTTTGTTAATTTCTTAAAAACAAAGGAACAAAGTATGACTACCCCACTGACACAAGTATTTGGACTGTTTGCTACAACAATTTAAATTTAGCCGAGATGCACCCCATTCTAGTAATCATCATTGAGATGTTTCTAACCCTTGTTTGGAGTCCACGTGAGATCAATTCAATTGATTGAATATGAAAAGAAAAGGCACACACCTGTTTGTGGAAGGTCCCACAGTTTACAATGTGTATTACAACAAAAACCAAGCCATGAAGTCAAATGAATAGCTTGGTGAGCCTAGGGAAAGGATTGTGTTAAGCCATTGATCTGGGGAAGGCTCGAGTAGCCTCCATAATTCTTACAAAATTGGAGTTTCAAACAACCACAACTCCTCCTGGACAAGGCTGCCTGTCCAAATCAATCAGGGCAAGAAAGGCATTGATAAGAGAGGTGACCAAGAACCCAATGGTCATTCTGGATAAACTATAGAGAACCTGTTTAGAGATGCAAGAAACTTACATAGGGATAGCCATCATTGCAACACTCCACCAGTCTACTTTATGGCAAAGTGGCCGAACAGATGCCTCCCCTCTGTAAAAGACACAAAGTCCACTTGGAATATGTAGAATAGCACCTAAAGAACTCTGACTGTGAGAAACAAGATTCTCTGGTTTGATGAAATCAAGACTGAGCAGTTTGGACTCAATGTTAAGCATTATATGTGGAGACAACTACACATTGCTCCTCAACTGTACAATACCATTCCAGTGGTGCAACATGGTGGTGGTGGCAGTGTCATGCTGTGTGTTTGTTTTTCAGCGTCAGGGACTGAAATACTACCTAGCGATGAGGGAAAGCTAAATGGAGCAAAGTACAGAGATATCCTTAGTAAAAACCGGCTACAGAGCACTCTGGACCTCAGACTGGTCCAAAGCTTGCCCTTCCAACAGGGCAAGCACAAAGCAAGGGAAGGGCACTATATAAATAAAACTTCTTCTTACAGGAGTGTGTTAAGGGCATCTCTGTGAATGTTCTTGAGTGGCCCAGCCAGAGCCCAAACTTGAACACAATCAAATATCTCTGGCAAGAACTGAAAATAGCTGTCCAATGACAGTCTCTTACCAATAGGACTGAGCTTGATAGGATCTGCAGAGAACCAGAGAACAATGGCAGAAAATCCCCAAATCCAGTCGTTTTTAAAAACAAATCCAGTTGTGTGAAACCTGTCGTGTCATACAGAAGAAAACTCCAGGCTGTAATCACTGCCAAAGGTGCTTTAATGAGGTACTGCATAAAGGGTCTGAATGCTTTTCTCAATGTGATATTTCATCTTTTTATTTTTAATAAATTAGCAACAATTTCCAAGGTTATTTTTTTTTACTTTGTTTTTCTGGGATATTGAGTGCTGCCTTACAAAAGAAAAAATGAATTTAAATTCATACATAGCAAAATGTAAAAAAAAGCAAAGGGGTCAGAATACTTTTCTGGAGGCATTGTATATTTTTATTAATATGTTTATAAATTGTTTATTATTTGTTTTTATTAATTAGGATAATAAGCCTGAATTTATTTGAATGTAAATGAATATACGTGCGCATACACTATGCGTTTGTGTAATGAAAAGCAAATCATATATGTCCTAAAAATCAATTTAAGGAACAATTTACAACATTGTATTCGTTATTTTAAACACTTGCAATGAACATTTGTTAGTTTTCTGTTTGTTTGTATGCTCCCCCAAACCAGTGTAACTCTCCATGAATAAGAGGCATAATATGTTTTCTTCATTTTTTCACTTTACAACTCATTATTGTTTTAAGCTTCATTTTCTATGCAGTTCTTTAATCTTCAGCATCCTTACCATCAAAATAGCAGCTAAAATAATTTTTCGACTCTTGGCTGTAGCTGTAGGCATGCATATGAGTATGAGCTTTGTTTGTCTAAGTTGCTGCAGCCCATGTCCAAATTAGTCGGGCTAATTGTTGAAATGTGCACTGTTTCAGTTCCAATATGTACTAAAGAAGAGAAGTGTGCTGTTATCCTTTATTTGTAGATTTAAGTTTTATCAAGAGCACAGATCTATCACTGACCTATAGCACAATATGGAAACACAATTTTCCCTCAGAGAAGTGTCTACCAATGGACTAAAATGTCCAAGAATGGCTGCAAGAGCAAGAACAACCAAGCAGTCAGTCTACTTCTGCTGCTGCTGACAGAACTGAACCCGGCCATGGAGTGGTTCTGGTGCACAAGTGTGTAACTTTTGGACTGTCTGGGATACTATGTCAATACAAAATGCTCAAGTATACTCTACATTCTTTTAATATTTATTTTTATGAATACATTACAGTTACTTTTGGACTTATCCTCATAAATCTAAGTCAAAATAGGGAAACAATTTAACAAACAGTAATTATAGATACAGAAAAAATAGCATAATGAAAACCTAGAAAAATAAATAAATAAACAAGTGGATGACAAAAAAATATTACAACAAATAAAGAGATAACTGTACCTCTAGTTTTATTGCTCACCCTTTAGCCATTAACCATGATGCTATCAGTCAGTTTAATATTATTTCTTGACATCTGTATAATGTAAATACAGTTATTGGTAATGCATCTTTATATTCAGAGGAGATTTAGCTAATGAATCTAATATAGCTTCCTTGGCTACAGCACATTCTTGCTTCCAAGAAATGTATTTGCACAGCATGGTGCTCTAAGCAGGAATCAGTTGACAGCAACAGAATAAACAAAGGTGCAGAATACTGGAGTTTGCTATTAGAAGGCAACCAAAGGTGAGGCACAGTTTGTGTTGCACATGGCATCATGTGAAACAGTGGAAAGACCAGTTGGCAAATATTGTAAGAAATGCTATGGGAATTCACAATAATTCTAACTGTAAGAATATACCCTTTATTAAAGGCTTGCTCCTAATTATTTTAACACATGAAGAACATTTTCACATTTTGTTTTTAAACATTTTTTTTAATATTAGTATGTATTCAGAAACCTCCTGTTCATGGAATGCACCAGATAAATTATTAATATTTAACTTCATGTTTGTCTCATCTGTAACACAGTCTTTTGCTGGAGGCAGTAGCACTGGTTAATAGCACACTATAATTCTTTCTAATTTCAGATTAGACTTGGTAAAAGGCAGCACTGCACATTTTAAGCATATGATTATTCCAGACAGTTAAAACGGTAACACAGTAATATCAAACCACCTTGGGACCACAAAGTCTATCCTGATTTGGAAAAGTCTCCAGCTGTCTGTCAGGGTTAAATGCCATTCAGCAGATAAAAATATTATAGTGATTTAAGTGCAGGTTAATAACAGATGTAGACATGGAATGTATTGACACATATGCTTCACACCTCATTTTTGTTACTATTAAGGGTTCCCAGGTGGCTCCATAAAAAGTGAAAGCTTCAGTCTAGTTTGTTATTTCAGTTCTCTCTGGTGAATACATCACCAAAAGCCTGCAGTTCAGTTGTTAGAAGGTTAGTTGACATAAAAAGTACTGAAGGAAAGAAAATTGTTTTAAATACTGCTTCAGTAGTAGTCTCAAGTAAACCACAGCAGGTTAAACATTTAGAACTAAAACAATTGTATTCCTCCTTTAAATTGTAGTGAACAAGCATCATGTTACAGCAACCTTCACAACAACATCAAGCAAACACCACCACACGCATTGTGGCTGCATTGTGGCTCCACCATAAGCATACTTAGATTACTTATGTCGTCCACAGATGTCAGACTCACCTAATAATAATAGGCAGAGGAGGTACTTCCTGAGCATTTTGAAATGCAGTATTGAAAAAGTTGATAAAAAAAAAGCCTTAATGCACTGTAATCCATGATAATAATACTGCAAACTACTGCAAAGTCTGTGGATGTGAAATCTGTCCCATTAGCCACTTGCTGTAATTTTTTGAGGATATACTCATTTAACACATACACAATTTGAGTAAAAAGTTTTTTTAGTGCTGACCGTTGTATGGAGAATTAATTTATTTATTAAAGATGATGCTAGATTTTTGTATATGCATTATATTAAGTTGCCACTTTATCATCTCCCATATTTGCCCTCACTGCAGCTTAAATTCATTAGAGTAGGGTCATGTTCTGCCTGGTTGTCTTTTCTTTTATGTTTTCTTTTTCTAACATGATGTCTACTTTAGGCAATCTGGTCTTTTAATTGATATTTACCCTTCAGGAGCTGTCAATAATTACTTTATTTAGTACAGCAACTGAAGCGGTTCTGAACAAATAAAAGGCACAGCATGGCAATGGGCTTACTGTTTTCACCAGCTTTTTTCACCCTAAGTCAGTTCTGTGTGGTTTTTTTTTTTTTCCTGTTCTGATTTGTGGTTATTAATGTATATTAAGGGTGGCACGGTGGTGCAGTGGTAGTGATGCTGCCTTGCAGTTTGGAAACCCGGGTTCGCTTCCTGGGTCCTCCCTGCGTGGAGTCTGCATGTTTTCCCTGTGTCTGCGTGGGTTTCCTCCGGGCGCTCCGGTTTCCTCTCAAAGACATGCAGGTTAAGTAGATTGGAGATTCTAAATTGGCCCTAGTGTATGTGCTTGGTGTGTTTGTGTGTGTCCTGCGGTGGGTTGGCACCCTGCCCAGGATTGGTTCCTGCCTTGTGCCCTGTGTTGGCTGGGATTGGCTCCAGCAGACCCCCATGACCCTGTGTTTGGATTAGCAGGTTGGAAAATGGATGGATGGAATATATATTAATTTAATATGCAGCATTTATTTCTACATTTGTTCACTTTGTGCCTTGAGTATATATTTCCTTCTTTTTCAGTTGTGTTTATGAAGTGTTTTGGGTAATTTCTTAAGTAAAGAAATACAGTTGGGCATGACAAAGAGCATTTGATATGGGAATCTCAATGTAATGCTCCCTGTTTGTGGTGCATTTTCTTTTACATGGTTTCTATATAAATACATATGGACCAACTTACAGCTTGTCAAAAATACTTTTTCAGATGCTCAAACATTTAACTTTTGACTCGAAATATTCGGTGAACAGCACGGAGTTGGCATTGCACACTTGAAAGACGTCTCCATCGCTGAGGACAAGGTCATGGTCTCGTTTGATGCCATGTCGATATATACCATGATTCTGATTCATCTGGCCACAGAAACACTACTAATGAGACTGAATAATGACCCCACCATAGAGACAAGAACTAAGCTGTCCACTAAAGACTTAATGCACCTAATATCATTTTGCCAGAAAACTTACTTTCATTTCAACGGAAAATACTACATTCAAAAAGAAGGCATGCCAAAGGGAATACCGTTATCAGGACTTGTAGCAGAACTGGTAATGCAGTGATTTGAAAACGTGCCCCTATCCCAGTTCACACCCAAAATTTGGATAAGCTACGTAGAAAACACATTTGTCATATTAAAAAATGGCCAGCTGAACTAGTTCTACAAGCACATCAACACAATATTCCCTGCAATCCAATATACCATGAAAAAAGAAATAAACTGACACATCAGCTTCCTGGACATCTCCACTGAAAGAAGTAACGCCACCCTGATCACAAGTATTTATCATAAGGAATGCTATGCAGACAAGATATTACACTTCGCCAGCAATCACCCAGCATCTCATAAACGGAGCTGTATTAAAACTTTATTCAGAAGCGTCCACACCCATTATAATACGAAGGAGACAAAAACGAACAAAAGACGCTGTCTTTTCCATCTTTTCACTTCAAACAGATACTCAAAGACATTCATTAAACAATGCCTACACAGGAGATGCCATAGAACCCAGCATACAATCGACTCAAATCAGACCCTCCCATCTCACCTGGCACACACTTCCTTTTCATCACGGAGTGTCAGAAGGCGCAGCACGCATCCTGTCCATATCAGGTATCAGGATAGCACACAAACCTTCGAACAATCTGCACACTGTCCTGTTCAACGCCAAAAAGAAGAAATCGACAGCAGAAACACGAAACACAGTTTATAGCATTATATGCAGTTCTTGCCCAGCAGTATACATAGGACAAACATCAAAAAGAATCACAACACGTATACAGGAACATCGCAACGCCGTCAGAAGAAAGGACTCACGATCACTGATCTATACGCATACAAAAATCAACTGAACATGCGTTCAACTGGGACAATGTACAAGCAAGATTTAAGGCCAGTATTAAAAGTGCCAGAGAGCTGGCTGAATCTTGGCTATCAAACGAAAATGCCATTAACAGACATTTGGACATAAACCCAGCATATGCAAACTTAATAAGAACATGTTCATAATAAGTAAAACTTTACGACCAGTACTCCTCCCAACCCCCACCTCATTACCCCAAACCTCACATATCTATCAAAAGCTGTTATGCAGTTTTCATTAAGAGTGGAATGGCTGTTGTGCACCCCTATGACTGGAAGGTTAAAACTAATTTGGAGGTGTGATTGCTATTAGTTCTTACTTTTTATCAGGAAGGAAGGAGGAGGAAAATAAATATAGTACACGATACTTAATTGAGGTCTTTAATAATACTGTTTGCCTGTCTAAATGAAAAAAAAAGGTTAAAGGGTTAATTTCACACTGACAAGGAAAGAAGGTTAAAGACACTAGGTTTCAGCTGTATAGAATTCCTCAGATGTGCAACTGAAATGGAAAGAGCTGGTCATATACTGTTTATAGGAGGTGAAGTCGGTATCCATGCCAGGGTAGATGAAAGGAAAAAAGGCCAGAATAGGTGAGAAAAATCTGCCATTAGAAAAGATGAAGGTAAAGATTAAAAACGACATTGGTCATTAAGACATGGAGAAATGTGTGATCCCAGGCTGAGAATGAGCATAGCTTCTTCTGGATTTCTTTCAAAAGTGTCTTTCAAGCCCTGTGAAAGAACACAAACAGAAAAATCTGTGTTGGTTATGATTAAGGGATGTGAAGTCTCGTACAGTAGGCTCTGTAGGATGTTTAATCTTATTTGCTTAAATTTACTCCTGGAAATGGTCAACTTTTATTTTCCTTCACCTATGTAAAATGGCTGCATACTTCCTAGAAATGCAGTAAATAGGATTTTTAAACTAGCAAGAGCCCCATTGCTTACCATGTAATTTACCAGAGTTACATGATGCAAGAGTATTGCTGGTGACATACTTGAAATTGACACAGCAGCTCCTGTTAGAGAACAATGTGATGATGCAGGTCAGCCCCACACTCCCAACTGCTTGTGGGAGCCTCTTGATCCCAAAATTGTCAGTAACGTGACTGGGACAAGCCAGGCAAATGAGGACATACATAGCAAGGGGTAGGTGTAAAAGTGCCATAGTGCTTTTTAAAAAAAAAAAAAAAAAAAATCAAAACCATGTCCCCAAGTGCAGTTCCCAAGTGCCTTCAATAAATAAATACATAAAAAACTAAAATCCATAAATTTAAAATCAAGCTTTTAAACAAGAAATGTAAAACAATACGTTCATACTGCACAGTCAGATGAGCCCAGCACGACTCCATCTTCGTCTCCCTGGCTCACGCGATGCTCGCTCAGCAAGTGGAGACGTTAACAGATGATGTCTTCATCCCCCTACCCCCTGCCTTAGCTGACCAAATGGCTCCGGCCAGACTGTTTGGGGTCAATCCTCTTCCCATCATCTTTCATGCACCAGCAGTCATACTTCCGACCCCTGGATAGGACTCCTACATGCTTGCACTCACTCCACACAGTTATTCAAATATTTTAACCAGCCCCTGGAATGCCACCCCATTGCTCCTTTGTGAGACCTAAGATTGCGCTGCCTTTTCCCGACTAGCTGTTTGACCCATCTCTTCTCTCCACACACTCTTTCCATTCCCTCTACCCATTTATTTTTCTTCCTGCTTCTCTACTTTGCCAGCTCTTTTTATATTGACACTCCTAGTGGGATGTAGGTGTGGACATGCAGCTCCCTCCAAGGAACTAATGAGGCACCTGCCCAACATTTACACTCGCACATGCCTTCTCAATTTGGCAGGCCCCCTGCCCAATCAGTTCCTGGAGCAAAGTGCATTTGCGCACTCACCCAGTGCCTGATTACACCACCACTTTGTGTGGCGCACTTATTTAAAATCAGTTTGTCACCATGGACCATTCTTCATATACAAAATGGCCCTGGTGGAGAATGTGGCTCTCCTCTGTGAAGTGAAGCTTGCGAATGAAAATTTAACTGCTTGCAAGCTCATAAGGGTTAAAAGCTGTTTGTTATAACAGCAGGTTATTCATCCAGGCGTCTGTAATAAGACAGGTTGCTGTAAGTTGACCTAGGAAAACTTCTTTATTTAGCATGCATCCGTTAGACACAGGAAAGATGACTTTTCCTTCTTTGGGGCCCCTCTTGATACATACACAAAAAAGAAACAGTTGGCCAATTTGCGTAATACAAGGTGAAATTCTTAGATGCTGTTTCATAAGTAAGGGGGAGGAAGGAAAATTAATATTAAAGGGCAATTGAAACAGGGGAACTTGCAACGTGGAATCCCTGTACTCATCTGTGACTGAATAAAGACTGTTTGATTGAACTATTGCTGTCTTCCTCGGGGGTTTTGTCCACAAGATCCAAACGAGATGTTTGCCTAAGTTAGGTGGCTGATGAAAGGAAATCAAGGGAGGGTTAGGGAAAAAATATTCTTGTTGAAGGATCAGTCTGAAAAATTGGAAAACTTTCATGACTTCTAGGAGAGAAAAAGTGTTAGGGTGGAAAGTGGGGGGACCAGCAGGGTGCATGTTTCATTATTGGAGTTACTGTTAGAGTAGATGTTATGAGGTCTGCTTGATTGAGGGCCCTGTCCACAATATTAGAAGGTTATTCGCTATCAATGAAAAAAATTCCTCATTCTGAGTTCATTACAGAAATCAATCTCATCACTGCAGAGGTGGTGGAGTCTAAGAGGTGAGAGAGGAGTGGTTAGGATCATGTGCTGATAGCACATTGCCGTAGCCACCATGCACCAAACTACCTGGATTGGGACATGAGTGGAGCAGGAGAAACCTCAACACCAAACACAAATTTTTTTTTTTTTGCCACCAACTCCCAATTTTTCCCTGAAGATTAACATCATATCCAGGTTGAAGCAATAGCAGGTTAAGGATCTTTGCTCAAGGGCCTAATGGAGTAGAGTCACTTCTGGTGTTTATAGGTGGAGAGTTTTTAATATATAAAGGATGGAAGGAGCTGTAGATAAGGTAACTGTGAATTTCTGTTGGCTTGTAATTGATAGATTTTAAGTCCTGGAAAGCTGATTGAAAGACTGATTTCTAAAACTGGTACTGGTGAAAATATCATCTGTAAACCTCATAGATGGATGGAAACTAGTAAAACTGCCATCTGTTAAATTCAATCCCGGTCAGTTGGGAGCTGTATGTCTGTAATTTTCTGTGCAGTTGTTAGCTCTCTGTGTGGTACTTTATCGTCCCGAGCTGAGCAAGTTGTCATACTGGGATGTACAGCAGACAGTGAAGACAGACTACACTGTAGCACTTAAAGAAGTTGGTCAGTATAGGTGGAGACATAATTGGCTTTCCTTAGATGTCCTTTTGGTACATGGCCTTTCTGATGATGTCTAAGATGCTTTGTGTAGGTCATCAAAGATGGTACCTTCAAGGAAATTTAAAACTGTTAGCCTTCTCCACGGCATCCCTTCTAGTGCTAGGTAATTATTCTGATGGATCACAGTGGATTTAATTGGAATGAGTACATCTTCACAAAGGTGTCATTGTTTTCTGAAAGCTATGACAAGAAGTCTTCTGCTCACTCTTTATCCAATGCAAGGTCACAGGCTAAAATGGTTTATCATGGAAACTTTAAATCTAAATTGGACATCAACTGTAAATTGCAGGATATATCAGAACACATACAATCATTCCTAATTTAACACCCTAAACCTGTCAGATAGCCTAACAGACTAACTTTGAACTGGAAGAAACCAAGTACCCCAAGGAGTGTCATATAGACACAAAGAGAACATGCAAGCTATGTCCTCCACTATGTGATATTTAAAGTTTTAAGTGCTGTGAGGCAGCATTGTGTTCACTACAGTGTTTTTCTCCCAAAGTGTTACAACAACATTTTTGTCTTGAAAGTTGAAAGAACAAACCTACTTTATTGCTGCAAGTCTTCAGATGGGAGTCTGTAGATATTAAAAGTTTAGTTGGCAGAAGGGTCCAAAAATTCCAAAAGAATATTGTTATTGTTTTGTGAACAGAAACAAGGATGACAGTTAATTCAAACCCACAATGCTCAAAAGTTAACTAAGCCGTTTTCCTAATTTTAAAAGTGGCAAAGTTACCGGCATATACAGACGTAATGTCACTAGTTGTCTGTCATCCACAAAGCCACCCTTTATGATTCACAGCTTGGCACTCAGAGTAACAGCATGTCTCTTAGCTCAGGGGAGCACATTTGTTTGCTGTGGGACCATAATTACATTAGTTAATGGTTTAATTAATGATTTCTGGTCAATGTCCACTATAACTGTCAACCTGTTTAGTTTGCATATCTAATTGTGCTTATGGGTTAATGGTGTAATTGGGCACTGCTGTTTATCACTTTAAAAAAGGACTAGCTAATTTATTTATTGATGAGCCAGGAAACGTTATTTGTTGTTTAATGTGGAATAGCCCTTTTTATTTATTGATTTCTCCAGATTATTGAAAGCTAATTAATTTAGCAGTTTGGCAAAAGAAGCAGCAGCTGTTGGTTCTTTCACAAAACCAGCTGTTTAAAATGTATCTGCTCTGAGTCATGTCCATGTGGAGTAAATGGAGTCTCATCATTTTAAATATATGCACACAAAGCAAAAAAGTTCCCACATTTTAATAGAACTTTACAGTATACAAAATGTAATATTGAAGTATTGGAGTCATGTCTCTACTTGTAGTAAAGGAACTGGGAAGAACACAAACTGCATGCCTTTCGTACCTTTTCAGTTCCCACAGTCAATGTGACCTGGAAAATGAATGGGTGAACATTAGTTCTGTTCCGAAAAAGTTAGAAATGACATGTATTGGCTAGTGGCACTCGTGAGAGCTCAACATTTTCTTGGACTCTTTTGTATGTTTGTATAAAAGCATAACTGTATAAATCACTTAGTTTAGTTTTCTCAAATCCAGTATGAAATCATAAGACAGTAAGTATGTAAGCACAAATAGTAAACACCAAAGCTTGTCTCCAACAAGAGGTGAACATTCACTGGATGGTGGTGTCGTCTTTACAAGTTTATTTTTATCCTGTACTATAAGCATGGCCTTGAGTCTTTACAGCCCTGATGCTCCCTTCATGTTATCCGGAACGCTTAGTTACAAGATCCCTTAAATTCAGTAAGTGCTACCATTCAACAGCTGTATACTGAAACTGAAAATAAGAGAAAAGTTTTTCATTATTATAGTGCCTTTCCTTAGTAAGCACCATGCTCAGGGGCTTTTGAGGCATACAGCTACAATGTAGTCATTTGCAGTCAAAAAAATATCCATGCAAAAGAATTTAATCTCAAATCGTCTTTACTTGTACTATTGATTTATTGTGATGTCGGTACTCGTACCATACCTGTTGATCTGAAATGGGTTTCCTTTTATCATTATTTTTCTTTCACTTTAAAAACATATTTCTTACTACTCATAGAAATCTGTGTTATAATAATAGCTCTAGGCACTAAGACATTGTTTAAAACTAGAAATCAATGTGTTATGTGCCACAAACACAAAAGTTGAGTGGATATATTTGAGCATCAGTAAGCAAAGTTTCCAAATGCACAGCCTCAAGCTGAACATGTAAGTACCTGCATGTTGGTCCTTGTAGTCTTGAGAGATTCCACAGTCCTTCAAGGAATTTTTCTTACTATTGATTTAATGTACAAAAACAGCTTTGTGTAGCATATTTTAGAGACGGGGAAAAAAAGCAAAAACAGAAAAAAACACAAATTTGAACTTCAGTAATGCCACAAAAGAATGTTATCTACGGGACTTAATGCACAGTATATTCAAAGGTAAACAGAAATACTGGGAAATCAGCCCTGGAGCTGAACAATAGTAACACACGATGTTTGTCAGTTATGCTTTAAACAGATCCTCTATTGAAAAAGCACTTCATTAGTCTTGCTCTAATCGGCTTACCCTGCATGAAATAAATCATATAAATCACTGTGCTAAAAGTATGCCGACCTCCTCCTTGCATGCCCTGACTTTTTAAAATCTCGATACAATATGACTTAAAGGCGTTCAATTTCACACTTACCGTTTTGTCTTATCCTAGGTTCTTAGGCTCCCTGTAGTCTAATTAGTACAAGTGTGGTTATTTTCTAAATTTTATTTTAAAGTTAGGACGAGTTTAATACTTGTAGATTGTTTCTTTTTCCATTCCTAAAATTCTATAATAGACTAGAAAACAACAATAAAACTATCCTTGCAAAGCACAGCTTTCTATTGGGTAGACTGGTGCTCTTGCGCTGAAGCCAATATGGCTGAGACGGGCACCATAGTGTAGTAGGCGAGTCCTTGAATCTTAGACTACTAGGTTATTGTTTCATTTTTTTCTGGGACATTGAACAAGCCATAGTCTGGATTTGTTCCACTTGAAAAATATATATAAATAGCTTTTCTGTTTCCAGAACTTCAAACATGTTGTAAGTAAATATGCAACAATAATAGCAATATTAGGCTTTCACATTGACTTAATTCTATAATGAAAAAAATGAGCACAGAAAAAGAATTGTTTGATGAAACGATGGAAGGACCTGAGCTTACAAGCTGAGGAAGGAGGCTGCTGTGCCACCCCCATAGGAAGAAACAGGAACTATCCTTGAAGTTAAAATTTATTGTCACGTGTGCATAGTACAGTGAAATTCTTACTTGAATGTCTCCTTAGAACACTTAACAATAATACAACAGTAACAAAAGACACACACAAAAGAAAGTGTACATTCTGTAAATGAAACATACAGAATACCATAACTGGTTGAGGACCAGCCAGGTGCCCCCCTTAATAATGCAAATGCAGGTAATCACAAAAAAGTAGGAAATAGTGGGACGTCTTGGGTCCTCATAAGCTCTTATCACAAAGGCTTCTCTATCAGAGAGTTCTGCTCCCATGGGTCAGTGTAGTCCAAATGGTCACTGACTTCTTGTGAAGTAGTTCCAAGGTGGAAGGGATGGGTCCTCTGGATACACACTGGAACTTGTCCTCGGTTCTACAGGGAAGAGTTGGTCAGTGATTGCTTTTTTCCCTGTTGTGCAGTTGGTGTTCTTACCTTAGATGCTTCTTGAGTGCTTGCATATATTTTTATACACATATATGTTGGGTCCATGATACTGACTGGTATTAGGAATAAAATCAGTACACACCAAGAAGTAGGCACGAGCAGGTGTTGAAGTGCAATTGACTGGCCAGGCACTCACATGTGAACATGTGTGGCAGTCAGTTGCCTCATGTGACCAGTAGAGGGTATAACAGTGACCCAAACACAACTACACAACACAGACCTGGGTTAAAATAGAAGATATTTGTTTATTTTACAATATCTCCTTCCATACCATAGTCTCGTCCACTCTCCTCCTGACTCTTACCACCCATACATTCAGAGACCAACAAAAGAAATTATGGTATTTTCATGTACATCTCTGTGAAAATCACTCGCACTCAATACATATAAACCTTGTTATCCACTTTTAAATGGCTGATTATGAATCTCCAAAATGTACCTATATGTTTAGTATATAACCTGCTAGCCCATTCATATGGGACTGATAAGAAGTAATAATGCCATCGTTTCCATCTTCACTGTAAGGCATTTAATTAAATCAAGCAGTTTTATATTTTGGTCAGATGGGTCTTGTTCTTGATGGTTTTTTGAAAGTTAATTTATTTTTGCTTTACAAAGCATTTTAAAAATGAAAGCCATATTAGTGGCTGATTGTTTCATAGTTCTCAAGAGAATGTAACTGTTTTTATTTTAATGCAAATGTAGTGCTCCTTTGGAGTTTTTTTCCACATAAAAAAATAACTTTGGGCAGCATACTGATCAGTTCTACCTTACAACTTTGGGAGACAATGGTTAATATCTTTATGAACTTTGTGTGTTTTGTCGACATCAGCTTTTTAATTTTTTTTCTGGGATCTCTCAAAATTGGCCCCCATACAGATCACTGTGGCTGTGTGCCTTTGACTTGTGATGTGCTGTTTCCCTATCCAGGCTTGATGTCTTCCTCGCTTAAAGTGTTGCAGGATTCAAATATGGCAACCATGACCTGGAATAAAACATGGTTGAAATGTGAATCAATGGGTGGAAAATAGATTATAAAATACAAATTTCTCATAAAGTGGCTCAACCTGACTGTACTGGCCACACTGAATCTCATGTTCAATTATCCAGCAACACCTTTATGCAGTAATTCCCGAAGCGATGTTGAGAATGTTTAATTCCACAAATGGTGTGAAACTGTACTGTAAATACAAATGCAAACAAACACTAATAAGTACTTGTATAAGTAACATAAAGTAAATACAGCAGCATTTATAACTATGAGCTTAACAGCCGAAAGAAAGATCAATAAATGTACATGTTGAAATTTAACATTTATTTTGACATTCCCTAACCAAAGTTACTTGAAAAAAATCTGTTAAACTAGAAAAAAGAGATAACTTACAGGGAATGCCTTCACAAGGGCTAACTAAACAGGATGGCAAAGGATTGTTTGAGAGAACAAACACCGAGATAATAAACACATCATGCTTGCTGCTGCTGCACTCACCTCCTAATTCCTATCACGTTGGCTTCCTGCTTCCTGCAGCAGCAGCTTTAGGATTTTTATGTTAGAGTTACAAAAGTTTGACAAACAATTAGAACTTAACTGGCAGTGCCAGAACACTGACCGTTGCAAGAATAAATTAGTGCAATGGCATCCGCACCCTGAAAAAGAGAGGCTATTACATTGAATCAATGAGGAATATTAGTGTTACTAAGCAAATCATACCAGTTTTCTCACTCTGCTCTGTGGTTATTTGATATCAGCATTGCTCAAAATGTATTGTAGTTTTAGTTATTGTTTAGAAGCAGCAAATCACTGTTCCTGTGGAGTGCACATTCTCTCTTAAGGTAGGTTAATCTGTCTCTCTAAATTAGCCGGTGACTCTAAGCTGAGTGAATTTTGACATCTGTCCTATCCAGGGATAGTTTCAGTTTTGTGTATTATGTTACCGAGTCGGGCTTTGACTAGTCATAATTGTTAGTTTTGTTTTTAAAGGGGTTTAGTAAATGGATGGATGGATGATGGATTTTTGTTTACAGTCTGGCAGGTCTGTCAAATTATGAACAATCAATTCTGAAATTTGCTATTGATTTTGGTAATACTATCCAGCCCACCATAAGTGAAGAATCTTTGTTTCTTTAACTTTTAATTTTGAATAAGCAAGGAAAGAATATAGCAAATTGCTTTTCTACTGAAATCTCTTTTCAAATAAGGGCAGAGGAAGCTCTGTTTTCCCTCCCATTTCAAAGAAATATGCATTAGTTTTATTGCTGATTCACATCTGGCCCAGTTTTTTTATGTTTGTGACTGTGTCCTGTAATGGACTGATGCCTCATCGAAGACCGGTTACTGCTCTACATGCTGCTGGCGTGTAGGCCCTTGTCCATCAACTGCCATCCCATGTGTAAATGTATTGTTTTTGAGTGAGGAATACAAGTCCGTTACATAAATGTTGGTGTGCCAACCTGGTCATCCTTGTTTACTTCAAGCTGAAAATCCAAGAAAAAATACAAATGCTGTATAGCATGGAAGCAGTGAAAACAAATTGAAAATAAATGATAGACAAATACAGGCTTCAAAGTTAAGTTCCTTATGGATGGTCAAGTATGCAGGCGCTTCATTCTATGGTGTGCTGTGCTTGCAGAGTGATTCCTACTTCCATTGACTCTGTGCGTTATAGGTGGGAAATCAGAAGGGACAGATTCAAATGGCCTCACTGGGTGTCTTCTCTGTACTGTTTAGGGAATAGAAAAAGACGTGATTAACGGCAGCATCCCTTCTCATCCCAGGGTAGTATTTCAAACCTTAGAGGAGCCCTGAGGTTGATCCACTGATGTTCATGTGTGACAGTATAAATGAATAAATGAAAACTCCTTAAAATGGAAGCATGATAGTACAATGTATAATAGCTCCAGTATTGTGAGACTTAGTGCCAACATGGACTTCACTGAGTCTGATCCCAAAATAGACATCACCCGAGGCAGCCTGGCCCCAAGCTCAAAAGGCAGGCTTCAAGACCTGCACAGACCCAAAATAGGGTTTAGGCTTTTCAAGTTGAAAAATACCAAAAATACACCAAAATATCCTTTAATGGAAAGAATCACTGTAAACCTCTGGCTTGAGAAGACAAAGGTGACTCTTTATTAAGAAAGGATTCGTCTATATAAGCAAAAAGAAGCACAAAATGGACACATAAAGACTAACAAAACCAAAGCCTCAATCAAGCTTTCAGAATCCCAGAACACAGCAAGAAAATATGCTTCTCCCCCTCATTTTTTGGTCAAGAGTCTTCAATTCATAAGGTCAATCCCATGTGACTTGTGCTTATTGTTTATGATGTGCACTGACTTTTCAGTTTAACAATATTGTATCTCAATATGCAGTTGTTTTGCATGTTTTGAGCATATGGATGGATGACTAACATATGACTTATGCAACATAATGCATGATTTTTTTTCCTTTTTCTCTGGATGTTTTTCACATTGTTCTCTGTTGTACAGCATTGCATTATATCATAAACATTTTTTATCTCCATTTTGATTGAACACATGAGATTTTAAGTTTCTTGTTCTTCACTATAAAACATAAGGGTTAAGTAACATAGAAAATATTATTATTATTGGGTTGAGTATTGATTTAACAAAAATAACCTAATGACAAAAAATACAATAATAATTCTAGAATAATATAAATGACCATCAAAAGAGAAATTAGCACATATCATGCAGATACACTGAGATGATATCCATCTTATTCATCTCTATATATACATGTCTTTCTTTTTCTAGGATCAGACATGTTAGACTAATTGCTGATTACATTCTTCAGGATGAATTAGTGTGAGCTTAACTGTACCCTGCAATAAATTTGTGTCCTATTCAAAACATTTTTCTTTCCTCAAACTTAATGCTGCTGTGATTAACTCCCTGTTACTTGTTAGTGGAAAGAAGAAGTTAAAAAATAGATGAATGAAACAGCTTTATGTAAAAAGGTTGTGGGTACTAGTGTCTGTGGGGCATCTATGGGCAAACAAAGATTCACTGATCTTTGCTGATGATGCTGTGATCTTCGTAGAGTCAATGGAGGCTCTGATTGGGACTCTTGAGAGAGCCTTTAATGACGTCTTAGGCATAGCCATCAGCAGTGTGTCTGTCTGTGGAGAAAGTGTCGACCTTGTCGAGAAGTTTACTTAACTCGGCAATGAAATTCATGTCTCTAGTGACTCTTTCTTTGAAGTCAGTAGACAAATTGGAAGAGCATGGGGGTTCAGAAGGTCTCTGGAAAGGGATGCGTGGCACTCCCGATATCTGTGCAGACGGACAAAGGTCCAAGTCTTTAGAGTCCTGGTGCTTCCTGTCTTGCTATATGGTTGTGAGACATTGACACTACCCCATGACCTGAGACGAAGATTGGGCTCCCTTGGTACTGTGTCTCTCTGGAAAATCCTAGGGTACCGCTAGTTTGACTTTGTGTCGAATGAGCGGTTGCTCACAGAGTCCCAAATGAGGCACATGGCCTGCATTGTGGAGGAGCATCAGCTATGGCACAAGGGCTGTGTAGCGTGATTCCCCGAGGGTGATCTGGCTCACTGGATTCTCATTGTTAGGACCTGAGTGGCTGGACCAGGCTAAGAGGACGCCCATGTAACACCTGGCTGTGGCAGACAGAGGGTCATTTCCAAAGGGTGGGATTGGACCCTGTTCCTGCCTGGGTGGTTTCCAACCAGGATGCCGAGCTGTTTTGCTGTGTGGTGGTTGCAGCAATGCACGTTACCTGTGCATGCTCCCTGACCTGACCTGACAAAATGCCTTTTTGTTTACCATCACATAACCATGTTTTCTGCTACTGCTGATGCCTTCAGGTCTTCCAGTATAAATATGGAAGCAATCACATAATCCACCTTGGTAGTTAAATCTCTGTTTACAAAAGTTTATTTTTAAAAAAGTTACTAAAATTTAAGTTTAAAATTTTAGATGCTGGCCTTGCTACTCCTTTTTTTAAAAAAATAATTGTCAGTCTTATTTTTGTGCTTCCTGCTGACTACCCTTTTGTTTTGACCTGGTAAATCATCTCCTGATTATTCTTTGTTTCTTTTAAGAATCCTTGGGTTCTTGTATGTATCCTTAATAGTGACCATCTGCAGAAATAGCTCATCCCATGAATGCCAAAGGTATATGTTCTCTACTTGTCTAAAAATGTTCTTTCCTCCCGCAATCAAAAGATGTGTAACTCTAAACTGGCCTGGTGTAAGTGAATATTAACGTCACGATAATGGTAGCTTCCTGGTTTACACTGGTAGAGTAAGCTCTTGGTACCCATAACTTTGTAAAGAAGAGAGGATAAAAAAAAACAGATTTTGAATAATTGGATGGGTAAATATTCACTGGAAAATATCTGAAGTTTTTTGTGGTAAAGCACACCCCAAGTTAAATAAACTTTTTACAAAATTAACTATTTATAGCATTAGTTTTGTTATGTAAGTAGTTATAGGAAGGGGCTCACTTACTTTGATTTAAAGCAGGTGTGAGAAATCTGGTGTGGATGAGGCTTCATGGCAGCATGGAAACACAAACCGGTGGTATAAAAATCTGATTCATGGCGTGCCATGTGAGTTGTAAGATCACCCACACCAACAAAACCAGCTGCCCATCTTTACCCTGTCACTGCCTAATAGAGGTAAAGTGCAATTAAAAAAGGTCCATAGCCAAGTATAAAGGAAGCCAAATAAGTTTAGACGTCCTGGACAAAAAGTACTGAGAGCACCAAAATTTCCAGCTCAAAAATCCACACAGTGGTGCAAGAAGGCATCCCAATACTTGATTTATACAAAATAACACACCAAAGAGTGTAGTGTGGGGGTTTGGACCCTCCTCAGATGTTTGAGTGTGATAGAATTGGTATTTACCATCAAAGAAAGAGTAGTCCTTGGAAGTCTGAACATAATATTATACACATATACCATATGAGAGCAGAGGGAAGGTCCCCACTGAGTGAAAAGCGCGCTGATAGAGCAGGGGAGAGGATTTGAAAAATAACCCAAAATACCCTACAAAGACAAAAGGCAGAAGGCGGCATGGCTCTACCTAACTTCCAGTTTTATTACTGGGCAGCAAATATACAGACAATAAGAGCCTGGACACAAATAGAAGAACATATACAGGCTTGGTCCGCAATAGAAGTAAAATCCTGCAGTACTTCTTTGTATTCCTTGCTCTGTGCTCCAATAAACACACGTTATTGGCAATACACTAATAACCCAATTGTGCTCCACTCACTTAGAATATGGAACCAATGTAGAAAGCATTTTAAGATGGAGAAGCTTCTATCTGTGGCACCTCTGCAAGAGAACCACCTCTTTCAACTTTCTGAAACATATGCAGTTTTTAATATCTGGAAAAAATTGGGAATTAACTTGCTTAGAGATCTTTATATAGACAACGTCTTTGCATCCTATGAACAATTACATTCCAAATTTAACATTCCAACTACACATTTCTTTCACTATCTTCAAATCAGGAACTTTGCTAAACAGAACCTTCCATATTTTCCTCATCTTGCACCCTCATCCATGCTGGAAAAAATATTGCTCAATCTCAAGGACTCAGACACCATCTCTACAATATATAAAATCATTTTACAATCCCTCCCTTTCAAAGATCCAAGAGGTCACTGGGAAAAAGATCTCTTAATTAATATATCAGAAAAGGAGTGGAAAGTAGCAATGCAGAGAATTCACTTGAGCTCCATATGCGCAAAGCATACAATTATTCAACTCAAAATTATATATCGAGCACATCTGTCTCGCCTAAAACTCTCCAAAATGTTTCCAGGGCATGATCCAACCTGCGAACGCTGCAAACTAGTTCCAGCCTCACTGGGTCACATGTTCTGGGCCTGCACCAAATTAACATCATTCTGGACGAAAATTTTTAATTACCTTTCAGACAGCCTTGGACTCACAATCCCTCCTAACCCATTAACAGCTGTGTTTGGTGTTCTTCCAGAAGGGCTTAAAGTGGAGAAGGACAAACAAACTGTGATTGCATTCACTACACTTTTGGCACGCAGACTTATCCTGATAAACTGGAAGAACCCAAACTCTCCTCTTTTAAGTCAGTGGGAAACTGATGTGTTATACTATTTGAAATTGGAAAAAATCAAATACTCAGTTAGAGGATCCGTACAGACTTTTTTCAAAACATGGCAGGATCTAATCAGTAATATTTTAAAATAATCTCATAAAGCACAGAGAATTTATTAATTTAGGTATGTTTACAGGTCTTAAATTTCATGCCGTTTGGCTTGCTCTCTCTCTCAGGGGTGGGGATCGATTTGTTCTTAACTCAATTTTTCTTTTTGTAAAAACTTGATTGATTTGTATGGAATGCAATAAAATTAATAAAAAGGAAAAAAAAACATACCTTGTTGTTTTTCAAAAGAAGCCCAAAAAAACACCAGTCACAAAAAAACTCATTTTTCCCTGCAGATGCTAATCAAAATAGCCCCACTGGGTGGGAAAATCACAGACTTGACCACTCCGACTGAAGCTACTCTAAGTTGGAAAGTTCTGGGAAGAACAGTGTAGGCAGTGTTGCCTGGAAGGTGGAGGGTGCATTGGTGGGGATTGCGCGGTGCAATCTGCTCAGCAAATAAAACTATGAACCCTAGGGGTCATCTTTTGATTGTCTGGCTCTTGAAGAATAAAAGCTAGCTAAGCAAGGGTGTAGCAAGCTGTACTGTAATTGCATTCCTGTATATACCGTAGATTTTTCACTGCTTTTTTATATGGATTTTTTTTTTTGTGCCTGTGATTTTTTTTTTCCACTTTTGCTTTTGATAACTGGTTTTTCTGCCCTTTTTGATTTTTAAACTAATGAAGATAGAGGCAAAATAGGTGTCTGATTGTTTGATTTTGTAACTTAACATTATTTACATCATCAAGAGCCACTACAAATACTGTACAGTTTCACCAGTACTTAATTTTGTATTTGACCTAAATACAGATGCTGTATCATTGTAGTGGATTGCATGTATTTTGAGTGCATAACATTAGAATTTTTAATTGTTCACACTGTAAATACGGAGCTTTTTTTTTTTTTACATTTACCTATAGTATGTGTGACCATTTTTTCCACCACTGGCCTCTTTAGGTATGTTACAGATGTCTGGAGTTTGAATGTGTGTAGAGGTGCCAGGGTACGGGGCGTCACAGTATTATAATCAGATGACCTGTAAGAATGGAAATGCAATAAGTTTATTGCAGCAACTAGCAAAGAAACCCAAGTAAAACAAAATGAGCTCTTATACTTAAGGAAACAATAAAAACATCATTCACTAACACATAGTCCACACTCATCTTGTGGTCACCATGCTTTTGAATTCTTTAGTTTTCACTACCCTTTTTGTTTAAAAGCTAATTATTGCAAGCATTTTGATCTTATCATCGTTTGCAGCATTTCACCTTCCATCTGACCCAGCAGTTACTCAAAAGACACCAAGCTTCCAGTACTTACTATTGAGAAGAACCAAAGAACCAAGGAAATTAGGTGAGTGAGATTGGAGCTGGCAGTGTTGCTGATTACTTAACTCAAGTGTCTCTGGCAAGCAAGGTAAATGGAAACCTTGGAATCTGTCCATACATCAAAGAGCTGGAGTTGTACTTCAGAATAATATGTTGGACGGAGCAAAGCTCAATTCTCTATCAAAGACCTTTTAATACTAATTTGAGATGGTCTTATGGCTCTGCTTCATCGTCTAAAATCATTTTGTATGCAGCATACTTAGAGTCAAAATCTTTTTGAAGTTTTGCCAAAATAAGGAATTGCTTATTCTATTTCATATTTTCCTTCAATATTACACCACTTGAAATATTTAGTAGGGAATTAGTATATTATAGGCATTGTGAGAGAATCCTCTATTATTCATGAAAGAAAAAGGGGTTCATTGACAAATGAAAACTTGCGGCAAATCAACAACTATGTGTATTAAAGTAGCATACACCAGTTTTAGAAGTTTCTTCCAATGCAGGTTTTCTTCCCTTTAAATCAAATGTATTTTTAAATAACAGCCTAAACCTCTAAACAGTGAAGCTACTGCTTTCTTGTGCTCCTACATTTTTCCAAACCTGCATGCAATAAATCTATAGATACAGGTGACAACTATCGTCTCCTCAATGGTTTCTGAAACCACCCCAATCTAATGTGCAAAATCGTACACAATTCATTAAGAAGATAGAGTATGCATGTAATGGATCATTCTTTGCATTTCAATGTGTGGATTGACACTAAGAGAAATTGCTTTTATTAGCTTCTCCGAGGGAGTCTTGGTACTTGGGCAGAGTATACTCAATCACTAGCCACGGAGGCTAGTTGGAGTCGCAAAATCCGGTTGTCACTCTGAGGTTTTAAATCACAAAATTGTTTGTTCAATATAATGCATGAGCCCAGTATGTGTTTGAAGAATACTTCAGGTGTAAATAAGAGGTCCATCTATCACAGAAACGGCATTGAAATGCATCACTGAAAATAGAGCCAAGCGTCCCCTTCTGTCCATGCAGCTTAAGAATTCTAATGTATTCCAATATATTCAATTTAGCACATGCTGTCAGAGTACTTACCTGGGAAATAATTAAACAAAAAAAACCCTGTATTTTTTCCAGGGATTTTTCTAGAAAGAATATTTTTATAGTAAAACCAAGTTGTATTGTTCTGAAATATTGTAAATAAATAAAAGAGTGAATGGATATGCACCAAAATGACTAAACATTTACCAAGCTTAAGAAAGAATGATTATGATCTCAGTATTCAAAAACAAAAGAAAGAAATTAAAAGTGTGGCTTGTTTTTTAGATGCTTCAAGAACCCAATGCAAAAATGCCACTAAATGAAGATGGGATTAGCATGGCCAGATCTATTAGGGTGAATTTCTTTATATTTACCTGATGCTAGCTAGCTAGCTTTCTTTTCAAACTGCAGATTAAGCCACATGTTTCATTTGTATTTAGTGAAAAAAAAAATAGTCATAAAAGTGATTAAAATTGATTATAATTAGTAAATGCCCTCTGTCAAGAAAAGAGAAACTTTCAGAAATGATGAAAGTAGTTTGTTTAGACTGGTATAAGTGAGTGTAATGTGCCTAGTGATTGGTTGGTTCACTGTGTGCGACTGATGCCTTGACTTGTGTCTGACATATCTGTCTTGATAGCCTCCACTTCCCATCACTCTATTGAATGGCGCTCATTGTCTGCATGGATGTTTCTCTTAGTAAGTCCCAAAAACATGCAGCTTAGGATGGATGTTAACTCTAAATTCATCCATTTTGAGTAAGTGTGGCTGTTTGTGTGATTTCTGCACTGGGTTTGTTCCTGCCTAGTGGTTATCAATCGGATTACGTAAGTTAGGTGCGTGTTGTATTCATACTAGAACTGTATAGCAGCATACGGGTAATGTGAAGCTTCATAGCTTGTGAGAACCAATTACTTTGTGTGGAGGGTGTAGGTCCTCAAAAAAAGGTCTATTTGGGTTTTCCTCAGTTTAAACCACTTTTTTCCTTACATTCATTAACTTGTGCCATGGGTGCAATGCTATACAAATAACGACCAAACTTATAAAAATCAATGGGTGAATGAATTTAAAATTAAAGTAGGAAAATGAATATTATTTTTGAGTTGAAGAGGTGGCGCGGCATTCTAGTCATTTAAAATAGGTGTAATCATGGATGTTCAGTGGTTAGCACTGCAACATCATAGCTCCTGGGACATGGATTCCATTTTTGGTGCCTATCTATTTTGAGTTTCCTCAATCATTCTGTCTCTCAATGAGTTTAATAAAAAAAAAAAAAATATTTAAGTTAACAAAAAACTTAAAATGTCCCTCAATCAGTGTCTCCAGAAATTTATTTTATGATGAATTTCCATTCTGTCCAGGTTTGGTGACTGCTTGGGTCAGTTCCAGCTCCAAACCACCTCCACCAGTTTGACTTTTTTTACGTCCCCTTAATACCTTACACTGGTGACCTTTAACATTCTTGGCAACATCTTGGAGCCACAGCACATTTTCACATGGAAGGAAACAAACAAGATGTACTTGAATCAAGATTATTATTTTCATGAATGTGTTTGCAATAATCATCTGCTTTTGAGCCATATTGAAATGAATAATAATTGGTTTCTCAAAATTTACAGTTATTCAAGCAATTTAAATAAATGCATTTAGTATCATTGGTTTTTAATCTCGATCACAAATTGAGTTCTGGAGCTTTAAAAAGCATTACAGACAGACCGGCAATTGGATGTATAATATCTAGTGAGTAGACAATCAAGACTTGTCACTTCTGGGTTTATGAATATTGCTTTATTCTGTGACAGTGTGGACATATGCATTTTATTGTTAAATGACCAAATTTAAGCAGATCAATTCAGATAAAGATACAGTATATGATAGTAGTTAGTCTGCAACAATAAGAAAAATTTGCAAAATCAATTAATGCAATGAATGTGAGTGGCAACCTCTCCATGCATGATTCAGTCAGTCAGTCATTTTCCAATCTGCTATATCCTAACACAGGGTCACGGGGGTGTGCTGGAGCCAATCCCTGCCAGCACAGGGTGCAAGGCAGGAACAAATCCCTGGCAGGGTGCCAGCCCACCGCATGCATGCATTTGTTTGTTGAAATCAATTTAATATCCATTTATTTTTTTCTATTTATCGAAATCCTGGTTGAGAATTCAGAGTTCAGCATCAAGCAAAAAGCCAGAAGAAATACCAGAATGGTTTGCTTTAAATATGTATAAAAATATGTGCACCTAGTCCTGTTTGCATATGGTTTAATACATAAGAGGATACACATTTTAGGTTCTCTTGTACCAGAGTGGTCAACTTTATCTTGTTCTTATGAGGGAAGAGCACAGAGGAATGTTAGTTCTGGCTGGTCATTTTGCTTAGCATAACATTTACAAAAAATGGTAATGCTTCTAAACTTGAAATTTTTATCTCCAAACACCCAATGTGTGTGCATCACTGTTGATTTTGATTGTTCCTACATTGAAAACATTTAATTTTGTTTAAAATTTTTGTTTATGATGCATTGTAGAGCTGTCTTTTTACATAATTCACAAACCTTAGATGTTAAACTGTGGATATATAAAACGAATTTTGACTAAACTCAATGCATACACAGTTAGAAAACCGTAAAAGAACAGCAATTGAAAAATCCAAAATTACTTAAACAAATATAAGGTGGAAAAAAGAGACACAATGAGGTCTCTCTGAATGCACAGATAATTTGTAGTCTAAAGCTGTATTGTATTTTGAAATAGCTAGTGAATTATCCACAGAACTCCTTCACATCTTATGCAGGCTTTGCAGATCCGTCTGGGCTCACACACTACTTTGACTGCTTATCCTTCCAATTTAAATGGCTATTTATAAAGAAAGTGTGACAAGAAAGTAGAGCCTGACCAAGCAATATCTACTATGCAGTTGGAACCCATCCTGGAAGGGAGGTCTTCCTAATAAAACATATATATACTGTATATGAATAATGTGTTTTTTTTTTAATTATTTGATTTAATTTCTGTATCTTTGATGCCTTTCTTTAAATCAAACAGGTGGTCTTCTGTTTTGTAGTGTCAGTCTAACTCTTAACATTAATTATGAATGAAACACTCATGGTTATGTAGATAGAAGGTGATAACTGCTGTCCTTATGAAGAAATTAATTTGATTGGTGCCACATAAAATGGAACGGGATTGAAATGTAAATGCAGTAAATATTAAATGAGAATAAAAACTAAACGCAAGCATTGTGATAGATTTTCTTTGTTGGATTTGCTGTTAGCAGACATTCAAGCCGCTGTAAATATTGACTGCGATTCTAAACTGGGAGATGGTAATCCTAACTGATAGGTCAAGTTTGCTGTCTTTTTTGAGGCTTCTCCATTATAATTATTTCTTGTAATTCAAGGCAGCGTGTGGCCAGACCAGTTTTCCATTCAGTTAAGTAAACAGAACAAGCTTGATTTTCCAGACTATGCAAATGTGACTTTGGGCTCTGGGAAAAAATATTGGCACACACTGCTAGCGTTTGCCCCTGAGTTTGCTTGAGGTGCACAGTTTGCTTCAGAATTATTTGTACAACAGATATGTGCACCTGGCCTTGTTTGCATTTGGTTTAATAAAACAAAATGAAATAAAGTTTAAAAAATATTAGCTTTGCAAAGGCAGATACCATCTATAGTTTGTCAGTGAAAATCAAGTGCATGGTCATACTGTATGTGGGAAGCAGAAAATGCCTTTTTTGGAGGCTGGGGACAGCCTACTGTCTAGAAAGTCCTGGTCAGACAGAGAGCACCATGCGTGTGAAGGTTGCGGAAATCGCACTAGCGTAGTGAGTAAAGTATGCTGTGGATGTGTGTGTACATTTTGTTGTAGACTGGCATGACCATATTGGATTTGTGTGGTGTATTGCTGGGATACTCTATGGCTCCCTGCACTTTAAATAGTGGATATGGACTGAATGGTGACATTCTCATCAAAGCTGTTTCCTATAAATGAAATCAGACTTTCTAAAATCTATAGGGAGTCATATGTGTCTGTCTCTGGGTCTTTGTACTGATAATGCTGTTGGATTTTTTGAGCTGTGCACCTGTAAGCCTTGCTAATCTAAGTATCTGCAATACAGATCTATACTAATGTTTCTAATTGTTGCATTAACATAGCCCCTTCCATTTCCATATGCACCAAACAAAAGCAGCGTGCTGTTAGTTGTTTTTGTGGGCCAACATTGTGTCAGGAGGACAGATTGGTTTTCAGCAAGGAATGGAATCAATGTGTTGCCTCTAAGATTGGCTACATGAGTGCCACAGACGAGGAGCAATCTGGTTTTCTGTCCACATCCACTACTATAGATAATACTGAATGTGGCCAAAACAAATGTGTGTAACCAAGTGTTTTAATAATCTTGGGTACTATTTTGTAACATGACTAGAGGGCTTCACCCTCTGCTCTCTTCGCTCGCCAACCGAGCATTTGCTTGCGCAGCGCTTCGAACATTTAAAAGCCTTTAGAGCAGCTGTCCTTTTGTCTCACTCCCTTGTCTCTCTGGAGAAGATGGAGAAGTCCCCTCCGACTACACACAGAGCTCGATTCACTCCTGAAAGAGACTTATGCTTGTTTGAAGTGTTTAAATAACGTTTCTGTCTGTAAAATCTCCTGTGTATCTGTGCAACTCTGTGACCCAAGCGTGACAGCGTATGTGGATTTCACTTTCACCAAACAACAAATCTTTTAATTCTCTGGGATACACCTCTTCATTGGGAAGAAACACCACCTTTCCCAGATGGCAACACAAATTAGACGATCTACAAGTCTCTGACTTAAAGTTTAAATCCAAACAATATATTCTGGCCCTGGGCGAGGTTAAATCTCTTAGCACAAAGTCTCGTCTTGCGGGACGTGAAAGTGTCTCTCTGAGAAAGTCACGTCTTGTCTCTCTGAAAAACTCTCGTCTCGTCCCAAGATTTTTTTATATAATAGAGAGATATATCAATACATTATGTATTGAATTTCCTCTATTCATTTGTATAAGTATGTTTGAAAAACTTTTATTTATATATAACCTACATATCCCGTACTCTTACGCAGTAAAACTGCCTCTGACCAGCTAATATAGGAGGTGCCCCTTTGTATGTGAAACCCGCTATGTGGAAAGTGTTCTGTTCAACAATGTTTGTGCCTGGATTGTCTCCACAAGTGAATGTAATATTGTTCAACTCTAAAGGAGAAGCAGGTTTGCTACCAAGCTAGAGAGTGATGAGCACTGCAGTCGGTGGCAGCCCAAAGCAATGAAATCTGTGAATGTAGTTAAACCAGTGACTCTCCACTCCCAATGTGTTACCCACTGATTCATGAAGGACATTACATCCTTTTAGATCATGTCCTAACGTAATGATGATCCAGCCCTGTTGTGGTTTTCACCTTTATATGACAAGCTGATGACTGGCCTCCTAGCAGCAGCCTTGAGCATAAATGATGAAACAAGTACAAAAGTAGCTGGCATGAGATTCCTACATTTGGTTGCTAGGCTCACTTTCAGCCATAGGGTATACCAGACTCTACCTGCTTGGAGAAGACCAGGCCTGCTCTGGGGGAATTAACCAGGAGGGGCTGAAGGATGTTGATGGGAATATACAGTAATAGTATAGCAAGTCCAGCTCGGCTTGTCACCACCATAATTTTCATCGGATAAAGCAGATAGAAAATGAAGTGAAGCTATGTAGACCCCATGGCAGTCATTAAAGGAGTAACCACGGATTTGCAAAGCAGTGTTTTTACATTTTTACAAAATGTATTAAACTAATCTAATCTATGTATTTCCTTTTACATAACATTTTACCTAACCTGTTTAATCTTGTTTTAAAATCAGTGAGATTCTTTTGGCTTGTATGGATATTGTTTTCTTCAAAATTAATTTGAAGTATAGATGTATCAAATATTATAATTTAAACATATATAAATATTTAATAAAGTACAATTTGAGCGAATACACCAAAGAACTTCATGAAGATGTTATCAAACAATAAAAGAAGAGATCACAAAAAATTCACCCATAGCAGATCGCCTTTATAAACATTAGTCATATGCTAGAATTAACTGCAAGCACCTGAGCACACAAAGCTTACGGCACACACAATTTCGACAAACGCTGCGGTGACACTATGTAAATATGTGAGGCAGCAGACAAGCATCAGATAAGTAAATAAATAATGGAATTAATAAAAAACTAAATAAAGCACCTGGTTAACTCCTTCTGTGAAACCTTGCAATTACTAACACTTTCTTCCAAAAGCAATTCTCATATTGTGTACTGTATACTAGGTCTTATATTAAAGACAGGCAGAGAGATCAGTCCTATACCTCCACACCATTTCGTACAAATATTAGTGTCACTGGAGTGCAGACTGTTATTACTGGTTTCTTTTTTCAGGTCACCCTTTGTATCTTTTTTTCCCATTGCAAGCCCTAGATGGAAGCTACAGTTCATTAAACTTCAAATTTCCAGACCACAAGGCTTTGAAGTTTGTATTTGCTGTTATTAAGAAGATAATAAATAATACCAGAGACTCCTGTATTTACATTCTTGCTCACTCTTTGGATTAATGCTTTGTATCTTGTCAGGCCTCTGCATTCAGAGATCATAAGCAGCCTCCTCTACTGACTCATTTCCAGCAGGGCACCCATGATGATATGTAGCAAGAGCAAATTAAGCAGAGCTGGAACAGAACTAATTATGTGCCCATTCACACCTTAAATGAGGAGACAGGCACACGAGGAAGTGGCACTTTAGGAACTAGTGACATTACCGTCTTGACCACTTGCCCTGTAAGATAAAACAGGCAGTTTGGTATAAGAAGAGGATATTTATTAGGCACCATTAAAAAACAAATGAATGAAGAGGAGATAAAAAATCGAGGCTCAAAGAACCAAATTAAATCCTTCATTTGCACAAATTAAAAAAGTATTCATTAATCACTTGAATAAAATGAAATAAAAAATTAAAAAATGCAACATGCCATACAGTAGATATATTTAAAGTATGCATATATTCCAGTTTAAAGTCTAATAAAGTACAGCTTGAGCAAATACCTTTGAAGGGGATTGTTTTCTTGTTTGTCCCTCCTGCTTGTTTTTTTGCTCACTGTTTATCTAGCTTTTAATTTTTTTTTCCTCCTTCTGTTTGTTACTCTGATTTATTGTATGTAATGTTTGTTTGGTCTTTGGAGTAAGTTAGTTTAACGGCTCCCTCCTTTTTTTTTGAGTTGGAATGCTGAATAAGCCCCTTCAGATCTGTTCGTGGGTCAGAGTCAAGGCTTGCTGGGCTTACCATCCACAGTTTGCTGTCAATATAAACAAATAAGGCGCAGCAGCACAACATTATTTTTTTATGCCAACTGAATCCTGATACCGGTGTCTTATTCAGCTGGTCCTTTTAATGGCTAATGTCTGATTTCAAGGTGTCTCTGGGTCTACATATTGTTGAGACTCCCGGCATCTCTGTGGTGGATTAAGCTTATTATGTTATGGTTTTTTTAGATTTGGGAGTAAAGCAGAGAACAAAAGAAATAAAAAAATACTAAGTGGGATGAACCTGTAAACTTCACATGGATAACACGAGGGAATGATTTAAGCGAGGAGGCTAGGGCCTAATTTTTTTCCTCAACTCAATGTGTTTGTTATTTATTTTAACTATGTGGATTGAGAAATATTGAAGAAAATTCAACTTCAGCGGGTACAGTCAATGCATTTCCCCCTGTAAAGCATTGCTGTAATTTCACATTCAGCATGGCTTCACAGATTTTATTTATTGTTGCTGTGTAAACGTATAATAAAATGAGCGAACACACATTATGATTGAGCACATACACCTCCTTGTTTATAATTTAGAAAACAATTTTTTTGCGGTTTCCAAAAAATCTGAAAATCAGAATAGAAAAAAAAAGTGTCTCTGCATGAATTCAGCTTCTAAATGAATGAATGTGGAAGTACTGGTGTGAATAAGTTATTGAAATTGTACAGTCATAAAATATGGCATCGCCGCCATCAATATGGTAATTTTTATGCTTTAGAGCTCATAAAATTTCTATTTTGTAGCAACTTAAACAATAAAACAGGGTTATCTTATTCTGCATTCAGCACTTAAAAGCTTCATAAAACTCAAGAAGGCTGTAACTCTCATGCTAGAAGTATCCTTGAAGGTCACCTTTCTTTTGACTTCTGCTACGGTCCTGTACACATTTTTAGAAATGATCAAGCGTTAATGACTGCCAGACCTTAAAACATGGTGAACGTGCAAGGATACAAAAGTAGAGTGAAAATTAAAATAAAACAAAAAAAGTCAAAGGCTGACAGTGTTTCATTGCTTGGTACATTTTATTCTTTGCCTTCACTACAATTAGACATAACTGTAGATTAATAAGAGTCATTTATACATTTTTAAACATTTTAATGATTTTCTTCTCATGTTCCAAAGACCTACTAATAGTTTAATTTGTAACTTCCATGTGAGTGTGCCCTGTGATGCACTGGGATCTCATCCAGGGTCACTCTGTGCTTTACACTTAATGCTGTATTCTCTCCTAAGGTAGTTTAAGGATGATTTGATGCATCATATACGTCTTTAAAAATTGAAAACCAAGCAGGAAACTGAACCATTAATTGAATCAAGCAATAGTAATGACAACATGAATGGGACATCATTCTTTGATAAGATTAGTGACACTGATGCATAAGGGACTCTATGATCAAACCGCCGTGAAATGCCGGGTGAATTCGGTTCCCAGATCATTGTGGCAAAAAGGCAAAATGGTTGAGTGGAAAGGACAAGAAAGACTTCCGTTCCCTAAGCACAATTAAGTAACTGTCAATTTTATTGTAAGGGAAATATGGAAGTCACTAAACCTCGAGCTGTGGTAGCTTACAGTAGCACAGGAGGTGTGTTGATCATGTGAGTCAGTAACTGATATTCTGCTCTCTCATACACAAGTCATAGAAATATTATAAGAAACATCCCATGTTACGACATCGGGATACATGTTGGAGACTGTTTCAGAACATATCACATGAAGGACGTATCAGTACAGCAGTGGACACTTGCCTTTTCTATTGTATTAATGTTGACGTTATGATATTTACAACATTTTTTCCAGGGGTAAATATAACACTAAGGAGGTTAACAATCGTCTTTGTTACCAATAGTTTCATGAACCAATTAGCAATAAAGTACTTTCAAATAACAGTCATTTATGCCCGAGTGAGATTCTTATTGTTTTACACTCTGTTTAAATTCCACACAGAATTACAGGTGCAAATGAACAATAAGTTATAAGAATAAACATGAAACTAGCTAATCAATTGATTTGTGTTAATATTTTGTTGTCCCCTAAAAGTATGCATTTCTGTGCTGTGAATATAGCGTACAGTACACCTGCTGTAGCTAAACATATTTCGGTGCCCATTGTACGATATTGATATATGTTATAAATGTCTTTGCTTAGATCGCAATAAGTAATCAAAATTAATGTCAAACTAATAATGATATAACATTCTGAAACATACTTGACCTAATTCAGGGCCTTAGGATACAGGAGAAATCCTAAACAGCACAGGTTTTAATGTAGAAACCAGTTCTAAGTAGGATGTCTATCTGTCACAGGTCATTAAAGTAATTATGATTAGAATAATCTGGTTATGAATTGACTGGCTAACTGGTTCCTGTATTTTGTGTCTGTTTTGACCTGGACAAAGTGAAATCTTGGAGATCGGAAAGTTGTCTCCAGTACTAATCCACTCAACGTGCGTGTCGATATAAACAGGTACAATTTTTTCTAGATATCAAGGTACACTAGGATGGTGTTCCCTGTGAACATTATACTATTGAAATGTGACTGAGTGGCATGTTGGTACATTGGCAATAATTTCTACCTCACACCACCAAAATCCTGGGTTGAAATCCTGGGCCTTAGCTGTGTTTGTGTAGATTTTCCTCCCCCATGCCAAAGCCACACGGGTCCGGTTAACTGACAATTTCAAATTAGAACTCTGTTAAGTTGAGTGAGTGCACACATATGCATCAATGTGCTCTGCGATTTTATGTGCTCTGTTGGTTTGTGCTGCTGCTGTTATAGTTGTAGAGCTTGGCTACAAACTCAAATGCAATTTTATTTTTAACTTACTTACAAAATCACCCATTTTTACTTTGTTTCAATTGTCACAGCTCCTTTCTTTATAAAATGTGTTGTTTGTGTGACAGCCTCCTTTAGGTTTCAGAGTTTACAGTTCAGTGTAAAACAAAGCTTGATTAAAACAACTGCTTATTTGTTCTAAAATTTAACTCATTAATCAGTATATACAACCTTGACATCGCACTGTATGCCATTGTTGTCATCTCCTCTGTAAAAAGATGATCACCCAAATATGATATTTTCAGTCAGTAACTGAAAATGAATTGCAGTGCAATGCATATTGTGTGCTGCTTATTGTATTTTATGAAGTTTGATTAAATCATCTTACATTTGTGTGTGTGTACAGAATAAACAAATACTGTACATACTTTAAACTTCTCTCCAGTGTGCCATACATGTAGTGTATGTCGAAATGTGTCTGAGCTCGATATGACATTATGATATTCACATTGCATTTCATGTGCTTGTTGCTGCTGTCAAAGGATATGTTTGGTGGTCAAAACTTTGCTTCTAATGAACAAGAGAAGTTACCTGTAGTGTAGATACAGGGCATCCCCTCTAATGACTTTTATCTTTTCTTCCAGAACAAGATCATCTTAGATCCTCTGACCTTCAGCGAAGCCCGATTCAGACCCTCTTTAGAGGAGCGCTTGGAGAGCATTATCAGTGGAGCAGCATTGATGGCGGACTCCTCGTGCACACGCGACGATAGACGAGAGAGAATTGTGGCTGAGTGTAATGCTGTGCGACAGGCCCTGCAGGATCTGCTAAGCGAGTACATGAATAATGTAAGTTGCTGCTTTATCTAAAGTAGGAAGGCGCTGCTTTTGTGCTGCTGTTTATCATTGCCTTCAGCCTGTTTATGCTTTGGTCTTCACTAGCCTGCCAGAATAATAATAATTTTATTGCATTGTGTTAATCAGTATGCCTAGACATATGTATTTATTTTTATGTGGCAATTGAGAGCCACAGATTTGATTTTTATTTATTTATTTTTGCTTTGTTCAAGGGCTTTAGTTTAGACATACCAAAAAATATTCCTTCTTTTTTAAATTGCTGCTGGACTTGGAATTTTTATAGCTTTTATAGGCTATTGCATCATTAAAGATGAGACTGTTCATATTGTGTTTGTAAGATTAAATATCTCCTGAAGAGCATGGCTTCAGATGGTAGTCATTTTCATTTAGTTTTTATAGTATTTGATGTGGTTTACAGGCGGCTTTTGCAATCTTAAAAAAATAAAAGAAATTCCTTGCTGCATAAGTTTTTATAGGTTGTTCAGAATGCAAAATGGGCTGAAGTGTGAAGCTTTTATGTGCAATATCTCTCTGTGCAGTTGTGTGACTTTGCGAGTGCATCTCTGTGAGCCATGAAAGAATTATGGCTGACTTCAGTTTTTTAGGTTTTCCGTGGGCTCACACTGGTTTGGCGCTGTGTGCACTGCATTGGTCTCATTCACTGTTGTTATCAAAATGGAACAGAAAGTTTGCTTTTATGAGTCACTGGGTATAAATCGATGTTGATTTTGAGCAATTATCTGCTGTTGTTCAGTCTGCTAGATTTTGCAGAGGCTGAGTGTGATAAATATGGTGCAATTTTTGTTCTTTATGTTCTTACATGGTCTGGATATCATATACTTCCAATGTTCTCTTAAAATGTGTATTCCGTTCATGGAAGATTATACAGTATTTGTATATTTACAGTCGATTGGATGTACTGTTGAGAACTGATAATATGATTGGTGGAGGAGGAGAATTTCAGAAAAACAGCTCTGCAACTTTCTAGATTATACACCTGTAAACTAAAGTATGTTAAATACAAAATTAAGTGTAACATTTCTTCTATTACTTTTTAATGTAGTATATTTTCTTTTTATATGACTGTAAAAGTTTCAAGATTAATTTGAATACATTCAAGTAGTTGTAATTATGAGTGACTGGAAATCTTGATGATATAAAGGGCAAAAATAAATAAAATAAAAAATGAGGAGGTGTTGAGTGACGATGTTAGACAAAAGGGAATGTTACACTGATTTTAAATGGAATATATTTCATTTGTTAGGATATTGTGTGATAAACCTCTTATTAAAAAATAATATGGTACTGTAGAGCTCTTTTAAGGCTTATCATGTGTAATGAATGTCACAATGGTGACACTTTGTGGAAAGAGATTAGGAGATGGCACTCTAGTTAGTCATTGTGTATAAAAGTATTATTTTGGAATATTATTTACAATATTAGGGTTTTAGAGATGGTTAATTTGGGTGCTATAGAAAACACACAAAAAACTGAAAAAACATGAAAAATTTGGGTGGGAAAGGGAAAAAGTAAGGGAATTAAGTTCAAACTTGCAATTCCAGGATGGACCGTAAGGTGATGCTGTCAGGCCAATAGTACAAGCACAATGATGGGTTTTAATGGTTCTGCTCAATGAGACCATATTTCTACATCATATTTGCACAGACAACCTTAGTGTGCATGCCACAGTTACATGACCCATTTTATGGTTACACATACAGAGAGGAACTGTCAACACACTGATGTGGCCACGTGAATACAATTAAATGGATACTCTGAAAATATAGGAAATTGTTGATCTTTGTTCATTTAGTGGTTAGATGAAATAGCAACAATTCACTGTGCGTGCCTACTTTTGGAGCCCGTCCATAATATATATTCTCTGGCAGTTTCCAAGGAAGTTTCATTGTCTTTGCAAACCAACAATTTGATTTATAGAGACAATAATTATGTCTGTCTGTCATTTAATACATATCTTCTTCTTCTTTCGGCGACTCCCATTAGGGGTTGCCACAGCGGATCATCTTTTTCCATATCTGTCATTTACTAAATATATAGTGAAAAAAACACTGTTGGGCTTAATGTGTTCATTTATGTGTACATATAGCATTCACATACCATACATCTTTTTACTATGCTCTGATACATTGTACCGTATAGTGCGTAGATTTCTTGTGTAACCTTCAGATTGTTTGTTGTATATTCCCTGCCCCACACTAAGTATTCCTCTAAAATTATCAAATATAAAACAAAATTTTACATACAGTTTTATTTCAAATTCTCTATATATTCCTACTATTATAAAAAGTAAGATATCTGCCATTTGTTACCTTTTCTGGACTGTCCTGTCGCTGTCACCAATAAATACATCTGAATAAAAAATAATTTTGAGTTTTATTTTGAAATTTCAAATTTCAAGTAGAAAAAAAACTGACAGTTGAATTCAGTGTATAGTTTTGAGATGGAGGCATTTGTACTGGCATTACAGCGGGTAACCATATTGTTGTCAGTTCTGACTCATTTTCTGTACTGTGTAGTCTTAAGTTAGGTGTGTCTAACAGCCGTCAAACTGTAATATTACAAGTTAGACAGACTTTAAGTTATTAAGGCTGCAGTTTCTGGGAGTGTATGTCTTATTTTTGTGGGAAACGGCACATGTGGGGGTGGAAGGCAATGAAATAGTTGACAAGCTGGCTAAACAGTCAATGAGGTTGAAAGATATTGATATTCATGTTACATTAAGAAAAGGGGAGGCAAAGGTGTTAATTAAAAATCATGTTGATGCAATCTGGCAGAAATTATGGGACACACAAATAAATGGTAGACATTTATATGGAGTCCAGAAAACTATTAAAACACTTTGGAAGGGAAGGGGGTCTAGAAGGGAAGAAGTAATAATCCCATCAGAACTGGACATACTGGCTTTAAAGCATAACTATTTAAAATGAAATAGCGTGAAGCAGGCCAATGTAGACAGTATCAACTTCCAGAGACAGTTTTACATTTACATGTATTATTGAAATGTCAAGCTTATGAAAAGGAGAAAAAGCAAACTATAGGATGTTGGACATGTTACACTGGATACTTTGATTGGATATGGTCAAAGATCAGAAACAAATTATAAAATTATATGGGAATACTTATTGGGTTGTATAAGTTGATTTAATTTAGAAAGGTTTGGATGGTAATTTAATTGTGCTTGCTGTATATATGTGTGCATGGTAGATATTGGGTTCACTATGCTGACTCCTCTTCGCATTCCTGTTCAGTAGGTGAAAGTAATACACCTTTACATGTGGTTTGCCAGCCACCAATTTACAAGAAGAATATAAATATTTATATATATATATATATATATATATATATATATA
>JANRMT010062807.1:63915132-63950528 GCA_026402145.1 Polypterus bichir lapradei | reverse complement strand
TATATATATATATATATATATATATATATATATATATATATACACTAGCAAAATGCAAAAACAAAAAGTACTGCCTTAAAATTTTTATTAAGAAGAAAATGAAACCTTTTTAAACTGAGGGAAAATATACCAATAATTATTTGTTAAGGATCTCTTTGTATACCACATTGTCAGTTCGGCCCTCCGGTTGTAATATGACCAAGCTGTGCGCTGAGCTTACTCTTGAGCATGCAACATACAGTTGGCCATGTGAACAGTAATCTTGTCTCAAATCTCACAGCTTGGATTGCTGCTGTCATAATCGGTTTGAGTTTCATGGTTTGTTTCAATTACGACAGTATTTGTAGGACTTGTGTTGAAGTGACATTCGGTATCTGTCAAGCGTTGTAAGCATACAAACGGTTTCATCGATAACTTCACATCCAGCTTTTGAGAGTTTAAACATTAATAAACATTAAAGTGTCCACTACTGAAATTGTCACCTGTGAATCTAAGATGTTTAAGAGGCATTGGCGGTTGTCGAAAGGTGTAAAATATTTGGCCATTTCGATACACTTGAAAGTGACAACCGAACAATTCAGCAGCAGCCATCAACTCACATGCAGAACCATAGGTGAAGGGCTTAAGCATTTCACTCTTATAGTGCTCCTGTGTAGTATAATTATCTCCTGTACCATCATCAGTCCACACCTTGAACCTGTCCCAGTCATTCAATACATAAGACACAATGTTCTTCCAGATATCAAGAGTGAGCCTGACATGGCTGTGCAATATGTAACAAAGAGAATGGAAAAGGCAGGTGCCATCTCCGGGCATGGAAACCACTCGGTAAGTGACAGTTCTTTGATCGATGGTGATCACCTCGATAGATATGTTAATGGGGGTATGGTTGGAATGATAAAGGAAATGTGTACCTGAACAATGTAAAGTAAGTCTAAAATACCTACACAATAACTATAATCGTAATAAATGAACAATAGAACAGCGGAGAAGCCGTGGATTAAATAAAAAGGCTGTAGTTATCAGCAGGGAGACGTGAATCCCATGGTGAAGCAAGGAAGGGAATGTAGAGACCGGCGCGACCGACGGCCTTATATAGGCAGGCAGCCAACAACGTGAGAGGCGTTGGGATGGGGGACCCAACGCCGCCTCACACGGTGACCGAGCTGCAGGCTATGGACGTATATATGTACATAAGTAGGATTCAGTTAGCGTTGGGAACCCGTGTACCAAATTTCTTGAAGATGGGCCCATAAGTAACAATAAGTAATATAGCGGGTTGAAAGATGACTGACTGACTGACATGAGTTTATATTTTTATGTAGCAAGTAAACCATTCAGCGTATATTGTCATAGAATACAAATTGACTCTAATTTTCAAAAGAGAGAAAAAAAAAGCTTATTTCCCTGTTCACCTCTAAACTCTTTGAAAGGTTTATTTTATTATTATGTGAAGTCTTTTTTCCGGATTGTTATTAGGGCCTGCTGATTAAAGAAACAAATAGCAATTTTGGGAAGTAGAATGTCACTAAATGTTATACTGGATATTCTTGTAATGCAGAAAAGAATAGTAATGTTGTTAAATAATTTGTACCATATGCTAAACTTTTGACAGATAAGGGATTGTGTCATGTAGTGATGAGGAAACTGGACCAGATTGATCGTTAGTCAGCATCTACATTAGATTTGCTATTAACTGGTATTGTATTCATTTACCACTCTTTACCCACTTTTTCATTATTTTGAATATTACAGAATTTAACTTGCATTCCAAAATGGAAAATAAGAATGTAACAATGATAATTGGTTAGTTTTGTACTTCTGAATTAAAAAACAAAATTAGGAATAAAAATAGTTGCTATTTTAAGAAAGTTCCAAGCTCATCTAAATGCTGCTTTGATATATTGTAGCATTATCTTATACATAAATCATCAGTCATGTACAGAGAATACTAACCATTGGCAATATATTCAGAGTGCAACAAGAATGTTCTGTAGCTGACAGTCAGGAAAATATGAACTGTAAGTAATTAGAAGGTACTTGTCCTAAGAGCTGTGTAATGTTGAGTTTAGATTGTGAAGACAACTTTTGGCTTGGTGCAAAATTAAACTTGATTTCAGTCCAAATTTCCTGTGTCAAAATGATCAAGTGAAACAGTGGCTTTCTTATTGTCTCATTTCTATCCAGTAAAAAGATTAATGCTACTTAAATTCTGCACAGCAATGGAGTGCTCTCATGGAAAATTGATAGATCAGGAGATCATTAGCACAGCTTGCTATTCAAAGCTTCTTGAATCCTAACTAAAACTGATGAATCCAGTGGAAATGTCTGAGGTGTCATTCTCCTTTAAGACAGTGTGTCAGGACAACATCAATAATTGCATCAGAAAGTTCTGAGACAGTCCATTGTTAGTCTCAACCTAAAGTTTAAAATGTGTCATTTATTCACTCCCCTCTAATAAGCACTAGAGGGTACAAACTACAGAGCTGATAGCAAACCTTTTGTAAAATGAGGGCTGGGTGCAAACCTTTTGAATGGGGTGAAATTAGATTTTTCAAACAATATCAATATTGTAAAGCATTGCAGGGACAATATGCAGAAGCTAGATGCTGTTTAGTGCAAAACTTGGAAAATTTGTAAAGAAAATGTTTTGCTTTGAATTTCATCTGGAATTTTATTTTGATGTGAAATATTTCATCAAGAAAGGAATGTATTCAAGGATGTATGAACCTTCTTAGTCCAACATTGTCATCAGGTGAAACTCAGATAGGATGTTAGTCCAATGGAAAGCAACAACATTTATTTCTATAGCACATTTTCAAACAAATGATGTAACTCAAAGAAAAATATAAAAATAAGATTAGACAAATACTAAGTAACAAAGAATAAAGTAAGTTCCGATGGCCAGGAGGACAGAAAAAAACAAAAAGTGCACATAGTGCAGGGGTTCCGAGGCCACAAGGCCATCCTGCCCCCACTGGACATTCTACCTAACATAAATGATCTCAATCAGTCCTCATGGTTTTCAGGCTTCACGTGGAAGAAAAAGATGATGATGGTCATGTGGACATCTAGCCTTCGATCCATCAAGGTAAGGATTGCATGGTGCCTTGATCAGGGTATAGTGGTTCAGATCACCACCATAGAAAACCGGAAAAAGAACAGCAGAGAAAATAGGGGTTACTACGGATTGCAGAGCCATGATAAAAACAATAATTGAATGCATATACAGAATATCAGGGTTACACTAAAATGAAACTATGATTAAACCATGTTAAAATAATGTGTTTATAGCAGTTTTTTAAAGTGCTCCACCGTATTAGTCTGGCGAATTTCTATCGGTAAGCTATTCCAGATCTTTTAAGTTTAGCTCTTGTAATTATAAGCAGACACACATCTGAAGATTTAACGTTACAATTTGAAATGGCACTTTGAAATATAGGATGAAGTGCGATTATTTAAGGCTTTGTAAACCATAAACAGTATTTTAACGTCAATTGTAAATGATACAGGTAACCAATGAAGTGACATCAAAACTGGAGAGATGTGCTCAGATTTTCTTTTCTTAGTTAAGATTCTAGCAGCTGCATTCTGCACTACTTGCAGCCGATTTATGTCTTTTTTGGGTAGTCCTGAGAGGAGTGCATTACAGTAATCTAGGTGACTAAAAACAAAAGCGTGAACTAATTTTTCAGCATCTTGCAGAGTTATAAGAGGTCTAACTTTTGATATTTTTCTTAAGTTAAAAATGCTGTCCTAGTGACCTTATTAATATGTGATTTAAAATTCAGGTCAGAGTCAATAATTATCCCTAAATTCTTTACATTTTTCTTGACTTTAAAGCCTAATAAATCAAGTTTATTTCTAATATCCTCATTATATACATTTTTTCCAATCACTAAGATTTTTGTTTTCTCCTTATTTAATTTGAGAAAATTACTATTCATCTACTCAGAAACACAAGTAAGACATTGGGGCAGTGAACCAAGAGAGTCGGGGTCATCGGGCGCTATTGATAAATACAGTTATTTGTCATCACCATAGTGCGGTAGCTCATGTCATGCCTTGAGATGATCTGGCCTAACGGAAGCATGTAAATCGAAAACAGCAGTGGACCCAGGATAGATCCTTGTGGAACACCATATAGAATATTATGTGACTTTGAAGTATAGTTACCACAATTAACAAAGAATTTTCTACCAGTTAAGTAGGATTCAAACCAATTTAAGACACTGCCAGAGAGGCCCACCCACTGACTAAGGTGATTTATAAGAATATTGTAATCAATGGTATCAAATGTGGCACTCAGATCTAGGAGGATGAGAACAGATAAAAAAAATATTAAAAAAAAACAGATAAAAAGCACACCCACACAATGCCACTTTAAATTTTCTAGTTGATCAGATCTGCATGTCTGTGGGGGGAAAAAATAACCGAATAGGTGAACAATATGACAAATGATTACCCGCAGTCTCTGCTAAACATTGGGCTTGCACCACTCACATTTTCTTCTTTAGATAAATGAATGCTAATAAATTTGCCATGTATTTAAATCTCTCGGTTGGGAACTCCTCATGTACTGCTTTATAGTGACCGCACTGGGATAGGAACCTAGAATTTGGGTGAGATGAAAAAAATATATTTGAAATAATCCCATTTAGAATTTGCTTAGGAGTGGTGGAGTAAACAGCAACTTAGCTCATAATTTACACAGAAGGTCCACCTCATAGACTTTAGAAATTTATAAAATGAAAATACAAATTTTTCACTTTTAGTAGGAGCAATTGATTTCTTTTCAATCCTAATTTTTGTAAAAAAATGATCTATCTGTATAGAATGCTTAAAATAAAATCAATAAAATTAAAAAAAAATAAAAATAGTATTTTTTTCTGGTTTATAAACTTAATTACTTGTACACAAAACACCTACATCAGTGCTCCTTTAGGTTAAAACCCTCAAAAGACCCATAACAGCAGAAAAGGAAAAAATCATTAAGAATAAGAAATATTTTAACAGGGTGCCCCAATTTGTAACACAAGACAGGAAAAATAACCTGGCTAAGGTACCTGTCCAATTGCACTGCACACTCATTCATAAAAACACACATATACACAGAGTACCAAAATAGAATCATTAGTTAACCAAAAAACCTGCAGTTGCACAAAATCAGTGATGAGGCTGGAAATCAAATCTAGAGTTGTGGAAGTGTGAAGCTGCAGTGTTAAACTGTATATATCCAATATTAAAAAAAAAAATAAATGCATAAATAAACCTAGACCACAAGGACTCAATAAAGAAAATAAGCAGTATTAATGGAATTGGGGTAGAGGACATGTGAGATCTGAAAATGGAGCTTGACTGAATACACACGTTTAATTCTGACTCATGTGCATTCCCTCAGAGCTCTGCGGCAGCACCCCCGCCACAAGAATTGGCACAGCCCTTACCTTCTCTTTTCGGTGTTACGCTCATCTCCATGGTAATAAGCAAGCATGCTTACTTACTAAGTTGGTGTTCAACAAAAGCTCTGCAAATTAATGGGATTCACTTGGTCCGGGTCACTCCTAGTTGCCCCCTTTGTTCTTTATTTCATCTTTCACACAGGTAAAACACAGTAGTTGAACAGTGGTATATTTAGAAATACTCGATATATGCGTCAAGAAATGAAATAATAAAATTTTGCTATTCCTTTTTGATTTAACAGACCCATGAAATAATCAAAAGTAGGCTCAAATGAAGCTAGAGTTTATATATTTGTTTTTGGAGCCCTGGAAAATGGCTAATAAATTGAGATTATCTTCTAGGTCAACCCTGGGTGATTTGTTTGTTTATTGATTTTCTCCCATGCTCAACCATTACTCCTTTACGAAATCACCAACAGAATTTGAATACATTGAGCAACAGAGAAGTGTAACTACAGAACATATCATCTAAAGCAGGAGTTCCCAAACTTTTTTTGGCCCCAGACCCCTTTACCAAAAACTTTTAAAACCGTTGACCCCCTAGTCACATGCAAAGGTTTTTCATGTCTGCACTTGCTTTGATACATTTGATAAGACAATACACAGACATGTTTATCCTACATGTATTTCATGCATTCTTACGTGTGACTCTTTTAATGACACATTTTACCTTTTCGTTCGCAAGTTTGGTATGTAATGTGTTTTTATCAAAAAAGTGTTTTTTGAATTATTTTACTTCTTAATTTAGGTACCTAATCATAGATATTTTGAAGTAACAAACAAATAGCAGTAGTAAGGGGGTCTATTTTTGCTGTCGACCCCTAGAAAGTTCAAATCGACCCCAGGGGGTCAATATTGACCACTTTGGGAACTCTTGATCTAAAGTATAACCCAATGAATTTATTTATATTGGCCGTGTTGCTGTTGATCGATGTTCTCTCTTGGTGTTCTTAACCCAATAATAAGATTCTGATGGTTGACGGAACTCAGCCCTATCAGTACTGTAGGCAAGACAAAACCTAAGCCAGAATGGGACACCAATCTGTCTCAGGTGGCTAAAAATGTTGAATCCACTTTGACATAACATTCTCCAACTGAAGTATTTCCATGTGGAAGTTTCAGGGGCTAGGGGCTAATATAGAATTGTTTGTCAGACTAATATAGAGAATTTTTAAGGATGTGGGATAAAAATGACTTACATGGAAAAGAACCTCTGTAGAGAATAACAGGGATCTGGACTCAAAACTAAGATGGCAAGTTTGTGAGACAGCAGTGCAAAGGACTACACCATTATGCCTTTCCTTGAATAAAAAAAAAAAAAAAATTTAATAACAAACTCTACGGGGACACTAACTTTGGATGGATTGCTAGACAATCACATTCACATACATACTCAAGATCACTTATGCTGCCCGATGCAGAGTCACCAGTTAACTTAAGAAGCAAGTGTTTTGGGATGTGTGCAGAAACCTTGACTACCTGGATAAAATGTTAGGCTAAATAATAAAACTGCATTTTTTTCTACTATCTTGTTTCTAAAGTACTCAAAAAGTAATCCCTGTGAAAAGAAAGACAGTTAATGGATTGATTATCCCATGTAAACATAATCATTATACGTCACCTCTGGTAAATTCAGACTAATTTATGGGCTTTTTATTTTTATGCCATTGTGTGAGGCTAATATAAAATTTAAACCACAGTACAAATGTTGTTGTTTTTATTCTACTTTCTAGTTAACTTTGTTTGATACCTCTTTATGACTTTACTTTACGTTAAGTTGATGCACATTTTGATCTGTTTTCTGTTAAAAGTTAAATAAATAAATGGACCGACCAGACATTGGTATTTTATAGGGTAGATTGCAGCACCAGACAACCCTGTTTAGATCTGGAAAGGAGAATGAAGGAATAAGTACTACACAGGTGTAAAACCCTCTGTCCAAAATTCATTACAGGTTATGAAGAATGTTCTGGATATTAAAATTTCTGACTCTCGTTATACTTCTTTGTGCTCTTACACTGGATGAGTAAATTCTGAATGTTTTAACTATGCTGTTGCAAGTTACACAGACTTGCTTTCAAAGAAATAAATTGCAGGATTGTATGAGCAAGAACAACAGGATGAGTGAACGTTCACTTGAAGCCATCATAACAAAAATGACTGCATCTTATTTATTTTCTTGTTACTTCACCTATAGATATTCAGGACAGATCACAAATGAGTCAGAATTGAAAGATGAAATGTAGAATTATGGCCCATTGAAAACTAAAAGCAAACATCTCCTTTAGCATTGATTTGTAACACAATACACACCACTCCAACCAATGCTGCTGCTCATCAGCTAAGCTAATTGTGTTTTTAATGTGACACTTGAAAGCATTGCCATGCATTTAAATTGTCAGCATTACAAAGAGTTAGGACTTGACTTAGGAAGAAGGTGCTTACATCCGTTGTATCTAATTGCACCTGTGTTAATTATAAAACTGGCCCAGCATCTATTTAGTATCTTGACGGCTTTGTATGTTGATGCTTAAACTGTCTCGTGTTCCGCATCAAAGATGACATATGTTTAATAGGACATCAGATTCAATATTAATCTAAAGGTTGTGCCACTTGCAAATGAATAGGTACTTATTCTTAATTACTAGGATGGCAAATATGTATATTCTTCTTGTAATAGTATCCATATTTCTATAAATATTTTAAGCCTGGTAAGTTTTGGACAGTCCATTCAAAACTATAAGCTGCAGAGAGCCACGGAATATAATGGGATTTGGGTGGGGAGGTTTCTTTTACTTACTGAAAACACAAAATTCAGATGTCATTGACTAATGCTGTATGTACTGCATAAAGCCCACTTTCTCTGTAAAAATAAATTGCATAGTTTGTTTTTCCTGTGTTGGCAGAGTGCTAGAAGAAATACTGCCTAATTAAGCAAGATCAGTTAAATGCAGATTACAGAACGTGGCTCTACCGTGACCCCTGGAGCGGGCTTGAGACACTGATCCAGAAGTGGAGCCCTCTGTCTTCAGGCTTTTTGTTGTGTGTTTCTGTCTAGGCCATTAGTCCTCAGGGAAGCACTGGTCAATATCTAAACGTATACTGTATATCCAATTTCTGTAACCACTTTTCCTTTTCTGGGTCGAAAAACTTGAGAACAAAACCAGAGCAAATCCCGAGTGGAACATTGGTTCTTTTCAAGGCCTTCATATACTCGTTTCTTCACACAGACTGAAAATTCATAAAAAAAAGACAGTTGTAAGTTGGAAATTCAGTTTATTTTTGTATAGGGCTTTTGGGGATAATGAAAAATAGAATTAGAATCTACAAAATGCTAATCAGCTAATGCCCACAACATAAAGATGCATATGACTTAAAACGTAAAGTAAACCTCAGCGGTTCCAAACTGAGTGATGTGAAAGGGTCCTAACAATATATGTCCCTTTATATCATGAGACAACAAGACCAACTGTTAGTGTAGGAGAGGAATAATCAACTCCAGTCAACACATCCCTGAAGAAAATGCAATACTCTGGGGGGAATCGGAGTAGACATTGAAAGCCACCTTAACAAAGGCAGACAGTGCAAATGCAATCTCTGGAAGTGAATGTGGCTCCTGGAGTTTTGAGGAAACCGTGTTAACTCTTGTACCATAATGCCTTCTGTTAGTGAGTGTACAGTTCTAAGTCACTCTTAACTTTATAGCTTTATCGATTTGCAGTGTAATAAAATGGCTCATAAGCTTAATTTAAGATGCCTAATTAAATTTTTTTGAAATGTGTAAATATGTCTTAAAAATAATTCTAGTAAGGCTCATTTAAAGAAGGCAAAACAACTCTCCATTTATTCTACTGTTCACCATTAATCAGGGACAATTTTCAGAGTAAATGCAGAAAACAAAAAAAAAAAAACAAAAACAGATCAAGTTTTCTTGTTTTAAGTGGTACGATGCACACTACATCTTATTCTGATTGGGTTAGTTCTCGAGTTAATGAAATGGAGATGTAAGTTATGTTTGACATTTAATTTAATATTTATCAGGACAGAAAATTACAAACTAACTGCCACTCTCCAGGGACAATAAAAGAGACAGAACCTGTAAAACAGTTATTGCTATTCTGTAGTTACACCCATAGCAGTGTAGAGCAGCCTTGCCATTTATACAACATCGATAAATCAAAACATATAATTAAAAGAATGGGAAGTGCAGGATTTGGCTGTTTTCAGCAAATTACTTCAATGCAACGATTATTTTCTTTTTTTTTTTTACCATAACAAATTCTTTATTTGCATCACTGTGTCTTACTGGCCATTAATGTGTGGTCTTTTGTCTGTGACCTCACTGTCACTATAACTGATTTGTTTGTAATGGTGAATTCGGCTAATAGCAAATTAATGTAAATAAGAACAGTTAAACAAGACCTCTGACATCAAGCAAGTCATAATAAATTACAGTAAAGTGTTTATCCTGCAAATAATATGAAAATCAAGATGTGCCATCAAAATGTGCAGTACAGTCAATGTAAAGCCACACTTGTCTTTTAGTAGTAACACCATTTGCACTGACGAGATGACAGAATTTAATAAGATCCAATTTAAACTCTCTTCTCCTCTGTCTTTTTTTTTGACTTATCTTCCTTGCTACAGAGCAAATACATAATTCCAGGCTGAAGCACGATCATTTACCTCTGCTCGAAATTGACAGTCGGATCCTGCAAGTAGTGTTTCCTCTACCCACTGAAGTTTCTCACCCTTGAGGTAAATGAAGGATTGGTTTCTTGAGCTGATCTATTCCTGGATGACAGCTTATACTTTTCAGGGTACAAATACCCTTCACTTTTTCTTATGTACAGTATATGTGTGGATGTGACTTGAAATCACAAAGATACAGGTTCAGCTCTCATCACCGGCTCACTGTGAGATCGTAAGCATGTCACGTAACTGAAGCTCAAAAAAATATTCAATTCAGTTTATTCTTATAAAGTTCCGTTCCAAGTTTACTGTACACAAATATGGAATGCACCAGAGAATGATATGCATCAAAAGCACTAATGCATATTTTTGGAGAAAAGAAAGAAAATGCTATGCCATATGTACAAAATAAGTAATTTTCATACTAAACAAAAAAATGTTAATATTATAGAGCTGCTTTCTATATTTATATTTAGTACAGCTGTTCCCTTTTATTGTTTTTCAGGTAGCACACATGCAGTTTAAGTAAATTGGTCCGAGTCGCACACTGGGTCAGAGGTGGGATTTGTGCCTACATCCTTCTGATTTAGAGCTTAGTGCCTTAGCCACTGCATCACACTACCTGTGTAATTCAGGATTTAAAACATTTTTACTCCTTGATCTACTGCCCTAGGTCAGCTGCACTTTGAAATAGATCACAGTGCACACAAATGACGGTTATTAAAGTGAGAAGCCAGGGTCTGAAGACTGAAAACAACACATTCATTTTACGGTGCATGTGTATTTTCAGACATTTTTGAGTTCGTAATATATTGTAATATATGGTGATGCAGTGGTAGTGCTTCTGCTTGGCAGTAAGGAGACTAGGGTCCTCCCTGAGTGTAGTTTGCATGTTCCCCCTATTTCTGCTTTTGTTTCCTCGTGATGCTCTGGTTTCCTCCCACAGTCCAAAGATATGCATGTTGGGAGTATTAGTGATGCTAAATTGGCTGTGCTGTGCTGTGTGTGTGTGTGTGTGGGTGTGTGTGTATGTGTCTGAGGGACTGGTGCCCTTTCCAGGGATTGCATCTACTTGCATCTTGTGCTTGCTGGGATAGGCTCTAGCTCCCCCACAGTTCCTGCAGGGGTAAAGCAGTTTTAGAAATTTGATGGATGGATAATAATATATTACTGTATAAAAACGCACTGACAACTTATTGACAAAATATTATAATAACGTACTGACACTGCATCCACAGCTGCTTTCTGCTGTCATGATAGGCTCTACTCCACTGACATGGAGTTGGACTAAGCACGTTTGAGAATGAGATTATATTAAGTAAATACTCAAATCAGTTGAAATGAACTAAACCACATAAGGTGATGTTTGAGAGTCTGAACTAATTTTCCAGCTTGTTTAAAGGATAAGTTCAGTATTTTTCAAGTCAAAATCACAATATTGATATATATTCATTTGCCACGTGAAAACAATTGAAACATTTTTTTTATAAAATTTAAAAATGCTTTGTCTGTTCTTGTAGCTTACAATAGAGTACTATGGAACCCTGCGGCCTTAGCCTTAAAACTTACCAAATATGTCTAGTTTGAAGTGGCAAAGGATTCAGTTTAAGGAAAAATGCCTTCTACGTTTTATGAGGTATAATAATGGAAGGGAACCGGGAATAATTATTTTATCACATATTCTCTGTCCTTTTCTCTTGAAGTAATGATACTTTTCTAGCTCATTTGTGTGATTGTAGCAGTCTTGAGAACGCAGCCCTGACCATCCCCATTACAATCTATGTTGTTATTTCACATAGGCCCCAAAGTGAGATGCACAGCAAGAAACAGCATAGTTAAAAAGAGCACTTAGGATTTTCAGTGTACTTTAAAAAAAATCTAAGACTTTTATTAAAAATACAATGCAGCATAATCAGTTTACATCAGACATATTGTTAAAGTACCAAGCCGCTTTTGCTGTGTTGTGTCTTGCACTATTAAAAAAAAAACTCAGAAAAGGCAGACTGTTTAGTAGAGCAGACTGAATTGGCAGAAATGATCAGTTTTTTGATGAGTTGCTCTGGCTGGCAATATAGTAAGGAAAGAACTGAGCACAATGTTTTTGAGTGGGTAGATTCATTGACCCTGATGCCAGTCGATCTGTTACAGGCAAACAGACTCCATGTGGACCTTGGCACTGTGAGGTGAGAATGACAACCCACTCTGCTGATGTTAAAATGCCTGTGCTGAATTTACTAAACTTCAACCTGATTAAATTTAGGCGAATTGGTCTCAAAGTGTGTATGTGTGTGTTCGCTCTGTGATGGACTGGTGCCCTTTCTGTGGATTATTCCTACCTTGCATATGATGCTTGCCAGGGTAGAGTCGAGCTGAACCAAGACCCTACCCAGGATAAGTGAAAGTGAGACAGTACACACCGATACCTTACTGGCCTGTTCCCTTGCAAGCACCTGCTGTGTGCCTGTAATGTCTGATCAGTTCTTGTCACTTCGTTGCTTTCTATGTAAGCTAAATTTTCTCTCTCACTAAATCACATGCATGCTTTATCAATCCAGCCAGAGTAAGCTATATTTTCCTTGTAGTAAAAGAATATACTTGATCATTGAGTATGATTTTTTTTTTCCATTATTATCGTTTAGCTGTCTACAGAGTAGAAAGAGAGAGCAAGGGTACAGTGGAGTAAGATGAAAAGGGGAAAGTGAGCCTCACAGATGGCCTCCTTTTAAAATGACTGAAACTCCCAATAATGGTTTGCCTTTTGCCTTTCTCCTTCTTATAACAACATGGATATGCAGTTTTGCAATATAAGTGCAGTCTCAAGAAGCAGATCAATACTTGATAACACTTTTGGCGTGAAAAATGGTTGTATTTGATACATTTTATTCATCATGTATGTATACAGGGTTCCATAGATCCCTATTGTAAGCTGCAGGAACAAAGTATTTTTAAAATTTATAAGAAATGCTACTCGTTAGAACACAATTTTATGAGGCAAATTAATATATACCTTGATTCTGAAGAAATAACCTTGACTTGAAAAAATACCAAACTTTAAGAGATGCTGGGCTTAAATCTAGCCAGATACTAACTGTAGCATATTATATAATACAAGAAAATACAGGATATGGCAGCATGGTGGTGCAGTGAGTAGTGATATGAGTTCAAATCTCCACCCATAGCTGTTGCCTGTGTGGTGATTTCATATTTGTGTGGGTTTTCCCATAGTTTTTCCTCCACGTCCTCAAAGATGTGCAAGTTGTTTTTATTAGAGATACTAAATTAGCTCCTATTTGAGTAAGGAGTATAAGTATGCTTCAGTTGACCCTACGATAGACAAGTGCTATGTCCAGGGCTGTTATCTGAATTTCACCCAGTGCTGTTAGAATAGGCTCCATCTCCCCAACCCTGAAATCGATTAAACTGAGTTGAGAATGTTATTTTTTTGTGCTATACAATCTATTAAATTTCAGTGGTTCTCTATTCCATCCACCATTCAGAGTTTCACTCAGCCTGCTATGAGCATGCGTTTATGGAAGTGTGGCCTGCATTGAGCTGGCAAACTTAATAGCTGCCCACACCTAATACTGCCAGGAATGGTTCTAGCTCTCTCTGCAATCCCGTCTTGAACTAAGATGATTAGCAAAAGGGGCACAACAGCATTGTATTAGTGATGTAATGTGTCATAAAAATGCTTTGCAATTATCAGCAAAGAGGTTTCAGTATGGCAACTAAACCTGTGATTTAATTGTTTTATATTAGCTAATTTATTACGTAAATGCATTTTTTCTGCCAAGCAACAGTCTTCATAAGGGCACTTTTGCTGTTTTGCTTAAAATCTTCTACAGTGTCAAGGCCCAGTATGCCAAATGTCATCTCAGAATGTGCTCCTGCAAGTGAATGAGCAACAGAGATGATTTGTCATATACCACTTTACAGTTCACTGAATATTTTTGCATGTGCGTTCATTCTGAATGGCAGTGGCATTTCTCTTTGTCTCATATTTCCTGAGGACCCCTTTGTTAAGATAGTATTGAAAAAAGTCAAGGTAGATGGCTAAATAAAACAGTAGATGCCAGCTATTCCTGGGATTGTTTTAAATTTGTGTAGAGCATTTGTGTGTTCTAACATAATGAGCCTAATCTATAATAATTTTACTTAAAAATCTAATTTATAGATTTTCTGTCCAACCCCTACAGCCAATAGGACATTGTGGTACTTAAAGGCTTCTGATACAAGCCAATTCCAAACAGTCATACTTCAGACCAATGGGGCATAGAATACCTTCACACCTGCCCTCCAAACCATGTGTTAAGGTGAAGCTTGCCAGCTAGGCTGTCTGGCTTTCCTGTGGGGGTTGACTGGGAGAGAGCCCTGCAGAGAAACATTTGCCAAACTTCTTTGAGGCATTTCCCCCAACACTGTCGTAAAATTCACTATCCCGACTTAGTCCTAAGAGGTAAACATGAATGCTTCTCACTAATGGAACACTAATATTATATTGCTTTGCCTATGTTACAAATAAAGACGTACAAAATATTTATCAACTTCTATGCAAAATTTCACACCACAAAACAAATATTTATTACATTTGGAGGACAGACAAATGCAGAGACTGGACCAGCAGTTTGGGGATTTAAAGTTGTACTGTGTTGTACTTTCTCCTTTTATTTTTGTAACAATTCTTATTAGAGCAAAAATGTGCCTAAAAATTAGCAGTTTATTTGTCCTCTGTATAAACCTTTACACTTAAATAAAAAAAATGAACGAATAGCCACTTAGCATTCAGATATCCTTTGTTGACTTCACTGTGAATTAGCACTTTCAGTTTTGTTTTTTAGATTAGGTGGCAGCAAAGTAATATCTGCCTGACATCATCCCATCCCTGCTGGATAAAGATCTGTCTGTTAAGAAAGTCTTGTACTGTATATACATTCACATGCTGTAGTAAGGGCACAGGAAAACAAGCTAAAATAAAATATGAGTTTAAAGGAAGTCAAGCTCGTGATCACCTCCAGTTACTAAGACAAGAGAAGGATGTTTGATTGGGAGACGGTGCCTTCCTTTCTACGACTGCATGCAGTTTTTAGTAAAGAGGGAGTCTATCATAACTTTCAGGCACATTATTATCTGGATCTATTTAAGGAGCGTGCTACATAGTGAATCACTCACAGCAATCAGCCCCCTACCTGCTTGTTGTGCTAGGAACACTCTTACAAACATGAACAAATGATAGAAAAATTGAAAAATGGTCTGAGGATTGAAGTAAATGGAACTGAAATGAAAGTGTTCCTGCTGTATATAGCCTAGCAGATTTTTTTTTTCATTCCCTAATTTAATACAAGTCTGATTTTAGTCTACCTGCAACCTGATTTGGACTGTTTTATATTTTGTGATTCAAGAGTAGAATGCAAAATACACATTTTATGAATGGTAGCTATAGCAATGTGAGAACCCCCCACGGCCATATAAGACAGTAACTTGCTGTGATGAATGCTGGCTGGGTCTGGAATAGGCCACACTATACCTTGTTCACATCCTGATAATACTAAATAACAATGTGTTTATATAGTTCCTTTCCCATGCTCAAAGTGCTTTACAACAATTCAAAATGAACAGCAGGGCATATACAACACTGAAAACAAATAATATCTACGTAAAACACAAAAAAATGATAAATGCAGGAAACACAAAGCTTTGAATTAGAATAAGAGACAATGAAGCAAAAAAAAACAATACTAAAATAAAACCCTGTTCTCATTATTTGTGATACAAATGCAAATTATCTTGAGCATCTAGACAAAGAGGTTAAACTGAAAGAAGGATCAGAATGTCATGGTAAGTTTAATGCCTTTCTGAACAAAGGAGTTTTAAGTTGTTTTTCAAAAGAGTGAATTGAGTCAGCTGATCGAATTAATTTAGGGAGGTCGGCGTGCTATACAGCTGAAAGCCCTGTCACCCAAGATTGCAGGTTCGTTTAGGGCATAACCACATTGCCAGATTTGGAGAACTTTAATGGGCGGAAAGGAGCATAATGATGGAGGAGGTTACTGATGTAGTCTGGTGCAAGACCATTTAAGGCTTTATACTGTAGGTCAATAATAAAATTTTATACTCGATCTTGTAAGATATAGGGAGCCAATGAAAGAGCAGCAGCAGGATGGGTCTTATGTGCTCACTGTTGCTGATTTGTGTAAGGACTCTTGCAGCAGAGTTTTGAACCAAATGAAGATGTGATAACAGATTAGAAGGGACACCTGCCAGTAGAGAGTGACAGTAGCTGAAGCAGGCTGTAGTAAAAACATCGGCAAGTTTCTCAGAATAGGAAAAAGGAGCAGAGTGAGCAAATGTGGGATATATTACAGAGGTGGAAGTAAGACCGTTTCTTAATATGATTTGTGGTTGCTAGTTGCCACCAGGGTATTTTAACTATTAGAACCCATCTCCATACCCACTTGTTGTGGGTGAGGGTGTGTTGTATGGTGGAAAGGAAGACATTAAAATAGGAAGGATAGTGCAGTAGATAGCACTCCTGCTGCAGTAGACTAGTTGCAAATCCTGGTCTGGAGTCTGTCTGTCCATGTTATGGTTTCTTTCAGTATCTGTATGTCTGTCATTCCTCCTATCTATGTTAGAGTTTGGTTGTTCATGGTTATATGTTTCTTCTCAGTTTAGAATAATTATTTAATTTTGTAAACTTCATTACTCTCGTTATGGTGTTGGGGAGCCAGAGACTTGTCCAGAAATATCAGATGCCATGTAAGAATGGTCCATCTATATAGAGATGGATTACTGCTGCCATATAAGTTAAAATACATATGTTTGAGCAAGGGAAGAAAGGCAGTGTAGAACCTCACACAAATGAATGGGATCTTGGACATGATGATCATTTGAAACACGGAAACAGAATAAGAGTTTTGTAACCAGAGCCAAAAGGTGAAATGAAAGAAACACAAAGAGTTAAAAACTATGAAATCAATCTTTTAGTATGCATTTTATGTATACATTAATAAAAACATCAAGCAAAAAAAACCTGGATTCCCATGAGCTGATTTTACAGAAGAGCACCAGTTTTTATGAAACTTTTTATTGGATTATTTATTTATTTATTAAGAACAATGCACCACACTTTTGAACATTGTTGTTTGCACCTTGTGAAAATAAAACGCATCCAAACAGTTGTCCTGTCATGTTATTGACGGCTCTTGGTTCACAAGCATTGTGGCAGCTGGAGCCAACCCTATCTATCCATCCATCCATCCATATTTTTGTAACCATATAAACATTGTTTCAATGAAATATTGCTATGTTAAGTTTTTATTTATTTATTAGAATTCTGGTACTGGCATATTTCCTGGGAGTTTTGCGATAAATGATTTGATTATGAAAAGCTCCAGAGAAAGTTCTGCCTAAAGGGCACTTAGCATAAAACATGAACTTGGTTTAAAAGATAATTGTGTTCAGAACCGTGAGGCAAAACAAGAGATCTGGAAAGAATGATGTAGTATTTCAGCATGTTATGTTAAAAAAAAAAAAGAAGGAAGGAAAGAAAGAAAGAAGGAATAAAAGAAAACGTCATGCTCCATTTTTAGAAAGGTGCCGCAGAACTCCACAAGGTTAATCAATGTGGTAGTTGGTAATAAATTAGGTTCAAGTGACAGCAAAATGTCCATATCTGTCCAAATTCCTGTGATCAGTGATTGGTGACAGCAGCCCAACTCGCAGATCACTGCTGAATCATCAGGATTGGCTGATTTAGTTACGGCAGCCAGGACAGGCCGATCTATCAATTGATCCATTTTGTAATGCATTACTGGCTTGGTTTGAGAGAGGCTGTGGGGAGCCATGTCTCAGCACGAGTTGTAAACAGGATTTAGATAGCTGGTGGCCGAGGTTTAATCTTGCAGTTAGTGAAATGTGGCACGTATTATTTGGCAGCTATTAAAAAAAAGAAAAATTGGCCCTGTTCTTCAGTTCATTGAAGGCAAGCACACAGTCTTAATTAAGAGCCAAGGGTACAGCACCTTTTTTCTTGTTTGTTTTTTTGTTTTGTTTTTTGTGGGCAAATGTGATTGAACATAATCCTTTTTGTTTTTGCATTTAGTTCACCTTAAATTTTTTATGCGTTTGTTAAATAGCTGCTGCTTAAGCCTGTTAAGTGACAGAATTGCACATTAGTAGAGCATGACAGTTCTGCAGACAAAAGTGAAACGACGCATCACTTAAATGGGAAAGCAAAACATTTGTTACAGTCACAGTTCCAGCTACTTGCAGGCTGCTCTAGTGTCATCTTTATAGTCTCATTTTAAACAAAAAACGGTCCAGTCAAAGGACCAATTTCAGCTCCCAGGGGAAATCTATTAAAATGCTGTTTTGCTACTCTTTATCAAATGCTCTTGAGACATTTTCAGTTGTTTATACAGGTAGGAAAACAGGTAACTCACATGAATCACTGCTTTATATCCCCCCTAATTACACTAGTAATTTAATGATGTGGTTCCCCATTCCCGGTGTTTCTAATGGCTGGGAAGTAATTTGTAGTGATTGCAGATGGGTGGTCATGGTGCCAGCAACTGATTATTGCAGTCCCATTGGCTTTGAATGAATTCCAGTCTTTGGAAGTGTTTTACCTTTAGATTACGTGCCTCGCAAGCTTTGTTTTATAAAGCACCCTTTATGGTTAGCCTGTGCTTCCTTGGAACCCTGATCTGAAACTAGCATGTTTTAGAGTTGGTGGACCTTTTTAATTGGAAAGCACTTGACACATGGTTTACAAAGACTTTTCTACTTTTAAATATAATAAGTTTGCAAAAAGGCTGGATGAGTTTGTTGCTGCTGCTACATCACCAAGCCATGACTCCTGCCCATGGAGAGTGACACCAGAGATATTACACTTTGCCTGATGAAGGGGCCGTAGCTGCCTCAAAAGCTTGCATTTGTAATCTATTTAGTTAGCCAATAAAAGGTGTCATTTCACCCTACTTTCTCCTGTACCAGAGATATTAGTAGTATTGGGATTCAGCGATAAACTGCTTCTTATTACATTGTCCAGCATGTACGTGTGTCGAGTAACCATGAAAGTGAGGGTAGCTATTTGGTTTTCAGAACTGAGGCAGTGACTGACTTTGTTTGTTAACATCAATTGTGGATCCCCATGGAAGATTATTTTATCCATCAGTGCCTCTCATCTGCCGTTAACCGGCCATTTATCAATTATGAAGTTTTTTTTTGTCATGATTTCTTTATTTTGCTTATTGAAATAATTGGAATCATAATTTCATTTTTTTCATAAGTTCTTGTAAAACACTTTGAGCTACATATCTTGTATAAAAACATGCTATACAAATAAATGTTGCTGTTGTATTGAACTTGTTCTGTTTTCCTGTGTGTTTTAATCTATTTGATATTACAGTATGTCTGCACTGTATGATATGTCATTTACTGCTAACGCAGTATGTTCATGGACTCTGAGTCTATACGCAGTGAAGAGTCATGTCATTTTGTAACCTAATTAAACTAGACCAGGGCCGTGGAATGAACTGGAGCCTATCCCAGCTAGCACAGGTCACACGACAGGAACAAATCCTGGAGAGGGCGCCATGCCATCACAGGGCACACACACACCAGGGCCAATTCAGTATCACCAATTCACATATTCTGTGTGCCTTTGAGCAGTGGAAGGAAACACACATCTACATAGGGAATACATGCAAACTCCACGCAGGGAGTAATTTAATTCATTTGAACATGCTTTGGCCACATGATGAGTGTCTAAACTTGTCATATTTTGCTTCCTATTTCTTGAGCAGCGTTTTGCATTGTGGCTCTCAGTTTTTATTATTTTCTTTTACATACTGTATATTTGAACATTTGTCCAGTTTTGTTCCCTTTTGCATTTGTCATTAGGTTTTGACACCATTGCCATTTCTTTGTGAACCAATCATGAATGGTATCACTGCAGCCATATACATTCTGGTTTATGGTTCACACATCTGACTATAAACTTTAACCATATACTGTACTGTATATTCTATGTGGCACCTTTGCTGCTTACCTATTAGTTTTGTCAGTTCACAAATATCTCAATAAACTGAATACTTTCTTAAGAATTGATTTAGAAATAAAGTTTGATTTTGGGCTTTGCTGAGCTCTTTTCATCTTGACAGTGTGGTCTCTGGTTCCCTGGTTACTGATGTAATCTTGTTCATATTGACCCCTTGTTTGCATAACATTTGATTTAAACCAACTCCCTAAAATCGATAGGAAGTCTTTTTGTTCTTATGATCACAGAAATAAGACTTCAGCACATAGACATCTAAGTGCATTGCCTTTAAACGTGGTTACAGTTTCCCTTAAACTGCAGTAGCTGGTGCCATTATTATGTAGCCTTTGGCAAGCACACTGCTTCCAGTAAAAAGTCTCTGGGAGGACATTAATAAAGGTACACTCTCCATGGGGAGGAACACTGAGGTGAACATTCAGAAAAATAATAAACAAGGCCAGCAATACCTGGGCACTAAATGCTGTGTTAATGTGAAGTCTGAAGAGGCAGAAAAAGTTCTTTATTTGTGCTTCCTTGCTCTGGGTACTATATTGGAAGAGTGGAATGCATTGAACTCAACATAAAGCTGTTTTTGTTTTCCACTGTAAGAAAAGTCAAACATTTGCCAATTATGACTCACTAAATTAGTATAACTGTAATGGAGGCTGAGTGTGTCAACTGTAGGAGTCTGCTACAAGGACACAACCTCACCTAACCCCTGAGCAGTGACGAAATGTAGGCCTGTCAGTCAGACAATTTAAAGGAGATATCACACCATGACATTGTGGGATCTGATTATGAGGAAAGGCATCACCTACACCTAAGGTGACTCACTCAGTTGAGTGGGCTATGTAATGATGAAACAGAGAGGTGAAGAGTGAGCTGCAGGCTAAGTACAGTATGTTAAAGGTGAGTGTCTGAAGAGTCATTGATGTGTAAAGATGCATGATGGTCATTAATTCTTTTGCTAGCATAATTGGTAGCTACTAAAAATGAGACCTGCTTGAACTTTACAAAAAAGCCAACAACATGTCTAACATGTCTACAGTGGGAAGAGTGGGTAGGTTTCAAAAACAATTCTCAGTCAATATTTAAATGTATGATTCATCTCTCTCTTTCTCTCTGTCTCTCTGTATATACAGTATATATGTGTATATATATACTGTATATATACTTTTATTTATATATATATAAATTCCAATGTCTGTCTGTTTTGTCTTGGTAGAGTAATGTATTGCTCTACTTTCCCCTTTTGTATTATTAACAAGTAGCCTTTGTCAGAATGCCTCAAATCTCCCAGACTGACCACTGTTTATAAGGTATTATAGTATATAACTTCTCCCCACCTTCCCTCCTACATCTATAACCTCAGGCAATTAGGTGTAGTAAAAGACAAGCTGGAGTTAAGTTACACATAAAAGAATGTATTATTGATAATATTCATAAATAATAACAATATGCAAAGTACATTTGAATATTGGCAACCATACAACCTGATAAATGGTGATGTGTAGTTTCAGGTGGCACACAGACTTGTTAGTTACTTAAAATGTCTCTAGTTAGGGCACCATTTTGTGGTCAGCTTTCTTCTGAAGAGGCCGCATGTCTGTCTCAATATAGCTGCCAAGCGGTGCTCTTCATTGTGTTGTTCTTTTCAGTTCAAGGTGTGAGATGGTCATTCAGAAGTTTGGTAAGAGAGAGAGAGTGAGTAAAGCAAGCAAACTTATAAATGTTCTGTCCAACCTCTAGAGCCAATAGGACATTGTGGTACTTAAAGGCTTCTGATACAAGCCAGTTCCAAACAGCCATACTTCAGACTTCAGGGGAACAGAACATCTTAACACCTGCCATCCTCCAAAACCATTTGTTGAGGCAAAGCTTGGCAGTTAGGCAACCTGGGTATGTGTGGGGGATGAGAGAAAGACTCTAGCAGAGAAACATTTGTTTCAAGCACTTCCCCCAACTCTGTCATAAAATTCACTTTCCTGACTTAGTTTTGCCTAAGTTACAAATAAAGACATACAAAATATTTATCAACTTATATGCAAAATCTCACATAACAACACTGTCTGTCTGTATGTCTGTCTGCTTTACACGAGAGAACTACTTAATGGATTTACATCAGGTTTTTTTCTATAATTTGCTTGAACATTCCAGTTGATTTTGTGACTTCTCTCATCATGCTAAGAATCATAGTTCGCTTGCAGGAGTGACATATTCGCGCTAATCCGAGGCAGAGGCTACGGGCCGAGACGACAGGGAAGCATGACATCAGGAGTGGGGAGTCGGTCTATCTTTACGTTTTTGAGCATAACTTGCCTCCACTTAGCTAGCGATACTCTTTTGTTTATTGATTTTTAAAGTTTATCCTGTTTCACTACTACAAGGGCAGAGCCGCGGGGAACGGCTAGTAGAAACGAAACACATTTTAGCTGTTTCCCTTTTAATTAGCTTTTGCTAATTAAATATGATGTAGTACTTGAGTTACAAGTAGCAAATCGTTTTAATTTGCCTCCATCTTACATTCTATTCATCTATTATTATTACTACTACTACCTCTAACATTGATTAACAAATCTGCTGGGAGATACATAACACTAGTAGGAGCTACTAAGCCTTTCCTCTAGCAGTTTTGTCAGTACTGATATTTTAAATGTAATGGCTTACAACAGTTCACCAATGTATTCTGAGAGAGTTTTATTAGGTCATTCAGTAAGTATGTCCGGTACCTTAATAAAAATCAGATACTATATACTTCCACATCCTAGCTTACTATAGCTTGTTGTTTATTATTCACATTGCATCATGCTTCAACATATGTATTCATTTAGAGCAAGCTCTGTACGAGTGAATGCATTATATTGGCTGCTGTCAACAACAAACATAGCTCACAACAGTCAGTTAGTAGTAATCACAGCACAACAGTAAATTATGGCAAAAGCAATAGTATTTCCAAAAATTACCACCACTACCTTCGGGTGCAGGTGCCCTAGCCTAGTTAATTCTTTGGAATTAGCTGCCACCTCTACAATATGTGTGACTCAGCACACATTATGCATGCCAGGTGCTTGACTACTTATCAGGTATATGGAACTCACCAGAGATTTCTGCAATGCAACATGGAATTCAGTTGTTCATGGTTCTATGTTTCTTCTCAGTTCTTCTTCTCAGTTAATTTTCTGAACTTGCTTAATCTTAATATTTCTGGGTAAGCCTCTTGCTCGTTGCCACCATTTTTTGGTGCTATGCAAGAATTGTCCTTATTCACTGATCCACATGGAGATAGATTATTGTTGCCATTTCACTTGAAATGTGTCCTTGAGCTAGAGATAGAAAAATAGAGAAGAACCTCACATGACTTGCAGCGAACATAAATATGGCCTTGTACTTTCTCATGTTTGTTTGAAATATTGAACCAGAGCCTAAAAGTCAAATGAAAGAAATACAAAGAGCTAAGGATTGTGAAGTCAAAGTTCCTCAATGTATTTTATGCATACTCTAATTGAGACATAAGATTTCCATCACCTAGATGTCCATTAGCTGTTAGGTTTTGATCTTCACGTTTAACTTATCCACCATTTTGGACTTAAATGGTGCAAATGGTGCATTCTACAATTATCTGTCTGTCTGTCTGCTCTTATTTTCCATTTAAACAATGCACTGTAGAAAGATGATAGCTGTATTTTAACTGTAAAGTCCAGGGCATACAGTATATTTGCAAAAACAGTTGAAATAGGCCCATTGCCATATATTAGGTTTATATCTCTCTTGAGATGTAAAATATTCAGCGACAGTTTCTTAGAAGAAAATTGGGAGCACTTACTATTGAAAGCTGACCTAATTTATTTCTTCCTTTTCCAGTTAAATCAAAAAGCAGAATATGTAAGCTGCAGTATGCAGCAGATTTTAAAATATCATGACTTATTAACAAGTAATGAAAGTGTGTCCACTAAAGCAAACGTTCTTAATTATTTCAGCTGATAATCAGTCTGTTGTTCAGACAAACAGGATGTTTGCTAAAGAGTGTGATGTGTGTCCTAAAAATCATCACTCATTATGCATTGTATGGTTCTCTTGATAATCTTCTGGTATAAATGTATATTTCTGTAGTATTTATTTCAGATTCTAAATCCAATTCTGGTAATAAGATTCACTTTAAGTCAATATTCTTTTTTCATGTGGGATGTTGTGTGCACTTTAGATGCAGAAATTTAATTACATGTTTTCTAATTTCTAATATACATAGGATTTTAGATTTCCTGCCTTGCAGATTTACAAAAGTCTGCAGTTTCTGCTCATAATTCACATCAGTCTCTTCTGAATTTTATCTGCATCCAAGCTTTTAATTTTTTAAATAATTATTCTTTTGGCATTTCCTCTTTCCCAAACAAATTCGAAAAACAAATGATTGTAGCTTTTTGCTTTTTTTGCATTTGCTATAATAAACAGGGCACTGTGGTTACAGCAGTCTCACAGCTCTAGAAGGCAGGGTTCAAATCCTGGTGTAGTCACTATCTAAGCTTAGTTTTTACATTCTCTCAGTGCCTGTTCATGCTATTTGCTAAGCATTCTGGTTTCTTCCAATATCTGAAGAAATGTGTGCCAAGTTAATTGACATCTCTGAAGTCTCCCAGTATTACTGCATAAATATGCCCTGTGATGGGCAAACATCTCCTCCAAGGTTATCTAATACCTTATGACCAGTCTATCATAAACCTTACTGTGATTAAACTGAGTGCAAAGATAGATGACCTCTTTTACCTAGTTGGCTAATACCTTGGTCAGGATCTTGCAGTCCACACTGGGGAAGAATGTAAAAGTTCAACTTTTCAAGTCACATCTCTTCTGTCTCTTTATACAAAAAATCATGCCAGTTTCATCTCTCAGGAACATTGCTATTCTGTCCACTATCACCATCTCCTTGTACAGATGACAGGTTCAAGCCAATGCCACATAGATATTGGCTAGGGAAACTGTAATTCCTTTGAGGTGTTTCCTGTCTAAAGGATCTTGTGGTGGAGTACAACATAACATCAAGATAGCATCCATGGTTGACTAACCTACAGCATTTACAGTGTTAGTGATACCTGCAAATCTTTGTTGGCTTTATTTGCATGTGTCTTTGAGGTTGCTCTAATTGTTTTAGACTTCTCTAATCAGTTTTTCTTTCCCAGTCCTGATGGTGGCAGTATTTCTTTGAAGCTCTGTCAAGGGTTTGTGGCCAGAGTGGAATTTCCTGAAGAATTAGAGTTGCAATTCACAATGTTCTCCACATTCTACACTTGTAAAGAGAGCACTTAAGTGCTTAAACTCCTCATGAAAGTTCATTTTCATGCAGTTTTTAATGACTTCAGTTTCCTCCACCTTGTGTCTTACTTTCTTATTGCACTAGTGAAGGTCTTGCAATGACTGTACTTTCTTTTATATAATCTTTTGTCTTTTGCTCACCTCTTGCCTTCCTATAACTTAAAAGAGCCTACAGAGTTCCTCCTTGACATATTCCTATTACTGCACACACAAAAAACAGCCTCAGTATCATCTCTGTAAGCACCATATCGGTGTGCCTAAAAGTGCTCCAGGTCTGATACACATTATAGAGAGGATAGACATTGCTAGTCTTGATGGATATCTGATTTGCCATCAAACCTTTTACTGCCTCTGTCTCGATTTACTCCAGCATCAATCCTTGGAGGAATCAACTGAAAACTTCTGTGGAAGACATACTCTAAAGTTGAGTTGTACTTCAAAGTGGTGGTGTAATGGGTAAAGGGAGAGAAGACTTGTTCTGTCGAGTTCTCTGGTATGGTCTTTTACCCACAGACCTGAAGACTACAGAATTGTCACCTGTTAGTCAGATAGTCTATGATTTATGGACCTTTGGGTTAACGGCCTACATCACCTTGAACATATTCTCTAACCAGAGAGGTTGAAAAGTTCTAAATATACTGGAGGAATCAAATAAAACATAATCCTGAGCACAGTGCCATGCCAGCTTTTTTCAAAGTGGGAGTAGGCACCGTGGAGCATGTAAATCTCTGTAGCATCTGCTTTAACAAGTGATGGAAGGTCATGGTGATTTATAGCCAAGGGTTGCACTTATTTCAAGGCCAGGATCTTGATGTTTTTATGATTTGTGATGTCATATTTAGGAGCACTGGGTTGTCCATGTGCACTAACTCTATAAAGGAAGTCTTTCACAGTTTTGGCACCCTCTATAGGCTTAGATGAAGTGTGAATGGGTGGTAAAGGACTTGGCATACTTGTCTGGAACATGGCTTCAACACCCTTGAAGTGATGTTTTGTTGATGACAGTTGTGTGACAGTTTAATTCCCAGAAAGAACCTGTAGGAAAATGTGTGTGCATCTGTGCACTAACAACCACTGTCATCTTCCGCAGCTATGCATTTATTTAGATGATGTTGACATTGCTGGAAACATACCTGGGACACTGTTTCTGGAATACCCTTGAGCTCCCTTGTCATGAAATGCCTGAAAATCCTTGTCCTTTCTTGGCTGCTTTAGTTTTTGGGTGTCATAAGTCACAAGGGGCTAAGTCAGGTGAAGAGGGTGGATGATCTAATTTTGTAATTGATTTCTTAGCCAGGAAGTCGCAAACACTGATACAAATCATGACTTGGGAGCATAGTCATGATGGACGATCAACTTCTGGTGTTGTTGTTAACATCTTTTCGTCCTTTCTTGAACTGCTTTTGCCACCCAAAGATACTTGACTTTTTCATAGTATCCTCACCATGCTCCACTTTCAACAGTTCTAATATTTCGGTAGCCCTTTTACAGATTGTCGCACAGAATTTAATATTAATGTGCTGATCTAAATTTCTGTTACTTATTGTACTGCTTGGATTGCTTTCACAACTGCTTACTCAATAAGTGAAATTACTGGTCTGGGATTCACACATACAGTAGTTGAAACATATGAACATCAGATGTGAATTAGCATGTGGTTTTGCCCACATTGCCCTACGGGTGACACTACATGGTCATTCCAAACTCATATGGTTGGAGTCTATGAAGAAAACTGAGAAAGTAGGAAATGTGTGTGGGGATGAGGGCTGGATTTCCCCTGTGCAGCACACAAAAGGTAGCAGTGTCTAATGAAGGAATCACTAGTGGATGGGAATTAATTCTGTTAAAAAATATAACTTACTGTGTGATGATACTAAAGTAATTTTGATTTTAACCTTGACCCGCTAATGTTTACATGCATTTGAGCTTACAGTCAAAACTAACGCTCACATTTGTCCAAAACTAGGAAATGTTCAAACCTTTAATTTGAAAGTAAGGCAGATTATGAATTAATTCAAATACACTTTAATTACTGTATGTGGCATGCTCATCAGGTTTTAAATGGCACCCAAGCCAGACATTTCAATTTTGTTAAATTGTGTTTTACCCCACATCCATTATATTGGCAAACGCACTGTCTTTAGATTTATTGAGCCACATAATTGTTAGAAGGAGGGTATGTCAATATATCAAGGACACAGAATGTTTCAAGTGTGCAAGGTATCACATTAATACTCACAAATGATACAGTAGTTTCAGCAAATACAGATGTTTTTCTAGTAAATATTTGGAAACCGTTTGCTTACTGGAGATGAGTACTATTCCCTATTGTGTTGTGGTGCTGGAACAGATATTAATTTGAAGACAATATTTGAAAGACGTGGCTGTTTGTTGCACAGATGCACCTCAGAGCTTCTGTTTTTTTTTTTTTTTTTTTTTGCCGCTTATTTTAGTAACCTTGAAATCTACAGCTGTCCAAATATCAAGTAGGGCTGGTAAGCAAATTACGGTATAATGAATGAGCACACCTGCAGTTCGGATCATCAGCAAGTCCCAGTATAAGTGTATTGGAAGCCTGTTGGTTTTGTGAATTAGCAAGTTAATAGAGTTTTGGCCAGCAGCAACACAAACAAGGTTATATGCATTTATGTTCTTAATTTACTAGACTGTGCAAGCTTGGCAAAATATTTGTTTTGCTCGGTCCTGAAGTGATATACAGTCTTACTTGAGCGGTACTAAGGAAAGTATGCATGATCATATACTTGGAGTATAGTGCAGGTAGACGCTTGGACTTTTTGCATCATGTTGCCCAGTGATTATATTTCTCTCATTAATATACAGGGGTGCTGTCCAAATCCTGAACATTACATCTGAAAACAAATCTCTTATGTTCAGAATAAACCAAGAAGAACCATGTCTTTTATATTTTAACTTTCATCATTGCTCTTACAGAGTGATTGCAAAGAGACTAATACACAGTGTACAAAACACCTACTTGAAACTGAGTTTTTACTGAATGGAATGAGAACAAAGGGCAAACTTTCCACTAATCTGTTGGAAGATTAGCTGTGGCAATTCACAATTCGTGGTTACTGCATATACAGATGAACAGTTCATTTTTGATCTTTGTCCACAACTGAATGTCAGATATTCATGCTACAGCCTAGACAGAAACTTTATTACTTTGAATGTAAGGAAAGCTTTCAGCATTGTGCTAATAAAAATCTTACATAAGGGAATGCACAGCAACCTACTCATTTTCAGCAGTCATTTTTTTTTATATAATACCTTTTTTGTTTAGCATTAATAGGAAGATGGTTTCATCAAGCATTACAATGAATGTTCATGGCATTAGTAAATGACAGTGAACTAAACATAACACTGCAACAAAGATAAAGAGACACTATTAAGTGACAAAGGCACTTAAGGACCGTTCAAAAAAGTTTAGTTCAGAACATTCTAGTTATGTCTTCACAGTAGAATCTGATTTAAAGATGAAAATGTGCTCTAGTTTCCCACATTAGTATAAAATCTGACCATTCATTCATGCATTTTCTAATCTCTTCATTCCAATACAAAATGTTTAATTTTCTTCTTTTTGTTTTAAAATATATCAGACAATTTCCTATGTCCATTGTAACGTTATTAATTTTAAATATTTTAAACTATAAGAAGCCATTCTTTATATGGTTGTGGGCAAGAAAGATAAAGATTAGGAATTGCACCAGATTTACTGAGTGTTCTTTTCAATTAGAAAAGCACAGATTTTTGAAGTGGTTTACATTTTTCCCTCCCCTTAGGTCTAGCATTCCTGGCACATGTAAAATCCATTGTTTCTGTTCTTTTTTTATGCTTACTTTACATTGCACTATTTAAGGTATCAATTAAAAGAATATCAGGTGTACATAAAATGTGAATGGTTTCTGTGTTTTTCTTTTTTCTAGAAGGAATCATTGATTAAAAGTAAAAATCATATACTGAACAGTTGAAGTGCTGCTTCAAATCTTATAAAATACCTGCCACGTATGAATTTGCTTTGTCTTTGAAGGGATGCAGGGGCTCCATCAGCATCTGGCAGTACAAGTAATGCAATGATGCTTTCTGTTAGAAGGAGATCACTAATTTGGGGAGAAAATTAACTTCCGTTAAAATTATGCCTTTCTTGTAGCCATTAGTTACCTAATCGAATATTAAGTGTTTTATATGATCTGTATGAAAATGTCATGATAGAAGATGGTGGTGCACATACTGTACATGCAGCAGCTCTGCTAGATCCCACATAATTGGTGCAGCATAATTTTTGTCCAGTGTTATTCTTACTTAGTACATTTCATTGTATTATAAAATAAAATAAGATTATATGGCGTTAAATTGAATCAATCTGAATTTATACATTGTGTCTGTCTTTTAGATTTTTTCACCTGAGCTCCTCAAGATGCATTTACTAATCTTTCAGATTGAAAAAGAAATAATGAAAGTTGATGGATCAGTTAGTTGCAATGTGATCTCTGTATCACTCATATGTTTAATGCACCTTTTCATTTATTGCTCTCTTGTCTTCTACCTAATAGAATGATTGCAATTTACACTGGCTGGCTATATTCAGTCCTACATCACTGACTGCTCAGTCATTAACTGCGTCAAATGTACCCACAAGGCAAGCAGGCAAGTACTAGTGAATTGTAAATGTGTTCAGTTCAGAGAGCGAATACGAAAGCATCAAGATTTGAATGTTATCATGCTAGTGAGTTCATGTTCAACTCCAGCATGGAAGTATTGGTTAACTGCGGTACTACTGTAGACTTTGTGAACATCACGGTCGCCAAGGAACTGAAAACAGGCCACTGTCCAAAATCATCTAATCAAAGGAGAATCAGTGGCCAGAAATAGACTATTTATGCAAGAAGTCAATGGAGATAGATCTGATATTGTTAGATATATTGTTGTGCCTGGGACAACATCTGTGGTGTTCATCCAGGACAGTCATTTTACCTTCAATCAATAAGCTTTAAACTCTGTCTGTGTTTTCAGAAAAGACAACCTTTTGCTCAAAAGAACACAATTTCCCATTTTTTTTTAAATAATGACTGAAAACCATGATTAACTATATCAATTCAAATGATGGCAGATTTTTTAACATGCAAGTTCTCAAAATTTTGCCCAAGCTTTGTGAATGAGAAAGGAACATTTTTTTTTATTATGTGAACAGGGAATTTTGTATGTTTTCCTGTTTTTTAATATCAGAATGTCCAGCAGGGAACCTTATAGCACCAATAATGGACCGGGTTTAGAAATGCACAGTAAAAAAAAAAGTTGTTCCACTTTTGGTACCATCTCAAGGCCACAGTACTTACTGGATAACAACAAGAAACACATAAACAATCATGCCACAAATAGTAATTAGCAAATTATAGTAAATCATTCATCATACAATCCATGTCAGGCTCTGCTGGGAAAACCCCACTGAAAGTTGACTGAAATGGATATAGCCACAGCAGCTGTTATGCCACATGTGAATAATTGAAGTGGTTTGGCTTAATTTTAGCTCAGTTGCTGTCTGTCCTCTTAAACAATATTAGAGAGGGCAGCTGCTCAAAGGTAGTAACAACAAAGTTCATATTTTACGAGAGAGAAACTAGAACAGACATGTTTATAAGTACACTGTGGATTGCTATCAAAAACCTTAGAGCTTAACCATTATCGCAGTTAAACGAGAATTACCAGAAGTTGTTACTAGCAGCACAATAATTTAACTATCTCTAAAATGCTAAGACTGAGAATCAAATCAAGATATGAAAATCTAAAAGTCTTTAACATAAGATCAAAACCAAAAGTACTAAATCAACATTTGTTCACATTTCAAATCCATAATCTCGGACAAAAAGCTAATAGTGCTGCACTAGAAGTTATGATCTCATCTTTGAATTGTGGTGCCTCTTGGAAAGTGATCTCTATTAACCATGCAGTGCTTCATATTGACTGCTTGCTGATATTATAGAGTGGCAGCATGATGCACTTGGGAATAAACAAAAAAAAAAAAGAACATCTTTCTCAAACAACTATTTTTAATTAAAACTAAAACTTGCAAATTTGGGTTTTGAAATATTGATGTTCCACAAACAGGAACACATTCTAAGGCAAAAAATAATACTAACAAGAACAAAGGAAAATTTTACCCCTTAAAGAGCAGTTTGGACTTTCTCCCCCTTTGTCTCTCTGTTAGCTAAGGTGATATTGATGCCCCAGCCCTTATCTTGTTCAAGTGCTGTTAGAGTGTGAAGGAGAGTTGAAAAGTGGAAGATTATGGAGGGTCACAATCCCAAGTTTAGGCAGGTCTGCATTTGTGGTGCTGCTTTGCATCTAGAATCCAGTATTTTGTGGAGTTTTCAAGTGCCAGAGTATGGTAACACTTTTTATAACTATAAAGTGTTTCTTTTGCTGGAAATCTCTAGGAACAAATAATTTTCTACTGGCAGAACCTAAGTAGTGTTTTTCATAGGCTGATATTGTATAATAATGAAAACAAACCACAAGAATGCAAAATGAAAAGGAAAAGCAAGCACTATTGCATTTTAACATTAATTAAGTAGAATTTATATATATTTTATATAAGTATAATATATAGATCATTTCAGAAATAATAATTGCATAAGTACTTTATGTTTATGTGTGGAAAGCTTATTAAATGGAGGCCAGTGATTTAATGAATACTGATTGAACTTCACTGCTGTCTACTGCTCGAGACCAAGTTTACAACTGATCGGATGATGCTGAATGACTGTACTGGATTAACAACTGTAATATTCTTCCAGGAATGGCAGAAGCCTGATCATTTGGCTAATGTAGAACTGCAACAGATGGACTAAGTACATCAGCTAAGGCTGAGTGCAACAGAAGCAGATCAGAATGCAGTTTTATGGTTGAGATATGCCAGCCAATGATCCAAATGAGTTCCTGTCCTGTCATTGAAAAAACATCACAGTACAGTTGCTGTGGGCACTGGAGGAGTTAGAAAACATTGCCATTTGATGAATTCAGGAATCCTGCTGGTTCATGCTGATAAGATGACTAAGTTATGGCAAAAGCTGAATGAGTCCATGATTCAATCCACTTTGATAAATGTTCTTAATGCATTCTGATGGTAGTATTGTAAGTACGTGGGGAGTAATTTAATTGCATGCATTAAGTGCTGTGACACACAAAAAAAAAACAATTGTGTTTGAATGCCACAGGTTATCTGAACATTCTGGCATCTTTTTGAGTAACTGTATACTCGCCTTAAAATGTTTAATTTTTTTAGCAAGGTAGCATTAAATGCCTTGAAATTATAAAGTGGTAGAGTGGTTCCAAGAATATACCAACACATTATACTTATTGCAGTCGTCCGCAGAATTTCCAGATTGAATCATTTGTACAATGAGATGTAATAAGCTCTTTTGAGAAAGGATCATCACCAGTTGATCTTCAACATCTGTAGGAGTGACATATGCCAGCATCCCTATGCCACACTTTGGATATTTTTTTAGTTTTTGATCTAATTAAATGCGCCTGCTCCTATGACAAATGCAGAGCGGGCTCACCATTAGGTAGGCATAACCAATAACATAACCAATAACATATCCAGGAGCCCTGGATTGTGTTAAGTAAGGTTGACAACATATTACTATATAGTAGTATGTTATGTTACCTAATAAACTGGCTACTCTATATTATATGGTGAGTGTGTGATTCCTTCTCATTATTACACATTCTTCTGTGGAGAGCCATGATTAACCAAATAGTTTAGCAGATAGAAGTACTTAGGAGGACATCTAGTTCTTGATAAACTATATTAATCTAATTGCTTGCTCTTGTCAAAACTTTTTTTATGCCATTTCTCTGAATAAAAGTTTCAGATGAATATATAAATGCAAGTTTAACTAATTTGTATGGCACTACTAGCAGATAAGAAAAAAAAATACTTGAATTTAATTTTATCACCTAATATTCTAGGTAGAAAATGAATGTTTTCTAAGTATAGTAATGTTGTGTACATAAATTTTAAACCTGCATTTTTCTGGTGTAGAGTTACTCTTGGAATAGTTGCTCCTTTGTACATTTTTCAGTAAATAAATGATTTGGAATCAAGTACGACAGTATTCTAACTTTCCGTATAAGCAACAAATAATCCATATTTGAACTTAAGTTTCTTAACCTTTTTTATAATTGTGTGCTGAGATATTGCTGTGATGAGTTCCTTTGGTGCTTCTCCTCAGCTAGACAGTACAGCGGTGTAGTGTTTTGCATCCCTGCCTCACAGATCCAAGTGCCTATTCATTGTCTTTATGGAGTCTGTTAGGGTTTCCTAAGAGTATTCCGGTTTTCCTCACATATCCAAAAAATTGTGTGTTATTATGTAGGTGTGTAAGTGGGCCTTTTGACGGGCTGGCACCCTGCTTGAGTTGTTTTCCTGCCTTGAACCTAATGATGCTAGAACCCATGACCCTAAATTAGAAACTTTTATTGTTCTGTTACTCATAAGCTGCAGTATATTATTAGCAGATTGTACATGTTAGGCAGGTAAATGCATTTCTTTACATACATGTGGTGCACATGAAAAATTCCCCTTCCTTACGATTGATTTCCATAGGTTAATCACTAGACACCCAATAATTGTATTGTATGAACACTTAAACTTTCACTCCAGGCATTAAACACTCAACACTTCCAAATTCAGTTTGTCTTTTAAAGAATCCTAATGTTCTGCCATCTTCCAAAAGATTTGGCAAATGACCCAGAAGATCATTTTTCAGGCCACTTTTTAAAGGAACTTATCTTTACATAGTAGTTTATTGCCACATTTAATTCTGTAATTTTTCTGCAGATTCAGCAGTAGTAGGAACTACAGCATTTTATAATTTCCAAACATTTCCATGAATATGTTCTTCAGGTTAGCTGCCTCCAGTGATCAAAGAAGTAAAATGGTCCCAAGGTGATAATAAATCATATTGCCACTTCCCTGTCTCTACTGCTTTTCGCCTTTTACTATGCCAGAAGTAGACGCCAGGCTTTAAAGCACTTTTTAAAGATGAAAATCAATTCTTTTATGTTACTTGTGAGGCATTCTTTTTTTTTTTTTTTCTTAGGGACACAGCAGATGGCAGTGTAATACAGTTCCTCTGGTATAGCTAACAGTGCTTGGAACAGTCCCTGTTGTGTTTTTGGCCAGTTGTTACAAAGTATGATAATAAATAAGGAATGCCTGCTAATATCACACTACCTGATTAAAAATTATTAAAGTTTGGCATATGATGTCCACCTTGGCTTTGTCTGAAAGGAAATTAACTCATATTCTTCAGATGTTTAATTCATTAAGGCAATAGTCCTCACAATTCTATCTAAATTAAGTGGCCTTTACTTTCTGGTCAGAAGAAGCAGCATGGTGGTGCATGACACTTTAGGTTTTTGGTTCCACTGCACTAGTAAGAGCACGTTAGGATTACTTCTGCACAGGATGCCTTTCAAAAAAAAAAAAATATCAAGGAATATTGTCATTTTGCTTCTAAAGAGGGTATTGTTCATATTATCTGCATGAAAAGGCAATGTCAATATTCTGCTATAAATAAAGGTTAGAGTGTTCCACAGTTTATTTCAGCAAAAATCATAGTGCCTCTTGAATGTAGGAGGGGAGCTGGGATGAAACCATGTTTTGAGCAGGAAGTTATCATAGATGCTTAGCCTGTTGTTGTCAGTTTTCTTTCCTTTTACGGAGTGCTAGTTAAGGTTCATCTGACTAGTAGATTCCTTGATGTTTGTTCTTTTGAGATGCTAATTTCATAAGCCATCAGCTCTAACCATTAAAGCTCACAAATATATATATATATATATATATATATATATATATATATATATATATA
>JANRMT010062807.1:63891072-63915122 GCA_026402145.1 Polypterus bichir lapradei | reverse complement strand
TATATATATATATATATATATATATATATATATATATATATATATATTTACTACTAAAATGTTTTTTTTTTTCTTTTCTGTTGGAGGTTGAAGTTGTCATTATGGGAATTGTCTGTGGTTTTCGGTGGAATGAAAAAATGGCAGTCACTAAGGAAGTCTGTAAAGATCTTTTGTTGTTTGTTATTTTTGTTTTGCTATTCTTATTTGCTTCAGTTCACTTTCACTTTACTTTCAACTGACTTTTTCTGGTTAAGGGTCACAGTGACAGCAAACCGGTCTGGATAGTCCAGGCCACCCAATTCTGAGCTGTCTGTATCTCCTACTGGGTTAAACAAAAGGTCTCCCAGGGCAGTCCAAGAAGATAAAATTCTTCTAGGATGTACTGAGTCCCCTTCCAATAGAATGTGTCTTACACACATCTATCAAGAGAAGCAGCCTAGACATATCCTCACTACATACCCAAAACCATCTTGAGCATCTCCTTTTGATCCACAGAAGCAACAATTCTACTCCAAGATCCTGCCATGTTGTTTAGTTCCTCGCCTAGTCATAGATAGTCAGTTCAGCAGTCTTGTACAGAAACCTCACTATACCTGAGATGTCATGTTCTTGGTCACTACCCCATGCAGAACATGAGAGCATAGACAAAAAGGGATTTTGATAAGAGTGAACCTACAACCCTTTACCCTAGCTTGGCTACTCTTTCCTCTATAGTTTTGTCATGATGCCATTACTTCCCTCCTTTCTTAAGAGTTATCATTTGCTCTGTAGCTTTGAGTCAGTTATTCATGCATTTTCTTTTATCCATTGCATGTTAGTTTCCTGCAGTTATTCCATGAGTTGAACATTGAATGTGTTGCTTGCTAAGATCAGTCATCTCCAAATGCATTGCTGTTTTTTTTTTTTGTATTGTTAAAGTACAGCATGGTATGTTCTTGCCTTTAACTCATTAGTATTTGTATGTATTGTCATCTCCTAACTGAAATGTAATAACTAGATGACAGTGGAAAAGAATCCATTAAATATCTGCTAATAAATAACCTTCAAATTAATTTGAAGCATTGGACCCAAGTTTAGGTCTGGGTGACACTTTTCGCTGTTGTTTTTCATTCCAACCAGTTTTACAATCAGTGCATCATTTTTGCTTTTAATTGCTGTCATTGTTAAGTGTGCAGGACTTTTTTTATTCCTTTGATCTGAAATATTTGTATTTTTGCCTTTATTGGAATGCTTAAGTTTCCTTTGCTTTTTTATTCAAACTTTTCTTTAAAATTTGCCCTCTTAAATGTATCCAGGTTTCACAGGCAGGCAGTGAGGTGTAGTGGTTAAGGCTTTGGACTTCAGACCCTGAGGTTGTGGGTTCAAATCCCGGTACTAACACTGTGTAACCCTGAGCAAGTCACTTGACCTGCCTGTGCTCCAATTAGAAAACCAAAAGAAATGAAACCAATTGTATTATAAATGTTGTAAGTCGCCTTCGATAAAGGTATCAGCCAGATAAGTAAATGTAAAATGCTGACAACACCAAATGCTGAAGAGGAGCAATTACTTCAGTGCCATATTCACTTGCCTGCTCATCTGTAAGACACATTTCTTAATAAGCAGACAGTGTGTTTCTTAATGGCAGTGAAGTTACTGCTCCCCTTTAGCATGGAATATTTTCACCTTTGTCTTTACTACTCATTGTTATCATCCCCTTCTGGATAAAAATGATGGAGCAAACTCTACTGTATTGAAAATGATACGTTTTGAAGAAAATGACAAGATACAGTACATAAGCTCTTAAAGCTATGGTGAAGACTATATGTATTTTTGAATTTCTTATCATTCTTTGGCTACCTGACCTGAAAATATTTTATCTATTAAAAGTGAGAATGATGCACTGATTGTGGTATTGGTTAGAATAAAACCTGAAGCCATGGGGTTCCCTCTGGACTGACCTTGAAAACCACTTTTTTGAGAGGTTTGTAGGCTCTACTTAGATTTACAATACAGGCCAAAAGTTTGGACACACCTCCTCATTCAATGTGTTTTCTTTATTTTCATGACTGAAGGCATCAAAACTATGAATGAACACATGTGGAGTTATGTACTTAACAAAAAAGGTGAAATAACTGAAAACATGTTTTATATTCTAGTTTCTTCAAAATAGCCACCCTTTGCTCTGATTACTGCTTTGCACACTCTTGGCATTCTCTCGATGAGCTTCAACAGGTAGTCACCTGAAATGGTTTTCACTTCACAGGTGTGCCTTATCAGGGTTATTTAGTGGAATTTCTTGCTTTATCAATGGGGTTGGGACCAGCAGTTGTGTTGTGCAGAAGTCAGGTTAGTTGGACGATCATTTATTTTTCAACAGGACAATGACCCCAAACACACCTCCAGGCTGTGTAAGGGCTATTTGACCAAGAAGGAGAGTGATGGAGTGCTGTAAATGGTCATGAAAATAAAGAAAACACATTGAATGAGGAGGTGTGTCCAAACTTTTGGCCTGTACTGTATATTTCTTGCACTTTGTTTTACTGTATGTTGATAGCATCTGCAAGGTTCTCAAATGTGCTTACAGCTGCATCTTTCAGTAATATGCTATGACAATATTAAAGGAACCAATACAATTCCATCAATAATTAAGTGTAATTTTATATCAATCATATTACTCATAGCTGGGAGATCCAAGTAAGCAGAAATATAATTTAGAGACATCAGAAAAAAGTTTTGTAAGTTCTCAGTGCAGTGGGACATCATTGTTTAAGTGAATAACATCTGTATACAACTATCAAATTTCACCACACTCCCATGTTAACTATAACAGGGTAACTGAAACTCTGAACCATTCTATGTCTATTAAGGGGTTATTTTTAACATCAGCAGAAGAAATATAGCATTTGTTGATATAAAAAACACCCTTCCACTACTAGCTGTACCTCTCACACTCAGATTTTGGTCAGCATGAATGAGTTCATGGATGCTATTAAGATTAAGAAAATCATCTGGTTTATCCTCTGGTATCCGTGTTTGACTGAGGCACAAAATCTTGCAGGAAATAAACATTGTCATGATGCCCTTCAGTTTATTTCTCCTTATCCTCACATTAGTATTTTTTTTTTCCTGTTAAGCGTACGTCATCTCCTATGCCAAAACCTCTAAAGATTTCCACCAGTGATGCCATAGTGCCACCTCAGGTTTTTATGTTTGTCATGCATGTTGGTGTTCAAAGTCACTTTTACCAGTTCATTGTGTAACATCAGGTAATTCAACTGACAAGTGTGTGATAATTCTTTCATATCGAAATTTTTAGGTAGACAAAAACAGACAATGCATAACAACTTGACTGTCCTGATTTTGTCAGCAATGAGATATCTCTGCCTATGTGTATGTCAGTATTGACAGTTCTTCACACTCTATCTAGATGAACTAAATGTAAGACTCCACTGTATTTGTGTCTTCTTATATATATATTATATAAATTATTATATATTATATTATATATTATATATGTTGCTCAAGGATCTGCTGTTTCTGACTGTACATTAATATTGTTTCTGTAGTCAAAACCATTTTAAGAAAGGCAATTTAAAAATGATTTTACACCTGTAACAATGATTAAAAGGCAGTACATTACTTCCAAACAATAAAAAAAAAACTTTATACTATAATTAACATACCACAGTTGTAACTGGCCTTCTACCATAATACACTATTTATTTTAAGTAATATAAACCGCATACTGTATCTCAGTGTTCTGCACCCTTTACCTTGTGCAAGTCTTTGTAATTACCATATCACTTTCAAAAATATTTATATGCAAATATTGCCTTCATTTAATGAAACTATCTTGGCATTCATCTGTCTATGCTCATCAGCTAAGAATGGAGTACCTTTTCATTTACTTCAAATCAGATAAATAGCATCTGATCAGTTAGCCAATCGACATTTATAGTTATATACATGATTTCACTTACATTGTAGTATCTAGCATTGTTCACGAATATCATCAAAGTACAATTCCAAGTATGACTGAGTAATAATCCCATCACTGTTTTATATGATACTTTCGTACTCAGTGTTCACGACTTTGTTCATTTTTTTGTATATTAGGTTAGGCAGTTCTCTTCAGTGACTCATTGTGTCACCCTGTGCAAGTCACTGAACCTGCTTGTGCTCTTGTAAAAAGAAAAAGTATATTCTAAACAGTTCTCAGACAAATATAATAATAATAATAATAATAATAATAATAATAATAATAATGATAATAATAGTGACCACCCTAAATTGGCTATATGGTTCTTTACTTGTGTTGGCTGCTTTAAAGGTAGACTATGGATTACAGTGAGCTTCAAAATGAAAAGCTAATAAATAGATTAATACTTATTTTTCAACAATGAGGGGGGAAAAAAAGCAGCACAGTACATATTTTTGATTAATTTGTATAAAATAGAAAGTCTTCCATAATATTACAATCTTAAAAACCTTTTGTAGTCCACACCTGCTGTTTAACCAGTTAATGCACTTAAGCAAGTTCAATGCTACACATCAAATTCAGAAAACTAACTACTTTGAAAAAGTAAGAACAAATTAAAGCTTGCCCAGTACCGAAGCAGACAAGTGTCTTGAATAAGAATGTCTGTTTTTGAACGCTGTAAGGGTTTAGGTAGGTCATCAATTGGTTTTAAATGCTGACACTAAAGAAGCCTCGCTGACACACACAGACATGAAGATCAAGAGAGCCAAGCTGAATGAGTATGACAAAGAAAGCTTTAAAGACAAAAAAGTAGAAAATCACAAAGAAATTGAACAGCAGAGGGTCTTTCTTTATAAATTATTTTCTACAATAATAAAAAAAAATAATCACCATTGTCCTGGGTTTAATATTTATGTTCTGAGATTGGTTATCCACTGACACAGTTGTTAGCACTACTGCCTCATTTATCCAGCTTCTTGTCTTCAAATCTTGTATCCACACACTGCCCACATCAAAGTCTGCACATTCTTCCCGTGTCTGTCGAAGTTTTTTCTCTGGGTATGCCACTTTTCCAAATTCCCAAAGATATGTATGTTAGGATAAACACCGATTCCAAATTGAGCCAGTATGATTGTGGATATGGAAGTATGCGGGAGTGTGATTGTGTGCTGTGATGGATTAGCTCTCTGTCCAGAGTTGGTTCCTGCTCTGAACTTATTACTGTGTGACTAGGCTTCAGCCCCCAGCAACCCTAAACTAACCAGATTTGAAAAGGATAATGCTATGTTATGGCTCTCTCCATTTTCTATTTAAAGTTTAATAATAGCAAGGTCTCCCCTAATCCATAATTTTTAAGATGCTCTAAAGGGTTTAACAGTTTTTGTATAAATCCAAAGTTGTTTGTGCAAGCTGCATTAGATCTTTTTTTTGTACCATCTTGTAACAACTATATGCAACTGCCAGATTTGTAGTTCTGTCATTAATTTAATTTAATTTGGACAAGAGATAAATTCAGAAAAAAAAAATCAAAGCTATTTTTGTGTATGATATGTGAATATTAAGTTATTAACAAATAATGCAAACGCAATGTTTTTAGTTGGTCTGGATACATCTGAAATTAAGCTGCTATCTTTGACAGGGATTTGACCTTCATTCTTTACATTCCTGTACTTTCCAAAACGTACTTGCAATATATAAATATAGATACAGCAAAATTAAGGCAACTTGTTAAGCTACAGGATCTTAAAAAGTTACTTCATTGACTTGTCTCAAGAGAATTGACATTTGTAATACCTTTTGGTCAGGCTGATCAATTTACTCTCTTACTCTACACTGAATTCAAAACATGCAGGGTCATAGCTTGAACTATAAGTATGTCTGACCACTTTTTAACTCACTATATCGGCTGTTAAATATAGAGATGATTTTAAAATCCAGCTTTGCACATGCAAAGTCATAAATGATTTTGCTTACCTTTACCTTACAGAACTCATTTGTGTCCCTGCCACAGGGCATATATTGTGATCATAAAATGCATATTACAAGGATAAACAAAACAGACGTAGAAGGCAGAGTCTACATCATAGGGCATCCATTCTGGAACAATCGACCTTCCAGTATTAGAGTCTCAGCTTTAAACTCTGTTCAGGGCAACACCCCGTATCAGCCTCTACTCCTCCATGAAACAGCAGCAGTGGAGGGACTTGAACATGGGGCTGTGGAGTTAGAGAGCAGCCTTCTTTGTCAGCTGTAATGTACTTATAGAGATCTCCATTGGCTTAATGGTCAGTTAGTCTTCTGTCTGCTGGGGTGCCTTTCATGCAACAGCGGCCTTTCTCTCTCAGTCTTCATTGGCCCCTTCCGTTATAACTGCATTATTTTAGAATACTTTGTTATTGTTAGGACTTTTTCTGAGGCTGTTTTATCATTAGTAAACCATTTCCATTCTCTTTCTTTTTTGGCACGTAGTCACATGGAGTAGATGCCTTATCACATATGATGCATCTATTTTCATTTGTCTTATGTGTTTTGCCTAATGAATGGTTCTCCTCAGAGTAGATCAAACCTAGGAAAATCAAAAATCACACTCAATTTCAAAATATATATTTTTCTTTGTTATGTGTGCATTGTTACATCTGTGCATTTTCCACATTTCTTAATTCAAAGAATTACCCTGAATAGCAAAAATGATTTTTTTTCAATAAAGAGATCTAAGAAGAACAAATGAAACAAAGCAGCAATACTGATGTCAAAGGAATATCCAACTGTGCCTGCAAATTAGTGAAGACCACAAGTGAACACTTCTCCACTTTTCACGGGACATATTTAGTTAAACCTTTTGCAAACCAACTTTCAAAGAAGCTGAAGGTTAAATGTTGTAGAGCTTGAAAGGCATACCCTTAATGGAATCACCAGGTTCAGCTCTGCCAGTCGGACACTCGAAGAGTTTGCTTCAGCCGGGGCACAATGAGCTGAATGCCAAATGTGGCTTTGTCATTTAAAACATTTATGTTTTCACTTGTTTTTGCCGCTTTTGATAACCATCTGGTATACATATGTTTTTTACATGTTTCATGACATTTCTCTGTTGTATTTTTTGCATTTCGGTTTTTCATATTATACTGTACTAACTGCATGTGGTCTTCAGGACAGAAAACAACCTGAAGACTCCCCAGCTGTTTTACTAGATTGGTGAACTTGCAGAGGTGTCAGCTAAAGGAATGGGACAGGTCATATCTTGTCTGAGATGGAGATGTAGTCGAGTGCAGCTCTGGCACAAATTGAGTGGGACAGGCTGGAACCTGTCTCAGGCAAATGTATGAGTTAGCTCCCTTTGTGAGCATACAGTGTACATGTACCACAAAGCTGAGTTTGTCTTCTTGTGCAACCAAGTGCAAGTTACACTTGTATAAGCTTCTACATCGTCCACGGAATTCACACCAACTCCCATGGCTGTGGTTGAGTGTGAGTAGAGAGGACTGCTCCATATACATACACACACACACACACTTATTTTGTAGTGAGAATGAAGGGGCACGCAAGTGGCAAAAACATTTAAAAGTGCAGGCATGCACCATCTAGTGGCCTTGGTTGAGCACGAGCAGACTGCTCTTATATATATTGCTTATATATATAAGTGGCACGGTGGCACGGTGGCGCAGTGGTAGCGCTGCTGCCTCGCAGTTAGAAGACCCGGGTTCACTTTCTGGGTCCTCCCTGCATAGAGTTTGCATGTTCTCCCAGTGTCTGCATGGGTTTCCTCCGGGAGCTCCTGTTTCCTCCCACAGTCCATAGACATGCAGGTTAGGTGGATTGCCGATTCTAAATTGGCCCTAGTGTGTGCTTGGTGTGTTTGTGTGTGTCTTGCGGTGGGTTGGCACCCTGCCTGGGATTGGTTCCTGCCTTGTGCCCTGTGTTGGCTTGGATTGGCTCCAGCAGACCCCTGTGACCCTGTGTTCGGATTCAGCGGGTTGGAAAATGGATGGATGGATGGATATACATAAACATAGATCTTTTGTTTACATATGCCTAAATTGCAATAACTAGGCTCATAAGTGTAAGTGCATAGAAATAAAATGAATTGAACTGATCCCTTTAAAACTCCTTGAACATTTAAGTCTTTGTTGTTGAAAGGTGTTTGTTTATGCATTTTATTTTATTATTTTGCAGATAAATTATTTTCAAAAAGAAACTTTCTTCAGTTTCAAAAGGTATGCCTTATGTCAAAATTATATAAGCTTTATCTGTTTCTTTTCATAATGTTCTGTCTAACTATATATATATAAAAGCCAAATACCACTGACTCACTCATCACGAAATCTCCTGAACCATGAGGACTTGAAATTTGTAATGTTGGTTACCCTTGGCCCATAGGTGCTCGCTAAGAAACGTTTTTAAAAATTTCATGGTCCAAGCGTGAAATTTCTTTATTTTTTTAGACCCGTCTGTATGTCTGTCTGCTTTTCACGAGAGAACTACTTAATGGATTTAGATCTTTTTTTTCTATAATTTTCTTGAACTTTCCAGTTCTATCATTGCGCTAAGAATCATAGTTCGCTTGCAGGAGAGATACAGACAGAGGCTGCGGGCCGAAGGGAGGGGTAGAGTGATCTCAAGAGTAGAGAGGTGGACAGGGCCCTACTCACTGTCCTGTTTCACTAATACATGGGCAGAGCCGCGGGGGATGGCTAGTCTGTCTATATATCTACAATATCTGTCACATCCTGCAATCCACTTCCTATAATTTCATTTGCTTGAGCAGCTGGAGCTATTCTGGTTTCAATGGATGCTAAACATAAAACCAATCCGGGAATCATGTAAATAGCAAGGACGTGTCAGCCTAGCCTTTTAAGAGTACAGTAAATGGCTTTTGAAGGCACATTGTAAAAAATGGTGCAACTTGTATGACACATGCCTGGTCTTGAATAACATTCTGTAGGGTAAAGGTAAAGTGTATCCAGAATTCATATGAGCAAGTCTAAAGAGGGTTAGTAGAATTGCTGTGGTGTTCAAACATAGGTCATTAACTTTTCAGTTATTATATACATTTTGTGCTGAAAAAATGATAATTTCAAGTTGAATACCAAACTGTCAATTATCTCTCTTTTTAAACCAAACTTTTCTGCAAGATATTTTTTTTTAATATTCTCTTTGAATAGTATAGCAGGAGATTATCTAAAAAGCAAAATGTCAGCTTCAATGTTGCTATCAGTTTCATCAGATAGTGTTTCATGTAGTGCCCCAATTAGCACTTTCAAAGTTGTCTTACCTTGCAGTAAAATACCTGGCAGCACAATGTGCATAAATGTACTTTACAACTTGTTTTTCAGATCCGCAGCCAAGTACCATCCAATGTTCAGGGAGACTTGATTTGAGCATAGCTATTTTTTTGAGTTAACTCAAATCACAGTACAAGATAAGATAAAATTAACCGGAGACATATTAATTTAATGAAATCTACAGCTCTTGTTGCCGATTGCATTAGCAGGAGGCACATCACAACACTGATATAGGATGAAAGTGAACAGCCGTAACAGGATTGACATTGATAGGTAGATCAAACTATGGAATCAAATGTAATTGCATTAGACTCAGGGACATAAATACAAAGACCTGGCCCTAACTGTATTAACTGTATCATATGACAGGATTATGAATGCAGAATGAACCTCTGAGCCAAAATGTCCACTCAGGCATAAATTCTGCTGTTTCTACATGAAGAAAGAAGCTAAGCTGCATGTTTGGAGGCATGCAAATTTAATGCTGTCCAATTTGGAAATTTATTTTAACAAATACCATTATTTGGTATTTTCTCTTTTTTTAGTTTGAAAAGGAAAAAAGTAAACTGAAATCCTGCTTGGAACTCCAGTCCACTGTAAGGCAGATACTCATTACACAATTCTAGATGTGGGGCAACCATCTCTAACCACCATGCCACCATTCAGCCCTTGATGAATATCGTGAATGTTAACATTTATTGTAACTGTGATCAGATTGTGTAGTTTGAACCCCAGTCTTTGCGCTTGCAGCTCCACCACAAGTGATGTAATTATCTGAGCCCAAGTGGCTCTTATTGCTATTATCATAGAGCAGCACCTTAATAAGCTTCCGCTGTTGGACACTCTTACAATATATTCTTTGTTAACATAGCAACCTTTTATAATCACTTTTAGTGTAATTTTTCCATGTATCCATTTATGCTCAAACCCACTTTAATCAATCATTGCACTATTATATTATATTGAGGATTACTTGTGTTCTGTATATTGAACTGCATTTACCCCTTTTTTTTTGACATCCACTGCATGCCCAACCTACATGGAAAGGGGTCTCTCTTTGAACTGCCTTTCACAAGGCTTTTTCCATTTTTTTCCCTACAAGAGTTTTTTTTGAGAGTTTTTCCTTGTCGTCTTAGAGAGTCAAGGCTGGGGGGCCTGTTAAAGCCCATTGAGGCATTCCTTGTGTGCTTTTCGGGCTATACAAAAATACATTGTATTGTATTGTATTGTAATTACAGAGTCACAAAAGTGCATTGAGCCCAAACTGGCAGCATCAGGCACAGAGCAGTAAAAAAAGCTTGAATCGGACACTGGACCATCCTAGGGCACAGAGCCATACTCAGTTATGTGGGGCCACGTTAAAGTCACCGTTTAACCTGGTCTTTGGGATTTAGTGAAATAATGGAGGACCTCTGCATGCAAAAATATAATTAAATAAAATTCCCCAGGATTGGACCATATGACCAAAATATATGTTGTTGTATTATATGATTTCTTTATATTTTGAAAGATAGAACTTTATTTGGGAGAAATTAGGCTTTTTACAGAAGCTCTTCGATATAAATAAATACATAAATAGGTAAATAGTAACTTTCAGATATCACCCATTTTTTAGTTTATGTTGTCTTTCATAAAGCTCCATTTAACAGTGTGGAAGTAATCCACAAATAACTTTACATGAGAGTGGTCAGAAATGAACTATTAAGCTTACCCAAACAAGAATATTATTTTTAGGACAAATGAGTTCAGTGACTCTCGTCTTGATAAGCGTTTAGTCTGGAATAACACAAAAAGTAAAGTTGATATAACAGTCTCCCACCGGCATAATCTAATGCAAGGTCACAGAAGGCTGGATTCTATACCACTAGGAGCATGGCAGAAACCATCTACAGTATAATTGGGATGCCAGTCCACTGCAGGACTCACTCACACACATTAGACAATTTTGAACCTCCAGTCAATCCAACTGGAGATTTGGGAGAAAAACTGCAGTTCATGATCAAAAACCTAGGGTGTATTTTTTTTATTTTTAATTATATTTTTTAGAATGTGTTAGGATCAATGTACATCTTACAACTGAAGGGGCTTTTCTGACAAGCATGGAAAGAGAATTGAGAGAACATCTGTCACAAAGTCAGATGAGCATCCACTGAGATAGTAAATTGAGGCTTCTTGGTGAATGCCGGCTTCATAGCATCTCTTTTGCCCTACAAAAAAAACATATTTGATGGCATTACTTTTGAATCAAACCACATAAAATTGGTTTACAAGGCATTTGCTCCTTTTTATAAGAGATCTAAGAGGCAATGTGCACTAATCAACAAAGTCTTTTTATTCTCCTGTTTTTAAGGTTTAAAGTTTATAGTGATGTAACCAATTCTATTGTCTTCTAAGTGATGAAATCCCTTGGTTAATCTGCCTAGTTCATAAAAGGTGCAATTCAATTTGGACAGGATTTAAAGTTTCAGCAGTGCCATCAAAAGGAACTGGTCAAGTTTATTAATGTAATAGATAAATGCATTAAAAACCATCTTGCCAATTGATTTGAAACTGTTTATTTCTCTGGTCACAGAAGCTTTGGTTAGGATCATAACAAATAAAAAACTGTTATTCATCACACTGTCAACAGGTATTTAACTTAACATTTGGTTAACTACATCTGAATTGCTAACAGATGGTTGTTAAAGAAATCCAGGAAATGCTTTTGGGAAACGAAGGAGGATGTGTGAGAGGCAGATGACAGTTCCATTGCAAACCTGACCTTTAGCTTATGAGCCCTTCTTATAGTGACAAATGGATTTTTGGCTGGAGGGTGGTAATAGCAGAGCTGTCGTTTGCTGTGCTGTCACACAGTTTCAGAATCCCAGGTTTCAGTCTCAAACAGTCACTGTTCATATTTAGTTTTCACATACTTCTATCATCTTGTAATACCAGGTGCTCCAGTTTTCCCCCTCACATGTTGAAGATAGATAGATAGATAGATAGATACTTTATTAATCCCAAGGGGAAATTCACATAATCCAGCAGCAGTATACTGATACAAAGAAACAATATTAAATTAAATAGTAATAAAATAAATAAATAAATAAATAAAAATAAAATGTTAGCATTTACTCCCCCGGGTGGAATTGAAGAGTCGCATAGTGTGGGGGAGGAACGATCGCCTCAGTCTGTCAGTGGAGCAGGACAGTGACAAAAGTCTGTCACTGAAGCTACTCCTCTGCCTGGAGATGACACTGTTCAGTGGATGTTAGATGTTAGATGTGTCTGTTAGATTGATGAGTATTCCTAAATTAACTGTTAGTGTTAATGTGTGTGTTTGTGTGCTCTGTGATAAACTCTGTGAGTCAGCTCCTGCCTTTCGTCTCATTTTGCTGGGCTCATAAGTCTGGACTGGACTGAGTGGAATTCACAATGGCTGGATATATTTATTTATGTATTGATGGTGCTTTTTCCCCTCCTTTTTCCTTTTCACTTGACCTATATAAGGGGCACATCACTTACTTATATATATATATTGTCATAAAAACGAGTCCAAGACATTATAAAGGTTTGGGGCAGCCACACGTATATTGTTTTTCCCAGCTGCAAATGGGTTTTCTTTCTCAAAGAAACGATGTGCATCTCACAGAGTCCAAAACAGAACTGATTATAGTAGCCCAAGATGGAGGCTTTAAAGGTCTTGAGAGGAAGTGACGTCAAAGGGACCGGAACCAGAAGTGACGTCATCAAAGGGGCCGGATTCGGAAGTGACATCATCAAAGGGACCGGCTTTGGAAGTGGCGTCATCAAAGGCGGCGGAACCTTGCAGGATTTCCCGGGAAAGGTCTGTAGGGAACTGAGAAAGACAGTCAGCACACTCCGCCGCCCGCTGGTCGGATGTTTTATTACAATTACTCGAGCCCTTTAGCTGCCTCCTACTCGCACGTGTGTGACAATATATATATATATATATATATATATATACATATATACCTGTATATATATATATATATATATATATATATATATATATATATATATATAATTGCCTGTCATTTGATACTGCCTCAGATTTATGTATTATATTTTTTGACTATTGTTTGTTGATTCTCTTGAGTTTTTTAACCTGTTTTGGACTGCTTTTTTTGATCTGTTGATTTGTAGGATTCTCATGTCTACTTATTTTTATCTGCACCCCAGTTTTTGCTCTGTCTGCCTTCGATGCATGTTGGGGTATTCTAGTTTCCTCCAACTTCATGGTTTAGCTTTCCAAGCACAAAAGACATGTTAGGAGGTCATGCCGAGAAGGCCACTACATCTGAAGGCGCAGCTGGCTTGAAGTGTTGCTCAAAAAGCCAAGAAAGCGTGTTAGTGTAGCTATGTCTTACTTGGCTGTGAAATTAGTAAGCTTTCTGAACTAGAAACAATTCTGTCAGTCTTACGAATATGTGCCTGGACAGTCATGAACGCGATGTTTGTTGAAGGCATGACTGAGTGCTATGAGGCCTTCATCATTAGAAATAATGGTGTGCGTGTCAAGATGAAACAATCAGGACCCTGAAAATGAAAGCCATCAAACAACTGGAAAAAATGGTTAGTGGCTTTTATATGAAGGGAGATCCTTGACAAGAGGTCTCATTAAACTGTCGAGGAAAGATGAAATACGAGCTTTCAGACAGACGTATGAGAAAATGACAAGGCCTTTCAGGATTCTCAGGTTTCTGGACATTGGGAAGAAAGTGGAAGTGGCATTCATATGTGTTTTAACAATGGGATTCTTTGCATGGGGGGGCTATTTGTGTGCTGCTTTTGAAAACTGAGTTGGTGGTTTATGCTTCCATTTACTGCATGTGTCCTATCGTCATATATCTTTATGCATTCTGCATATTAGAGTACGTATAATCTCATGAAAACGTGTTAGAATCAGTTATTCAGAATTTGTGTTGCTGTCCCCAATTGCAGCTTCCTTTTATTATATTACTTTTTTATTAATTTGGGGGGCTATAGGAAGAAATGGACTGCACAGGGAAGGAGGTGGTTTGGGGTGTCTGGGTTCACTAAATCCTTGGAAAAAAGGGGGTCTCCAACTCTAGTCCTGGAGTGCTACTGTGGCTATAGGTTTTCATTCTAATCCTTTTTAGTGATGGTTAACTCTTTTTCCTTAATTAAAATGCTGTTTAAGAATCAGACCCTTAACTATTTTTTTACTTAACAGAGGTACAAAATGAATCGATACATGACCAGAAAACTGTGTCCGTCATACAGTAGGTGAAGGTCTCAGTAATGTTGATATGTTCAGATCCACAAAACATTTTGATAGTGTGTGTAGGAAAATGAAAACATTTTTGGAAATGTCTGTTATGGCACAATATGAGCAACAACAAGCCATTGAATTGAACAACGATTCAACGATGGAGTTTAATTAACAACATGAATTGGATTCTAATTAAGAAACTGGTTGAAGTGAAATTGGTTGGAATTTGAGGCCCCGACTTAGTTAGTCATCTGTTGGCTCACTTGAAAATCTCATTTCTGTTTAGCTGCCATTTAAGGAGAAAGGAAGCAATGCAGATAACTGAGTCTTAAAATAGACAAACTTATCAGAAAAGAAGTCAATTAGCAGCAAACAGTAGTCACTAAATAAAATAAAAGGTTAGAATAAAACCTGCAGCCATAATAGCTCCGTAGGACAGGAGTTGGAAAACCCTGTCCTGGAGGCTGGCACATGGTTCTAGTTTGAGAATGTGAGATCTAAGAGGCAGGGCATGAGGTCACTTGTTTATTTCCATCTTGTAAGGTAACAAAAACGTGGCCACAAACAGATGTTTTACTCTCTAAAATTATGTTCAGTGTTATATTGGCTTTGCCTTGGTGGTTCTAAGATTTGAAAGTTCTGCCATTTATTTTAGAAGAATTTCCAGGCAGGGCTAGAAGTTACAGAAGATTTGAAGACCTTGCCAGTGGCCATTTGAATTTGGAGTTGGTAGATGAGCTGGTATACGGCTGCCTGGTGGGAGGAAGAGAAAGGTTATTATGGTACTGGAGTGAAGGGGAAGGGGATAAGCCAACCCTCCTAGTAGACTTGGAACTGAACCTGTAGATGTAGGACTGGAAAGGCTACAATGTTTGTTGTTTTGTCCTGTTTGCTTTGTACTTTGTATCCTTCTGTGTTTATGCCTCTCCTATGTTTACTTTTTTACTTCAAGGACTCCTTACTTTTGGGATGGATGGTTAGCCTGAGTGTCCTTCCGTTTACATATTCTATGTATGCCGCCATTATCTGCATATTCAACAGTTACATCAGCTCATCAGCTTTATGTTAAATACATTGAGCTATTGCAACAAGGATACATTTTTATATGCTTTACTTTTATTTCATTTGGTTTTGAGAGTCATTTCTAATATAGGCTATTATCTAAGCTTTTACCAAGTGTCCATCTCAGACCCTGGATGTATCAAAAGGGTGCTAAAGACCTTGGCAAACAGATTTTCTGTAGAGCCCTCTTAGGTTTGGGGATCACTGTGCCAATAACCAAAGCTTCGCCTGTCCAAAAATTATCATTCATGTTGTGTGAAATCCCCATTAATTTAGGCCACTTCAGCCCCTTTGAGCTGGCTGCACTTTAAATTGAACTTCAGTCTCAAAGCCTTGAAAAGCATTTTACTGTGTCATTTGTCCTGCAGGAACTTCAGCTACTCACGCAAATGTAATTTTCTATCAGCGTGGAATCACTTGCTGAGACTCTTATTTCTCATTTCACCTCAAAAGCTTCATTGTAAAGGTGACGGGCCACGACTGCTAAAGCATTCAAAAATTCTGCGCGTCTGTGCGATGTTGAAAGGATTCATGTGTAATTATCCAGGAGAATCTTCTCAGTTTCTTCTTTATTTGTCTTCTTGGCATAAATTGCTTTGCATTTAATACAGTAGCTCAAAGAAATTGACTTGACAGAATGAGCATGGAGATAGAAGCAGAATTAAATCTTCTAGGCTGCTGCATCAGTTAGAGCTTTCAACACGAGTATCCACAATGCTAAGGACTTTGCAACTTGTGAGACACCTTAAACTGATGAAGATAAATAAGTCAGTGGATGATTTCCAAACTTGTTTTTAGAAATGCTTTGCATTGAGGCTGTTGTGTTTTTTGTGTTCATGTTTGCTCATCAAAGGCAAGTTCTGAAAAATTAAAATTATTGATTGAATGTCTTATTATAGTCCTGCTTTGTTATCGACTTTATTATTTTCTCATTAAACTATAGTCATTTGGTGTCTTCTATTTGAGCGTGTGACCTACAAACATGTAAATTAATAATTAAATACCGTGCTTATTATAAAAGGGAATGACACTCTCGCTACCTTGATATGCCCATGGCCATTCTTCACACAAAAGTCTCCATAGGGAAATAACAGCCTTCCTCTTCTGCCCTCACTTTTGCCTGAAGTCCCTCAGGGGATTCTTACCACCACTGGCCTAAGAAATGTCATATCATGAAGATATAGTGAATATCCAGCTTCTGCATTACCTGGTTATCATTTAGGCCTCTGAGCATTTCTTTAAATTACAATGGTGGACCATTGGGAATGAAATTGAAGAAGCAATGCCTGACTGCTGATAACCTTGAAAAAGGATTTGGCGGGGAATCTGTATCTTGAATTTGCACAGAACTGCTGGACTCAGATGAGCTGAACACATTTGATTTGCTGTGTCAACACAGAAGAGACAAGAAAGAGGGAGACTCTCAACAAATAAATGAACTGACCTCATAAAATGTGCTCTTTGTTGAGTTGCTTTTCCTGAAGTCCTATGTACAACTCCACACAAAATAAAAGCCACATGATGATGACATGATCCATACTTCATACTCTGTGTTGTAAGTTAGGAGTCTGTGCAGTGTCTCTAATTTAAGTTTGAGTTTAGGATTGAAGGGATACTTGAAGCTACAGAGGAGATCCAGGAGAATGGCCTCAACGTTTTAGTGGCCATTTCTGTCCATAGAGATAATTCTGAGGGGACCAAAGTGGCTGTGGGTCAAGCCTTAAAAGTCCATTCTGATCATAAGGCCATTGAGCTTTGGAGTTGGGAATATAAGTGCTAGGAGGAGGAAGAAAACTAGAGGTGCAGGCACTGTGTAGAGAAGTGCAAGTCGTGATCATTTAGAGTATGTTACATAAGCACCTTTCTTTTATAGTTAGAGATGAAATCTGTACCAGGAGATTTTGTTTGTTTTCTCTTATCTTGTCCTTTTTATGATTGTTTCAAATGTGATTTTTGTTATAATAAAACCATTCTTTATTAAACTTTCCTGATCATTTTGTTCTTATTTGAGTATGGCAATGGCTCAAGAACGCTTCTGCTGCTTTCGCTAGAAATATGCATGGAGCTTTGGTCCACTGATTGCCAAAAGAATGCAGTTAGTCACCAGAAGGCTTTCCTTAATGAAAGTGCACTTGAACAAGTAAATGAGGAAGACACACAGGATTTGCACTACCCATAGCAAAATGAGTGGCACACTTTGTTAATATATTTCTGAAAAATCCATATGAAGCATGCATCAGCTTTTTAACATTCAAGCACACTGAAGCATGTAACTCAAAATCCAATATTTGATGAATTCGGCAACTTTTTTGTTTCAACAGTTCCCTTCCTCCTTCAGTTTATACTGTAGGTTTCATAACGGGTGTTCAGCACCAGATGGAGAGCTGATGAGCTATGGTGAAGGGTTATGCTTAATACATGAATAATTCATCAGTATCCCTTATGCAGAAAAGAGAGAGAATAACATTAATGGTCAATGTCCATTCCTATCAGTACTGCATCTTTGAATACAAAGGTAGGAAGTATCAAAGTCTGATCTCTTGAGATTTTGGACCAACAACATAACATAGTTCCAACTGGGATTCTAATACTTCCTTTTTAAAAGAAAATAGTAGCACTATTTGTTATCATGTTTTTAAATGTAAGGTGAAGTGTGGCGTTTGCGTGTTCTTTTCCTGTCTGGTGTGTATTATGTGCAGCTTTGCCTGGTATGTTGGAAGAAACTGTTGTCTAAGGTAGAATTCTTGGTGATTTTAAATTGGGCCAGTGTATGGATATGCTTTGCAATGGACTGTTGTGCTACCTTATGCATTGTGTCTGATACTGTTACTCCCTTTCCTGGCCTGGACTAAAATAAGCATGTTCACAGAATCATTAAGTATATCCTTACTTGTAGTCAATTTCATATTTGAAGTAATCTGTAAAATTTCACCTTAAATAAAACCTTATGAAAATGAGATATAGTAAAAGCCATTAGAATCTAAGGTTTCCTGGAATAGATTAGATTAGATTATATACAATTTAGATGCATATCACATCAGAAACAGACTCCCAGGACAAATATTTCAAAAATAGACATATAAATTAAATAATACATTTATATTTTTGCAAAATTAGCAAATTACAGAATTGTAAGAATTTAGTCTGGGATATTGGGAGGAAGCTTTGAATTTTATTAAAGCAGCATGCAGAAAAGATCCCCAGAGGCGCTTCTTAGCACATCATGGAGAAATAAGCCTGCGGTTAAAAAAGCTCCAAGAGAGCACCTCCTAGGGGGTTGGGATGGATTGGCACCACACCATGATCATAAATGTAGATTATGTGGGTTTATAATGGATGATTATTTTTCTTTTTTCCATCTCACTTAATGGAAGCAGTACCGCTGTCAGGTTGAGAAGAAAAAAAAAGAAAAGAAATTAGTTTGCAGTCATGGGATCAGACAGTTTAGGTTGCCAACCAATGTTGGTACTTGTATAATTGATATTGATATCTTTAAAATAGATATCTATAATTTCCCTAGTGATTTCTTGTGTGTAAAATAATATATACAGTATGGTCTTTTAATACAGGACACAGCTCAAATTAATTCTCAAAGTTTGGATGTGGGTTGGTGTGAAACATTGAATGTCAAGCTCTGTAGACAGTGCTTGACTGTTTAACACAATGTAGTTGTAGCATAACATGGATTTTCTTGAGTGACTAACAACTTCCTTAGTTTAAAAGTGACAGAAATATGCATGTCCAAAGCAAGATCCCTTCCACATTCTCACACAGAATGAAAAACTGAGAGATTAGTAGACATGACGATAACATGTTAAGCTGGTCACGCTGATCATAAAAGGATCAGAATGTATCATAAAAATGGCTGTTTTAGTTATGTTTTTCAGAGTTGGCATCTATGGTTGAATAAGGCACTGCAGGTTCACACAGGAAATGTTGGGGCACCAACCCGGTGGTCATCCCTGCTTAATAAAGTCAAAAATGAAACAAAACAGGGCTGCTTTGCCACCTCTACAAGAAAAAAAATCGTTCTCTTGAATTTGACGTCCGCTCTCTGGTTTAATCAATTCAATACTGACTGCCTCTTTCTGGCAGAGGCAGGTTTTAAATGTGTAAAACCAGAAAGGATGGACTCAATTGTCCTAGTTGGGCTTCTTCTCTATTCTGCAGAGGGAAAAGAAATGGAAAGGTTATAGTGAGTGCTCCTTCTTGGCCCGTGATGGTATTACCTGCTTCACATAAGGGTGATCTACGGACACACATGCATGACGCAGGTTACTTTCATAATTATAGCTTCCTTGTTGTCTGTATTTCTGTAGACACAATATTTTCTGTAATAATCCTAAAGGGTGTTTGCTTGGTTTTCTCTGTCACATTCAAGTCACTGACTAAAAATAAATCATAAATGCATTTGTTGTGTGAATTTTCTAATTATTCAATATAACTCAGTCAGATGTAAGCACTTTGCTATAACGTACTGACATGTATCTAAATGAGTACTTTGAGTCACTGAAATGATCCAACACACAGATCGATGTCACCAGGTCTTTTTTTTATACAGTAAATGATGGCTTGCATTTCTTCAGTACTAAAGTCAGGATGTTCACCTCAACATATAACACCTCTCTTTATTAATTCCAATTTATTAATGAAATGATTTCTTTTAACAGAAAGATAACAATATATCTGTGGAAAACCAACCTGTAGCTATGTGTCAGTTTTAGATATTAATGTATGTCTGTTTGGGCAACAAGCCAGACAAGCCAGTTGAAAAACACCTGAAAGTAAGAAAAAGTAAATCGTGTAGTAGTAAACAAAGAAACATACACCTACTCATCCAAAGCTTCCCTTTTGCCAAGTCTAAATTTCTGATTTAACACAAAGGAGTCATACTTCTCTATTTAACACTTGCGACTCCATTGTCTTCTCTGTAGCTTCTTTGAAATCTGCAACACAGGGTGGTCACTCAGATTTACATTTTTTTGGCTGATAATTGTGTTGGATAGAACCTGCTGTGATACCACAACTGAATGGACCAGTTGTAAGATTAGAAAATGGATGTGTACAAGGATAATGGTTCAGTCTGGTGTTTCTTCCACCACGTAAAAATCTCCTTCTATCAGAAAAGATGACCTGTAAATGTCTAATTTGATAGTAGTTCTTGTGTATAAGTGAATTTCTCAAACTAACAACTTCTAATGGTAGATGGTATTGTAAGATGCATTCTGAGGTTTTTGGGTAGGAAAGAAAGAAGTTTTGAGGTATGGTGCTTATTTCAGGTAATGAAGACATTAGTTTCAAAATACTGTGAGGTGGTTAAACTCACTAACCAACCATATTGCTGGAAAGTGGCAACATGTATGTGAAAATAATGGGCATGTAAACTTTATTCGCTCATTTAGCATGGGCACAACAGATACATCACCAAAAATGCAACTACATGACGTAGACATGTGCTATAGCTCATGTTTTCTTTGCAGCTAATAATAGTGATGGATTATTTTGTACTGCTGAAAACATGCAGGGCATGGCTGTAATACTACATACAGTATTTCTTTATGTCACTATATCTGGACAATACTGTTATGAGTTTTATTCACATGTGCATGTTAACTGTGGCACACAGGGGCTCAGCAGTTAGAATTGCTAGCCAAGCATTGGATTAGATAGCCAAAGACAACTGGAGGCTTGTATAGTCAGCTTAAACACAGGATAGTGTATTTCTGTCTTCTGTCAGCACAAAATCTTCTTTCCTTATTGGGTGAATGAGAACCGGCATGTAAGCACTATGATATTTCTGTATTTTGTGGAGGAGGAATTCAGCCCTTGTTTGGAGACAGAAAGGACCAGCAAGTTGAAGAAGAACAGTATAAAAAGGCTTGGGCAGCAGCCAGACCCTCGGAGGCTGTGTCGACAAAGGTCGAAAAACCTTCCAGCGTGGGGACGAGAGAAATGGAGGGCTGTGTTGATCCAGATTTCCCACCTGGATTAAGTCTGTCCATATGCCTCCCCGTCTATAACCGCATTAATCGTCAGTAAATGTAAGCTAAAAGATATTGTTTCTCATGTGCTTCTTGTACTGCCGTAATCACGATGGGAGGGATATCGACGTTTCTGGTATATTATGATATTGTTTAATTATTTAATATGCCACAATTTTAAAAGAACACATTTCCAAGAGAGCTAATGCCTCTTCAGGAAACAATGGCAAATATAAATAAGATCTAATGAAAGTGATTCAAAATGCATATATCTGTAGGTGTTTTCCAGGCCTGTTTTTTTTTCTTTAGTTATAACCCATGTCTCTCTGTTGGGTTGGCTCACCTATTTGCCTTTATCCAAAGGACCATCAAAAGCTCTCTCACTTCCAATTTCTAGCGTTGCTCTTTCTGCAACCCTGGTCATTTCCTTCCACCAGTGAAACCTCACCCCTACTCTAGATTTTATTAGTCACTTCTCATCAAGCCCCATGCAGTCTTTCTTTGTCTACTGGGTAACCAATTAGAGTTCCCTATAGTAGTAACTCATGGTGCCACTGCCCCACTTAGAACTTCTGTAAGCTTAAAAGGCTAGGTACAACTCTTCAACTTCAGTTGAGTGCTGGCCTTTATTTGCTTGGCAGGTGAGCACTGGCCTTCTCCTAGTGCTTGCTAATTTCAATTTTAAATAAATAGTTTTCCCTGCTAGGCAAAATGTGTTGCCCCTTATCAGCCAAGGAGAATTGTGGCCCCACACCAGTTCTTCATCATGTCTTTTTGACTCTCGGCAGAGGATCAGGCATTATCACAGCTTCTAGGAAGGTTGCCTTGTAATGTTCTGGGGAAACATTGCATGTCTCTGTCTTACACTTAGGACTCTGGAGGTTTTACTTCCGAAGCATTACTGGTGATGACCTTGTGTTCCCACTTTTGCTTATGCTAGTTTGTGTCTGTCTCTGTCTCTGTCTCTCAACCTCACCTCAGGCGAACACTTTTTGATTGAGACCCATATTAAAATACTATAAGTGCTTTATACATCTGTTTTTGTTTTAAAATTGATCATTATTAAAATGATATTTTATATAATAGGTCACACTGGCAGGCATTGTTCCTCGGGCACTGTACAATGGCAGACCCTGCATTCCGACCTCAAAAGGTCATGTGAAAAGATTAGTAAGGTGTATCAAATCAAAAAAATCAAATAAATAAATTGTGCCATAGTGGGGCACCTTTCAGTACTCAACCGGGAAAAACAAGAGAAATGTAACCAAGTGTACCACAAATGTTTTAAGTCACCTTGGAAAAAGTTGTCAGCCAAATAAGTTAAGCTAATAACAATATTTTGTTGACAGTTATTGATTGCAAAATGTATAACCCCATTGTTACAAGTTAAGTATATGTAAGAAATCTGATGCTAAATATTGCTTAAGTTCCTTCTAGATCAACAGTTAACTAAAAAGTAAGTTAAAAACACAAACGTAGTGTGGCTGTCTTGTTAATTCTATAATTATCCTCAATGGTTGTGCTGGAACAACTGCTAACAATTAATTTAAAAGGAAACAGAGTTTATTTTTTAAAAAAATCAGATTTTCTCCATCATTATTTATTAACAAAACAATCAGTGCCATCTTATGACGTACTTTCTAGTGTTTATATGAATGCTCCTCTTGCTTAAGTGTCTTCAAAATGCAGGAAGCTTTGGAGTCATACACTTATTAATGTTTTGCTTCAGTAATAACCGTTGAACTGAGGGTCTGAAGAAAGAGTTCAATTCGCTAAAGGTTTGCAATGAGTACTTTTGATAGCAGTCCTTGAAGAACTGATTAGGCTTGTTTTACCGGTGTGCTGTACATGCATAAGAGGCACTGACAAGCCCTCCCTGGCTGAATAGATGACGATCAGGCCTCTCTTGCAAGGGATAATGGAGATGAAGTCTGACTGAAAGAGCAGCCTTCTCATCTCAAAGAGGCTTGTAAGCTAAAGCTGTCTTATTATGCAAAAAAATGTCAAAGGTATAAAGTACACTAGATGTATGAAGCAGGGGCTGAAGATGACCGGACTTGTCAGTCAGCACAGGTCTGTGGATCTTGTGTACGTATAAATATGACTTTTAACATCTGCACTTATTTGTCTTTTAGTTATGCTCTTTCTGTGCCTATATGGATTATTTTAAAATGATTTCCTCTTGAAGTCAATGGTGAAAGACAGAAATTTCAATAGTATTGTTTGTTATTGTTGTTTTTGTCTCATATTCTCTAGTATCCTTCCCAAATTACAATAGTTATACAGGGTGGGCCATTTATATGGATACACCTTAATAAAATGGGAATGGTTGGTGATATTAACTTCCTGTTTGTGGCACATTAGTATATGTGAGGGGGGAAACTTTTCAAGATGGGTGGTGACCATGGTGGCCATTTTGAAGTCGGCCATTTTGGATCCAACTTTTGTTTTTTCAATAGGAAGAGGGTCATGTGACACATCAAACTTATTGGGAATTTCACAAGAAAAACAATGGTGTGCTTGGTTTTAAC
>JANRMT010062807.1:63870100-63891062 GCA_026402145.1 Polypterus bichir lapradei | reverse complement strand
TCAGAAACTTGTAAATAACTCATGAAAGAATAAAGTTACGTTAAAACCAAGCACACCATTGTTTTTCTTGTGAAATTCCCAATAAGTTTGATGTGTCACATGACCCTCTTCCTATTGAAAAAACAAAAGTTGGATCCAAAATGGCCGACTTCAAAATGGCCACCATGGTCACCACCCATCTTGAAAAGTTTCCCCCCTCACATATACTAATGTGCCACAAACAGGAAGTTAATATCACCAACCATTCCCATTTTATTAAGGTGTATCCATATAAATGGCCCACCCTGTACACTGTCTTTGGAATGAAACCTTGTTATGTTTCCTTATTTTTTTTTTGTCAGACTGTATCTTTCTATTGGTTAATTAAAATATTTTTTCTCCCTGGATGAAGCCTCAGATTAGCAATTGGGAGATGAGTTCAAATGCCCGCATCTGTCGCACTCCCTTGAGCATAGGGCATCTACAGTCTTATGCTGAGAATGGATTGAGCAATGAAGACACATAAACAGCAAAGGCAGGTGCAAACTGTTCTAGTACTTTTATTACAAAACAATAACTTACAGTCCAGGTTATCCATAATAAAAACAAATTCCACACTTGAGGTTAAAATTATTAAATAGTTAAGATTAAAGTCACTGACAGGATCTTTCCATAAAACCTTTCATGACAAACTACATCCCTGTTGCTCACTCACTTCGCCTGTTCTACAGCAGGAAACGTCTTCCACCAAGTGCAGTCATCCTGTAAGCTTTCATGTCCTTGCTGCCTCCCCTCAGCACCAGCAAGGACCGCATGCCCTGTTCCTTTCTCCAGCTGCCAACTCTCAGCCATCAGTGGGAGCCTAGTCGGAGCAGTAGGTAACTTCTGCTCCTTTGTGTGCCCAGCAGGAGTGACCCTGCAGTGTGAGCCGTTTGCCCGCTCAGCCAAGGACCATCCTCAACCTCTTCTCTCCACACTGCTGCACTCCCTCTATTGTGTTGCTGCTTTTCTTTGCTTTCTTTCCTTTAACCTCCAAACTCTTGTCAATGGTTTTCACTCCATCTCTCATTTCTGTCCTGTTTTATACTTGAGTGGGGGCAAGTGCCGTAATTACGTACCTCAAAGTGCTTATCAGGAAATTGGCTGAACCGCACACGTCTATGCATGAACACACAATCTTCCAGTTCCCTCATGAACACTCCAGGGCGGTGGTACTGTCTGCATCCTGGTGCCTGAGCACACTGTTTATTTTAAGCAAATCTTAATGCACTACCATGGAACCCAAATGTGTTTTGCCACGTGGTCAAAACCCAGAAAGACAAAACACAACCAAAGCCTAAACATACAGTATGTCAAAAATTAAAGAACATTTATTGAAAAACTGTTACTCTAAACATTAAAAAAACACCACCACTACACCCTGAGAAATTTGCTTTGTTTTAAATTCAAAATGGTTGATGCCAGGTACAACATGTTGCTATTTTAATGAGCTTTCCTGCAAAGATGTCACACAACTCTGCCCTCATGCATCATGCAGTATAGTGAAAGCTACGGTGTTTGCAGTAAACAAAATGGTGGTTAAATGGTAAACAAGTGTTATTTTAAGACAATGATAATATCATGAATTGCCCCTAAAATTAATAAAACTAAGTATAAAAGTATAACCTAGAAAGCACATAACCCCAGAATCTTTATAGCTTTGCTCCTGTTTTTGCCAGATTATTCTCCTTAAAACTGAGAGTCTCTGGTGTGAACTTTGCATTTTTCTCAGTTTTTGAATTGATTTTGGTTTCATTAAAAAACCCTTCCACAAGATATAAGGTCACTTTTTACATGGCTATGTTTTATTGTGGCCGCTACTGGACATGCAAAAAATTAAATCAACAGGTCACAAAACACTTGGATGGTTGGACTGATGGAGAAGTGGAAGAGTAATTATCACATTGAATACTGTCCAGATATTTTCATGCATGTCCATTTCTCAACTCCTCCTATCATTTGGCTGCTGGGAAGGGAGTCATGGTAGTCACATCTGCCAATAAAGGGCCATTTAGGAATCACCTATCAACATGTCTTTGAGATGTGGAAGAAAGCAGAGAAGTTATAGCTTAAACTGCGGGCTGGGATTTGGTCTCAGATTTCTAGACCCGTGAGTCAGCAATGCTAGCCCCTTTATCTCCATGCTACCAAAAATAGAAAGATGGGTTGCCCAGTGCTTAAGGAGTTTATCAGCAATTAAGGGTGGCATAAAAGAGAGAAGGAATCGCTGACTGGCAGTGGCAATGTTACTCACCATGTTACTGTATAGCAGCAACAGAGGAAATCACCTGCCATATTCCCCAGAAGGCTAAAAAGTAGGAAAACCAGCATGTGCAAAAAATGTCTGACTCTCCATTGGAAGAGAGAAGCAAACAGATAGCAAGTGAAGGTAATAATTTACTTGTACATTGAGGTGGGTAACCTTGTAGGCAGGATATAAAATCTGTAGTTATTGCATCCTGGTGTAGTTTTGTTGGTTCTCTCTCCCTTTATGGGTTCCCCTTTTTGTACAATTTTATCCTCCTTTGTGTTATACCCTGGCTGCAGATGATTTTTATGAAAGTAATGAAAGAATCCACTTTCATTTCTGCAAGATAAAGGTTTTTGCTTTGCCGACCACAGTTTCTTGAAAATGTAATCTTATTTTTTACCATTTTCTGTCAAGGTACAGCTAGCGGTAAGTAAAATGTAAAATCTATCTCTCAGCATTTGAGAATACTGTACCTGCTTGCTAGCGGCACTGAAATCTCGAAACCTAATTGAACCTCCCTGTGATTTGTTTGACATCTGAGGCTACTCCACTAGAGCAATTTTAAACAGCTGCTAATGCAGCACTGAATTTAGCCATGATGTTGGGGTTTTCTGTGTTTCAGGTTTGTACACCCATTTAGTTTGATTTTCTGTGAAAATGTTTCACATCTGTTCAGGTTTAAGTGTCAATTTAACAAAACTTTTATACAGTATATCTAACCTGATTTGATTGTGACTCCTCTTGTTATCTTTAGCCAACTCAGAAATCTTCTTTTTTTAGTCTATCTGTCTATCTACCTGCCTACCAACCAAAATGAATCATAAAAGTTACTCAGAAATACATCGGTCAGTCAGTCAGTCAAGCATATTTGTCCTGCAGTATATAGAATTATTCTTACAGAGCACCTTATGGGAACTTAAACTTCTAACTTAGCTAAAGCAGTCACAATGAGACATTATGCAGATGTATTGCTGTAGGTATGAATTAGCACCACTAGTGTTTCTTGACACGCTGTTGATAAATAATTTGTTATCTGAAAGTACTCTGTGTTAGTATGTCAGAGAGAGGATGGGCACCATTGTTCATAACGGCCATCAGTTATGTCTTCATTCTTTCCTCTGTTACTACCTTCAGTGGGTTGAGAGTAATTCCTATAACTGAGCCTGCTTTTTTAATTAGTTTGTTGATTTGGTAGGCCTCTTTTGAAGTGATGTTATTGGCACAGGACCTCAAAAGTATAGAAAATCACACTGGCCATCAAAGAGTTATGGAAGATGTAAAGGATATCACCACCCTCATTAATAAAGGAACACAGTCACCTAAGAACAAAGAGTCAGCTCTGTCCTTACTCATATAGTTCCTCTGTGTTCTGAGACCAGTCCAGCCTGTCATTGATTGGATCCCCAAGTACTTATAGGAGCACACCACCTCTGCCTCCACTCCCTGAACAGTCAATAACCAGTTCCTTGGTTTTGTGGAGGTTATGGTACAGACAATTATCTTTGTACCAAGAAACAAGGTTCTCCACCTGACTCATCCTTTTATTAATCCTCCCCATTAGTTCAGAATCATCAGATGAAATCTTCAAGTGTTATATTTATGCTCTGGTGTTGCTCCACAAATACACAGTCCATTATCCAAGACACTGTAGGCTCATCCAACTGTAGATCTCCAAGTTTACCACTTAACAGGGTTGCCTGGATGGATTTGAACACACTGGAGAAATCAAAAAACGTAATCATCTCAGTGCTGCTAGGTTTGTGCAGATACAAATAAGCCTTTTGGAGCAGTTAGATACTTTCATCCTCCACTTCTATGAGTGTTAGGTAAAACATGAAGTAGACAGAAGAGTACTTTATAATCAATGGTAATAGGTATCACAAAACGGGTAAGGTAAGGTATAGTACAAAGCAATGCTGTTTAAGAGTTTGGAGCCGACACTGAGAATAACAGAATTTACTGTCTGAACCTTTCACATGTCAGAGACACCCTATGTCAAAATTACCCCATAAAGAGTGTGGGCTTCTGCTTGTGTCAAATGCATGAAGTCCTGTCTTTACAGTATGTCCATGGTGGGCTTGTGCTTGTAATTTGTACTATAGAATACCCAAGAGGATGAGGAGATCAGCTGACCTAGATCATCAGAACTATGATTGTGTTACGTGTAATAGACATTAGGTCTGCAGAGGTTTATTTTATCCAGGAATGCTGAGGACTTCATGTTTTTGTCACTCCTATATTGCCAGAAGACTATAAGTCAATTATATTGTCAGCAGGACTTTTTATTGTGTGGATTTGTTTAAGTTAATCTTTGAAATTTATTCTGTTTTGCTAAATTTAATATAATTTTGTGTGTCAATTTATATAAATGTATGCTAGTTTAATTACTGTTGGTGCATTATAATTGTTAATAGTTGGCAGGCTGAACCTGTTCTCAGTGTGGAGTGCTATACAAATATTCTGAAATGAATTAAACTGTATCCTTCCATGATGGAAGGATAGTGTCAAACGTATGACACTAACTAACTTCAGTCTTTCTCACAGCAGCACTCCATTCTGAGTTATAATTTGCCCTTATTCCATTCAGATGCTAACCTATGCTGCGGTGGGCTGGCGCCCTGCCCGGGGTTTGTTTCCTGCCTTGCGCCCAGTGTTGGCTGGGATTGATTCCAGCAGACCCCCGTGACCCTGTAGGTAGGATATAGCGGGTTGGATTATGGATGGATGCTAACCTATGTTGGTGCATCTCACGCTGACTCTTCATTAAGTGATATAAACAGTGAAGGCTCCAAAAGACACACAAATCGGGAGAATCTGTAAATAGTTTTAAGCAAACACTAAGTGAGCTTTGTCTTTACATTTTAAGACATTGATTCCAAAAACAAACCTTTGTGATAAATGTGCACAAAATTCAGTTTGTGAACAAAATATTTAGAACAATGTGACACTGGTATCACGTAAACTCTCCGCACATTGTCATACTTTTTGCCTTTGTTGGTTAGTAGAATCTTTTCCCGCATATTCACAATACCAGAAGCAGACTTGTAGTGTCGAACGGGCTGTAGATAAGCAGATCTGAAAATGGACAGAAGAATTGAGTATTATTTGTGAAGTGTTCCTCCATCCTTCCACCTAGTTTCAGCACTGCAAGAGTTGGAACCATACCAGAAGAATAGTTCGTAAAAGAAGAATTATCTTTAAACAGAGTGGCATTTCAACACAGGGCACAGTCAAACACATGATGATTTTGATGATTATTAAGCTAATATAAGGACCATCCATTTAGGTGCATGTGCAGAAAAATTTTTCAAATAAGCAGGATGCTTTCAGATAAAACATGCATGGCTTTGCTCAGATATCTTTCAAACTGAATATGATCCATAATGGATGAGAAGATGCTGAAGAGAGTATATATAGGGCCGATTTGTTCTGAATTGATTTGGAGAAGTGTGGATCTGAATTTACATTCATTCTTAGACAGATACTGGCATTAAGTTCCAGAGAGCAAGAAGTCCAAAAAACTGCAGAGCACCTTGCTTGTTGCACAGACCTGCCAGACAGATTGTGTGCTGCCATTCTGGCATTCCCAGCTTGTCGACAACATGTGACATTATTTATTTTAATAATTCTTGTAAAAGGATATACATATGTATATTATATTCAGGTAAAGGATATACATATGTATATTATATTTGTGGGATTGTATGATGTTGCTTTTTGGGTCATGAGATCAGTTAACGTACAACTGAATCTAACCTGTTGATAACAGGTCCATTTTAGCTAACCTCGCCCCCCAGTTCCACAGCACAACAGAGAGGTCCATTAGCTTTCGATGAACCTACTGCTTTCTTTGTACATGGGCTATTTCTTTACTAATGAGCCATTAAACTCAATGGCTGACCCCTCACTAATTTGACTATATGAGAATGATTTAGCTCCATAGGAAAACTGGTTTTCTTTAGCTCACTCGTATATTGCTGGCTTCTTGCTGCATGAGAACAGTCTTATTTGAAACTCTTAAAACAGAGAAGTAAAATTTTGTCTTTGTATGTTGCAAAATGGTTATTTATGTGCTTGGCCTGGCAAGTCAAGAAGCAAGGTCTAATAACAATAATACTTATAAACAATTATTGTTGCATGTCATTTTAGTTTTAATTTAGCCAAATACCTATAGTGCATCTACACTAAATTTGCCACTAAATTTTTCATTATCTACATATGATATTTGGCTGATATTTGCATTTGCTACAGTCAACAAGTCTAAAAAGACTAAATGTTATAGCTAACCGCACAAATCAAACATTCAAAGATCCCTAAAACGCAAACTGCACAGAATGTTATGTGAGAAAATGGCTTTACTATGACAAAATGAAAGTGTGCATTTGGGTTTATAGTAAAAAATGAATAAGAGAGCAGTACATTCTCATGTGCACTGATTTTTATTTTTTTAAGAAATGGACTTAGTAATATTGAAATGCAAATTGTGTCCCAGTTACCTTTCCTGCTGAGCTGAGGCCATCAGAGTGAGTCCCACTTTTTCATTTTCCAGTCTTGTACCCAGTGCTGTAGGATGGCCCACCATGCGACCCTGAATTGGGGTAGTCAAGCATGATAATGTTGTGTTACATTATTTGGCCACTGTTTGTTTTTTCCCATTACTGTTTTTATCTGACTACCACCTTCTTTTTACATTTTGATTCCAAGCCACCAAAATCTCTTCATGCCTCATATTATAATGAATGTATTGTTTCAACTACTGCATTTTTTTTGTTGCATATAGGTTTATTAAATTTAGGCTGCATTTTAGCCCATCAAGCAGATCAGAAAACACTGCAGTGCTATGTGACCTGTCAGAAATAATTTGTGAATCAATGCGACGTGCATATAATGTGCAGCACGGAGAAACCATTTTATGTTAGTGGAATTCAATATGTTTTCTTAGCTATACAACAGAGGATGTCAGAAGTAGGCTTCTGACAGACAGACTGCTGTCAGAATGCTGCTGCTGCGTTAGTAACCTCAAAATGCTGGACTAAAGTGACACCCATATTTTTGGGTCTTGCCATGTTTGTTGAGACAACTGTCTATAAATGCTGTCCAAGGCCTTTGTAGGTGTATAAGGTCCTTATTGTTGCATGTACAGAGTACAGTGAATTTTTTCTCTCATGGGCTAATCAACATGCAACATGTCACTGCTCTCAGATGCCATGATCATTGAGTATAACTATCTTACCTTGAAATGTCTGTCTGCCTATCCTGAAAAATCCCAGAACGTATTTGTCATTAACTGACAAACAAAATGAAAATTTAAATTATACATAATGTCCTCCAATGGCTTTTAGTTTAGTTTAAAGTGTCAATCAAGATGGGCCATGAAATGACTAGTAGGAAAATGCAGGTACCTCTTTTCTTGTGTTTTGAGCCATAACATTAGGATTTTCAGAGTTCCTTTTTATTAGTGATCTCTACCTATTTACAGATGTTTCCCACTGTATTGTCCTCAGCACCTGGTTAAAAGGTTGTCTTGTCTAAGTTCAGATAGACTTTTTAGAGATACATTTGTAAGCCATTAGTTTGAGATGATTTTCAAGATAATATAAGGACCATCCATTTAGGTGCATGAACATCTTCTTCAGATAAAACATGCATGGCTTTCCTCAGGTATCTTTCAAACTTCATTATGGATGAGAAGAGGCTGAAGAATGCATCTTTCTCAGGGTTTCCTGGCGGTCCCAATTAGTGATAGCTTCATTTATACAAGTAAAGATAGCTAAGTTATTATAACAAGTATATAGTTGACTGACACCTTTATCCAAGTTCTCTTACATTTACTTCTAAACTGTTCACAGAGATTTCTTAACATTTTGAGCTCATCCATATTGATTGATTTGATGAATATTGCACATTGGTAAGAATCAGAGATGGTCGTAATTTATCTTGCTTTTTAATGGTCCAGTGTTGTAGCCATTATGTCATACTATTTGTTGAGTTAAAGTTGAATGTTGTTCTAAACTAAACACTTTACATATGCAGCTAGCACAGAAGCAGAAAAGTCAATTGGTATCTTCTCGATGTGCATTGATGTCTTAAGCAAAAGTTATATATATGCACTCCACGAGATTTTGATTAGGAGATTGTGGATTTCTTCTTAATGGGTTTTTTGCAAGTGTGTCAGTCTGTCACCCACTACAAGAATCCTCATATTTAAAGTGTTTAAACTGTACTATTCATCAGAGTTAATCAATCAATTGGCCCCTAATACACAGCCAGTTAGTTAGGCACATTTACAATACTTAAATTTATGTCTTTTTGACACTTACTTGGGGCAGAAATCAGATTTACCAGACTTTTCAGCAACAAATTAAGAGTCCATATAAACACACAAATCAATTTTTAGTAGGTGTTGATTTAAGACACAAGAAGTACTTACTACTGAGTCAAATCCTTTCTTTTGTGTTTGTTTCTCGTCCTTTAGTATGAATTTTGTTGCCATAAGTCATAAATATAGATGATGTCTTTCTCACATCTAGTTAATCTATCTTTTTTCCAAACTCTCTTATTCTGACCTATGTCCTAGCAAGAAATGTACAGAGTAGGAGCAAACCTTTGGTGGACCATCAGTCCTTTATTGGGCATACAGTCATACAGGGGCTATCTCGGGTCACTAGTTTTACTTAACCTGCAGATCTTTTTTGATGTGGGAAGAAAATCCCACCCAAAGAAAGGAAGAATATGCATACTCTACGCAGTAAAGCACTTGCCAGCTTTTGTATATCCTACCATTTTTGTACCTGATCAGTTCAATTAAGGACTGCAGGGACCATCTACTTTAATTCACTCAAAATAAAACGAGTAGTACAGATGTGTGAACACACAAATGTGTACAATTCAAAATATACATTTACAGAATCTCCCTGGATTTATTGGCAGAATGATGCGAAATTCTTGGCTATTTGAAGACAACCTAAGGAAAAATGTTTTTCACTTAAGGGATCAATCTCAGAGTTGTCACTGAAATGTTCACTTAATTGTAAAAATAATCAAAGTGTGAGTTGATGTTTTGCTCTTAATAGTTGGAAACATTGCAATGCAGAGGCGTCGTGGTTCAGATACCGCCTATGTCATTTTTTTTTTAATCTTGAGCCTATTTATATATAGCATTAGTATTCTATACATTTCCCTGTTTTCACATGTACTGTCATTATAACTGTGTTATCCGTTCCACAAGAAAAACAAAAAGGCCTGCATTGACTACTGCTATTGTGCAAAACAAAAATAAAACAAAGCATAAAAATGTTTTTTGTTAATAAGTATATAAAACTATTTATTGTATGGATTCTGCCCAGTAAGGATATGGGTTGAGCTGTATTTTATTTTGAATATTTTCTATTGGATTGCAGTAGGCAAAATGTTTCAATGTGATTAATATGCTGATTAATCTGCTCATTAGTTAATCTATTATGAAGAAAGCTAAATTAGCACATTTACAGCTGAAGAGTTGTGTGGCATTGAGAGTCTGTACAATGCAATGTGTTATAAAATTGAGTCTGAAACTGTGAATTGTCCATCTTCCCATTTTCTCAACCTGCTTAATCAAGTTTTGGGTTATGGGGAAGCATTAGTGTGCCAGTTGAGCTGTGAAATAGAATTATATAGATGTTTTTTAAAGTTCCAAGGTTTTGTTTGTCGTTAGAAGGACTCAGGATGCCTCCTTCAAAGCAGAGAAGAGTCAGTCCATGTGAAGGTCTTTCTTGGATGTTCCACCTGTGTCACCCAGCCATGACGATAAGCTAGTTGACATCATCAGAAGCCATTTTGCTACACTGTGTACAAAGCAATGTGCCTGGCATGTTAATATCACAAGTATAACATAGCCTCTAAGTAGTGCATTTGATCATGGGTCTATAGTGACCTTCTTTTAAATATAGGGTGCCTGCCAAAAAAAAAAAAAGAATTGCCAAAATACAACTTGACAGTCTGAAGATCAATAGGTCTATTCCTAAGGGAAGGCCTAATGAGTTAAACGTCCTCCTCTTAAGTACATGCACACTAGTTAGTGACCAGATTAAAGTGTTTAAGATGATGAAGTGGATACATAAAAGCGAATGCCAGCTGCTACTTTGTTTTGCCTTCGTGAATGAGGGCACAGGAGTTGAATAGTATGTTGTTACCCATACAAATTTTTAATATCTTTACAAATACACTGGCGTGTTGGCAAATGAACATTTGAAAAATGCATTTGTACTGCCTAAAATACAGGAGGATAGATAGCAGCACAGAATGAAGATCACACAGCTTTTAGTCGGACACATTCATAAAGGCCAGCAAGTGTTCTCCAAAGCTGAAATGTCAGATAAGCTGCAAGCAAGCATGTGTTACATAAGAAGGAACTGACTTTCTTTGCATTTAATGCTGTTGTAAACTATAGAATAAACCTAGTCACATTGTTCTTTCTCAGTTTTATATGAAGTTAGTGAAATTCTTAATGGTTCTTCACTAAGATGTTGGACTGTGTGATGAAATTCAGTACCTTTAGCCCACACAATTGATTCACTGTGTTGCAGGCAGTGTTGGTGATTTTCTCAGAATAACTGTAAAGTGTTTTCATGGTAGAAAGGTGGTATATTAAGTCGTATTTGGCTATTACTCTTAAAAATTTTTACTTCACAAAGATTCTTCCTTACATGAGCAGAGCCTTATTTTGGAGAGCTGTTCTGCGACACTCTAAGTGACAGGTAATAAATAGGTTTCACCTTTAAAAATACAACATTATTATTCATCTCAAGAAAATCCTGTGTTTTTTTTTTTGTTTTTCTTTTTAGGATTGTTTGTTTGTTTGTCTTACTATGGCTTTTTTTGTCTTTCTTTTTGTCTACTCACCCTGGTGCTTTTTTTCCCAGCTGTCTTCCTCTTGAAGACAATATAAATTATATCACCATTGTCGTTTGTGTTGCTAAACCCTGTGTCTTGTCATTGTTCTCCCACTAATACCGCACCGTCTGCATTCCTGACCTATTTTTATTTTGCCTATTGTTAGTTTCAAGGGATATTTTTCTCCTTCTTCTTCTCATCTATCTCTGTCAGTTTCACCCCTGTGGTTCATGAAAAATGGAAGAGGGGGTTGAGAGCGAACAAGGGTTTTGCTAAAAGTAGAGTAGCTAAATAACAGTGATTAGAAAATTGCTTGTGTAAAAGCTTCTCTAAACTTCTTTTATTGCTTCTTTCCAACTCTAGACATTTGTGCTGACTGTTTATATGGCTTCTTTCTTTTATTCTTTTTTTTTTTTTTTTCTCTCTTCCATTTTTCGCAAGGCTGAGCATTTGCCTCAGTGGTCTGCTTGCCTTTCAGGGAGAACTGCATGCCATGGAGCTTGGCAGCTGAAAAAATATCAGAAATTAGGACCAGCAGCTGAGATCAACCATAATATGAGGCATTTTGTAGCCTTAATTTTATCAGGCTATTGTCAGCCTGTTTATTTAATGTATTTATTTTTTGCTCAGAACATATAAACTGTTTACTGTCAATATGCCTGTCTTGTTACTCAATGATATCTTAAAGTTTTCTTTTCTTAAAGTGCTTTTATTTGATCTGTTATTATCTATCTGTTTAATAAATGATGTGCTTGCCGATCTTACACTCAGTTCATCTCTAAAGTGTATTTCTTTTTTTAATATGCTTTTTTGCATATGTATAAATTCATACATACTAGATCGTTGACTTTTAGGGTGCCCCACCGTGGTCTAACCCCACCACAATACATCTATATAATCTGTGGCAAAACAACATTATGATCACGTATCAGGTCTTAAGCATCAAATTTCTAGCCTTGTGTTATTTCACACAGTTGTTAGGTACAATTGGGTCGGTGACGAAGGTTGAGGTGGTGGTGAACCTGAAGTTTCCTTAAGAGAAAAAGGATGGAAAGGCATCGTAGACCAGGCCGCTTGTTCCTCTAGATTTTCTTGGATGGAACAGTCTCTGAATGAGCTGGCAATATACTTTGTTAGATTTTTGAATCAACAACCTCCGCCTGAGCACAAAGCAATTCCAGGGAAAGAGTCAAAGAGTGTCCTTCACACGGTACATCAGAAACCATGACTCACAAGTGCGGATATTGTGGAGCTGTCCAAGAAGTACTAAGTGTTGCAAAATCCGACTTTAGGACTTAATTTTCATGACAGCTTTTGAGCAGACAATCAAGTAGAGTAAAGGATGCAAAACATACAATTTCTGTGTTTGGCCTTTACCACATTTTCATTTGTACATAGATTTTGCTAATGGCAAATGTTTTTTTTTTTTTTGATTGTTCAGATAAAACGGAAGTTTTGAAGTAAGGTAGCTCTACTCACTAATCATTGAAAACAGTGAAAGTTTCTCTAAAATGACCTACTAACTAAATGTTCAGTGTGCTTACTCATATTTAAATATATATATATTCTATCATAATCACATCAGAAATATGCTTTACCTCGAAACACATTGCAATAATGAAATACCAAACAGGTCACTTATAAAAATGCATGTTATCAGGATGTACCACCGGTGATTAAGTTAAAAGATTATAAAAAGTGAATTTTGATTGATTTATATTGTTGGAGGCCTGGTTTCCACTGTGATGGATCTACTTTTAAAAATGCCGAAATCTTTTCCTAAGGGATGGCAATATTTCATCAATAATTCTTAATACATATGTAAGAGGACGTTTAAGTACTATAGCATACTGTTTAAAAGCTTTAACAGCAGCCTTGTATGAAAGTTAATGTGATGAGGAGTGACGTTAACTATAATGTTTTTGTCCTAGTTTAAAGTGAGTGCAGTACTAATGGGCCCAGAAGCCAAATTCTGAATGTTGTTTCGGTCACTTGCGACAGGACATTGCATGAAATTCAAGGCTTTATGTTAGTGAAATCCTTTGACTGTTTGCTTATTAAAAATTCCTATTAAGCTGAATATGCTGTACCTTAATGCAGTTTGTTCAGCGGAGACATTGAAAAATAAAACCTAATGTCATTATATCTGGATACAACATTATATTGAGGAAATTCCAGATAGTTTAATTAAAAATCAATCGATTGCTGTTATGTAGCATTTTATAGCTTGCACAGTTCAAGAATGTTTTACAAAGTAATTTATGTTACCATCCAGAATGAAAGAGGGCATTTACTGCGGAAAAGTATAAAATGGACATCAGAGAGTGGCAGGATAATACAAAGAGGCAAAGAGTGTCACAGCTTGAAATAGTGAGGCTTTAGTCTTTATATCATTATGTGAACTGGAGAAACTAGGGTGGGGACTGAAGAGTGAAATTCGGATGAGTAAGCTAAGCTTTGAAGGAGGGATGGTCAAATCAGTTGTCTCACAGGCTTAGACATGTAGTTAAAACTCCAGTGGTGCTACTAAGTATTGTAATTGAGAAGATTGTTTTGAGATGGATTTTTAATATGGTAAAAGCTTTTAGGGACATCTTTCCTTAAAACATAAATGTCTTTTTGTCAAATGCACAGATTTCCTTTCCTGTAGACTACAGTTAGTTGTTACACTACACCCATTTCTCTGTTCATATACTTGCCAGTTTTTACAGATTTACAGTTTACAGTTGCGATGCTCTTGCACTCATGCAATTAATTAAAATAAAATTAAAATAGCAATTTTTAACCTGTTAAATAACTAAACCATAAATGGCTAAAATTTTCTACCAGCAGTATGCTCATTGTGCCTCCAGTCACCTCAAACATTTATAAAAGATTTTGCTTTCAGCCTGCCGGACATGAGCTATGTACATATGAAACTCCTGCCAGGAACTGACTAATCAGAAGCCTCCTTACTCAGTCCAATTTCCATTTGTTTTGGATTAGTAGCCCCGTAAGAGGATATTCTTTTAGGGAAAGAATAAGCTAATCTGATGTTTATTCTGCCAATATGAGTACAACAGAAGTGAGGGAAGTTAGTGACTTGGTACCAAAAAAAAAGACATCTGTCATTTGGAGTACTTTGGATCTGACCTCTGAGACATTACTCGATCAGCAGTTATTGTGCAAAACATGCAAAGTTACTGTTTCCAGGCAGCGTGGAAACACAATTAATATATGTCACCATAACAGACAACATAGAACTCTACAATGATTGCATTGCAAGAAAGGTAAATGTAGGTAAAAATGCCAAAGCCAAAAGTCCTGCTGAGCCAAGGCAAAGAACAAGTGTGGTGTGTTTGCGCATGGTACGCCTTCCGAGAAACGTCAAGTAGGCATAAAAGCACAGATGCTGTCACATATTAGTTAACAAATAACATGCTGTCTCTACATGCAGGCAGCAAGAGGTTTCAGAAGCTAACCAACAAACTCAACCAGAGATTTGTTTTTTTTGCGCATTTATTTCTCACTAACTGCCATTCCCGAACTGTATAAAACTGATATGTATTTGAATTTGACTATGACATAGTGAAACTTGAATACTATTAAGCAATCACAGACCTGTGGTCAAGCAGGACATCTGAGCCTTACATGAGCTTAATGGTGCACTACATAAGTGACGAATCTGAACGGAAAAGTCACTGCTTGCAAACATCACGTTTCCCAGTGGATCCTACAAGTAACATTATTGTTCTAGGCCTAAGAGAGGCCAAGGCTGCCAGAGTAGCATTTAGTTGCCATACCCACAGACAATGGTTCTTACATTGTCAAAACTCTACAGCTGAATCAATTAACCAGATTCCAGTGCTGCAGCCAAATGCTTTATCTTCCAATCAAAAAGGTTAGACAAAATATATCTTAGTACTTTAAATATAATTTAAATTCCAATGTTTTTGTATTAAATGGCATCCATAACATCTGTGAATGTATATGCTCTTTTAAACCTTATATTAAAATAGACTTCAATGTAATAGCCATATTCAATTTATCACCTTCAGACTAGCCCAGACATTGATGATATATTTACTGTGCAGGGCATAGACATTATTATAATATTAATTTTTATTGCTTGTATTATACAAACAATATTTAACTGTATTCTGTACGTACCAGTAACAGTGCACTGCATGGTACTTAACATTAGCATTCATAGTTTTCATACTCTTTCTCTGTACGTTTAGCATGCATTTGCTCAGATGTTGATGCACTTGCTGCTTCCTGAGCAGCACTTCTTTTCTCCACCTTAGCGGCCCGCTTCTCCTCTTCTTTAGTTGGCATCTTTTTACATTAAAACTGAGTAAGTCAGTATTTGTTTTGCAATTACTTAGTGCATTTTCTTTAATTTTTCACTTAAGCAAGTCTTCAATCTGCCTGAAGAATGATTTAAGATATGAAGAGGCAGGGGAGGTGACGGCGAAGGTGGTAGAGATGAGAACGGCGCCCGTACACATATGCTGCATGGCTGCCCTGCTGGCCACTGCCGAGAGTTGATTCTACAGTAAGATAAAATAAATATAAAAAGAGAAATAACCTCTTTGGTCAGTCATCATCACGAAAGCGGATAGTAGACGTCTCGTAGTATCTGTGTACCAAGTTTCAGGTCAATAGGTCAAACGGTTTGTGAGCTACATGTGATTTAAAATCCTGGACAGACAAACGAACAGCCACAGTAGCATATTATATATAAAGATTCTTTTAGAAGGGTTTCTTCACATTGTCACCCATTTACTAGATAATTCTTTGAAAGACAAGGAAAGCACTGATAAAGTGGTAAGGATATGTAAGAAAATAGTGGTCTGCATTTTTTTTTTAATTTAGCCAGTTCATTTATATATTTATTTTAAATGTACTATAGAAATTACATCAAAGAAAGAAATATGGTCCTTATTTGGCCTTGTGTGTTTAATAATTTAAGTTCTTATTTGAAAACTTTTCAGTTGATAAATAAATACCGGAAAATGTGATCTTATTATAATCATTTATGCCATCATTTGCTTTTAGTCTCGAAGTTGGAGTGCAAAATGGTAACATTAATACTTGCATATTGCAGTTTAATTCACAATATTTATCAAAATAATTGCAATATGATTTTTTTTATCAAATCTATGGTATGACTGCCACAGCAGATTATTTCTTACAGGTTGATTAGCAGAGAAAGGGATTTACTTACCCAACTCTTGTTGAAACAAATAGAGCAAAATGCCTAAGCAAGAAAGCAGCCTTAATCGATTTTAATCTATAAATATCATATCTAGTAGCATAAACAAAAGCAGATAGAAATGTTGCTTTTTGTTGCAGTAAAACCTGTAGTTCTGAAAGCAGACGAAGATCAGCATCACATTCATTATGTATGTGTCTGTTCCAGGCAGCCCATAACCTTAGTAGTTGCACAAAGTCTCTGGATAGCATACCATATCTGGTCAGCTCTCTCTGTGACTAGATCACCATCATATCTGATTTGCAGTCAGCTCTCTCTGTCTCTTCCTAAGCAGCTAATCACCTGACTTTTTGATTGTCCTCTTATCACTGAGACTTATCAATCTAAAACCCGTCCCTCATCCCCCCAAGCTTTCTTCCTGGAGGGTGAAGAAGTACTGTACTCATTCTTATATAATCTATGCCACTTTTTGAGGCTCATAAACTCAAACTTTCTTTCTCTGGGAAGGACTCATAAGATCTAAAGATTTGCTTCTGACATCACAGATAGAATATAGTTGTATGTTCAAGAATGTCATTTCTAAACTATGTCAAAAGTATCAGCTTGCATTCAGAAATGCGACTTCAAAAATGGCAGCTTCACATCCACCTCTACCAGAGATTTCATGTTCAGATGTAGCACTTTAAACAATCTCCTAAAGACTCTCATGGTGTGGGGGGTATGAGGTTTAGGTGAACATCGAAGAAACACAGCTCTTTTTATCAGTAGATCATGCCCTCCAGAAAACAATGCTTCTTTTTACACATTTTACTTAGAATATATGCTTACTTATCAGAAAACCATTTCTTTTAAGTATCCATTTCAAACTTATCCATAAAAACATGATTTAAAGCAATTCTAGCAATGTTTTATATTACAAACTACCAAGTGAACATTAACAAAATAATGTTTCAGAAAACAAGTTCACTTTGTGCAGTCCTTAACTCAGTTCCTTTCTCTGTGGAGTTAGGCCACATGTGATGTTATATGTTTGTGAGCCCATCCTCACAGCCAGGGCCCTGATAAGTCACTTGAGTTATACCAGCTAAGACAATTATTTTTGCAAACTGTAGACCTGAGTTTGTGTTACAGAAGCTCAGTGGAGAGTAAAGAGAGTTGTACCTGAATAAAGAGAAATGGCTACAGCTGCACATATTTTGACTAAAGAAGCTAGCCTTTCAAATATTTGTTCGATGATATATCATAATGCTCTTTGACATGTGAGCTTGCTATAGTAGAGTGATGCCACCCGAAGTACAGACAACTGCTATTTTGGCCATGTTGACTTTAGAAAATTTCTTTAGTATAGTTGATTAGGTCAGTGTGCTGCTGGGCTAAATGCAAAGGCAGGATGAAGCAATAACCAATTAACAGTCATGTGATTAGATCACTAAGTAAAGAACTGTTGTAGTCTGATCTAGAGGTTCTGTCATGGAGGCATATTTATTGATCCAAAGTGCTTGAGCACTGAGTATAAAAAAATTGGATATATGTCAATAAGGCTACATAGTGGTCCACACTGGTGCATCACAGCTCCAAGAGGCTGGCTTCATGTTTCACACAAACTTATTTGTAGCATTTTGTATGTTCTATCTCTGCCTCTGGGAAAAGTTTGCTCCTGTGTTATTGTGTAAGGCCCTATGGTGACCCTATTTCCTCCCCTTTTGTACTCTTTTTTTTGTGTAGATCTTAATACAATGTCTAAAATCTCATACACTTATCACTCTGTGATCAGATACTTTAGCACTTCCTCTCCCCTTTCCTTCTACATCTGTAACCTTATGCAAATAGACAAATGAAGAAACTGGCAGGAGTTAAGTTCCACATTTAATTCTGTAATATTGATAACATATCCAAAAATATTAAGGAAGCAGAATACTATGTGAATATTAGTAAACTATACCCTTACAGCCTAAGTAACGATGCATCATGCGTCCATAGGCGGTTCTCAGCTTATCTTCAGTCTAGCTTGCTTTGCTACCACATGGCCTTTGAATGGAGTATTGAAACAAGCCACGTGCCTGTCTCAGTTTGGCTTCTGAGATAGAGTTGTCTTCATCATGGTCTTCTCTTCATGGCCTGATGGTGAGAGAGACAGGCAAAGACAAGGTGACCAGCTTTATACCATTCCTACTACTAAACACAAAAAAATGGGGCATTGTAATACAAAATGGCCTCAAATTCAAAACCCATCATAAACAGCCATACTTTAGACCAATAAAATTAATTTATCTGTCCCTTCCTTGACCATTGACAAGTGAAAGTGCTTAGGTTCAACTCATCCCACAGTTGCTTTGAATACTCAGTTATGGACTAGCTGCGGTGGATGACTTATAGGCTTGAAGTCCAAACACAGTCAGTCACCCTTGCCAAGCTAGTCTGATGCTCCATCATCCTTACTTCATGCTGAGTCAGTCCTAAAAACCGAGGGAATTGGTTAGGTAAACATCAAAGCGCTGTTGTTCACATGAATGAAGTAAACCATGCCTACTGAAACACTAATATTTCATTTGCTTTGTCTTGCTTACAAATAAATTCATGCAGAACATTTATTAAATTATATGCAGCATATCACTCCATCACAGCTCCCAAATCCCAAAGGTCTTCAAATTAGCGACTTGAGTTTGGTCTGGTGAACATGAATATGTGCTATGCTATTGCAGTGCCCTGCCCACCATTGATTCCTCCCTTACAGACACAGTTGCTGAAATAGGCTCCAGCTCTGCAGACCACTCTTGGTGGATTAAACAGGCTCAGAAAATAAACAGAAGTGATGAAACATTAGAACAATTTTGATGAGAACAGGCCAACCAGCCTAACGTGCTTGTGAATGCTATTCATCTAATTTCTCTAAAATGATATCAAGTCAAGTAAAGAATGTTTATGGAGGAAAATGTAAGAGAACAGTGTACAAAAGACACCCTTCTTGTGCATTACTAAATTAAGATTAGTAGTTCAGAAGTTAAAATAAACCTGTCCCTTACGCCCGAGTCTCACATCAGTTGCAATTTTTTTTTTAAATGTAATAATTCAGAGTGGTTCTAAAAGTGGAAGATAATACAACATCTAAAGAATGTTTCATGCTTATCCGTACAGACATCCATTAACGGAGCTTCAAGTGAATTAATTTGGGCTTCAGCTAAGTCCTGTAGCAAAGCGTTTAGTAAAGGTATTAGGGAGCAAGCCAGACAAAGCACATGTAATACATTACACCCCTCCATGAGTACTCTATAACACTTAAAAGTCTGTAAATAAATGTTTCAGTCAGTGAATGTTTGAATTGAAGTCTGTTTCTCCTCTTTTTTCTATTCTTACTAAGATTATCCTCATGCAGTGGCAGTTCTTGAACCGTGGTTTAAATATTATTAATATATTATTAATAAGATTATTATTGGATTGTTAATTATTAATGATCATTGGGATTATTTTATTCTACCTTCTGTAGATTTTATTATGATGGCTAGCATAGAAGAAAGCATATGGCTAACATTATTCCACATGCGTCTGATATTAAACATCCCCTCTATTTATTGTCACATGCCTCTGACCTTCATTGTAAAACAGCAATGAGGGTACAGCATCTCAGTAATACCACTTTAACAATATAGCTCGGAGTTTGCCATTTCTATACTGATACCATCTGTCATTGTTTTAAATTGCCAATTGCTTGTACATTATTGCAATGGAGAACACTTGTTTTATTTATATTCTCCAAAAACGTTTAAGGAGCAAAAATAACCTTGAGATTTATGACCTACTGTATGTGTTCACATACCATCATTCATAATTTAATTCTAGTTGTAAGAGCCTTCTTACTGTCATTAATTGATTTCATCCAAAATGGTGGAAATGACTAGATCATTTAGTTTCACATTATTAGGATTCTAAAAGTTCAATATATGTAAAATTTCCATAAATATACAGTATATTGCTGTACACAATGAAGTGCTGCTGGGTATAACATTGTCTTCATTGTGATTACTTTTACATTTTAATTTCCTTTCATTCATGGTGATTAGATTAGCATTGAAGTTCCCAAAATGTTTATTTCCTGGCACAAACAGTCAGGCGTTGAAGCCAATGATGTTTTGTATTTTTTTTTATTCATTCTTTTCCTTTTCCTGTCATTTTCTCATTTCATCAATGAATCATTTGATGCAGAATGTCAAATGATCTGAAATATACAAACACCATTAATATGATAAGTAAAAAAAGTATCCTGGAAATAAAACATAATTAACAATGATAAGAAATAATGGAATCATAATAGAGTGGTGATTGTTGCTGCTACCGCACAGCTTCAGAACTTTTACAGTGATGTGTGTGGGATTTGCTTATTCTTTTGTGCATGTGGGAAATTTCTCCAGGTATTAAGGACAAACATCAGCATTTAAACTTGACTGGTAGCTAGGTAGGCATGCATTTAAGCCTGTTTGTATGTCTATATACTGTATATACTGTATAATAAAAATGTGTTTATACAGTATATTACAGTACATATGTATGTGTATTTATAATACATATGTCTAAATCCTATCTATCTATCTATCTATCTATCTATCTATCTATCTATCTATCTATCTATC
>JANRMT010062807.1:63850020-63870090 GCA_026402145.1 Polypterus bichir lapradei | reverse complement strand
ATCTATCTATCTATCTATCTATCTATCTATCTATCTATCTATCTATCATCAGACCCACTTAGTCCTGTTTAGGGTTATGGAGAGCGGATCCTACTCTGACTTCATCCCATGTAAACCAGGAACCAGCTGTGATTGAGGTGGCATTCTGGTGTAGGGCTAGTATTCCTTCTGCTATCTAACCCATTTAACACATTTCAGGATTGTCTGGGGTGGAATTGATTCAGCCTGCACTGGCTACAAGAAAGATACCAGACCTGTATATTGTTCTATTCCATTGCCGAGTAACTAACTAATAATCTGAATTTTAAATGTACTGTTAAGTTAGCTATACGTACACCCACTATGAAAGCCTCTTAAAGTGACCAAATCTTTTTGATTCCCTTCATTGTTGAGATTGCATACCACATCCTAACAGAGTCCAACTGATTTGTCCCCATATCCTAATAAAATTGCATATTAAGATGAAACATACGAATGATTGTGTCCCGTCATGCACTGGCACCCTGTCTGTCCAGGGCTGATCCGTGCCTTGTACCAAGTGCTGCTGGGGTAGCTTATGGCCTACTTGTCACTGACGCTATACTTTGGGCGTCAGTGCATTTGATGGGAAATATTTAATAATCTGAATTAATTTTGTACTGCATCAAGTTAATGAGCCCATCTATCCAGTTTTAACCCTAGTTAATTAAATCCAATGTTGTGATGGTGGAGCTGATCCCAGCAGCATCAAATTGAACTCCGAAGTCAGCTGTGAATAGGGTGCTAGTTCTTCAGAGTGAAAACATTTAATAATCTGAACTTTAATTTGATTATATTGGTTAGTTACGAGTACAAGCAATTTACAAAATATTGTAAGAAAATAAGTAACTTGCCGCCCTTTTTTGAATTGTACCAATGCTAAAATATAAAACATGTATTAAATGCATGCCCTTTCCCTGATAGTACTAGTAAAACGTAATTAAATAAAGGTTGCAAAGCAGTTACTGTTCTTAGTAAAATTTGTAAATTCAATGTAACCTTTTAAAAATACGACTGCAGTTTTCACATGAAAGCTATTTATTGCCTTTTGCCTTTGGCACAGAACAACTGGCTCGATCAATTTTGGACTCAGTCTTAATAAAACTGGGTTGAAATCGGCCAGTGGTCCTCAGATTTCTTTTTTTTTGGTAACTTTTGTGACCTTAATCATAATCCCATTATGGAACAAGAATGGAGTCATTGATTGTTTTTTTTTGGTTTTTTTTTTGTGTTGCACACAACCTTACTGATTCAGAGAAACTGTCAAATGGATGCTCTCGCTGTAATAATTACATTTCAAAGGCTCCAAGACTCAATGGGCTACATTGTTATTGCTTCATTCAGCCATTTTCTGCCTTACCCGTGGTTTGAAATATTTATGGAATTTATCGAAATGTGTGAATTATTAGTTTTTGAAACACATTCCGGTTCTCGATTTTAAACAAGCCAGTTCCTTTAGTGGATTATAATGTAGGGGCACTGCTATCTTTTTTTCTCTTGTTGCTCAAACTTGTTTGGCATTTTTCATAATGAAGAAGCAGTTGTCTTCAGACATATGCCTGCATATGAATTTAAGAAACTGATGTGATTAAATTTATCACAATTGAGTACATCTTTCAGTGACTCGTGGGTAACCATGTTCTTGTTCTGATGTCCACATTACGTGCATATTGCATTGTGGGTTTGTGAACCTTGGGAAGAGGCCACGCAGCAAAAGGTTCCTCTTGAGTAATTCAGAATACCAGCAGGAAATCATTCATTTTTCTACAATTATAGCACCCTGTGACTGATCATCAGAAACGGACATTAAATGTTTCCATGCCTTACATGTGGCGTGTATCTCTGATTATTAGTTCTTTGACAATGTGTTCCCTTTCTGTGTGCACCATGTATGGCAGTGGTACAGTTTACTGAAAAGCAAAGTTGCATGTGATGTCTCAAAATGTACAGTGCCAGCAATTTGGCAACCTGGTGTACTCCCAGAGCTTTTGAATTTTGCAGGTGGAGTTGTGGCTCTGAGGCTAGGGATCCAAGGAAGGTTGCTGGTTTGAATCCCATAAATAGCAGAAGTGCCTTGAGCAAGGCTCTTAACATACAGTTGCTCCATTCTGTCTATGACGTTAACCTGCATCCAGCCTTGTAAGCAGGTCCTTCAACTTGCTAAGGGGATTGGTGTCAGGACTGGCAATCCAGGCCACTGTAAAAAAATAAATGGATAAAATAAAACTCTCACTGTGATTCCATTCAAATTAGTGTGGTGCTGAGGTGTCGCTTGGGTCCTAATTTGGCATCCTGATATGGTTCTTCATGTGGTGGATTCGACAACATGTTTTATCAGTGCATGCTCCTAACCCCTCTCTCTCTTTTGAATTTTCTCCACTCGTCCTGTAACCCTGAATTTGATAACAGATCAATCAATCAATGGATAGGTGCATATTTCAAAAAAGTAGGTGTGCATTAAGGAGCATTGAGAGCTAAAGGACACAGATGCCTGGTGGCTGGTATGACCAGATGAGTTTGAAAGGACACATATGGTCTAATGCATCGAGCAGAGAGTGCCAAAGAAATCCCACACAAGCTTAGAATGGATATGTCTTTTGTACTCTGACATCAACCTGGCCCAGATTCGAACCCTGTATTTGGAAAATGGAAACTGACAAGATATTCCAGACATTGGCAAAAGCAATTACTGTTTGCAAGTAAACATGCATGAATGTGCAAAAAGTCTGAGATAAATCACTTAAAAATAAACTTTTAACTCTTCAGTTGACTGAGTTGCCACTTTGGTTCAATTTTCTTATAAACCAATTAAAAACTATTTGCATCATATCTACAAATGAATCTGCAGAAAACTCATTTGTAGTACTGGATCAATGAAGAGAACATTATAGTTTTTTGTATTTTCAAAATAGCACAAAATTGTCTTGTCTACATTATTGATCAGGAAGAGTAGATAAACTAGCATCTCGATGGTTTATGTTATAAATAAATGACATTTGTTGTTTTTCATTTGTGTATGCTTTTGATAGAGAAGCGCAGGGGTGGAAAGAGTTATCTGCAGTATTCAGAAAATGTAAAACTATCATATTTAAAATAGAAATAAATGATACATTCTGTACTAATGCAAAATCTGATTATAATATTTTTTCTTTTTACACACTGTTTTAAAGTTAAATGCATAACCAGATAAACTGTTTTTCTATTTATATTACACATAATTTATTCAATAAATCCACAAAACATTTATATCATCAAAGAAAGTGATTTTGCATTTTTAACTATATTGGAAATATTTGTCCTCCATTTTTTTTAGCCAGTATCAAAAATAATAATAATAATTCTTTACATTTACAGTTAGGTCCATAAATATTTGGACAGAGACAACTTTTTTCTAATTTTGGTTCTGTACATTCCTACAATGAATTTTAAATGAAACAACTCAGATGCAGTTGAAGTGCAGACTTTCATCTTTAATTCAGTGGGTTGAACAAAAAGATTACATAAAATCTGAGGCAACTAAAGCATTTTTTTAACACAATCCCTTCATTTCAGGGCCTCAAAAGGAACTGGACATTTTAAATAACTGGAAATAAAATGTTCATTTTGAAAACCCTTTGCTGGCAATGACAGCCTGAAGTCTTGAACTCCTGGACATCACCAGATGCTGGGTTTCCTCCTTTTTAATGCTCGGCCAGGCCTTTACTGCAGCGGCTTTCAGTTGCTGTTTGTTTGTTGGCCTTTCTGCATGAAGTTTAGTCTTCAAAAAGTGAAATGTATTCTCAATTGGGTTAAGATCAGTTGACTGACTTGGCCATTCAAGAACTTTCCACTTCTTTGCTTTAATAAACTACTGGGTTACTTTGGCTTAATGTTTAGGGTCATTGTCCATCTGTATCATGAAACGCTGCCCAATCAATTTGAATGCATTTGGCTAGATTTGAGCAGACAGTATGTCTCTGAACACCTCAGAATTCATTCGGCTCATCAATAAACATTAGTGTCCCAGTTCCACTGGTAGCCATGCATGCCCAAGCCATTACACTACCTCCACCGTGTTTTACAGATGATGTGGTATGCTTTGGATAATAAGCTGTTCCACGCCTTCTCCATACATTTTTCTTGCCATCATTCTAGTAGAGGTTGATTTTGGTTTCATCTGTCCAAAGAATGTTTTTCCAGAACTGTGCTGGCTTTTTTAGATGTTCTTTAGCAAAGTCCAATCTGGCCTTTCTATTCTTGAGGCTTATGAGTGGCTTGCACCTTGCAGTGCACCCTCTGTATTTACTTTCATGCAGTCTTCTCTTTATGGTAGACTTGGATATCGATACGCCTATCCCTTGGAGAGTGTTGTTCACTTAGTTGGCTGTTGTGAAGGGGTTTCTCTTCACCATGGAAATGATTCTGCGATCATCCACCACTGTTGTCTTCCGTGGACGTCCACGTCTTTTTGCGTTGCTGAGTTCACTAGTGCTTTCTTTCTTTCTCAGGATGTACCAAACTGTAGATTTTGCCACTCATAATATTGTAGCAATTTCTCGGATGGGTTTTTCCTGTTTTCACAGCTTAAGGATGGCTTCTTTCACCTGCATGGAGAGCTCCTTTGACCGCATGTTGTCTGTTCACAGCAAAATCTTCCACATGCAAGCACCAGACCTCCAATCAACTCCAGGCCTTTTATCTGCTTAATTGATAATGACATAACAACAGAATTGCCCACACCTGCCCATGAAATAGTCTTTGAGTCAATTGTCCAATTACTTTTGAGCCCCTGAAATGAAGGGATTGTGTTAAAAAAATGCTTTAGTTGCCTCAGATTTTTATGCAATCGTTTTGTTCACCCCACTGAATTAAAGCTGAAAGTCTGCACTTCAACTGCATCTGAGTTGTTTCATTTAAAATTCATTGTGGTAATGTACAGAACCAAAATTAGAAAAAAGTTGTCTCTGTCCAAATATTTAATGGACCTAATTGTACATAGAGCTTTTCTCATATCAAAGTGCTCTCTATACAGGGAAGACCCGGGACGTGAACCCATGACCTACTTACTGTGAGGCAGCAGAGCTACCACTGTGCCACCTGGTGCAAAGCAAGAACTAACCTTGGATAAGGTTCCAGTGTATCTTTTAATTATTTACAAAATTAAATAATTGCGTCTTACCAACCACTACTGAACTGGTTTAATCCAGCACAGTGACAAGTAGGCCATAAGCTAACCCAGCAGCACAAGGCGCAGATCAGCCCTGGACAGATAGGGTGCCAGTACATGACTGGACATAATCATCCGTATGTTTCGTCTTAATATGCAATTTCATTAGGATGTGGGGGCAAATCAGCGAACCCATAAAGCACTCTGTGCAGGCAAAGGGAGGACATGCAAACTCACACAGATAATAAGCTGTCACGGAATTAGTGTCTAGTCTCCTGGAGCTGTGAGGTAGCAGTGTTAATCACTGTGTTGTCATGTCACTCAAGATTAAACAGTTTGTAATGTAAAATTGCGTCATCTTATTTTTGCAATAATTTAATAACAATTTAATATGTTAAATAAGCTTTTTTTATATTTGACTCATCTTGGTTCCATTTTCTAATACTGCAAGGTATTTAAATTAGAATTGTATAGTCATATTGGTTAACTTAATTTTCAAGACAATTATCTAATGTCTTCATATTGTAGCTGACAGCCAGCTCGCATGTACAGTAAGTGTAAAATTATTTGATATAACGCGATAAGGCACGGACATTCTAGAATTTCACACATATAACACGATGTTGTTTTTACACTTTTGTAATTTATCTTTTTCTCAGAACATGTGTCAAAAAAATCAGATAATGTGTCCAAATAGACTTTAACACCTCATAAAAATAAACACTTAATGAAAGTCAACATTTGCAAAGATCTTGAAATTAGTTGTGTAGGCTGGCTATGACTGTAATGAAGAAAGCATTTATCTCACATTTTAAAAGTACTGTATAGGATTTTGTTTTGTTTGTAGTAAGGCTTGTGTCGGTATAAAAGAAATCAAATTTTTTGCTTTTCTGTTATTTTAAAGCTTATTATATTTTAATCTTATTCACAGGAGATATTCTGAGGGCAAACTCTTAGTGAAGGCCCTGTTGAATCTGTGGTCCCTGCTTAAGATTATTTTCATGATGGGTCTATAAGTGAAGCTCCATTATTTATAACTTTGATTACCCACCTTCTCCTCCCTAATTCTTTTGTCACTAATATGCTGATATACATGTTGTTGGGCATCCTGTCAGCTCTAATTGTTAGTCAATTCCTGCGTACAGTCAGTGATTTTATTTATCTATTTATTTCTTTTTAATTTTGCATTAAAATTCTGATTTGGTGCACAGACATTTGCAGGTCCTACCCAGAATCCCACAATTGATGTAAGACTGGGTTAAATTATTTTAGTTTTCATTTGCATTCTACTTTGCTTTATAATGTACAGTGTGATGGTTCTCATTCTTAAAGGTTATACATAAAAACTTAGCTGAGAATGAGGTTTGAAAATTGTTCACCTTAAGGAAGCCAGATGTGGTGGTGCTTGGGTTGGTAGCTTATAGAGATTTATACATGTCATATTTTTGTATCTGGTTAAATCTGGTTATAGTGTAGTTTTTAAAACCACAATTTAACATGTGACATTGCTCAAATGAAGGATGGCTGCATGATACAGCAACCCCAGAGCCATGAAAGTCATTACAGGGAATATTATTAGTGCGCTTCAGACAAAGTGTTATGCACATAAAACCAACTATAACCATTAAAAAAAGAAGAAAACTACCTCTGAAAACATAGACCACTAACTACAGAACCTTGGATTTATTGCCTAAAATAGGTAGTGCTATTACAGATAGTGTGACTGTTATTTAGAAAATCAAAATTTAAACATTGCTCTTCCTTGGATGTGCCAGACTGGTTGTTCCCTGTTCCGTTTTACATTTGAAATGGTCTTTTGTTGGTTGCAAGCTTGGTATGTAATCATAGAACTTCTGATTGGTTGGATCTTGTCCATTTTTAGTAAAAACAATGTGATAGTTGATTAAATGTAGTGTAATGAGATAATTTTGCTGCAACGCGAAATCATGATTACAATTTCAAATCAACGTTATGCCCTTCAGGATCATGGGGAGCAAAGGCAGGAGTCAACCCTGGACAGACAAGGGTGCACGCACACACACACACACACACACTCATGTTCAGTTTGGAATTCCAAGCAGGTCTTTGTGGCAGGAATTCTGAAATTCCTTGAAAAAGAAATCCCACACAGACACGTGCAGCTAGTGCAGATTCAACTCATACAATGAACCGGTGTGGGACTTCAACCTAGTGTCCATGAATCAACAGCACTAATCACTGCAACACCATGTGCTCATGTCTAAAACAAGGGACATTCAAAGATTGTTTTAACAAAAGGCTTTAAAACCTACATTTGGACTGTCACAGGAAATTTTGGACCTTTGCTCGCCCTAGCTTAGTTAACTCTGTCCTCAAGTTAATCTGCAAACAAAACCAAGAGGTTGTGAGATTACACTGAACACGGCATAGAAAGTGGAAACTTTGTTTTAGCTCTGTCTGCCCTCCGAGCCTCATAGAGAGTTGGCATCCCATTCACTGAAGACACTTCAACATACAAGTGTTTGTGTACCCCTACAAAATGTTTTGGTTTTTGATATTAATATACAAAATACTGTAGACTATAATGAGTTTAGCGTTGTTTTTAGGTTTCAGATACTTTACACAAGAGGCATGTGTTGATAAGCTGTTCACTGATTTGAAAACTATTAAACTAGAGCTGACAGCTACAGCAAAATAAATAAATAACAAGCTACTCTGGTGTCAAACAAATAATAGAACTGGATAAATATTCTTCAAATTCCTGACTTTCACACTCATCTTAGCAATTGAATGCTAGGAATCAAAGGAAGGGTACTCCCTGCGGACCCCTCTTGGTAGTGCCTCTAAATCCCACACTGCAGAATTGTTCAACAGGCGCACATCTTTAATGGCCTTAAATAACAAAATCAATTTCTGTCCCATGAGCTTTAAACCACATTTCTGCAGACCATGTACTATATGTAACCACACTGCATAATCAAGATCAGGTACCCTTATCTCCTACTGCTCAGAAATGTTTGCCATTGATTTAGCCTGATGAGACCTTTCACCCAAAAAGGTGATAAAGACATAAATCTTGAAGGGTTTCTCTCTGGAAAGCTGTTGAATACTAAATGCTATATTTAATGTGATATATACAGTATATGATGAAGAGAGAGCTGAGTCAAAAGGTGAGGCTGTCGATTTACCAGTCGATCTATGTTCCTACCCTCATCTATGGCCACGAACTTTGGGTAATGACCGAAAGAGCAAGAGCGCGGATACAAGCGGCCGAAATTAGTTTTTTCCGCAGGGTGGCTAGACTTTCCCTTAGAGATAAGGTGAGGAGTTCAGTTATCCGGGAAAGACTCGGAGTAGAGTCGCTGCTCCTCCACATTGAGAGGAGTCAGTTGACGTGGTTTGGGCATTTGGTCAGGATGCCCCCTGGACGCCTCCCTGGGGGGGTGTTCCGGGCATGTCCCACTGGGAGAAGGCCACGGGGCAGACCCAGGACACGCTGGAGGGATTACATCTCCCAGCTGGCCTGGGAATGCCTTGGGGTCCCCCCAGAGGAACTGGAGGAGGTGGCCGGGAAGAGGGAGGTCTGGGCTTTCCTGCTTAGGCTGCTGCCCCTGCGACCCATCTTCGGATAAGCGGTGTACAATGGATGGATGGATGGATGGATATATATAAATATATATATATATATATATTTTAATGTAAATTAAAAAAAATGCTAAAGTTAAACAAAAGAGCCCTATCCTCAGCCACCCCAACTACAGCATTTTACTTAGTTATCATATACTGAGGATTGATAGATGGATAGATAAATAAATAAAGTTAATTGAAATATCCAAAAGAAGAAAGTAGGGATTGGTGTATTTAGATAGGAATAAGCCATTCACCTCATACAAGCCATCCCAGATTAATTTAAAAGTGATGGTACCATAAGGGTTCACCGAAAGTCATCAATAATAATACTGAAAAGAACATCGGAATTTATAAGAGTTTATTAACAGCTCAGTGAAGTTCATAATCCATACATTCCAAGGCTTTCCAGCCATAAGAGAAGATAAACGATGATACTGGAAACAATCAAGTCATTCCCTGAAGTGATGTGCTCTGAGAAATGGAATGGAAAAATAATATAACAACAAATGTGCTTAAACCAGTTCATTGTGATGAGGGCCTGAACCATTCACAACTGCAGTGAGCACAAGGCATAAACCAGCCTTGTACAGGGTGCCATCTCATCATAGAAAAATCATAAACACTACATTTTATTTTAGTATTTTACTTTTTAGATGGCACAGTGATTAACATCACAGCTTGGGAGATCTGGCTTTAAATCCTGGCCCATTGAAAGTCTGTATGAAGTTTGCAGATTTTCCCATTGTTTTGTGTTTTTGCGGTTCCTCTTTTTTTTCTTCTGTACTTCTGAGGTCTCTGAGGTTACCTGTTTAATATAAATTGACCCCTTTGCGCCCTTGAATGAACATTCCTTGTTACTAGTCCTTCTTGGATAGAATTTGGCACATAATCCTATGTAGTGAAATGAGTAGTTTTTAAAAACGAATCACATCAGTGAAGTCACCAGAATGTATAAATATAGCATATGACCGAAATTCTGCTGACGATGGATCGTAGGTATGCTGATTCAAGCTCTGTGGCACTGGGACTCACTGAACTACTTCTCTGCATGTTCCTTCACTGTTGGCCTAAAACTGCAGAAGGACAACCAGCTTTCTTCTCTGGTATTTCCATTATTCCAGTGTGTTACCTTCTGTGCTAATCATCTTACAGGAACATCCTGAAAGGGAATGGAATTAATCGAAAACTTTGTATGCTCTGAGACCTCAGATGTGTAGATTCCAGAAGAAGATGGCAAAACAATCTTCTCAAGTGTTGGAGTAAAAAAGCAACAGCAAAACTTATATTCTGAGTGATAATTTTGTCATGAATGCGTTGCTGGCTCCCCTTTCAGCAGCACTGAAGTGTCAGCATCACGAGTATCCAAACGTCAATGTGCCCTGGCAAAATGCTAATATGTTCAGATTGTTCCCCATAGCAAAATTCATTATTGCCATTGCCATTCAAAGCCTATTGGTGAGCCTCATCCCTACATATAACTGCTACACTCTTTTAATTTTTTTTTTTGTTTTTACATTTGTGCATAAATCTATTACGTTCAATAGTTTTTTAAGAATATCCAGAAATAAAGATATTGTTCTTGCCTATAAACCATTGCTTACTGAAAATTGAAGAGTTTAACATGGAAACAATTCATGAAGTCACTGGGTAGTCTTTTGTTGGCTGAAGGTCAAAGTAAATGCTCTAATAGATCCTTGGATAATCGACACTGTTAAAAAAAATGTATATATATGAAAAAATCAAAAGCTGGCGGTAAAGAATCATGTAGCTTTGAACCTGTAGCTGTATTCCCATCCAATAAAGAGTAATGAAGAAAAAAAAAGTTATACAGTTGGCCTGATTAGATTTTAACTGATGCAGATTGAAAAATCAAAAGCGAGCTTGCCCCTTTGGAATTGGACAATTTACAATCTAATTGAAGGGAATTAAATGTATCACATACTCATTTTTTTAAACATTTTACTTAGGGTTGTGACTCTCGTTCCTTTTATATCCACGATAAAATCAGCTCACTTTTATTGTTCTGTTTGCCCTTTTTACTTTGACAAAGTTGAGATGAGAAAAATGTGTCTAATTACTTTTGATCATGGAACATCTGTAATAAAGAGTGCAAACGGTTTTCTATTGGAAAGTATTTTGGGACAGTTGTTGAGTTCTGTATGGGTCTGTTTAATCAAAGCTATCCAAGCAGTCATTACTAAAATTGGTGTGGTGTGGCCTACTAACATTTAGGAGTTTTCAGCAATAATTACTTGAAAGTGGTGAATACTACTCTGTTTATCAAGTGCCAGCAGGTAGCACACAAAGATTCATTACAAAGCACTGATAATGTTCAGTAACAATCCTTTTGCCAAAATCCAAATACTTCAGTCCGACAATTTTATAAACATCAAACACCAAAGTGGAATTTGGATCCAATTCCCTTTTAAATAACTAGAATAATCAGTATTTTTTTTTTCCAATTTATAAAACAGCATCATTTTCCCAAGTGTGTCTCCACAGCATTGAGTGTAAGGCAAGTCAGGAACCTACATTAGACACAGTACTAGTCCATTGCAGGGCCCAATCTCTCTCTTACACACTGGACTAGTTAGATTTGGTGTTTAACCAAAAATGCACATAGTTGGATGTGGAAGGAAAATTGAAGCTCCTGAAGAAAAATCTGGAGAAAGCATGATAATCAAACCTAGAATGCTAGCTCAGTAAGACAGCAGTGCACTTGCCACTACACCACTTCTCAATCTCCCCCTGTCTCTGTCAGTTTGTAACTATATATCATCTGTATAATAAAATGTTAAGGTCTGTATGTCCAGTCCCTCAGAGCAATCTGATTGGCCAGTTTGGCTTTGGTGACACAATGAAAGAGAACATGCAAATGTGAGACACATTAAGGCAGGGCTATTCAATTACAAATTCAGTTGGGCCAGATTGTCAAACCAAGAAGGTTAGCTGGACCAGTCATTTTAGCGGCAAAGCAGCTCGTAATGACAAATTTTAAAAACAACACAAACAAATTTATTGAAAAACATAAGGTTTATTCGTTGTTTCTCTTTTAACTTTGGTCAGTTTGCAGAGCAAAAGGTGCATACAAAAAGAGCTGAATTAACAGAATCTGAGGTAGCCCCTATTTTTTCCACTTACAAAAGAAAAAAAACTGACCAAGGCTACATATCTGACCTATCTGATCACAAAGTGCATAAAACAAAATAGTGCACAGTAGTAGGCTATTAGAAATAACATTGTTTCCTTTTGAAACAAAATAAACAACTTGCACACATTTGACCCAGGAACATCTCAAAGTGCATAAAATAAAATGTGCACAGTATTCACAACTATAACAACACTGAGGGAACATATTTTAAATCACCATGTGTGATTAGGCATGCCTCTGTTACGCATCCCACATTATATTGATGTATTGTAGGCTACAGTTACCCTGCTGACTTAGTGGGAGAAGTGATATTTTTTGTTTTGAACGAGAGCAGTGACTTTAGGCTCGTAAGTTGTCAATGCAATTCGAAGGCATTGGTGGAGAGTATGGTCAGTCAGGGAGCAACGAGAGTTGCTTTTTATGGAGTTCATGTGTTAAAAACTTGACTCACATGTATATGTTGATCCAAACATACTGAGCATGACGATCGCTACTTTCTTAATGTTAGAGAACTGATGTGCGTTGACATCAGTCCAAAACATTGTAGGCCCGTTAGTGGAAAGCTCCTGTGCCATGGTTACAGATGACTGCATGTCAACAAGTTCGAGTGTGAATTTCCCCTCGTCAATGGAAGGGGCCAGTTTCTTAGCTCTGGTGGATAAGTCCCCTTCTATTGCAACAGTGAACGGGTCTCTGACAAAAACGGCCAACTCTGTGGGCAGATCAAGTCCATCCAATCGACCAGCAAAGTTATTTTTCAACAACGCAATGAAATCTGTCATCACATCCGTGATTTGTGCGGGGGATGAGATGCATTTGCGGAGTGTCGGAAAATGCAGCATTTGGCCTGTGCTCAAATCATTTGCGAAAAGGTCCAGTTTAACTTGGAATGCGCGCATCTGTTCCACAAGGTCGATGACAGTTTTGTCTCTGCCTTGTAGTCCCAAATTGAGATCGTTCAGGTGTTTGAATATGTCGCTCAGAAAGCAGGCATCGGCCATGAAGTTGTCATCCAGTATGCGACTCAAGTGCGTTTCTGCCTTTTTTTGCTTGCTGCCGCAGAGGAAAGTTATGATCTCTTCTCTGAGACCGCAGAAACGCTCCAGTGCTTTGCCTTTGGACAGCCACCTCATGCCATTATGCAAAAGAAGGTCATGGTGCTCAGCAGACATTTCTGACAGCGGTGTTGGAGGCTTGATGTGCAGCGAATAAAATTAATTATAGCCATAACGCTGTCCATTGTCGTTTTGAGCGCCCCACTTAGTTTTGCGCACAACACCACCTGATACACAATGCAGTGTAAGGAGATCAACTGAGGTGCAACAGCGGACCAACGTGCTGCCAAACCATTCACTTTCCCTGTCATGGACGGAGCCCCATCTGTCACAAGCATGCACACACGCTTCATATCCAGACCACTGTCTTTAAAAAAGGCGGAAATTTTCCCAAAGACTACATCGCCAGTTGTGTGTCCTTCTAACGGCAGTAGGCCGAGCAGCTCCTCTCGGAAGTATTTGCCATCAAAAAAATGGACATATATGCACAACTGAGCAGTATCAGTTTTGTCTGTGGACTCATCTACTGCTATAGACATAGTATCAGCTTTCATCAGGTCTCCTAACAGCGTTTCATACACATCTGCAGCAAGAATTTCAACCCTATGAATGTTTGAAGTATCTGACAGGGGTACGTTTTTTATAGCAGATACCACGCTCATTTTAATTTTATCGTCATTTATCACCTCATCCACGACAGCCAGCATACAGTCCTTCACGGTTTCAGAGTCTGTGAATGGCCTTTTCTTTTTTGCCAGTATCCAGAAAACACGAAGGGATGCTGCAGTAGCTCTCTCTTGGGCTGTGAATGACCGCACCATGGTAGTACTGCTCCGGTTGTAAGATGCAATCAAACTCTGCACTTTTGCAGCCCTCTCTTGAGATCCCTCTGGAAAATTGGTGCGAAAAGTGTGGTGTTTCTCAACATGATGCCTCCACACATTGTAATCTTTAAATACTCCAACGCACTCATTACAAATTAAACACATCGGTTTGGCGTTTGGATGTGGCGGTAAAATAAACAAGTATTTGTCAGTCCAGGCAGGGTTAAACTTACGGTTTTCATTGGCAATTTTACGTTTCAGTGTTGAGAAAGACATATTGATAGTAATCTAAGCTACTACCGGCATGCTCTGCATTGTTTGCGTGTTGCAGGCTACGTAATTTACATAGGAATGCGCGTTTTTGGCGGGACCATAGACATAATAAATACTTTATATTTATATTAATATACTATATATTTATATTAAATTATATTAAATAACAATTTATGAATAATATATATTAATTTATTATCTATTGGCGGAACCACGGGCTGGGCCACTCGGAGGTTGATTCTGGGCTGCATGTGGCCCGCGGGCCGCCAATTGAATAGCCCTGCTAATGATTAAGGCATAGGAGACATGCTGAGAGAGCCATTTTTAAAGACAAAAGGTATAAAACATGAAAGGAGGCAAGAGAAGGCACTTAGAATATAACAACATAGTCTCAGAAGCAGACTTTAGAGGAACACACTCGAATGAGGGGGCACCGGTGAAGAGATGTTTAGACACACACAGATGCAGAGGAAAGGCATTAAAGGTACATGTAGGGCAAGAGATAGCAATTTTTATTTTGTTAAAAAATTCTATTACTTGTCTTTGACACGTGCCATGGCTAATATATGAAATGTTAAAATCTGTTATTTGATTACTTGCAAACTAATGGGGTCAAAAACCTTGATCTTGGTCTTAATTAGAAGTTTATGACCTGATTTGTTTTGGAAATTAAAAAAAAAGATAGCAGCAACCTGGTGTCTAAAAAGCTTTTTATAATTAAAACACAGTCTCTGAAAACCCACTTATTGATAATCCCCCAGAAAACGGTATGTATGTGTTCAGAATTCTTTTGTTTATAAACAACAGGCAGAGAGTTTACTGTTACTTACATATAGCATTTCATAAAATTTTATTTTAAAACCATTGGTCAGCATGTTTCGTATTTATATGTATTTATATTTAGTTCTTAGGTGAAAAATGGACAGAGACCACAGAGGAAATTTTGGGTTTCAACCAGATTATTCCGCTTAATCTGTTATTCAAACAAAATGAGCACTAAGAGTAGCCCTCATGGCTTAAATTACGTGATGGCTCTCCTCGAGCTGATCCAGTTTCAGTGGAGCTCCGTCCAATGGTTTTCTGGGTCTGAAATCAGGGATCAGAGTGGAAGGTGTGAACTCAGTTTCCCTCACTGAGAATCTTCTCAACATTATGGAAAAAAAATGAGACAACTGTCACAAAACTCACAATGAGACATAGCAAGGTTTGGGGCAGCCACCCATATAATTTGGTATCCTGGCTGCAAATCGTCTTTTAAATGATAGCACTGCTGTGCTCAAAACCGATTCCAATACAGAACTGAGGGAATAGGGAAAAGGTGCATGCTTTTAAAGGGGAAGACAGGAAGTGAAGTCAAAGAGGCCAGGCTCATGGAGGTCTTCTGTCACTGGTGCGAGCCCGGACGTGAAATCACAGGGACCGGAGCCGGCAAGGTCTCCTCCCACTGGCAAAGTCCCGGAAGTGACGTCAAGAGGACCAGGTGGAATCTCCCGTGAATGGTCTGCAGGCAAGGGAGAAAAAGAGTCAGTGCACTCTGCCACATCCCGTTATGTCTTGGAACTTTCCTTACTCAAGCCCTTTAGCTGCCTACCATGTGCACGTATGTGACACAACATAGTTAGTGACAGCGCCTGTTCTCTTCCTAGAGTGGCATTACATACTATGGCTGAGCCTGAAATGTGATCCACTGCATGACAATCACTATGGAAACTCTTCCCAGGTATGTGATACCATCCTGAGCTGAAAGTGGGCATTTTTGTTAACTGCCTTGTCATTTTCTTTCTCTACAATCCCAAGAAACCACCCAGTGAGTGCAACTGACTTCATCACTTCCAGTCACAGGGCTTCAAAAAAGGATGACTGCCTGGAAGGAGATGTCACTTATCTGGGAGACAATCTGAAAGAAGGAGCTCCAAATCTGACAAACCAACAGCTGAGTCAATTTGATGAGCTGCCAACAGTTTACGCTGCAATTACTTTTGTTGATGTGTTTACACCATTTGAGCATTTTTTTTGTTTAAGACTGCAATTAAATACATATATGTGTATGTATGTATATGTGTATATAAATGTAACTGCAGTCTGCAATACCTATGATCACACGCTCAAGGGTTTAATTCTTGTCATAGCCATTCCAAGGTGTCTGTCACATGTACGATTTAAATATGTTACATTTTTCATTCCAACAGATGACTGTTGTAATTGAGTTGTATGCCTATTAAATGTCCCCAAATGCAAAGACCTTCACAGACCTGCCCAGCAATGTCCACATCCCAAACAGCCAGCCAACAACTTCATCCAGCCAACTGTGGCTTGTACATGCCTAAAAATGCAGAGCTGGTCTTTAAAAGTTCAAAATGTAATAAAAGTCCACAGATATTTCAAAAATGCCATTCAAGGAAAGGGATAACAGTAAACTTCTAACCTGATATACAATATACAGGCAAACAGCATTTTTTTTTTTTATCAATAAAGATTTTATTAGCCAAATATAGCCAGAAGACAAAAATAGCAAATGAAAATGATTTGCCTAAGAAGCTATCCAGATCCAACAAGTCCTAATTCTCAATCTAAAAATCGGAGGCCAAAAACAGAAGAAAAATGCACAAAAGAAAATCAAATACTTAAAAATTCCAAATGATATTCAGTGACAACCTGAGGGAAGCCATTTCATCCACCAGGTTATGAAGGAAGAGGGTAGTACCTCAGCTGTGACATTATGGTGGCTCTGCCTTTTGGGGTTCCAACCACAGAACACAAGAAATGTATAGAAATGAAAAAGACGCTTTTAAATAAAATAATAAACAAACATTACAGAAATTAAATAAAAATGAAAAAAATACATAAAAATGAAAAATGATCAATATAAAAATAATAAAAATAACAATGAAACAGAAAAACAGGGAATAAACCTTGACTGAGACATAACAACGATGTGCGTATACAACTGACACCATAAGCCAATTAAAGAAAATGTTATGTAGAAAAATGTAGACACAGTTTGTTCCTGCTATCATTTTGCTACATTAATGACAGCAGATCACCAGAATGTATAGACTTGACTGAGATCAGTGCTTCCCTTTTCATCCTTTTTATTCCCTATACTGTATTGTTTCTATGCAGGTTGTTGTTTATTACATTACAGTTATAATGACAGTCTGTGTTGGTATGTTGACATATTTATGCAGTGTTTAATAAAAGATTCTTAATAGCAGTGCTAATGTTTGCAATGCGCCATCTGTTGGAATGAAAAAAATGCAATGCATTATATAATGGCACACATTATAAAAGACACTTCAATAAATCGAGCATTGCAGATATTTATGCTGAACATGGCCAATAGAGATTTACTGAGATTATATATAAAACACAGTGTAGAGATGGATATATAAGTGAAACAAAACTTAGATCAAAGCCATTCAATGCTAACCTGAAGGTAGGAAAAGGAAATTACACGACTTCACTAAAGTCATAGGGGCTGCTTATCGATGTATGGCGGGCAGCAGCTGTCTACACACTCTGTGAAGTGCACTTTTCTTCTTTATGTAGCTCCTTTCATGATTAATAAGTCTTTTACTTTCTTATAAGAGATAGTACTTGTCACTGTGATTTTAGTTTACATCTTTAATCACAGTGCCATACTCATGAAGTCAGTGTCTAAAGGAAGTGCAGATCGTGTATCCTGGTGCCTGTGTCCATACAATACAGAGGGGTGTTTCTGTAGTTTTTTGTTCAGTAGGCCACTTCTTTCTCAAATATTAGCTAGTTTATCTTTAACATGCCAGTGCCTAACAGGTTGGCAAGCCTCCATTCCAACATTTTCTTATTGCTGTTAGGTTTAAGAAGAAAACAGTTCTCCTTTTGTCAAACATATTTCATTTAATGTCTAAGGATTTACGATGATCAGATTAGGCTTACAGAATGACAGTAAAGAAACAATAAAAGAAATCAAATGATGCTTAATTTTGTTTTCTCTTATTTATTACTATGGGATCACATTTTTCTTTCTTTGTGGCTTTAGAATTACCACGTCATGTTTATTAATTTCAGATGTTCCACAGAATGTGGTTCAGTACCATTGTTGCAAAAGAGAGATTACTTTCCTAGAGATGTCTGCAGCATAACCCATGTTAAAATCTACATATTAACACTGATAGAATGGGATTTAACGATAAACCCTTTTAATGTGATCGCTGGATTATCTCGTTTGAGCCTCTTCTACAAATGTGATGTGCAATTGTAATCTGAATCCCTTGGAGAGATGATTGCATTATCTGTAAACTTCAAATTATTTCTTTTTTTTTTGTGCCCCCCACCACCCCCTTTTAAGCATGAGTAAAATTTCATTTCACTTAGGTAATGAATTAGGTTGTGCTTAAGGCATACTTTACTGTTCTGAGCTACAGGCGCACAGATACAAATGGCAACAAAGACTCTAAATATCTTATTGATTTTGGAACACTTTCTTCTTATTGTTGTACTGCGGCAGAATAAAATTTCATTATGCCCTCCGGAGCAATAATAACCAACTGATAGAAACAAAATTCAGCTGAGCTTCAGTAATAAAGCAATGACTTCAGATGAGAATGGGGCATAAAATAGTTTTTCATGGTTTAGGAGATTAATTTACGGAAGATTGTACAATATAAAGGGCGAACATTGGCAAAAAAAAAAAAAACAGCTCATATTGCAACACTTAATAGGTGGATGACCTTTTAAATTTTTATTGTGATTTCAATAGACTATAGTTTAAAAGAAAAAAAGAAAGCTTCTCTTGTGTCTCCTAATGATTTATAGATTTTCATCTTCTCAAATAGAAGCCATTGTAGTTGACGTGATGTGCCATGTTTACTCTGTCGACTGATGAATCTCTTTGCTGAATTCAGCATTCGTATATGATAGGAATTAAAACTGCGCACCATCTCATACATTGTCCAGAGTCACGTTTGTTTCTTCAGCTTGACTAGGCTGTTTTAAATATGTCTGTAGTTTAGAAAGGATCTTCATGAAATCAACATGTCCTATTGATGTGCTTAGCTCATTGCTTATAAAAAAAAGATTGCAAAGTATATTTTGTTAATGAATTAGTAGAGGATTTTAAATCTGAGAAGGTTCTTCTACTGTAATTATTTATCTTTACATTGTAGGTGCAACTCTCGGTGTTCACCTGCCACCAAAAAGCAGAACAAGATGTATTCCTCACTTATTGTTTTCAAATATAGCCAATAAAATTAATTAAACACGTTGAAAAGTGCTCATCCATCCACCCTCTCTACTCCTTCTATTACAGGTCAGTTAGGTCAAAAACCTGTTCTGGTGTCTTCCGGCTCAAAGTAGCGAACAAATTACATATTGGCTCATTTCATGGCCAACTTGTACACACTGGTGTCCACACCCACTCGTACTGGGCAATTTATATATCAGTATGTGGAAGCATGTATTAAAGCAAACAGAGGCACCATAGTAATTACGAAAAATAATATACAGTGGAGGCAGGCTGTTACTTTAAAATGAGCTCAACAAGAACTCTTCAGCACAGTTGGAAACTTGTTAAGTAAATTTCATACAAATGTTAGGAAGCTTTTCTTCATACAGAGAATTACAGACATGTGGAATAAGTTACCAACTAGTGTGGTGGATAGTAATACTCTAGCAATGTTCAAAACATGTCTGTGTGTTGTTGTTTTTGAGGAATTAGGTTTATAGAATTGTCGAGTTTAGTTGGGCTGATGTTCTCGCCGAAAGGTCTTCTAAAGTCCCTGGGAAAAGAAGTGTTTGAGCAACAGAGATTGCAAAGGGTCTTACATTTGAGAGTAGGCAGAAGACTAGTCAGGAACATCTGCAAAGCCAGCGTAGTGAAACTGTTAACGTACTGTCATGTGTTTTTATTTACAACCATAGGACTGAATGAAAATTAGTCATGAAACAACATGAGTCAAAGCCAGATTTTCTTTCTTTCTTTCTTTCTTTCTTTCTTTCTTTCTTTCTTTCTTT
>JANRMT010062807.1:63833447-63850010 GCA_026402145.1 Polypterus bichir lapradei | reverse complement strand
TTTCTTTCTTTCTTTCTTTCTTTCTTTCTTTCTTTCTTTCTTTCTTTCTTTCTTTCTTTCTTTCTTGTTTGAGTGCTATCCTCTAGCAAAGTCTTTCCTTCAAGTGGCCAAGCTTTGCTTTCTTTGCTGCTGCCTTTTGTAAAGGAACTATGCAAACACAAGGGGTGCATTACAATGCCAAGATGGTAACCTCAAAAATGTAGTACCCACTGAAAAGCAAGAAGAACAGTATGAAAATAAAAAATAAAAATTAATAATGCATTATAACAAAAGACACATGACAAAAATTATATAAGGATTAATGTTAAAGAAATAAAAATGAAAGTAACAAGTGGGAATAAAGAATGAATATACATAGAGACAACACTATTGCTAAAATTTAATCAACCACACATTCCTATTAATTAGCATTCTTGTTAACGCTAAATTGGCCCACCGTGTGTGTTTGTGGGTGTGAGTGTGGGTAGGTTTTGGCCCCATGTAATATATTAAACAGCTTAGAGAATGGTATGTGTTCTGTTGTATATATATATATATACACAGTATATATATAAATATATATATATATATATATATATATAATAATTTTTTTAAACTTTTGATATACTTTGTTAATCCTAGAGGAGAGGAAATTGTCTTTTCGCATGACCTTTGGGGGTCACAGCGCAGTGTCATCCATTGTCCAACACTATGGAGCAATTTTCAGGTTAAGAGCCTCGCTCAAGAGCCCGATGGAGTAGTACCCCTTGTGGCAGTAATAGGATTTCAACCAGCAACTTTCCAGATTGATAGATATCATTTCATTCGGAATGTGCCAGTTTTAGTAGTCTTAGTTGCGTTTCTCTTTATGTAACTGCACAGGTACAACACCATGGAGGACCCTGTAGATGTTGTATGGCCATTCAAGTTTTTTCCTTCTCTGTGTGTCAGAATACATACATACCTGTAGATAAAAATGCAAAAAATATAGAGCTCTATTTTTATAACTTACAGTAACAACTTCTTGTGTGAATAGTGTTACAAAATGGAAGTGTTTTTACATAAAGCATGGTTTGATTTTAGGCTTTGGTACTGCTGCTTGCTGGGAAAATTGAAAGCCATTTGTGCCATATGATTAGCTTTGGGTAAAATGTTAATTTATCACCAAAGAGTGCCTGCCTGCATTGTGAGAATGGATTACAAACTTGATGTTTTTTTACATGCGTCGCTTGAATTCTGAACAGTGTAACCTTCCTTTACTTAAACTGTTCAGTCGTTTATATGTGTAACGCGGCAGTGATTTAGGGAGCTGGCTTGCTGTCTGCCTATTGCTTCAGTATCATTTGGAAAGCACTAACTGCATCACCTTCCTAATGCTTAAGTGTTTATCTCAGCTGTTAGTGCTCAAAAAACTGTCAAAAGAATAGAGCTAAAAAGATTTGATTAGGCGAACACAGGTAACAGTGCATACTGCTGCAGTGAGAGGTTGGAACAGAGGATTTATTTTGCCTATAATGAGGTGGTGAATGGCAATGTTGGCTTTCTAGATTCTTTTAACACAGGCATGATTTGTTCCAATTCCATATACTGTATATTCGTCTTTAAAATATTCCCATGATGTATTTGTCACCAAATGCTAAACAGTAATCATGTTTGCATATGTTCTATTTTTAAACAGATTCTGTTTTTGACAGGGCTCCTTTTACCATTTTCTCCATTTTATTGCTTGAAGAAGCACTTTCATGTTGTTGCCACTTTTGAGAGTGCAATTTCAAATGTCACTCTCAAAGATTCCTTAATGGCATGGAATTGAATATTCCGTGTTTAACTCATACATTCAGCAACACTAAACCCAATAGGGTCTTCCGTTTCTTTAGATTTTTCCCACTAAGCCTATATAAGTCATGCTCTTTTACCTGGTTTGACTGATTTCATCGATCAGTTACACCATTTTTACTTTTGCACACTTACCCTTTTCTTTAAAATACCAGCTGAGCCCTAATCCCCTTATCCTCCCTGATTTGGCCTCAGCAATATATAAGAAGAGCCAAGAAAGAATCTCGAAAGGACAGAGGCATTCCTTTGGGGATACTGGAGTTCCTTAAGAAGAAATATAACAAAATATATAAACAAAAGGGAAAAAACTAGATTCATTAAGTTTATTTGGTTGATAGGAATCAAATGGTATTTTCACAAACCGAGAGAAGAATTCATTTCAGCATTGTGTGAACTTTAGTTTGTTTTTTTTTTTACTGGTCTGTTTTTATCAAAATGTACAAAAAGAGAAATCCAGTCACTGTTTCATAGACATTTTGAAGTTCTACCTGTCAAGAGAGGAAAGTAGGGGCACTTTGAATTGTGTGCCTCTCTCTTTGGCAGGCCCTTTTTCTTTAATCACACAATTTATGGCCCATTATGTTAGGCCTGAGCTGCTGATGAACATGGCTTTGTGCATCTTTACTTACTATGTGATCAAGGGTAGGGACAATCCACAGTACCTTTGTGCCCCTATTCTGTAGCACATTGCAATTATTATTATTACTGATTGGTGATAGCCGATTGCTTAACAATAAATAATAATAATACTTTTTTTTTTAATCCCAGTACTGCCTTCTGTTATACTACAGTTAATTCACTGCTATTCTACTGATGCACAAATAATTTCAGTAAACTTTTGTGCAGTTTTGTCAACTGAGAAAGTATTATCTATAATATTAATAGACGGCTGGCATTATGTCTCCTCATAAGCACATTTGAGCAGGCATTATGAGGGTGGTATCTCCAAGCTGAACATGATATGATGAGCAGCACAAATCACCATGCATGCCAGCTTTTCAACAGGTGGTTAGTCATCTGTAATGGTCTCCCCTCCTACTTACCCAGCCGTAACTTTCGATTACTTACACTTCTGTTTATCTCAGATTCATTGTGAGTTAAATAAACTTGTATTTTTATAGAATGGCCTATGAAATAAATAGCATATTGCTAGCGTGAAGTACCTCCAAGGTAGTTTGCCGCTGCTTGAATAATGGTCCCTGTCAGATGTTCAAGAATCCCCATAACTCAGCCTCGTGCGGTAAAAACTGCCATCCACAAGCCTGGCAGCACGGCTCCCGCTATGAGGTGAATTAAAAACAAACAGAGAAAACAAAACAGGGCAGATGCTGAAGCAGCAAAGAGTGCCCCAGTGCTGCTGAACAGAAATTAGAATTCATTGCGACACTCCATTGTTCAAAAGAATTTCCTATCTGGTCCGGGTCCTCATTTCTCAACAGTTATTCTCATTCAATTATTGACTGGAGATGAGTTTTCTGGCTGTGTCCCATTTACATTTCCAGTCCTTCATCACTGTTTCCTCATTATTTCTAAAGCTTAGCTGTGTTTGCTCCATTACTCATCAGATGAAAACATTCCCCGAGGTTTTGCATTAAGTAAAATACAGCTTTCACATTGTTCTTTTGACTGCAGTGTGTGTCAGTGTGTGAAAATGTAGTAATAGTGGACTTATTACATTATTAGGTTTTGCAGAGCAGAGAATAATTTAATAATTCAAGCAATTATTAACGTATTTGATTTTAATTGACACCAATTTATCTACATATAATAAGATTCAGCTGTGATTAGGTCAAAATGCCTGACCAAAAGGCAATTTTTAAGTGATTATTATTATTAATAATTATTTGTATTAGTAGTAGTAGTATTAATTGATGCAGGTATAGTAGATATTTATATGGTGACACACGGAAAAAAACAATACATATGCATATATAATTCATTTCAGTATTTTTAAAAGAAAGTAAAAATTGAATAAGCAATCAAGAGCACAAAAAGCTTAGTACTACAGTACATTCACAGCAATAATAAGCATTATCTATTTTCATTGTTTCTCCCCAAAATTAGAAAACCTCTGGGTAAAAAAAAAAAATGTACATCAATACATACATACATACATAAAATAAAATGAGTGGTTGGTGTTTCATTTCTCCAGAAGTCTTAGGGTTTCAAATTCTGTCTCATTGGCCGTCTTGTGGATCTGGCCTGTTCTTCTTGTGTCGACATGGAATTGAATATTCCGTTTTTGACTCTTGATTTCAGTGATCAATTACACCATTTGCATTTTTGCACACTGCGCTCTAAAAAACAACCTTACCTCTGGTCTGAGCAATACGTAAAAAGAGCTCAGAAAGATCCTTGAAGTTGTAGAGGCATTCTTTGGAGGTTTACTGAAGAAACATAATAAAGTATATAAACCAAAGGCAAAACCTGAATTCATTTAGCTTATTTGGTTTGATCACCAGCAAATGGTTGGCAATGAAAATGGCCTTTACTATGGAAATGTTGTCCAGAATTGGCCTTGTGCATGAATGAGTATTCAACTTGTGAATTGGTTTGTAGTGAATACTTTTGAAATGGGTTACAGCACCCATCAAAGCTGGTTGCAGAATCACCAAATTGGGAACAGAACGGGTGGGATGAGTTGAAAGGATTGCCTTATTTTCAAGTAGAATTTTTTTTCTACAAAATATATTTTTTCCCAAAATATAAATGTATAATCTATATGACACATGTGTAAGCCCACTTAATTAAAGTCATAGGTTTTTGATGCATTCTAAAAACTTTGTATTTGAAGAAGCATTTAAACTTCTTATCCACAAAGGGTGACTTCACACTTGAGATGTGTAGTAATTTTTAAATTAATAGATGAGAAAAATTGTTTGCTACATTTATGAGTTCTATAGACTGGAGTTGTGATGTAATTCCTTATCCATGCTCTCTCTTTGTCTCTCTGTTCATTTATGTATCAAATATGGTTAAATATATTTTAAAGAGCAATATAAAGCATAAGGTAAATAATGTGTTCTATAGTTAGTAAAGTATTTCAAAATGTTTTCATTTGCTTTACGGTATAAAAAAGTAGTGCAATAGCAAAACCATTTTGTAAGTGTCGCTAATTACAGCATATTGTGTATAATATTCTCTGTGGTGGTCCAGAGCTGTCTTTTCTTAAAGAAAAGCCTTCAAAACTTGCCATGTGTTGCTTAGAAATGTGTGTTTTTCACACCAGGAAGTTGTTATATTGCCACTTAAACCTTTGGTTCACTGTTTAATTTTACTTGTTTCAGCCGCAGGTAATTTGCTAACTTAGTGTAACTGGGGAATATAATTCAAAGCAGAAAATAAGCTGAGCAAGCCACTTTTTGAGCCAATGTAATGATAAGACACTTGCTGAAAACTTGAGATTTGAGGTGTAAAATCAGTTATTTAGTATTAAGTCTCATGAAAACACTCCTGTTCACAGAGCATCAGGGACTACTCAAGCTTTCTACCCATCTACTTTTCTTCTGCTAAACCAACATGACCATATCTACTGTCAAGCAGCTGATAGTTTTCACTTCACTTTGGGACTACCTAGAGGATTATATTTTTAATCTCGAACATTACATTTTATTCTCTGTTCAGTTTTGGCTTATACTCAATGTATTATGTATTTCATAGTTCATAGTTTATTGTTTATTTAAATACATAAATAAAAGACAACACACACAAATAAACAAAAAACATCATAGTTCATAGTCTATTGTTTTATTTAAATACATAAAATAAAGGGCAACACACACAAATTAACAAAAAAATCATACGTGTGTGTGTATATATATATACTGTACATTGAAGTCCCAGAATCAGCTTAGTTGCTCAATTCTGGATTTATTCCTCCATTGTTATGTCTTTTTGTTATATGAAGACCAAAACTGCACACAAGTATTCAGGTGAGGCCTCACTAGTTCATTACATACTATAGCTTAAGTATAACCTCCCTCTTGTTCTTTTCTGGATGTAGATGGTGATGAGTCCACAATGAATCTTCTCATAAGGCGTACTTTCAAGCTTCAGACCTCCTGTTGTGTATTCAGATCCTACATGTATAAATGAAGAATTTAAGTAATCAAAAAGGATAAACAAGAAAAAAGGCAAAAATAGAAGGCACAAAGTATTTGCCTAAAGAGTCCATCCAAAGCAACCACATTTCAAATTTCCCGCAGTGTTTATAAAATATAATATTTTTACATCCAATATGTAATACCACACATTTGCTATTTTAAATTTCATCTGCCACAAATCTGCTCGGGTATGCAGATTTTCAAGGTCCCTTTGTAATGATTATGTTGATTCAAGTCATGAAGACTGCCATTTCACCTAGTTTAGTATCATTTACAGTGCATCTGGAAAGTATTCACAGCACATCACATTTTCCACATTTTGTTATGTTACAGCCTTATTCCAAAATGGATTAAATTCATTTTTTTCCTCAGAATTCTACACACAACACCCCATAATGACATCGTGAAAAATGTTTACTTGAGGTTTTTGCAAATTTATTAAAAATAAAAAAAATGAGAAGCACATGTACATAAGTATTCACAGCCTTTGCCATGAAGCTCAAAATTGAGCTCAGGTGCATCCTGTTTCCCCTGATCATCCTTGAGATGTTTTCTGCAGCTTAATTGGAGTCCACCTGTGGTAGATTCAGTTGATTGGACATGATTTGGAAAGGCACACACCTGTCTATATAAGGTCCCACAGTTGACAGTTCATGTCAGAGCACAAACCAAGCATGAAGTCAAAGGAATTGTCTGTAGACCTCCCAGACAGGATTGTCTCGAGGCACAAATCTGGGGAAGGTTACAGAAAAATTTCTGCTGCTTTGAAGGTCCCAATGAGCACAGTGGCCTCCATCATCCGTAAGTGGAAGAAGTTCAAAACCACCAGGACTCTTCCTAGAGCTGGCCGGCCATCTAGCTGAGCGATCAGGGGAGAAGGGCCTTAGTCATGGAGGTGACCAAGAACCCGATGGTCACTCTGTCAGAGCTCCAGAGGTCCTCTGTGGATAGAGGAGAACCTTCCAGAAGGACAACCATCTCTGCAGCAATCCATCAATCAGGCCTTTATGGTAGAATGGCCAGACAGAAGCCACTCCTTAGTAAAAGGCACATGGCAGCCCGCCTGGAGTTTGCCAAAAGGCACCTGAAGGACTCTCAGACCATGAGAAACAAAATTCTCTGATCTGACGAGACAAAGATTGAACTCTTTGGTGTGAATGCCAGGCGTCACGTTTGGAGGAAACCAGGCACCGCTCATCACCAGGCCAATACCATCCCTACAGTGAAACATGGTGGTGGCAGCATGATGCTGTGGGGATGTTTTTCAGCGGCAGGAACTGGGAGACTAGTCAGGATAAAGGGAAAGATGACTGCAGAAATGTACAGAGACATCCTGGATGAAAACTTACTCCAGAGCGCTCTTGACCTCAGACTGGGGTGACGGTTCATCTTTCAGTAGGACAACGACCCTAAGCACACAGCCAAGATATCAAAAGAGTGGCTTCAGGACAACTCTGTGAAAGTCCTTGAGTGGCCCAGCCAGAGCCCAGACTTGAATCCGATTGAACATCTCTGGAGAGATCTTAAAATGGCTGTGCACCAACGCTTCCCATCCAACCTGATGGAGCTTGAGAGGTGCTGCAAAGAGGAATGGGCGAAACTGGCCAAGGATAGGTGTGCCAAGCTTGTGGCATCATATTCAAAAACACTTGAGGCTGTAATTGCTGCCAAAGGTGCATCGACAAAGTATTGAGCAAAGGCTGTGAATACTTATGTACATGTGATTTCTCAGTTGTTTTATTTTTAATAAATTTGCAAAACAAACTTTTTTTTACATTGTCATTATGGGGTGTTGTGTGTAGAATTCTGAGGAAAAAAATGAATTTAATCCATTTTGGAATAAGGCTGTAACATAACAAAATGTGGAAAAAGCGATGCGCTGTGAATACTTTCCGGATGCACTGTACATACTTAACCAGCTTGTTACTTATATTTTTATCCAGGTAATACACCTTAACATAGTTTATTGTGTGTTTAATGTCACAAATGTATCATTGAAATCTGACCTATTATGCCATGCCATTTAGCAGCTGTCAGGCAAAGTGGCATCTGTTTTATTTTTAGAAGAATTCATTTAGCTTGGTTCCAGCATGTTGTATGTGAATGTAGGAAAGTGGAATAAGGTAAGTACCTAAGGAATTTTTCACCGCTTAACTAATGTGCTTTCTTGCATTTTGATTAAACTAGTATATAACAGGTTTTGTGAAAAGAAAAAGAAATTTTTATATATATATATATATATATATATATATATATATATATATTTTTTTTTTTTTTTTTTAAAAAATAAAATAAATCATCTCAGAGATTTATTTTTTATAATATTATTCATGGCAGCACAGTATAAGCTTTGGAAGAAATTACATATTATAGATAAGGGCCTGTTATAACCTGAACTGAAAATGGGAAAATTATGTTTATCCATATAGTTTATCTCTAATAATCATCATCATCATCATCATCATCATCATCTTTCTTTGTTAAAGAATCACCCCTTCCTGATCTTCAGGCATACAGTATAGTCAAACACCCTGGTTTCATACCCTATTTGAGAAAGTAGAGAAGCACAGATATGGTTTTGTTCACAATAACTCAATTACAAGAACGGTGTTGGGTTGGTATTGGTATCTATAACTGGCATGCCTCATTTATCAGACTAGTATGGGGAGATTTCAAAGATGTTTTCGTCATTTTCCATTGTCAAGATGATATATTTTCTCATATCCTGGTTACCACAAAAGGGCTTGAGTTGCACTTATTTTGCAGTGTGTGCACACAGGAATAAATAAGAGAGACTGAGAAAACATTGTAAATATTTTCAGGTTTTTTTTTTTGCTTTTTTTCACTCTACTTCACAGAGGACAGAACATTACATATTTCTGATCTTTTTAGTGGTTCCCTGAATTTTACAAAACTGAATTATTTAATACCCTTGGAGCAATGTCTTTCTGTGCCAAATCATACATTTTATTGTTTTATCATGTGTATAGTTATCAGTGGGGTTGTGATAGTACTGGCCAGCATATTCTAAATGAGAAAGTGACGGTTACCTTCCTTTTAGTGATTTATATATTTTAGGCTTTTCTTCTCATTTTCCTTCTAAAGCCAAAATACTTCACCATCACAGTTCTCATACATCTTTCAACTACTGTATATTTCCTGAAACCAACCATTATTATTTTGTTACATATATATTTTATATGTTAGATAACAATTTCAGTATTTGGTCTCCCGAGTGATTTGATGAAAAAAGTGAATTTGTGAAGAAAGCTTTTATTCTGTTTTTTCCCATTTAGATAATAATATACAATTCTTTACATTTATATAGTGCTTTTCTCACTACAGAAAGCGCTTTTCATTTACAGTGGTGAGCTACTTCAACCACCACTAATGTGCAGCATCCTCCTGGATGATGTAACGGAAGCTATTGTTGTGCTGGTACTTTCATCACACATTAGCTGTTAGGTGGTGAAGTAGAGAGAGAGGTACTGTAGTTAGCCAGTTAGAGACTGGGGATAATTAGGGGGCCAGAATGACACACCCGTGGGAGGGCAGTTTAGCCTGAACATTGGGATGCACCCTATTCTTTATGAAGGATGCCATGGATCTTTTATGACCACAGAGAGTCAGGTCCTTGGTTTTATGTCTCATCCAAAGGACAGTGCTATTCTTTCAGGATAATGCCCCCATCAATGCACTGGGGCTTTGGGATCCACGTGCAGACCACAGAGTAAGCGTCCCCTGCTGGCCTCACCAAGAACCCTCCCAGCAGCAACCCAAGCTTTTCCTAGATGGTCTCCCATCCAAGTACTGGCCAGGCCTGAGTATGCTTAGCTTCAGACGGATGACCTTTTCTGAAGTGGTATGGCTGCTGGTAACATAATATAGGTCATACAAAAATAAGTTTAAAGGATGTTGTTATTTTCTTTTCAGTAGTTTGAAGAACTACATAACTGAAATCATTACTACTGATTAGGCTGTCTATTATGAAAGTGCATGACTTTTTCTGAACCTTGAATAATTTTGATACTTAATGTATTGCAATATTGAGTACATTTTGCCTTAATGAAAGCATCAGAAGGACCAATTTAAGTGGTAGTAGTTATCATTTTTGGCCTTAAACTCTATACAAAAATGTTCTCAAATAATTGATTGTAAGTCAAAAGCTAAATTGCTTGTAGTGTTAAGGGCATTGTGCCTAGACTGGGAAGAGGAAGAACAGTTGTATGTCCCAGAAGTAAGTGTTGTGCCATAAATTTAGAATAATCTCCAAGGTATAGTACAGCCGAGTGCTAGTTCTTTGAAATTTTCTTCTGGCCTATTTGGCCTTCAAGATTTAAAAAAAGTATCTACAAAATTATGTGTTTTTACTGCTGAGCTCTTGGTTATTACAAATACCTTGTAGGGGTATAGGTATATTCAAATAGTGTTTGGAAATGTAATTTTCAATATTTTAAATTCTTAATTCCTTGCAGATAATATATAAGATTTCTCAAATAGTAACATAACATCGCATCATTTTCTCAAACCTGCTTAATTCAATTTAGAATAATCGAAACCCACAGCCCAAAAACCTACCTAAGGCAGGTTGACAGTCAATCACAGGGACTTCACGTGCCCAACAGCACACTCTCCCTGGGCCAGCTAACCTATGGCAAGCTGCAGATCTCTGGGACAGTTGGTGTAAAGCTGGAATACCTGGAGCAAAACTTGTGCAGGATTGTAACCCAGATAATATCCCACTATTATATATAATTCAGGATTTTATTACCTAGGTGCATAGGTTTAAGCAGGGGGAAAAATTGGAAGATATTCACCTTTGTGTCTCAAGGACCCAAAGAAGTAAATCTTTCCAGTTTGTTACTATTTTTGGAGATGGTCAAAAAAAATAAAGTGAGGAGGCAATTCTTGCGGTGTAAATTACGGTGGAAGAAAAGGTGTGGAACCACCCTCTCTGTCTCTGGGCAGTGGTATACTTTGTATCAAGCATAGAATGCTCACCAGAATTTCCTTTAATTTTAAACAAGCATAGTGCAGGAAATAGTTTGTTTGACATGCCACCACACACTCTGCCATACTGGCAGAAACATTGAACCCCTCTGTTTGTATCTTGACTACCTGCGGTAGAGCCACAAGTGAATTTACATTTTCTGCAGTAAAGACAGCCTTTTGGTTAAAATACTATATTATATATCAAGGTACAAAGACATACATGCTTTTCACATTGATTGATTTTAGGTAAAATATCATCCCATATATAGTGAAATTAGCTACTAAGCTGTGAAATAGAATGCAATAATCTTAATTTAAATAACACAAATGCTGTTTTGTGTTTATTATTAAACTAACTGTTCTACAGTGCCTGACTTTGCCTGAAAGAATTATAAAATGTTACATGTTTTAAATAAATAAAAAGTATATCTGGCAGATATGACATCTTAATTGCGACAGAAAAACTTGAATTGTTTAGTGTTATTTACCCTGTAGTGCTTCTAACCTTATTAAGCCTTTGCAAAATTTTTCTTTGAAATTTTGAGACCCAGAAGTAACTTTGTAGCAAGCAAAGTACCACACCAAGTAATGTGGTAGACAATAGGACTTTAAGGAATTTCAAAGCTCGACTTGAAGTTATTTTGGAAGAATTTGGTGTATAGCACTGGCAAGCTTTGTTTTGGGCTGAATGTCCTGTTCTAGTCTACATTGCTCTATTGTTCTAAAAACAGCAATTTGTGGAACAGTATTTACTGCCATCTCAACAGTGTATTAATGTTGAAATGTTATAGATGATGTAAAATAGTGAACAGTTGTGTCGAATATCTCAATAACTGAGAGAGAATTGAGGACACCTCCCTGAGCAGTGTGATGTGTCCATCCCTTTTCACTCTTGCTGTCTTAAAAGACTTTTGTGTCTCCAGCTAAAGCATGGATCGCATCACAAATGGGTTATTTGCTTGCTTACTTTTTGTCCTGAATATAACCTTTATTGTTCGTCATAAAATGAACATACAGAAAAGAGGGAACAGATTTCTCTTAAGATCGACTATTAAAGAGTTATTGAGCAGAAAGTGCAAAAATGTAATTCTTTTTTCACATGCTTAAATATTTGAAAAATCTCAATAATTATTGGGGTGAACATAACACCTGATATTATAGTTGTTTTGTTGCACAATTGTTTCTAATTCTTTTCAAGTATAAATGTTGTTGCTATCATGTTGTGTTGAGGAGATGTTGAGTTTAAAAGTGCAAAATTGCAGCAAAAATGGCATTAGCATATTTTCAAAGTTACACAATACCAGAAGAAACTATTGTAGAATTAAATGTGGTTGTTTTTGTATGATGCTGAAAGAAGCAGAATGAAATTCAATTCTATATGTATATACTGTATATATACACACGATAATAACAATAAGATCTAAGTTTAAATAGATTGTAAATATACAATGTTTATTTCTTTCCAAGCAATTTTAATAAGACACACTACCTGTTGCTAGTGCTATTAGTTTAATAATATTTCAGCGGATGATGGCAACTTTCAGGGAGGTAGTTTCATTTCTTTTATTTATCTACTATATATATAGTATATAAATTCCTAAGCCTAAAAGTGCAATGATTTTGTGCAACAATTTTATATGAAGTATTTGTATCACATTTTTTATCACGCTTTAAATCGGGCTATTTTAAAAACTTCATATATATGTTTGACATCATTCTTTTCAGAATTTATCAAATTTTAGTGTGATATTGTTAGATTTTCAGATTATTATTTCATTTTTAAATTATAAGACAAGACTTTTTGCCAACAGATTTAACCACACCCGTGGCCGAAAATAAAAGACAAAGAGTAGGACAGCTGCTGTACTGGCTTTTAATTGTTTAAGGTGCATCAACCATTTAAAAGCCTGTACAGCAGTAGCGAGAAGGTAAAAAAAAACTGTATTTGTTTCCCATTATATCACCGTTTAAAAAGGGGTTTCGGAGGAGTGACCGCGTCTCCTTGGGGTGCGTTTAGGCCCCCTCTTCACAACATGAGTGGCAGAGATGCGAAGGGGCTGGTGCATAGCACAGGCAAAGGGGGTTGGCGAGCGAAGTGAGCAGGGGACGAAGCCCTTAGTGTGTGTGTGTGTGTATATATATATACAGGGTGGGCCATTTATATGGATACACCTTAATAAAATGGGAATGGTTGGTGATATTACATTTTACACATTTTATAAGTGGTCAGAAACTTGTAAATAACTCATGAAAGAATAAAGTTACTTTAAAACCAAGCACACCATTGTTTTTCTTGTGAAATTCCCAATAAGTTTGATGTGTCACATGACCCTCTTCCTATTGAAAAAACAAAAGTTGGATCCAAAATGGCCGACTTCAAAATGGCCACCATGGTCACCACCCATCTTGAAAAGTTTTCCCCCTCACATATACTAATGTGCCACAAACAGGAAGTTAATATCACCAACCATTCCCATTTTATTAAGGCGTATCCATATAAATGGCCCACCCTGTATATATATATACTAGCAGAATACCCGCGCTTCGCAGCGGAGAAGTAGTGTGTTAAAGAAGTTATGAAAAAGAAAAGGAAATATTTTAAAAATAACGTAACATGATTGTTAATGTAATTGTTTTGTCATTGATATGAGTGTTGTCATCTCTCTCTCTCTCTCTCTATATATATATATTACGTGATTACGTGGGAGGCGTGATGATGTCTCACGAAACTCCGCCCCCACGGGTTTCAAGCTCATCTCCATTACAGTAAATGGAGAAAAACAGCTTCCAGTTATGATCATTACGCGTAGAATTTCGAAATGAAACCTGCCCAACTTTTGTAAGGAAGCTGTAAGGAATAAGCCTGCCAAATTTCAGCCTTCTACCTACACGGGAAGTTGGAGAATTAGTGATGAGTCAGTTAGTCAGTCAGTCAGTCAGTCAGTGAGTGAGTGAGGGCTTTGCCTTTTATTAGTATAGATAAGGAGGTTCCCTTTTACAATATCTTTAACCCTTACTGAATTTACAATATGTCTCATGGATGAATGACTATTCTTACCAGATGTATGCAATTGCCTTCAGAAAGGAAATTCATTTAATCAAATCTCTTTAGCCAACACTTTTGGTGAAAAATGGAAAGGTGCTCAGTGAAGACCATCATAAATCACTGAGTTGACTGATACTCTCATAGAAAATCTTTTGGTTGGACACATGAAAAAAAAATGTGCTTAAGCAGAATTTCTAAGAGTGTGAGATTTTTTTTAACAGTAGTATTGAAAAGTGTCTTGTTGAATGCAGCAAAGATTTGTGGAGAATGAAAAGAGCAGGTGAGACACAAAAGATAGGCTGATTTCATTTTGGTGTACAGGGGCTATGGGGAAAACAAGAAATGATTTAAGAGACAAAAGCAAAAGGTAATGAGATAAATAAAAGAAAGCAATGTGAAATGCTAGAAAATCGCTTGTGAATCCAAGGAAAGCCATCAGGTTGAAACAGAGAATAAGAAGGAATAAAGGAAACTTTTTAAAATTGTAAGTAGGTGAAAAGAAAGGCAGAAGGTAATGGCTCTAAATTGCTTGAAAAGTAATCTGAGGTCTAGAAAATAGTCATGGAGGCATTTATTGTTTTTGTGCTTTCACTTGCTTTTTGAGAGTTGTGGCAAGGCCGTCTGGTAGAAAGGGAGAGCATCCAAAATATATAGAGCACTGTAGGTAAAAGGCAAAGTCTTGTCCTATTATAGATGAGACTGGTGTTTGGCGTTTATTTAAGACTCTGATGTCCTTATCCTGTTATACCATTGTGCATGTGGGCCTTCCAGTTCTTTTTTCTATTCTGGTTTCTTCTCTCAGCAGTAATAGATATCTTTGTATGAAATCATCACTTTTTTGGAAATAGGCACACGGAATAACCATTTTGCCAAAAAAAAAAAGACTGACTTGTTTATTGAGGAACCTGTTTCATGATGGTCATTTTTGAACCATGAATTTAACTTTAGGAATGCCAGCATCTTTCAAATCAAGGAAAGACCTGCTTTATTCAAAGGATTAACAGGTTTTAGTAGTGCTGTTGCAATTATATGGTTTCTCTAATAGCTAATTCGCATTTATAATGACTAATTAAGAATAAGCTAGGGATTTGACCTTTAGGACACTAAAGGAATGGCTGCTGAAAATTCCACTTTGTTGTCTTATGTAAATAATAAATTATAAATCAGTCATTTCATGTAGTAATAGCCTTTAGCAACTGTAATAACATCTCATTTTTTATTGCATTTTTAAAATGAACTTAATGGTATCTTAATAAAATAATTCCACCAAAAACATTAACATTTATGATTGGTTCCAAACTTTTGAAAGCTAGTTTATATGATAGAATTACTGTAATTACTGTAGTGTTACTGAACGAGAAATGCAGTGTTCTCCTGTAAGGTACAGTTTTGAGGGTACGTATATTAAGGCATGCTAAAGTGTGAAGATCGTCATGGCCCACAATTACCTTCAGCAGGGGAGACACGTGCCCATGACAATGAAAAACTGCAAGGAAAAACAAATGTAGTGGGACGTTGTGCAGGCACAGTATATGGTGAAGGCCCAGACAGTGTGATAGTGGAAAGTACTTACTGGGGAAGAGAGAGAGAGAAAGAAAATGACTCGTCCATCTGCAGGCAGAGTTCGCTTATTGCATAAATGAGGGACTCATTAGAGTGTGGAGTTCCAGCTTCACAATGTGGTGCCCCAGTGAAATGGAATGGTGCATTGTTGGGTGGGATTGGGCAGGGCAGTCCAACAGCTGTATAAAGCCAGGAGTTTGGGAATTAATGGGGGATCATTCTGCCATAATTTTTTTTTGTCTTTTTTGTTTTTCTGTGTTTATGTGTCATTGTGCTGAATTTTTTTGTTGATGACACGGTACGGACTTTGAACATAGCATTTTTTTCCTCTGCGAATTTTTACTTTTCCTCCCCACAGCTCCCCAGGCAGCTCCCATGAAATCCATCAGTGCCACCCAGTGGAGCTACAACTCTAAAGCCCTGCAAGTGTAAACATGGGAGATCCACCAAAAGGGTTGCTGCCACCTGTCGTGCATGTGGGCCTGATGGTCTACTTACACAAATCCATTATGAATATATGGTTCCTTACATGGCTGGAATACCAACAAACCCACATCCTTTATAACTATCTCTACTTTTTAATGAAATGCTAAGGTCTGTGTGTGTGTGTCCGGCTCCTCCAAGCAATATGATTGGTTAGTTTGGCTTTATTGTAATTGGTCAGTTTGGCTTTGGTAATGTGAATGAAAGAGAGAGTGCAAGTTTGAGACACATAAGGAGAGGTAAAGGTGTTTGAGACACTCTGACAGTCACCTTGAAAGATGGGAAATATACAAGCAGACAGGAGGTGAGCCAGGTGCCTCCAAATGACAGAGTCTGAGAAGCCGACTTTAAGAGAATGAGCTTGAGAGAGGAAGAGCCGGCCAAGAAAGGTTCAGCCACACAAAGATATCGAGGTAAGGCAAGGCGCTGGAGGTATCACAAAGGGCAAGAGATATCAAATATTTTCAAATGTGCTCTGTTACTTATTGTGGCTATTGTGTATGTGTACATACTGTATATATATATATATATATATATATATATATATATATATATATATAT
>JANRMT010062807.1:63802375-63822090 GCA_026402145.1 Polypterus bichir lapradei | reverse complement strand
GTGTGCGTATATATATATATATATATATATATATATATATATATATATACACACACATATATACACAATGGATTACTCTCATCCCAGACAGTTGCAGTTCACTATTATTCTGCATGTTGCATGGGCAACTAAAATTTATGATAATATTTTGAAATAATACCTTGGCAACACCAGGAAACACAGCTAGTGTATATACATGTGCATATTAAGAGCGTATCCTGCAATAGACTACTCCCTCATCCCGAGACTGGACCCTGCCTTGTGCCCTTTGTTACTGGATGAGTTAGAATATTGATGTAAATAAAATATATACAGTAAAGTATAGAAAAACTATGTGTGTTACGTAAGAGTCAGTTATTCAACACTGAAACAATTTATATTTATGACTGCCAACTACGAAAACCAATACGGACGCCTCCAGGAAAACCTTTGTTTTGCTTGCTATTACAAAATACAGTACTGAAAAACACATTATGAGCAACTCAACACTGTATCAACATGTCCATAGATTGAAGTTAGATAGTACTGTGTGTACTAATGATTTAATGAGACACAACTTGACAGAAGTGGTAATAAAAAGGTACAATACTAAAGCTTTCACTTCTATTGGTGCAGAGTGAAGACATCATTGATTTTGAGGTTGGGTTGGTGAGGCTTTCCCAAGTTTCCAAGTTGGAAATCTGACTTGTGGGGAACTTTCCAGTTGAAATTTCTTACTAGAAACATGGAAATTGTAACTTCCAATTTCATTATAAAGTGTGTATGTGTATATATATATATATATATATTGTATATATATATATGTGTGTGTGTGTGTATGTATATATATATATATATATATACAGTATATACAGTATATATATATATATATATATATATATATATATATATGTGATATCTCCAATGAAATTGTAATCTCTGTTATGAATGTACTAACCCATCCATCCATCCGTTATCCAACCTGCTATATCCTAACTACAGGGTCACGGGGGTCTGCTGGAGCCGATCCAGCCAACACAGGGCTCAAGGCAGGAAACAAACCCCGGGCAGGGCGCCAGCCCACCACAGGGCACACACACAAACCCACTCACCAAGCACACACTAGGGGAAATTTATCCAATGCACCTAACCTGCATGTCTTTGGACTGTGGGAGGAAGTCGGAGCACCCAGAGGAAAGCCACACAAACACGGGGAGAAAATTTTAACTCCATGCAGGGATGACCCGGGAAACGAACTCGGGTCTCCTAACTGCGAGGCAGAGTGTACCCATGTATATGCAAAGTGTTATTATCCAAGGGCATTTAGGATAATCCACATTCTTCTGTTCAGATCTGCTCTTGTATTTGCCTGCCTTAGACCTAAGACCTTTTTTTTATAATTCCCAGCTCTCTGAGTTGCATGTTCTAAATCATGTGTGTGTGTACTTATTTATTTTAAAACCCTTATTTTACCATTCCTAGCTTTCTGCGTTGCATGCTGTAAATCATGTATACATTTATTTATTTAATAAGATTCATTCCTCACTATATCTTACAACCATGTTACGGAAATATGTCCTTTTGCAACGAGGTATATCATCGAAAGAAGAAAGTGTTAACAAGTAGAGGCATTTTTTTATAACAAATCTCAAAGTAAAGGTAGTGTTGAAAGTCAATGCAAGGCTTAGACATTCATCATAATGCTTCACAGTAAGGCAGAAGGCTATGCTGATTTTGTTATTGTGTACTTAGACGTCTCTTGTTCTCATTCTAGCTGTAATGTAAGCTGAAACCAGAGACTGGAAACCTTTTTTTGGTACAGCTGTAGCTGGAAGCAAGTTAAATTGATATAAATGGAGAAGCATATACACATGATGGCCTTAGCTAAGAAACGTTGACTGTGATCTAAATGAACACCATTTTGTGTGTAGTAATACATGCTGAACAAAATGTCAGACTCAGTATATACTAGGCATTCAGTGAATATATATATAAAATATAATATAACACACACACACACACTGAGGAGAGAGAAATAAAGAGAACGGGCCTGTCCACTGTAACATAAATATAAATACACTCACACATATGTATTTACCGTATTACAGTGGACATGCCTATTCTCTTTATTCTTTTGCTTTCTTAGAAATATACAGTACTATAAATAATGCATAATGTGAGGCCACATCTGGAATTACTGTGTGAAGTTTTGGTCTCCATACTACAACAAAGACAGTTGAGGAATTCCTAATAAGAGAGAGAAGGATGGCTAGACGTCATTTAGGACTGCAGCCTATAGGCTGTAGTGAGATGGTGAAGATGGAAGTGGTTTAAGTAGGCTGTAATAAACAGCTGGTCACAACCCACCTGTTTTCATCTGTGCTCATGGTTTTGTAGGGGTTACAGCCTATGCGAATAATGTTTTGTATAAGGCAGGAACCATTTCTGATGTGATGTCAGTCCATTGCAGGGCACACTCACTCAAAGACACTGGTACAGTCTCGAGTCACCAGTTAATCTCTTCTGGTTGTCTTTCTGACTTGGGAAGAAAAATAGAATAATTTGAGTAAAAAAAAAAAAAAAAAAAAGAAACAATCAGACAATGTGCAGGCTCTACAGAGATGGTGACCAGATTGAGATTCATAATCAGGGCACTGGAACTGTGAGTTCTTAGCACTACCCACTTTGCTGGCCATGATAAATACAAAATGAAGTAAATTGTTATGGTGTTTGCCTAATGGATAGGAGTGACTGAAAGAGGAGTACACACCTGCCTTTTTACATGTTATGTTTTAGATTAGTGCCACAATTTAAAAGAACGAAATGTTTTTTCATGCAATCTATGATAATGGATTGGCTATTTTTGCGAACAAAATGCAGCCCAAACAATGATGTGTGCAATATTTGTAGACAGTAAACCAATAAATATGCAAGAAAAATATTTTTGTAAGCTTTCTTTTATATTGCTGTTTTGAATTGAAAATTTAGAATACAGAGAACATTACAAATCCATTCAGGGAAATGTATTATTAGGTATACAACAAATAAAAAGCCACTAGCTCATTGTGCTCAGTAAATGCCTTCTTAAGTTAAGTTGCCTCTTTACAACTGTTCCCCCAAAACATGTGGACTTTGGCTAGTTGCCCTGGTTTCCTTTTAGCCCCTGATGCTGTGTTGACTATGTTAGCTGGACTTGCTAAATTGCCCGCTTGCATTACAGATTTCTTAATATCAGCTGCCATCTCATTCAAGGTCTGCTATGCGCCCTGTGATTGATGATTAGAAGCACTGGTGCATTGCCATAGCAAAATGGAATAGAAGAGAACCAAATCCTGTGTGTGTCTCACATTGGGAGACTGTGCAGTTGACACAATCACATAAAACACATCACAGAGTTAAATTTCAAATGCATTGTCATCTCATTGTTTGTGTCAGGGTGACAGTATTGATCAAGACAATAAAGACATGGTGACCTGTGGTTTGAGGTGCTCTACATCATTACTCGAACTTTAAATGGGGCTCACACCATAATCAGATGGGTAGATTCTTCCCAGCTTTGCTTGTTACACTCTTCCTGTCTACTAATTTTGGCTGCCATAGCCTTGCAACTAATCTTATTATACATTTGTCATTTCAACAGAGTACATTGGTATTTTGTAGCTGTACAAATTTAAATTTTCCTTATTTACATCACAATTAGCGCAGCTTTGATGGGGACATATCCATCTGAAGGCCCACGGTCAGAAGAGACAACATAATTATTGTGACAATAATGGAAAATACAACCAGAAAAAACAGTAACCAACTAGCAGCTAACTCAGGTTACTTATTGTTAAAAACAGTATAAACAGACACAACAGCAGCTATTATAATAGCATGAAATTATGAAGTAATGTGTCTTCTGTATTCTGTGTGTAATCTACCAGTTGAGAGCCTGGCATTCTCAAAATTAAACAGCAGTAGCTCAGTCTCCCTTATTAGGACAACAGACACAGTAGGACTCAGAATTAGGGTGAAGGTACTCTGACTTATTGGACCCAACATTCTGTAGACACCTAGGAAGGAATTCTGAAACATGTTCAGAAAGAAGACCCAGGTAAGGCTGTTTTTCATGTTATTTAACATGGCTTAAGAATGCCATTCTCAGAACCACTAAATCCAATTTAGGATTGCTAGAGAGCGGGATTCTGTTCTGGCAGCCATATATACAATATATATACTAGACAACCTAAGGTAAAATGGTGTTTGCTGCATCAATCTAATGTTTCTGAGGCCCAGAAATGCCAGGCTCACTGATAACCATTTAATTGTGAAAAATTTGGAGAAAATTGTGTAGACCAGTCTACAGTGGCCACAGAACAGTGCAGATGGTAAGATGTCTGACTGCAAGCCATCTTCATTATCTTTTGGGTTCCACCTTCATCCTTTTTTATTTCAGTTTAAATCTCTGTAGTTCATAAGTTTATCATTAGTGTTGTATGCATTTCTTAGTTTCTATATTGTAAGTTCTATGGTATCCATTCCATGAAAAACAAAATGATATGGAAAATACCATCTCGAATTATAGCTAGTGCATGTACTGTGTAAAACATTCACAGACACATGTTTGGAGCATATTTTTTAAGATATTCTGTACAATTGCATTTTCAAAGTAAAAGATGTAAATTTGCTAGTATTAACGGGGTTGCTTCTGAAAGTAAAACCCCAATGGCATATGAAATTATCTGAGATTAAATTATTTTTTTTAACCCAAAATCTTTTATGATGATGGTACAGTCATCTTCTAAACATCCAAACAATTCCTGATTTTCCTGTTCATTTATAAAGTCCAGTGAATAATTACATTTTTCAAGGTTTGTGAGGGTTAAATAGTATCTGTGAGTGTGGGTGCATATGTGAGTTACAGTCAATCCAGCCAAATCAGAAGATAGGAGATGATTTATTATTTTGTATTGTGAGTTCTATTGTGTTCATAATTGACTAGTGGACCATCCTGTCTGACTGAACATTACTTTTAAAGAGTGACTGAGAATATTGAACATCTTTTTGAAGTAGTAAAGAAAAGCATCGTCAAGAGTGGAAGCTGAGATCTAATTGGATGGCTACTAAAACTGAAATGCTAGCCAAAGCTAATTAGACAAACCAAAAAGGTCTTTCTAATTAGTTGTTTATTTTTTACTCTTGTGACAAGTTTCCCCAAGTTCTACTAAAGTTTGGATGTCCTCCACTTCATGTGGCCATCTATGTCAATAATGTGTCTGGTCATGTACAGTAGCATGTGTATCACATTTCTAGCAATTATGCAGTATCATAACAACCAAACTTGCAAGTTTGTAGCCCCCATGAAATCTTATACAGAATATGGTAGTTCTCATGTAAAACAAAGGCACAACAGAGCAATGCGATGAGGTGGCCACGATAGTGTTAAAAATGTTAAACACGAAAATAACAATTAAAGAAATAAGATTGAAACAAAAATGGTTCTAATACATTCCTAACAGCTCACCTAATCCAGTTTGGGAGCATGGATGGTTGGAGCCTTTCTTTGCAGCATTGCGCACAAGCCATAAATCAGGGAGGGCCACAGTTTCACTGCCGGGCCAATTCAGAGATGTTAATGAACTTAAAATGTTTATTTTTTAAAATGAGATGAAATTGAAGTACCTGGAGAAGAAGCTTTGTGGACACAGTGAGAATTTATTAACATTACAGAGACATTGACCAGTCCAGGATGTGAATTCATTCTTGTAGACTAATGAGACAGCATCACTAACCACTAACACAATGCTGCTTCTTTACCAAATGAACTTAGGAAATCCCAATACATTATTTTACTTTTTTGGTCTCTTTACACTCTGTAATAAAAACCAAATAACAGATCTCCACTGTAGCATTTTCTCAATGTTTTACCAAACGTGTGTTATCTTTATAAATTGTTGTTGTATTGTGTTAAGTTAAAAATGCAATCATGTATGGAACAAAAAAAGATAAGCAGTGCCTGCAGTAAGAACATCATCCATCCATCCATTATCCAACCCGCTATATCCTAACTACAGGGTCACGGGGGTCTGCTGGAGCCAATCCCAGCCAACACATGGAGCAAGGCAGGAAACAAACCCCGGGCAGGGTGCCAGCCCACCGCAGGGCACGCACACACACACACACTAGGGACAATTTAGGATCACCCATGCACCTAACCAGCATTTCTTTGGACTGTGGGAGGAAACCGGAGCACCTGGAGGAAACCTATGCAGACACGGGGACAGAATGCAAACTCCACGCAGGGAGGACCCAGAATGCGAACCCGGGTCTCCTAACTGCAAGGCAGCAGTGCTACCCACTGCGCCACCGTGCTGCCCTAAGAACATCAAAAAATACATAATCACACCTATAGAACAGATAATCTTTATGTAATGTACACAGTAATCAGGGGGATGCAAAATTTTACCTGTAGCATTTTACAATAAATGCAAATGACCAACTTGAAAAATTTTTTGCTGTTTCTGTTGTCACATAAACCGATATATATCTTTGACTATAGTTTTCCACAGGAATATTGTGTAAGCCTTTGAAGGGTTGCTTTTTACTTAATATTTATGATCCGCAATCATAAGCCTGACAGTCGGATAAAGCAGCAGTATGCTGAATCAGAAATATATTCTGCCATCAGCAATAGCCTGTCATATTACCTAGAAGTGAAGTGATTATTGAACCGGCTCTATTACAGATTTATTGTAGGTATGGTGTTGAACTTTTGGCTTTGCTAAATGGTGCAGTGGTTAGCACTGTAGATCCAGGACATTAGGATATTCTTCTAGTCTAGGTTCTGATGGTTTTTCTCTGGTGTTTCTCTCACATCCCAAAAGCATGTACTGTATATTAATACAGTTAGTGACTCTGACTTGACTCGCTGAGAGTGTGCATCTTAATGTGTTCTGTGGAGAACTGACGTACCATTCTAAGGTTGGTTAATTTCTCTAACTCTCCATGTACCTGAACCTAAATTAAATAGATACTTTTTTAAGGTTTGGTTTCCAGGTTTTTATTACTTTTGGGAACATACAATATGAAGATATTAAATGGTGGTTTCTGTTGATTACTTCTGGATAATAGAGCAGACATAGGCCCAGTTGCTGATGGTAAAAGAAGATGAGAAAAAAATACATAGCATGTTTATGGACACTCCTGGTATTCAGTCATATGCTTGAGGAGATCATACCAACTTTGTCGGATGAAAATATTTCTTTGAGATTGTCTTTAGGTACTATTTGCAGAAACTGCTAAAGCAGACGGTGTAGAGTGACAAGTTTGGACCTCTTAAATGGTTATCTGAAGACAACAGCATCCATGTTATAGTGTAACCACAGTTTGTATAATTTACGTTGGCCACATTTGACCTGTATTTATTGCAAAAAGTAAGGGAACTTATTATTGCAGTTGTTAATGAACTAATCAATTGACTTTATACATCCTGGTGGTAAAGTAAGGAAGTCCTGTGATTAATGCAGTCAATAATTTATTGAGTAGGTCGTTTTTCTTGTAGTCGAAGGTAGTACATTAAAAATCATTGAATCCATTGGTAGGGAGATGAGAGTGAGAGTGGAAAGAAAAAGTGCAACATTGTGTTAAATTTGTGATAGCATGTCAAGGGTTTGGCTCTAGGGAAGTCCATACTCACCATGTCAAGGGGTCTAATAATTTTGCCATTTACTGTAACATTTGTATTAGGGATTTAGTCATATTTCCAATAAAACAAATCCGTAGTTGTAACATATTACTTAACATACTGTTACATTATCAAACTGTGTTAACCCAATTACAAGTTGTAGTGGACAGGAGTCAAATTCCCCGGAGCATCAGATGCATTTTGTGCATTGTAGGGCTGACCTCTAAAGTACTTATTCCCAGTATCTTTGAGAACTGACTGGAACTTATATTTGGCACTTCAATAGATATGCATAAGAACTTCCATTGACCTCAGTGTAACCAAAGTAAGGAACAAACAGACCATTTGTACCCTCAACTTCAATCAGTTTGTAAAAAAAAAAAAAAAAAAAAAAAAAAGTGACTAATTCTATTACTTGAATGCCAGAAGAATATGAGGAAACCCTGGGCCATATGAAATTCGGAATTTCCTGACTTGGAATATCTTCCAGATTTACTATGAATCTGCATTTTGGTTAATTTTAGGTGGTGGCCCAAAAGGTGAGTCCTGCCGGTAGTTTTTTTTTTTTTTTCGCCTTATATAATTTCTTGTATTAGGAATTTGTTAATTTTCGCATACCCCTTGGGGTCAGAGCACAGTGTCAGCCATTGTACAGCACCCATAGAGCAATTTGAAGGTTAAGGGCCTTGCTCAAGGGCCCAGCAGAGTAGGATCTCTTTTGGCAGTGACGGGGATTCGAACCAGCAACCTTCTGGATACCTGCGCAGATCCTTAGCCTCAGAGTAAGGGCGGAGTGGCCACTTCAAGAATTTAAATACTTGGTTGAGATACTGAAAAAACAGATTTTGGACTTTATTGAAACTAAAGGTAATGGATCATCAGAAGGATAAGAAGTTCTTGTCTTTCTTATTCTGTAAGAAGCATTTAGTGTCCTGTTATCAATAAAATGCTGACTGAGGCTGAACTTCAAAGACATGATAAGGATATAATTGACTGGACGTGGCTGCTGAGTTTCTTCAGAAAGATCATTAGTTCTCTTTGTCCATTGTGTATAAATGCCATTTCATTTAGGAAAACTGAAAATCATCAATCAACATGCAAGCTTCACATAAAAAATGTCCTGGTGCAAAATTCTAATCTAGGATGCTAAATCTGTGAGGCAACAAGGCTAGCCACTGCATCCCAATGCCACTGTTTCCAGGAAAGTGGTGGTAACAATTGGATTTTATATAGAAGCTAGTTAAACTAGTTAACAAGCAGCAGAGTGCCAGTTTGGTGGGAGTCAAACAAAATAGAAAGTCTCTGCAGAGCCCATCAAGTTTAAAGTGATCACAAAAATAAGCATTGAAGCCATGAAGAAATTTAAAAATGTAGGTTTATTAATAGATGTGGGAAATAGGCCCAAGTAGGGAAACAATGAGGAGTCACTAATCATTAACCAATTTAGAAAGTATGTTTAATTTCCATCATGTCAATGATGGCACTGTTGTTTCCTGCTGATTGATTATTTGGTAACCATTTTTTTGGCGCAATAGTCTTTCAGGAGTCCAGGTTTTTCCATTTTCTCAGTCATTTGGGTCACACAGACAAGTCATTCTCGATCACAGTTTCATACTCTTCTATTTTATAATACTTGTTGAAATAGGAACATGTTCAAATGAAATATAGATGCTTTTCAAAAATTTTAACATTTAGGAACAGAACCAAATTTGTTAAATATTTCATAGACTGCTCATAAATTTATAGATAGGTATTGTCACTGTTTTCTGTCCAAGATTAATGCCACGCTCTGAGAAGAATTAAACTGGCAAGGTTCAGTCCTATAGTTGCTTCTTTTACTATATTGCTGTGCTTGTTTCTGCAATCCATTTGGGACTCATCTGCTGTTTTATACATTTGTAAAATAGTCATTTTCCATTGCTAGACTGGCTTAACATCCTCTAAAAGTTCTTTATGACCCATGAGTAATATGTGTCTATATAGAGTGAGGTTTTTATTACCTTGGTCTCATCCCAGCTTGCAGGCATCTCTTCATTTGGTAGTCTTTTAGACAGAAAAAAGAAAAATGACTTTAGAGCGTACTATTAAGCAATGCATCTTTCTTTGTCTTTTTTATGCACTTTTAAAGTAAAGCTTAGAATTAAAATTCAACACATCAAAAGATTTAATGAGTATAGGTGCTAAAGAATCCCATTTTGGATAAGGTTAAGCCATGAACTACATAGTTTTTTTCTTTTTTAATTCAGTTTGATAGGGAGATCCACACCGCATGCAATGATCTAATGGGGTGATGAATGTAATGGGTCAGGCCCAAACATGAACTTGATGTGGTTAGAATCTAACATTGACCAACATGCAGTGCCTATAAAAAGTATTCACTCCCTTTGAAGTTTTTCTCCTTTTTTAATAGAATGTTGAATCACAGTGAAATTGATTTGTTTTTTAACACTAATAAACAGAAAAAGACTCCTTAACGTCAAAGTAAAAACAGATCTCTGCAAAGCAGTCAAAATTAATTACAAATATAAGATGTCATCCTTTAATATGACACACCTGGACCATCACTGGTCAACCATCTGTTGGATTTAGAAGTCACATAATTATTTTAATGGAGATCACCTGTCTGGGGTTTCAGTAGACTGTAGTATAAATGCACCTTATCTGGAAGGTCCAACTTGTGCTGAGTCAGTGTCATGGTCTAACCTACACAATGAAGACAAAAGAACAGTCCAAGCATCTCCATGAAGAGGTGAATGAAAAGTATAACTCAGGGGATGGAGATCACTGATTATCCCTAGGAGTCAAGTGAAATCAGTCATTAAGAAGTGGAAAGAATATGGCACAGCTGTAAACCTGCCTAAAGCAGACCATCCCTAAAAACTGAGTGATCATGCAAGAACATGAGTGAGCAAGGTCACCAGGAGAACTATTAAAACTGTCAAGGAGTTACAAGCTACACTGATTAAGACTGTTGTCTGAATGCTTCAGCAGTATGAAACATTGGCAAAGAGAAAGCCACATAACATCTCACCTAAAAGTTGCCAGAATGAATATGGTAGATACTGTAGTCAGCCAGAAGAAGGTTCTATGGTCTGATGAGATCAAAATCGAGTTTTCTGGACATCACACTAAACACCACATTTGGTGTAAGCCATATACTGCATATTAACAAAAACACATCATCTCTGCTGTGAAGCATGGGGATGGCAGCATCATGCAGTGGAGATGCTTCTCTGCAGCAGGCACTGGAAGGCTTGGGAGGGCAGAGGGTAAAATGAATGCAACAAAACAAGGGGAAATCCCAAAGGAGAAGCTGCTGTAGTCTTCAGTAAAGTTTCATTTTAGAAGATTTGTTATTTAGCACAACATTGACCCCAAGTATAAAGCCAAAGCTATGCAGGAATGGCTTAAAAACAACAATGTGAATGCCCTGGAGTTGCCAAGTCACAGTCCAGATCTCAGTCCAATTGAGAATTTGTGGTTGGACTTGAAAAAGTCTGTTCACTCACAGTCCCCATGCCACCTAAGCAGTTTTGCAAAGAGAAATGGGGGGAAAATGCAGTGTGTAGATGTACAAAGCTGATAGAGACTTGTGCACACAGACCCAAAGCTGCCATGGCTGACAAAATTGCATCTACTAAATACTAAATTGATGGAGGTGAATACTTATGCGATCAATTATTTTTAATTTTTATATCTGTTTTTATTGACACCACTTTGCAGAGATCTGTTTTCATGTTTACACTGAAGAGTCATTTTACAATTGATCAATGTCAAAAAAGCCAAAATAAATCCACTGTGATTCCATGTTGTATAACAATAAAATGTGAAAACTTCCAAGACGCTGAAGATGGTGCCACCCTGGAACACTGAGTGAATTCATATAAACAACATCACCATTAGGTCAGTTTGGAGGCTTAACCTTTAGTGAGGTTCTTACAGTTACTGTACATGAGTCAGCAGCTTTTTCCATACTGGAGTTACTAGCTTGACAACTGTTCATCTCTGATGACTTGGCCAGTGCCCCTTTGCATATATAAGTACAGAATATGATAGTAGATGTGATTAAGATAAAGATAAAATAGCTACAAGTGAAGGATTTTTAAGTCATTCTTTTAAATATTTAAGGCAGTTCTCCACAGGAAATTTAGCTCTTTATTAAAAATAACTTAAATAAATAAACTTAAATAAATAAATAAGTTATTTTAAAACTATGACCCAAATAGACAGTTATAGTTGATGGAATTTACAGGATATTATTGGATTGGGAAAGTGAAACATTTTTCATAATTCTACTGATTACTGTACCTACTGTTGTACCAAATAGTGATTATTGGTGCTTCATGGCTGCAGGGACCAACATCAACAACAACACCAACAACAACATTTATTTATATAGCACATTTTCATACAAAACAATGTAGCTCAAAGTGCTTTACATAATGAAGAATAGAAAAATAAAAGACACAGTAAGAAAATAAAATAAGTCAACATTAATTAACATAGAATAAGAGTAAGGTCCGATGGCCATGGTGGACAGAAAAAACAAAAAAAAAACTCCAGACGGTTGGAGAAAAAAAAAAAAAAATCTGCAGGGATTCCAGACCATGAGACCGTCCAGTCCCCTCTGAGCATTCTTCCTAACATAAATGAAACAGTCATCTTTGTATTTAGGGTTCTCACGGAAGGACTTGATGATGGTCACGTAGACTTCTGGCTTTTAGTCCATCAATGTTGGAGCATCATGATGCTCTGAGTAGGTGGTGGTGGCACAGGCCATCACCACAAAGAAACCAGAAAAAGAAGCAGAAGAGAGAGTAGGGGTCAGTACGGATTTTAGAGCTACCATGAATAGTTATTATGATGAATTGAATATACAGACTATCGGGATTAAGTTAAAGTGAAGTTATGAAAAGGCCATGTTAAAGTAATGTGTTTTCAGCAGTGTTTTAAAGTGCTCCACTGTATTAGCCTGGCAAATTCCTATTGGCAGGTTATTCCAGATTTTAGGTGCATAACAGCAGAAGGCCGCCTCACCACTTCTTTTAAGTTTAGCTTTTGGAATTGTAAGGAGACACTTATTTGAGGATCTAAGGTTACGATTTGGTATATAGGGTGTCAGACATTCCGATATATAAGATGGAGCGAGATTATTTAAGGCTTTATAAACCATAAGCAGAATTTTAAAGCCAATTCTGAAAGACACAGGTAACCAGTGTAGTGACCTCAAGACTGGAGAGATGTGCTCGGATTTTCTTTTCCTAGTTAGGATTCTAGCAGCTGCATTCTGCACTCGTTGCAAACGATTTATGTCTTTTTTGGGTAGTCCTGGGAGGAGTGCGTTACAGTAATCTAGGCGACTGAATACAAAAGCGTGAATTAATTTCTCAGCATCTTTCAATGATATAAGAGGTCTAACTTTTGCTATGTTTCTTAAGTGAAAAAATGCTGTCCTAGTGGTCTAATGAATATGCAATCTAAAATTCAGGTTACAGTCAACAGTTACCCCTAAGTTTTTTACTTCCGTCTTAACTTTTAATCCTAATGCATCAAGTTTATTTCTGATAACCTCATTTAATCCATTATTGCCAATCACTAAAATTTCAGTTTTCTCTTTATTTAGCTTGAGAAAATTACTATTCATCCATTCAGAAATACCAGTAAGACATTGTGTTAGTGAATCTAGAGAGTCGGTGCCATCAGGTGCTATTGATATGTACAGCTGTGTGTCATCAGCATAGCTGTGGTAGCTCACGTTGTAACCTGAGATAATCTGACCTAACGGAAGCATATAGATTGAGAAGAGCAGCAGACCCAGGATAGAGCCTTGTGGAACACCATATAGAATATCATGTGTCTTTGAGTTGTAATTACCACAACTAACAAAGTATTTTTTCCCTGCCAGGTAGGATTCAAACCAATTTAAGACACTGCCAGAGAGGCCCACCCATTGACTAAGGCGATTTCTAAGAATATTGTGATCAATGGTGTCAAATGCGGCACTCAGATCGAGTAGGATGAGAACAGATAAATGGCCTCTGTCTGTATTTACCCGCAAGTCATTTACTACTTTAACAAGTGCAGTTTCTGTGCTGTGATTTGTTCTAAAACCTGACTGAAATTTATCAAGAATAGCATGTTTATTGAGGTGGTCATTTAACTGCATAATGACTGCCTTCTCTAGAATTTTACTTAAGAAGGGCAGGTTAGAGATGGGTCTAAAATTTTCAAAAGCAGAGGGGTTAAGATTATTTTTCTTGAGTAGGGGTTTAACTACAGCAGTCTTAAGACAGTCTGGGAAGACCCCCGTATTTAATGATGAATTTACTATGTCAAGAATATTATCAATTAGCACGCCTGATACTTCCTTGAAAAACTTTGTTGGTATTGGGTCAAGGACGCAGGTGGAGGGTTTCAGTTGAGAGATTATTCTATGTAAATCAGGTAAATCTATCCTGGTGAAAGAATTTAATTTGTTTATAATGGAGTACTGGGGCTTAGGAGGTTCTGCAGTGTTGGGGAGATGTACTATGTTATTTCTAATATCATTAATTTTTTGATTGAAAAATACAGCAATGTTCTCACAGGTTTCACTGGAAGTATTTCCATACATCTGTATAGAAATTGCACACAGGCTGTTTCACTCTGGTGGCTAGAGTCTTGAATGTTAGGTTAATTAGCACCTGATCTGGCCATGTTTGAGTAGGTGCCTTATAGGATGGACTGATGTTTTGCACCCGGTGCTAACAGAAGAAGCCCTTACTCTCAGAAACATTTTATGGAATGAACAGGATGAGAAAATCGGTGATTGGACATCTCAATAGGCCTGTCTCAGGAATGCATTAGTAGTTATTTTTTTTTCCCCCATTTTTATTTTTATTTATTTTGGGCCAAATACACAGTAGCATGTCCCTGTGCAATGTATAATATCAAATGACTGCATCTGAACTACAACAAGCAAAAAGGGAATGCACAGCACTGACTAGAGCTCCAACAAACCATAAAGCCATCAACAATTAAGGAATAACATCTGCTTTTGCTCTAAGACATCAGTTTTGTCCTGGAAATTATTAATGACAGATTAATGTACACTGTGTTTTGACCACTGCTTACGACAGCAGTGGGACATCCGTTTTTCCACCAAAAGGAATACTTCAATAATCTGAGCTGCTTGCAGTATTTATACTTGTGTTGGGATGTGCATGTTTTTATACATGACCATCTGTTACCAAAGACTCATAGGTCATCGTTTCTGAAGCTTTCTACCAAGATCTTTTGTCCTTAACATTCAGATTATGTCTGAAAATAATATTTTTGTTATTTTGTGAATCTCTTATTCCTGTGTTGCCTATTTCATCAAATCAGAGCCTATTACCCATGTTCCCTTTCCCTCTGATGAGTATTGACTTTTGTACTGTAATTTTGATTATTCCTTTATAGATATCCTATTGACTATGGTAATGAAATTACAATCAAAAATACAGATTGAAAAAATTGACTGATATGAAGACAGAAGTAGGTTGACATTGGGGAAACTTCTGTTATCTTTTGCACGTCTTGTCTAAAAGAGATCATTTGATGATTAGTTGTATCAATAAAAACTGTACAGTAAAGAAAGAAAAAGTAGAACAGGTAAGGTGAGGACTGAAAAATGAGCATCGAGTCATTGTGTGTGGTTTTGTTTCAGATGTCAAAGATTTGCCTGCTAAGTTGATTTCGTGCTCTAAACGGGCTCAGAATAATTCTGAGATATGAGGGAGTCTTGTGATGGACTGCAGAATAATGATTGATGATTATAAAATTGGCATTGGACCATATGGTACCTGACACATACAAAAATATTATAAATGACAAATATGTACAAAGGCTGATTGTAAATAATCATAGATAATTAGGGAGATAAATAATTGCATGTACGATAAGAAGAAAACACACAGAGAACAAAATGCTCAGATTCTTTAAGTTCATCAATTTCTATTTATCTAGTGCAGTGTTTCTCAAAGTTCGTCCCAGGGGGCCACTGTGGCTGCTGGCTTTCCTTTTAACCATTTTTAATCAGATGCCAATTCCTCCCGTTAATTACAAACTTTGATTAAATAAACACATTCTTTTTTCATTTAGTTTGTCAATTCAGAAATGCCCACTGCTGTGTGGTATGCATCTAGCAATGTAGACAAAGAGCAGAAAAAGACCATCCCTTTAATCAGCAATTCAGTTAAAGCTTACTGCTGGCCACTAATTCAACAGCACCAGGCAGTGTGGATTTCTGGTTAAGAAACTGGCCTAGCAACTAAATGCTGCTCATTCATTCTCCACCAGTTTATTTGACAGTGGAAAGATATGATTATTTGTAAATGTCTGTAGAGCTTAAGTGTGTCTTACTTCACCTTTTGTTTTATGTGAAAAAAATATTAGTTATCTATGACAATAACTTATCTTAAGTAAGTCTGAGTTTAAAAAATTAGGGGGAATGAGACTAAAGAACAATTGTGGATTTGTAATGTTGCTTATACACTGCTGCTTTTAAAAAACCCAGATACCTCACATGTACAATGATGTTTTCAAGTTTTCCTGACCAAGCATTTTTAGTGTTTAAGAAAATTTATTTTCCTAATTTGGCTGATACCTTTATCCAATGTGACTTGCACCATTTGAGATACAATTGGTTACCTTTCTTTTTCCCTATTTGGAACAGAGGCAGGTAAAGTGGCTTGCTGATGGTACCACGGTGTCAGTAGTGGGATTTGAACCCACAACCTCAAGGTTTGAAGTCCAGCGTCCAAAGCCTTGATCACTATGTCACAATTTTTTTTTTTTTTGCATATTTTTGTAGAATTTATGATGACTTTGTTTTGTTGAAGAAAATAACATTGCACACAATCAAGTTGAACTTATACAACAAATGACGTCATAGTCAAACTAGAACAAAAAAGAAGAAAAGAAATAAAGAACATCAGAAAGGTTAAAAAAAATCAGGAACAAAAATATAAATATGCATGACACTGGGAAGAAAGGAATTTCTGGAGTCATTTGTGCAGATCTTTAAAACGATCTTTCCTCCCTGATTTACTGAAGTTAAGTTCTACATGTAATGGCTGTCTGTCATCAGTCGAGATTATTCTTAGTTTTGTTATTCAGCATTGCCCTCTGACACACACTTACCAAATCAGCTCTGATAACTTTAGTAGCTGCTTGTTATGTAATCTGCTGGAGGCTTTTTAAATTTTAATTTGTCAGACTACTAAACCAGGCAATGAAGCTGAAAGTGATGATAAAGTGGATCACACTGCGATAAAAGGAAAACACAAAGAACTTGTCCACTTTAAAAAGTTTTGAGATTACGAAGGAGAAATAGTCACTCATTGTGCTGTACATGTATGTACTTTTTGTATTTATATTCCAATTAAGATTATTATCTATGGTAAGTGTATATATTCTTTTACTATTTCCACCTCCTTATCCAGAACAGTGATGGGTGAAAATACAAAAGTCAAGTATCATTTCTTTAATCTTTTTGATATTCAGAGTAAGAGATCTTATGGTACTAAACAGTCCACTTGGCTAAAGGCTTTCATTCTTCCCAGATATACTGTATGTTCAATCAGCATACTTGTTAACGAGACTGTGGTCATTTTCCTGTCCCAGGTCACTTATGTACAGTGTAAATGGTAAGAGAGGCAGAACACACCCTTGTGGAGCCCCTGTGTTTAACAGAATGAACTTTGAATAAGTGTCACATATTTTGACTGTCAGTGAACAATCTATAAGAAAGTCCTCAATCCTTAATGTAACGAAGGGGATAACATTCATACTTTTCAAAATCTCAATCCATAGGCGATCGAGAAATCATTTAAATATTTTAGTTGCATGCTTTAAAAAAACAGTCATCTTTGTTTGATATTTAACAATTAGAGTATGGACATATTGGAAAACTGGGCCACCATAAGGACATTTGTGAAAACTGAGCCACTTTTGACAATGTTCCAATTCACATAGGCTGTGGTAGAACCGAGTATTTGTATTTTGACCTGAATGCAGTATTGTAAATCTTTTAAAATATTCTTTTTTAAATGCAAAGCAGGCAATCAATCTGTATTTTATATAACATTAAAAAAGCTCATATTTTTTTTGTAACTAACATAACTAATTTTTAACGGATAGCACGACCTGTTGCCTCACAATTAAGGGACCTGGGTTCAACTTATTACATGGTCAGTCTCTTAGTGAAGGGTGCACATTCTCTCCATGTCCACGAGTATTCTGCAGAGGCTTTGCTTACCTTCCACATCCTCAAGAAGAGTGTGTTTGCTTAGCCAATTTTTCTGCATAATTGACTAATGATGAGTAAGAGTGTTCTTGCCTTGTCTTGTCACCCTTATATTAAAAATAACAGAAACCAAACAGCTAGAGAATGTGAATTCTGTGATATATTAATGTTTGGAATGCCTAAATAATATAATATAAGGTGAAGCAACAATAAAATGATGTTTTCTCATATTATAAACTTTGGCATGGAACAATTCACATTTGGCTGTTACTTGATCTATAGGGTTGTCCAGATCTAATTATGCAATTTTCATTACGCTATAACTTAAGTTTATTACATAGAAAATCACCCCGAAAAATCCTGGACCATCGAGGAGTGTGCGAACTGACGACATGAAGAATTGCCTTGGCGTTGAACTGGAATCGTTCCTGTATAAATCAAAGTCATCCAGGGGATCTGGATCTGCATAATTAGATCTGGACCACCCTGTAATTCTAAAAGATGTATATATAGCACATTTGATAGATTAAAATCTCCCCTAATACCCAGTGAAGTGCAAATACTTTAACATTCACCTGTACAAATCTATGATCCTTTGAGAATTCCTAATGTGATGGAGAAGTCGACCCTCTTCTACATAATGATTTCATATTATTGTCTTATTAATGCATTTGCAGCAACAAGTAATGAAGAATTTCTCAAGATCAAAGCAAACAAACACAACCATGACCAATCGCTAGTGGTGCTTGATCATTTGCAAAATAAACTATACTTCTAACTGAAGTAGTTGTTTATCCTCCATTCTCATCATGTCTGATCACAAATAGTAAAAACAAGCCAAGATTTCTCTGTATTGTACCTTCCTGTAACTTCATGGCAGTGTTGGGCCTCACTTCAGTTCATACATCTCCAGTCTTTGACTTGCCCTTATTATTAACCAGGAGGTCAACAGTACATCCTGGCACCTTTTGCTTATTGTGTCCCCCAAAGTAAAAAGGGTTAATGCCAGTTCATTTAGCTTTTATCTGAACCCACTGTAAATGACATTCCCTGGACACCAGCCATCCATACTTGAACTTCTTTCCATGTGTTTTTCCACATTGCCTCTTTATTGACATTTTATTCTTTTTGGTGTTTCATTCCAGGATCATGCATATAACAATTATTTGGGTCTTTAGTGGTGTATTTGAAGAGTCACATGAAGGATGGATGGATTCGGTGGGAGTCATGCATTATGATTTTGGGTGTTAATTTTATTTTGTTTTTACTTCCCAATCGATTTTAATGACATTTATTTGCCAGGGTGTTTTAGCTTTTAAATACATTGTTACTTGAATGCATTAAAATTGACTATCTCTTTAATGATCTGTGCTTTATTACACGTTAACCTTCGCCAAGTTGGAGACATTTGAACTCTCAAACAAGCAACAAACCAGAAAATGTAATCATTTCTTATTCTCCTTAATGAGAAGCAGTGTTTTGAAATGTGGCCTTTAGGCTGTGTTCATTAACAAAATGCACAATTAGAAAAAGCTCAGTGTGCGGCGCACATTAGTGGATTGTGTGTTTACCTCGGCTTGTTGCTGCGGGTCAAATTAGCAACATTTCTGGCAGCAAAATTATGCTTTTTAAAACTGTTAATGCACATCATAAATTGAGGCTTAGCTCTGCTTTGTTGGGGTTGACACAGAGCTGCTCTTCAAAAGCCGAACTGCACATTAAACCAATTTTACTGGAAGCAGCTGAGTTCTTTCTTTTTCTTTCTTTCTTTCTTTCTTTCTTTCTTTCTTTCTTTCTTTCTTT
>JANRMT010062807.1:63785131-63795793 GCA_026402145.1 Polypterus bichir lapradei | reverse complement strand
AAACACCCAAAGAAAGATGCCCAGGGTCCCTGCTCATCTGCGTGAACGTGCGTTAGGCATGCTGCAGGGAGGCATGAGGACTGCTGATGTGGCTAGGGCAATAAATTGCCATGTCCACACTGTGAGACGCCTAAGGCAGCGCTACAGGGAGACAGGAAGGACAGCTGATCATCCTCGCAGTGGAAGACCACGTGTAACAACACCTGCACAGGATCGGTACATCCGAATATCACACCTGCGTGACAGGTACAGGATGGCCGAGTCACACCAGGAACACACAATCCCTCCATCAGTGCTCAGACTGTCCGCAATAGGCTGAGAGAGGCTGGACTGAGGGCTTGCAGGCCTGTTGTAAGGCAGGTCCTTACCAGACATCACAGGCAACAACGCCGCCTATGGGCACAAACCCACCTTCACTGGACCAGACAGGAGAGGCAAAAAGTGCGTGAGTTTCTGCATGACAGCAATGTCAGTGTTCTGCCATGGCCAGCGAAGAGCCCAGATCTCAATCCCATTGAGCACGTCTGGGACCTGTTGGATCGCAGGGTGAGGGCTAGGGCCATTCCCCCCAAAAATGTCCAGGAACTTGCAGGTGCCTTGGTGGAAGAGTGGGGTAACATCTCACAGCAAGAACTGACAAATCTGGTCCAGTCCATGAGGAGGAGATGCACTGCAGTACTTCAAGCAGCTGGTGGCCACACCAGATACTGACTGGTACTTTTGATTTTGAGCCTCCCTTCATTCAGGGACACATTGTGAAACATTTTTAGTTTATATCTTATGGTGTTGACTCTTTTAGTGTTCATACAAATATTTACACATTAAGTCTACTGAAAGTAAAAACAGTTGAAAGTCAGAGGACGTTTCTTTTTTTGCTGAGTATAGTATTTAATCCAATAAAGGAAATTTATGTAATTATAAAGTATACATACAACAGGCATTTAAGAATACAGGTTACATGCATACATTGAAACCTATAAGCGTACAAGTTATTAATCCGTTCTCTTGTCCTTCTTTTGTGCTATGCACCAATTGAAAACCACAGCCTCCTTTCCATGGACAGCAGAATATGTTGCTATGTCTAACATCACACAATGTGGACACAAGGACAATGTACTGTAAAAAATAAAAAAAAGTGAAGTAAACTGAGCTACCTGGTATTGTGACGTAGTTACCTACAAATTGTCTATAAAAGAGTAAAAAAAAAGAAAGAAAAAAAAGGAACTAACCTATTTAAAATTGAAAGGCAACAACTCTGATACATAAAATGAATTGCCAGTTGGCTAGTATAGTAAACATTTTCATGTCCTTGGATATGTAATTATATAACTAACATTCATCATTTCCACCATCCAAGTGAGTACATGGGATCTGTCTGGCACCAAGGGTCACAGTCTGTTTTTCAAATCTGTGCTAAAATAAACTAATTTTTCTGTTAGTCTGCTTCATCTTAATAAAAATGTTAAGTACACCCTGTTCGCTATGAAGTCATTGGACATGAAGCGTGATAGTGCCACCTCAACAGACTGCAGCTTTAGTGGTTAAAAAGTCATTTTCATCAGAGTCACATGACTTTACTGTGCGTCAAGGAAAGTTACAGGCAGAAAAAATATTTCACTGTATTAAACATACTAATAATCAAAAAAAAAAAAAACAAAATCACAGCTGCTCAGTAAATTTCAAGACAGGTGTTCTATGAGAGAATACATTCAGTTACATTTGGGATATCTATACTAAGTAAGTCCTTTTGGTAGTCAAGATCATCAATTCAAAGGAATAGAAGGCAAGAAGTGGAAATTAGGCCGAGAGTCAGAGCCAGGTGTTTATGACAAATGAATGGCTGCCAAGATTAAGGTCAAAATGTACAAGACAGCAGTGAGGATAGTAATATTGTGTTGTGCAGAAACTGAGTGGAATGGCTAGAAGGGAGACTGCTAGAAGTTCAAGAGATGAAAATTACTGGGGTGAATGTCCCATGTGAACAAAGTGGAGTAAGTGGAAAATAGGAATGTGAAGGGGAGCTTAAAGGTAGAAGGAATATGGTAGAAGTTGATGGAGGGAAGACTCCATTTGGCAAACACATATGGAGAAAACAGGAAAACAGTAGATAGATAGATAGATAGATAGATAGATAGATAGATAGATAGATAGAGTATGCTGAGTATTAGATATCGAGTGGCCAGGAGAAAGGAAGGGAGACCAATAATTAGATGGAAAGATGTGTATGTATAAGGATTTGAAGAGATTGCCTGTTGCAAGTGGATAGCTAGAATTAGAATCTGATGGATGAGAGACACACCTCCACTGCAGAGTATACTAGGACAGGAAGGTAGACGCTGCATCCTGGGTTTAACATCTGGCCTGTCTAAAGGCTATGTAGAGTTTTCACATTCTCGATAAGTCCTTGTGTGTTTTGTGCGTTTACTTTGACTATTTTAGGATAATTGGTGAATAGACCTTATAAGAATGAGTGTGCCCAGTAATGATTAGGTTGATTTCCGAGCTCTCGCCCACAACCCTGAACTAGATTAAGCAGGTTGGATAAACGTGTTTACCGTGCTGGGCCTGGAAGCATTGTGGTTTGTACCATTTCCTCACACCTTCAAGCACATGAGAATCTCAGTCTTGTCGAGTTTGTCCTTTCTTTTAATGTCCTGGTGTTTTTTTTTTCTTGTTATTAAAATGACCACTTGTTATTAAAATTATTGAAATGCCCACTCTTTTTTTTTAGCAGTGGATTCACTATACCACACCCAGATTACTTAGAGAATAAAAAGTATGGGCATAAGCCTTTAATATTTAACTCTTACTTTGCCTGAAGGCATTGGTCATAATACAGTGGAACCTCGGTTCACAAACGTTTCGGAACACGTATAAATCAGTTTACGACCAAAAAGTTCGCCGATGATTTCGGCACGTGTTCAGTCTCTCCCTGTGCATTCCCAGTGCAGCGAGCGAGCGAGAGAGAGAGACACACACACGCGCGTGCGCATGCGCGAGAGAGACACACACACAGACGTGCGCGAAGGAGAGAGACTGACACACACACACATGCACGCTCGCACGAGCGAGCGACAGAGAGAGACGGCTGGACGCATAAGGCCGAGAAGGCAGTTAAAGAATGCACCAGGCTTGTTTTTAAAGAGACAGATCCAAGCATTGTTTTAACCTCGTTGTATTGAATGAAGACTTTTTTCTATTGGATTTTAACCTCCATTTCACTTCTGTTTACAGAGATCGGTTCATAGCGTGCATTGTTGCAATGTTACTTTTCTTGGTGGTTTATTAAATTATGGATTTTTCAAATGTTCATTTTTTTCCCTGTGCTTAAAAATTACTAAAAAAAAGTGTTTTTAGCGAGCGGTTCGTAGCGCTATAGCGCGAACTCTTGCAGTGTTAGTTTTCTCTGTTGTTCAAGGTTTTCTCAGTGTTATTCAGTGTTTTTACATTTAGTTTACTATTACGCTGTACATTCTATAGTATTATTAACTATATTTGTGCTTAAAAATCTCTCCATATTTACATACAGTTCGTACGATCTGGAACGGATTAATTGTATTTACATACAATTTTATGAGGGAAATTACTTCGGTTCACGACCAAATTGGTTTACGAGTTTACGAGTTTAGGAACGAATTATGGTCGTGAACCCAGGTTCCACTGTATGTGTTCATATGCATATGAGTTGCTTTGAATACATATGAATTCTCTGTATTGTCTCTTATATTAATAAATGGACAGGTATGATACAGCTGGTCTGAGCATGGATGCACCCAGGTCCTGACCAGAACCTTAACCCTTACCTCCTTATTTTCATAATAGGGTCAATGCTGTGCGACCTTTATTCTTTTGTTGTCTCTACTAAATTTAGTGTAGCTGGATTTTGTTGAGTTCTGTTTTCTGTGTTGTATTTACATCATTTTTTGATACCCATTGCATGCCCCAACCTACCTGGAAAAGGGGTCTTCTCTTGAAATTGGCCTTCCCAAGGTTTCTTCCATTTTTTTCCTACTTTTTTTTTTTTCTTTTGGTTCTTTTGTCTTATGTTCTTAGACAGTCAAGGGTGGAGGGCTGATAAAAACAGGGCCCGTTAAAGCCCATTGAGGCATTCCTTGTTTTATTTTAGGCTTTATAATAAATAAATCGTCGTAATGTTTTGAATGGGTTAGGTGCTGAGCATGAGGTTTTACCTTATTGTAATTCTTATGTTTCCCTTTAAAGTGTTTAATTTGTGTTTCAATAACGATTTGATCACAAAAAAAATAAATAAATAAAAATCAGACTTTTCTGATCAAATACATGCATGTGTTAAACTTTCCCCAACTTCCTTTTTTTAACACCGCTAGAAAAGTTATTTTTTAAAGTGGCTTTCATTTTTAATACAACAGGATATTCTGTTCCCCACGTGTCCAGTGTGCTCCATATTCTATCTTTGTTGTCTCATCCCTTGGTAACAAACCTCTCATGTTTTTTAAGCTTTGCTGCCTTGCACTTGTAAGTTGTGTTACCATTGCCTTAGTACTCAGTAACCTTCAGCTATGGATGACCTGCTGTATCTGTCCCTCCATTTACTGCTGAACTGTGAGCAGGTTTTTGAAGACATCAAGAAAGATTAATCCAAACTGACAGCTGGATAAACTTGACTCCTCAGACCTCTCATTTAGAAACTGATGTGGATTACTTCTTACTCCAGGACGCCAAGGCCCAGGTGTAATTGCTTTCTTTCTAACATGACAAAGCACTGACTGTGACATTAATATTCACAAGCCCCCAGGTGTTTTTAATGTTTTTTGTCTGTTTGTGTCTACATACACTAAACATTTTGGCATTTGAATGCATTAATAATGTGCTTGTGTTTATTGACTTCATTATGGATGAAACTTTTTATTTATTATAATAACTTTTATTGGGCGGCTTTGAGCTCATTCCTTCACGGTCTTGCAAGTCTGAAATGGTTTTATTATTAGAAGTAACCTGCTTCATTAAACATCCTCCTATTTCATCTGATATATACCAAAAAATTATGAGCTTTTCGTACTTAATTGCATTTTAATAAAGTGTTTTTTGCTTCTGCTTTTGTGTTTTGCACCTCCATAAGTCAAATTGCTTGTTTAAAATTCATATTCCAGTCTTGTGAAGTTTGTTGATTTCTTTTGTTTATTTACAGGGTTAGTTCTTAAACAATATATATCACATAAACAAGGAAACAGATTATTAACTGGGACATTGTGGTCAGCAAAGCTTCCTCTCAGCTTCTGGGATCTGAATTTGAATTCACTGCCTCTCAGGAATTTGCTTGCTTTCAACCATGTCAGCATAGGTGTTCTCCAGGTACCCTGGCTTCTTTCCGCCACAGTGGCTCATTGTTTTATTTTTCCAAATTCCCTTATTGCAATACAAGGTGGGAAGATCCTGTCCTAACAGTGTAGCGTAGGGTGCAAGGAAGGAATTAGCTTTGGATGGGTTACACGCTCACGCACTCGTGGACCATTTTGGTGTTTCTGATAACTTATCCTTAACATTGTTGAGCTATCTGTCATAATCAGGTCACTGTGCTAAGATAAGAATTATATTGCTCTAATTCATTTATTTTGGGTTCTCAGAACCTAAAAACCATCCTGTGAGCCTCAGGTTCAAGAGATCAGTCAGCCCTGGACAGGGTGAGAGCTCAGCAAGCTCTTGATATAGCCGCAATTGTTTTCTTTTTTTTTTTTTTTTTAATTCCAGGCATATCAGATGTTGAAATCCATACATGCAGTTATATTGATATAGACTGAACTAAAGTCTCATAAAGATCAATTCTGGACCTCACGGGATGACTGCAAAAATATTCAGGTTAATAAGGACTGGGCACTGTTGCTTGGCATTAAAAATGTTGTTTATTCCCAGAGCTCTTAATTAGAACGGTGTAGTACTTTAGTAGCTAGACCTAGTGCTATCTGAGTAAGAAAAAAGTACATGTTTCAAGATGGCTGTCTAAAGAGGCCAGCCGAATAGCAGGGTCATAATAACTAACAACTTTGGCATCTGCCTGTAAAAATCGTTATGTTCAGCAGTGGAAAGTTTTTATCTATCACAAAGTGAAATTCTCTGAATTAAAAAAAAAAAGAAAAATCCTGTCTCTTCTACTTTCACCCATGAAAGTGACCCTTAACAGAAACATGACTTTATTGGCTGGATTCAAAAAAATGCATTTTTATAAAAACATTAATTACTTCTACTAAGACTGTTAAATTATGTATTTTTCTCATACACTGCAATCGTCTGGGTTGGACTATCCAATTTGTTGCATCACTATTTGGCCAAGATGCAGGAAATTTAATCACTTAGCTGAACAAATGGCTTTAAATGTATCTCACAGAGCGCACCACTTGAAATAAAGTTTCCTATATTTGCAGGTTAAATATAATCAGATGTGGTAGTCATTCAGATTGTTAATAGGCACACTCTGTTACAGGTATAAAGATTGACAATTAGATTACAGTGTGGCCTTGTCTTGTCATGGTGGTTGCCTGGCACTTCCTTCTTTGTGTGTGTGTTTGTTAATATTTGAGCCTAATGACTTCATTTGGAGACCAGCAGGTTCAAATTATATTATAGCCAACACAGGGCAGGAACTAATCCCAGGCAGTGTGCCAACCTACCACAGGACACACACAAACGGGCCAATTTATAATCGCCAATCCACCTAATCTGCAAGTCGTTGGACTGTGGGAGGAAACCCACGCAGACACAGGGAGAACATGCAAACTCCACACAGGGAGGACCCAGGAAGCGAACCCGGGTCTCCTAACCACGAGGCAGCAGCGCTACCACTGCGCCACCATGCTGCCCATTTTAGATATTTATAATACTTCAAAACATGTTAAAGTCCAATTCAATAAATAAGCTCAAAGTAAACAGAAAAACTAAACCAAATAGGGGTTTTCAGTTGCAGAATTTTCCAGATGGTAATATGAAATGCAAATTAACACTCAATAGCCTTTCCTAATGTCTGGCAGTCCTTAAATTTTAATAGCCTTCATTTGAAAATTCACACTTGTCCTCCAGTTCAAATTTAGGACAGCTTTTGCCATTCCTTTTGCTTTAATTTTTTGCATCCTTACCTACCTATAGATTGTGCTGTTGGCTTTGTTCTGTGCTTTTTTAACATGTACATTTCTTGTTAGTCTCCCTGTTGAAGACTCTCCATGTAGTAGAAAGCTCTACTATCCTATCAAAACTTATTGGTTGGGACCACCCAAACAGGACAACATACTGGGCAGCTCCTGTTATACTGCAACTTGGAGTGTTCCAGGTGGCTCGTTAGCAAGGTCTGGAATCACTCCCAGGTGAGGTGAAAGCCCCTCATTCTAGGGCCCTGCTGTCTCTGCAGCGGCCCCCATGGAACCCAACAGGGCTGCATTACACTCCAACTCCCGGTATGCCCTGCGGGAATCTGTGGTGCAACAGCCACTTAGGGCGAGCTACCCTTTCGCATCCCTGGGAAGTTAATACCTTGTGGATGCTCTCTACTTGGTCCTTCCATCCAGCTGATGTCCTGGCCATTGGTCACAGCAGAAACACAGTCAAATAACAGGCAGGCATCAGTAACTAGGAAGAGAGAAAGACCGAGTTCCAGGCCAAAACAAAACTATCAATATAATAACACCTAAACTAAACTAAAAAAATTACTTTCACCAAAAAGTAGCTTTTAAAAACATAAAAAATATTTGAGAATTATCAGTAAGCTGAGATACTGGCTCTGTCATACCGCCATCTTTTATAGGTATTTTATGGGATATTGACACAATGACTGGAAACCGGCATAGCAGCTGTGAACATGCAAAGACAGTCACAAAACAGTAGTGAACATAAAAAAAATGTATATATAAAATGGCTTCACCAGAATAACCATAAAAATCTTTAAATATGAAATAAATAGTACAGAGAAATTACCAAAATTGAATTTTAAGGGTAAAAATAAAACAGAAATCCTAACATATTTTTAATTAGGCTGCACCCCTCTATAATACTACATTGTTCCTTAGAACCTTTAGCCATTGTGCAATACTTCCCCCCCCCCCCCCCTTCTTTTGGGGTCCTCTTCTAGCATCTATAATGCATGCTGTAGCTGTCCAGTAGTGCTGCGCATAAATTGGGGGCTGACTGAGAGCTCAGCTGGTGTCACTTGGATTTGAACTGCTTGCAGCCACCTAAATGCTGTTCCCACACATGTTCAAAGTGTTAAGGAGCTGCTTTTCAGTTATTGGTGATTACACTGATGAATACATGCCAATGACAAAAGGAGAAGCCACATCTCCAAGGGTGCAGCATTGGGGGAAGGCTGCTTTAACAACTGTATTCATTCTTTTTTTATTTGGAGTTTGCTTTATTGTCAAAGCTAACTTTATTTATAGAGTAAAGTCCATTTTAAGTATGAACTTTCCATATCAATGAATTGAACAGTTCAAATGTAGTTGATGGAAAAAGTACATTTCCCTCTGTACATGCTGCTTGTGTTATGTTGTTCAATTATATGTATGTAACCGCCCAAAATTATTGCACTTGGAAATAATTTTAAAAAGAAATACATTTCTTATAAAAATGAACGAGTCTTTCTCATTTTCAATAAGCTATATCCTACACGGTAGAGATTTTTAATTTAGATTAGTCTATAAACCCAGGATTTTAAAAGGACAGATCTTGATGAAAGTAGCATAAAAATGGCTAGAAGAGTTTTGTTATTAAAGGAAGAAAATGCAACTTTCCTTAGGAAAGGTATTTAAATTTGAGTGTGAGTTTACAAAGTGGAAAACTTTACTATTTATTGTTAAAATGTGGGAAGTTGAATTATATTTGCCATGTCTCTTATAATGAGCACATATGGGAATGGGTCACTGTATAGTAGTACATTATTTGCTTAATATGTCTTTTTAATATTAGTGTCTATCTTATTTTAAGCTTTAAATTGTCTGTATAAGTAATATATCCTTACTTTTTCATAAATAATAATTCAAACTAAATACTCTAAACATTACAGGATGAATATGCAATAAACATCCATCTGCTGAGCCCTCAGTGAGAGTGCAGCAAGACGTAACCCTGCACAGATTGACAATCTTTTATAGGAAATGATAGCATAACATAACATATCAAACTTACCTAATCCAGTTAATATTTAAAACTAGAGCCTGCTCACTGTTACTTTAAAGCCATTGCATTACCAACCACAACTGTACTCACCCCTGCAGGGTCAGTCCAGAGTCTCTCATTTACCTGATCTGCGTGTCTTTGGGCCAAACTACCCAAAGAAAAAGCCAGATGCAGATACTGGGAGCATATGCAAACTGCATATACTTGGGGACTGGGATTTAAAACCAGTCTCCTGGATGTTGGATACTGGGCAGCATAAAGACCAGTACAAGTATGTGGTGGTATTGTGTGTGTGCTGTATATGCCTTTTACTCTAATTAGGTGTTTTTCAGGCTGTCAGACCAAACTTGTGCTGCAGTCATTTGCATGCATGTCACAGCAACATCACCCAAAGAAGACCAACTAGATATATTATTTAAAATTCTTATTAATAGACCCTAGATGTGTTGGTGGATTTCTGTAACCTAGATGCATTTCCAATCAGTATATTCTGCTGCAGAAATATGAGCAGATTGAAATGCCTCCTCTGGAGGCCTAGGTGTACCAATGTATGTTTGAAGTTAAGAATCCACCCAGTCTAAAATCATGTGAGCTGTGTCTTATCACAGCATGAACAGTTCATTAATTGTTTATCAGATTGATCAGAGTAAGGTGTAGAAACATATGCTGTCCCGCAGCAGCACTGCACTGTGCTTCTTATGAAACCCTGCTTTCATGTCATTTGGTTTGAAATCACCTCATTCTGTTGCTTTATGCAGTGCCTGCTTCACAGACGGTGTATGAATTTTGCAAGATTTCTCAATGGAAGTAATGCTCAGTAAGCTTTGAACATGAAACATGTTGACAGTGGTAAACAGCTTGAGAGTTCTTTGTTTATTGTCCATGTCATGACAGCTGTATATCTATATGTGTTTTTAAAAGTACACTGCAAATGGTGTATACCAGTCAGAGCAGTACAACCTTCACTTGGAAAATGGTTCCAGGCTGATAGGGCAACTACTAAGCTGGCAAAGAGTGTGTGAGGAAGTCACCAAGAAAGTCTCTGGTAAAAATAGAGAGAGAGAGAAAGGGGTACAGTTGCAGCTGCAGTGGTTTTACTCATGCCAGTGTAGAGCAACAGAGAGATTGAGATATAATCTGGGCATTTTGCATTCCCCCCCAAGAGCTAATAGGTGGGCACACAGCAGTTGGCACAGTGAGCTGAGAGAAGGCAATGCTAGAAATGGAAGTACTTGTTGGCCACTGGAAGGCATATTATCCCAGGCAGGAATGCATAGGACTGTGTTGGCTGAGAACACTAACCTTTTAAGGGCAACTAAAGGGCCAGGACTGTAGCGAATCCAAATGCCAATAAGATGGAGTTCTCTCATTGTGTCCCTGGAAAAATTGTAGACCTGTCCTTAATGTAAGGAGTGATTTAGGGAATTGGTGCAAGTGGCTCCAGGATGAGGTTTAAAGCTGCCTCTTTATTAAAAGTCTATATTATATTATATTATATTATATTATATTATATTATATTATATTATA
>JANRMT010062807.1:63764396-63778237 GCA_026402145.1 Polypterus bichir lapradei | reverse complement strand
ATAGATAGATAGATAGATAGATAGATAGATAGATAGATAGATAGATACTTTATTAATCCCAAGGGGAAATTCACATACTCCAGCAGCAGCATACTGATAAAAAACAATATTAAATTAAAGAGTGATAAAAATGCAGGTATAACAGACAATAACTTTATATAATGTTAACGTTTACCCCCCCGGGTGGAATTGAAGAGTTGCATAGTGTGGGGGAGAAACGATCTCCTCAGTCTGTCAGTGGAGCAGGATAGTGACAGCAGTCTGTTGCTGAAATTGCTCCTCTGCCTGGAGATGACACTGTTCAGTGGATGCAGTGGATTCTCCATGATTGACAGGAGCCTGCTGAGCGCCCGTCGCTCTGCCACAGATGTCAAACTATCCAGCTCCGTGCTTACAATAGAGCCTGCCTTCCTCACCAGTTTGTCCAGGCCTGAGACGTCCTTCTTCTTTATGCTTATAAAATGCTACTAATTTTATAAAAATGGAATATCAGTGATGAAAGAGTGTTGGTTATTGGCCAGTATTCAAACCTGGCAGTGAATCATCACTCTTATCAGCTGTGTCTTCTCCTGTGTCTGCCTTCTGGTGTTTGAGTCTCTTTGGTAATCTGTCTTGAAGAAAAATTTCAAATTATTATTTCTGACTAGTTATCATTGTCATTCAGTGAAAACCCATGGAGTTTATACTGATGTTTCTTGTGTTTACCTAAGCACCAGGCTTGTGGCTTCATTTCATATTCTCTGCTTGTCTTTGTCTGCTTATTGGGCTCACAAGTTGCTCTGTGTCTTTAACATTTCTTGTTCAAAACTGATACTGAGCAGTGCAAGATTCTTCTCAAGGACTACATAAGGGTAATAAGCACAATGGACAGCATGGTAGTGCAGTGATTAGCAATGCTGCCTCACAACTCCAGAGTCCTGGGTTTGAATCCCACAGTATGTTCTTGCACCTTCTTCTAGTAGCAGGGTTTTCCAAAAAGTGCTCCAGTTATCCCAAAGGTGTGTGTCTTAGCTTAACTGGCAGTGTGACTGAGTGTCCCATACTACTGGGATAGGCTTTGGGTGGGTTTGGAAAGAGATGGACGCATGAATGTGTAGTGCTATGTACTGTATATGTTTTTAGTAGCTCATACCCAGGATTGTAATAAGCTAACTAATTACTTCAGAATATCTGACATATTTTTTCTTTTTTAGTAATTTTTTTAGGATCCTTTCTTTATATGGACAATGAAGTTTCCAGTAAACTTCAAACTTATTTTTTTCATTTCTTTGTTGTTTATCAAAGTCAACAGGGTTCCATTTCTGTCAAATACAAACAAAACCTTTTGTAAGCATGTCAATTTGCAAAATTGATCTCTGACTTCTGCTAATAGTAGTCATTCTTCAACATTAATTATATCTATAATGGAGATTTAAATAAAATTGAATCTGAATGCAAGCAATTTGATACATGGCAAATATGTAAAGGCATTTTGACCTCAATTTAACATAAATTCTGTGTGTTTAGCAGTACATGAACTTTGGCAGAGTTTTAAATGATAGCACTAAATTGGATGATTTGAACTTGAACTTGATATATGAAATAGAATGCAGTTTTCTCTCTGATGTAAATTTAAAGTTAAATACAATCATTCATTTTGATATGGATGGCACTGTAGTCAATGTGGCCTCCTCACAGACATTGAGGCTTGGTTCAGTTTTGTGTTGGGTGTCTTCATGCTGTCCTGGCATTCATGTAAGTTCATCTGAAGGCTCTCATTACTGGATAAGATCTTCCTGCTGTCAGTTAGAAGGCTTTACAACATGCTGGCCGCCCATTCAGTGTTTGTTTCTGTGTGGTACCTTTTCCTACTTGGATACAACTCAACTTTGTATGAGCATGTATTAAATAAAGGGTGGGTCGAACATAAAGAGATGGACGGACACATTTTATAATATTTTTTAATAAAATTTTGTAATTAATAAATGCTTTGAATAAATAAATAAATCTAGCACATAACAACAAAACACTCCATAAATATGTTTCCTCATTCAAGCTCCATTTACACACTCATTAGTAGGATATAGCGGGTTGGATAATGGATGGATGGGTGCATACATTCTTACATCTGCTTATTCCAATTCAGGGTCACATGGGTCTAACCTTTCTGGGCGTAAAGCATGAAACACCTGACAGGGAGCTAATCCATTGTATGCCAAATGTAAGCACACCCCTACATTCACTAAAGTTGAAGTCACCATTTAACATAACCCTCACGTCCTTAAGAATGTGAAGGAGAATACTAGACACAAAGGAGAAAACCAATGCATGAAGAATGTGCAAATCCTACATAGACAATGTCTTTGCACACAACTCCATCTCAGATCAACAGATCTGTGAAGTAGCAATGGCCACCACTGTGAGCCATTCTTTCATTCTTTATTCAACATTCAAATTAAAAGCTAGTGTACAAAATACATCCTTCCACATGCTTCATTCAGTTCACACTGAACTGGGACTCTAAGCCTTTCCTTCCACCTTTACTTCCAAAGCAGATGAACAAGTCAATAAAGTGCCAGTCTATTGCTTTCATGGTGTGCCAGTGAACCCAAACTATAGTATTAAGCACTTGGGATACAAGAGGTCAATCAGCATACCTGGGAGAAAATAAAAACACAAACACTCAAATATGGGGACAATGTGCCAATGTCACACAGGGAATTACCAGGATATTCAACAGCAGTCTCCCACGCAGCAGCACTAACCACTTTTGCTATCAGTTGCATAAAATTAACTTTTTGTTCTTGCAGACATTTGCCATTTTCTGGACTTTCTTCGCATCTTAAAGGAATACTCCAAACTTTATTTGTTCATAAGGGGAATTTTATATATGTACTACTCTACTATATATATATATATATAGATATATATATATATATATAAATAAAAATCCTAAGCCTAAAAGTGCAATGATTTTATGTCACTTTTTTGTCACACTTTAAATCACGCTTATTTTGAAACCTACATATATATGTTTGGTATAATTCTTTTCAGAATTTAGCGAAATTTAATGTGATGTTGTTAGATTTTCAGATTCTTATTTCATATTTAAATTATAAACTAAAAAATATCAAGAAATCATGTCCCACGAGACTAAGACTTTGTGCCAAGAGATTTAACCACACCCAGGGCCGAAAATAAAAGATAGAGTAGGAAAGCTGCTGTATAGGCTTTTAAATGTTCAAAGCGCTGCACGAGATGCAGATCATGTGGCACGGCAGCAGTAGTGGCAAGCCAGCAGCTGATTGAGCAAAGAGGAGGTAAAAAAAAAAAATATTTGTTTCCCATTCTATCACCGTTTAAGAGGGGGTTTCAGAGGAGCAACTGCATATCCTTGGTGTATGTTCAGCCCCCCTTTTCACAACACGAGCAGCAGGGTAGCGAAGTGGCTAGTGCGTAGCGCAGGCCAGGGGCGCTGGCGAGCGAAGTGAGCAGGGGACGAAGCCCCTAGTGTGTGTGTGTGTAAATACCACTGACTCACTCATCACAAAATCTCCCGAACCATTAGGACTTGGGACTTGAAATTTGGAATGTAAGTTACCCTTGGCCCATAGGTGCTAGCTAAGAAACAGTTTTAAAAATTTCGTGGTTCAAGCGTGAAAATTCTTATAGTTTTTTAGACCCATTTGCATGTCTGTCCGCTTTTCATGAGAGAACTACTTAACAGATTTAGATTGGGTTTTTTCTAATCCGAGACAGAGGCTGCAGGCTGAGGGGAGGGGGAAGAGTGACGTAAGGAGTAGAGAGCTGGTGGAGTCCTCCTCACTGTTCTGTTTCACTAATACGCGGGTGAAGCCACGGGGGATGGCTAGTATATGTATATATAATACAGAGACAACACACTATGGCCTGAGCACACACCAGAATGACTAAAAAAGAAGAAAGATTAAAAAAGAAAGAAAACTTCTGACTTGGCTGTGACAGTCACAGTGAGGTATTATGCATATGTATTGCTATTTGGTATAAAGGATTCCCAGTAGCGTTTCTTGACACACTTCTGCTGAATAACTCGTTAGCTGGAAGTCCTCAGTGTTAGTGTGTCAGAGAGGGGATGTGCAGCATTGTTCCCAATGACACTCAGTTTTGTTTTAATTCCCCCATTTTCTACTACCTCCAAGGGGTCCAGAGTGTGCAGTCCTATAACTGAGCCTGCCCTCTTAATTTGCTTGTTGTTTTGGTGGGCCTCTCTTGAAGTGGAGTTGCCAAGCCATTTTTTGCCAAGTACATAAGTCACACAGATGATGCAGATCATTTGCTTTGAACTACATATGAAAGCCTTTATTTGCTTCATTCTGGTCCTTTCTATTCAGCATTGACTGCCTGTTGTCATCTCATTTAAAAATGTTGCTGATATTACCTCATTTGGTGAGTGTTTTCCTTGGTCTTTTTGCTTTCAGCTGAGAAGCTTTTTCCCTTATTTCCCTCACTTCTAAATAAATGTTCATTTCAATTGAAAACCATTTTAAAGTTGTAACAGGGTGACTCACCACTTCATGTGCTCAGATTGTCAGCAGCTTCGGGTGTCATTTATAACAAAGGTGTCCTTTGTAATTGCTTCTTGATGATGCAGATAAGTAAGGTATTACACAAAGCAATTGCTTTACAAACGAAAGGTTGTAAATGGAAGAATAACTACTTCAATTATGCATTAGCGACATATATTAATTATTACGGTTCAAGCCCTCTATGAAGTGCGTTTTTGTGTTTAATCAAATGTAGCTGTCACATGCTCATTAGGAAGTCTGCAATAAATGGTGGGCACAGGATACTGCAAGCATTTTTGTACTTAAAAATATCTAATAGTGTAAATTGACTTTATTTGAAACCTATGTCCATCTACTTGTGTGGTTAACTATTAGCATAGTTGTTCCAGTGTCCCCTCCAGATACTTTGAGAAGCTGTTAGGCTTTCCACTTCAACCACATCTCATAACCAATACTTTAAGTGTTAATGTAAAAATAAGATTATTACATTTTTTTCTTCAATCACTGTATTCGAATAGACCCCGGAAAGCGTGACCTGCTTAATACAGAAGAGTTTATGGAGTGGGTGAAGAATCCATCATTGAATTTTCTGACCTTGCTTAGTCCAGTTTTAGAGTTGCATACATTAAGAATAAAATGTTTCCAAATTGAAATGTATTATTTGTTGAAAACATTCAAGAAAAAGGTATAGCTGTGGTTATTAATTGAAAAGCCTTTTATCCATGTTTTGACCTAGTTATGCTAACTTTATGCTAACTTAGTGTCACAGCATTATCATAAAAAGCAACACAGTGGTTTTCAACTCTCCTCTGGTCTCTGTTTGTTTCATGGCATTCATATATCCAGAGTAATTTGTTGACAGTGTTTTGGACAAATAAGCACTTATGAAGTTGAGGGCAACCATAATCTGCTGCCTCCAGTTTACAGTACCTTAGTCATTGCTGGGATATGTGTAGAGCACAGATGTCAAACTCCGGTCCTGGAGGGCAAGCAGTGGAGACAGGTTTTCATTCTAACCATCTTCTTAATTAATGACCTGTTTTTGCTGCTAATTAAATTTTTTTGCTTTAGTCTTAATTAACTTGACTCAGGCCGCTTAGTTGTTTCTTTTTCCATAATTAGCAGCCAAACAATAATGAGAAACAAAACAAGCCACCACATGACCAGCTCACCTGTGCCCCTCAGACAATTTCGAAAATAAAGAAAGGTGTAGGTCTCGGTAAGGCTTAACTGCTCATGTCACCAAAACATTTTGACTGTGTTAGAAAAAACAGAAAATTAGCAGTTTTTGGAAATGTCTGTTGTAGTAGAATGAGAGCAGCAATAGGTCACAGAATTAAATAACACTCATAATTAACAGCAAAAATTGGCTTCTCATTAAGAAACTGGTTGGAGTTAAATTGGTTGGCTTTTGAAGACCCAATTTAGCTGGTCATCTGTTGGCTCATTTCACATCCCATTTCTGTTTGTCTGTCATTTAATAAAGAAAAGAATCAATTCAAAGGACAGAATCCTTAAAAACAGACCTATTAAAATGAAGGGAAAAGAAGTTAATTAGTAGTGAAAATTGGCCACTGATCTGGAAAAGGGTTAGAATGAAAACCTGCAGCCACTGCGGCCCACCAGGCATGGAGTTTGGCATCCCCTGATGTAGAGTAAAGTCATTGAATCAGACAAATAGCAGCCAACCACCATAACACCCTGCTATATCCTATGCCAAGATCAGCATGACTCCAGTGTAACCAACTGGAGTTTTTCTTTTGTGTTCAGATTGGAAGTGATACAAAGATTCATACATGGTGCTTCTGTGATGGATCTCCATTTCTTCATCATGGATCCTGCTACATTCTGGTGGCTGGTGGGTTGTTATTGCTCACATTTGTAGCTCGATCCTAGCCCATTGTTGACCATGCATATTTGATGTTACAGCCTTCTTTTTGACTAATATATACTGAAAGGTTTTACAGACTAATCTGGTGAGTGTAAGATTTATTTCTCTAGTAGAACTGAAACTTATGTGAATAAAACTTACAGAAATGTAGCCTTGTACTGTCAGGAGGATATTAAAGAGGAAAAAACAAAAAGTAAAAAATAACAATGATACAGTGTATTGGGATGTAAATATTTTTCTTACATGCTACATTTGTAAAAAAAAAAAAAAAAGAAAAAATGTATGTAGTTAATGATGACGCCTTTTTACAGCCCAGAAGAAAGGCCCCATACTCTCCCTCTGTCTTACCTATCATGGTGTTTGGTGGTGCACAGAAGGAAAGTGCCTCCTGTTTATACATTTTACTCTTTCTTATCCTCCATGGGATGAGGTAGACAGAGAAAGAAGGTGAAACATGCCTCACACTTAAATGGTGCAAGAATGAGTGAGCCACATGTCTCCTGTACTCTCGATTTTTCTCATTGTAGTACACCATTCTGCAACAAAAAGGGAAATGTACACAGCCTTTATTCTCACTCCATTCCACCCTCAGCAGTGTGCCTCTCCTACTATCCCTGCACTGCCTCACTCACCCTGGCATATAGTTGTGTGAGATTACATCTGAGATCTGTTGTTGTTTACTTCCACTGTGAAGCTTACCAGAGATTATATTAAGGTTATGTACAAATTATATTTTCTTATGAGCGGCGCAGTGGTAGTTAGGAGACCTGAGTTCGCTTCCCGGGTCCTCCATGCATGGAGTTTTCATGTTCTCCCCGTGTCTGCATGGGTTTCCTCCGGGTGCTCCGGTGTCCTCCCACAGTCCAAAGACATGCAGGTTAGGTGAATTGGCGATCCTAAATTGTCCCTAGTGTGTGCTTGGTGTGTGGGTGAGTGTGTGCCCTGTGGTGGGCCGGCACCCTGCCCGGGGTTTGTTCCCTGCCTTGCGCCCCATGTTGGCTGGGATTGGCTCCAGCAGTCCCCCGTGACCCTATAGTTAGGATATAGCGGGTTGGATAATGGATGGATAGATAGATATATTTTCTTATTGAATTAAATGAATCAAATTTCATTCTTGTAAAAGATTAAAAGATATCGCCAATAGTTTTACCTATAGCATTATTTTATTCTATCAACATCATAATAATAAGAGTGCTGGCTTTACAGTTAGATACCCTTGGAATTTAAAGTGACAGTTTCAAGCTGCTTCTTTCTACAAGGGATGCAAAGATTAGAATGCTTGTTCGGAAATTGCTGTCTTGTATATTTCTGTAAAGCAGCAGCATGTCATCTCAAACTAGTACATCTGTCTGGCAAAGGTTTATTAACCCGGGAATGAATTTAGTATGTGGCTTTGAGTGTGGTAGGACCTGACATACTGTATAAAACTGAAATGAAAACCACTTGATATATGGTCACAGGATAATAGACTTCTCTTGCCCTGACTGATAAGTCATTACTGGCACTTACTTTCAATAAATCAGACTTTTCTTCCAGGCTATACTAAGGGGATTGATTTCCCTCCCCCTTACCTTGGTCAGCCTTGACTTGCATGTCCCTAGATGGAGAGAAAAAAAGTTTTTGGATTTTACTTGGCAAGGCTTTTCTAAGCACAGGATGAACAATAGCTACTGTGTTTAACTTAAATAATTAAATGTATTTACCAAATGTGCCACCAGACTCATTCTGTATTATTTTCCTTTACTTTTCTGTTCAAAATAAGTGAATAAATAACACAGGGTTCCACACTGCTTAGAAGTAACGCCTCACAGGAGATTTGCTTTAAATTTGCCATCCTGACACTGTCAATGTGGAGCCTGCTTATCCCCCGTCTGTATCAGTTTATTTTGCAGTCCTTTTATATTCTCTCCACACCCGATTCACCAATGGACTGTTGTGTGAACATGTGCCCTTTGTTCTCCTGGTGCCCTGTCTCTGGGTGTGTTCCTTCCTCACATCCAACGGTGCCTGGATAGTCTACAACCACCTATAACTCACAATTGGAGCAACACATCAGTAACAAATTCAGTAACATTTTTATTCAGAGCTGTTAATGGATTTTCATGATGGTTAATCCAGAGGAGACTAAATTATGCTTGACTGAACAGGTGCAAAATAATGACAGTATCCCATTCATAGCTCATCAAAGTTTGCAGATATATTGGGAAAACGTCAATGTTTAATTTTTGCATTTGCTGTCAATTTGTGCAGGTAGAATGATATCATTAATAGCAAGGCTAAGATATTTGTCTTCTTTTTGTTATGCTGCTAGGTTATGACAGATGTCTTCTGAGATTTGTCAGGTAAGGAAGACAGACATTCTGAGGTAAGGTAGTGATACTCATTAATCATGGCATCAGAGAGTGGTGAGGTGTTGCATGTTGATTAGCACAGTGCAACAATGGTGTCAAAATTTTGACTTTGGTGTCAATACCAGTAACGGTATTCCAAAGCAAATAACTGGTAACCCCCACCCCCCACTTACTCCAGCCTTCCTGACGAATTGCACAATTGATTGTCTCCCTGGTGCTCCATGCCATCACACCACACTACACACTGCTTCACTCTTGATAGCTATGACATCCCGATCACAATAAAGGGGTGAAGTCACAATCATGTAGAACCAATAAGGAGGTGCCCACCCCCCCCATGAAGTTCCATACGCGTTGAAGCATGCAGTACGAGCATGTGGAAGCAAGTTGGGATTTCCCGTTAAATTGTCCCTGTGAACTTCCACACATATTGAAGGACTTCATGGAAGTCCCTATTGCATCGGCTCCCTGTTGAAGTCCTGATTGCGTTGCAGCAATCAGGTTTGGGGGGGTCGTCCGTGAAGTGCTGATCAGGTTAAAGAGGGTAGTTTTGACTATTTCCAGAAGGGACATTAGAGAGTGGTTTTAGTGGAGATTGAGAGGAAAGCTGTTGTTTACTTCTGGTACAAAAAATTCTGGTGCTATCCTTTTTTAAAATTTCGTGTTCTTTGGTACTTTTCCAGTGCTGGTATACCGTGTAAGCCGACTCTATACACATGACAATAATGTCCTTATAAACCTATAATGTCTCTACAAATTTGGTTATTTTTGTGGTATGATTTTGAAATCACTCAGTTCATCCTAGATAGATAGATAGATACTTTATTAATCCCAAGGGGAAATTCACATACTCCAGCAGCAGCATACTGATAAAAAACAATGTTAAATTAAAGAGTGATAAAAATGCAGGTAAAACAGACAATAACTTTGTATAATGTTAACCTTTACCCCCCCGGGTGTAATTGAAGAGTCGCATAGTGTGGGGGAGAAACAATCTCCTCAGTCTGTCAGTGGAGCAGGATAGTGATAGCAGTCTGTCGCTGAAGCTGCTCCTCTGTGTAGAGATGATACTGTTCAGTGGATGCAGTGGATTCTTCATTATTGACAGGAGTTTGCTCAGCGCCCGTCGCTCTGCCACAGATGTCAAAAAGTCCAGCTCCATGCCTACAATAGAGCCTGCTTTCCTCACCAGTTTTTCCAGGCGTGAGGCGTCCCTCTTCTTTATGCTGCCTCCCGAGCACACCACCGCGTAGAAGAGGGCACTCACCACAACCGTCTGATAGAACATCTGCAGCATCTTATTGCAGATGCTGAAGGACGCCAGTCTTCTAAGGAAGTATAGTTGGCTCTGTAATCTCTTGCACAGAGCATCAGTATTGGCAGTCCAGTCCAATTTATCATCCAGTCCTGTTTTTAACATAAGGCCTTCTTCTGCATGCCCTATCAGTAGTCACTTTACAGATCCTACATAACTACAGTACACTATTAGATATATAAGCTAAATGAGAAAACTAAACAACCAATAAAAAAAATGCAAAAATATGCAGTGGGAGATAATAGAAGACACTTGGAAGAATACCGTATGCTTTTCACATAGTTGTATATTCGTTTGGTTTTAAAAAAATTTAAATGATGTAGAAATTTTTAGACTGTTTAATCAAATGTATCTTAGTTTACTCATCATCCAAAGTATAGATGAAATATGGTGTCAGGGATGCCAGGGGCCACGACCCGGCCGGGACGCCTTGGAGGAAGTGCTGGGGGGAAGAGAAGCAGGGACACCCGGAGAGCTTCCGGGAGAACAGCCGGCACTTCCGCCACACTGGGGAGTGTCAGCGGGAGATTGCCGGGGAGCACCTGGAACTCATCCGGGTGCGGATAAAAGGGGCCTCCTCCCTTCATTCAGGGCGAGAGTCGGGAGCGGAGAGGACTGAGCTGGAGAAGGCAAGGAGGCGGCCTGAAGAAAGGAAGGCATTGTGTGGCCAGGACTTTGGGGGTTTGTGGTGCACTTATTGTAAATATTGTAAAATAAATGTGATTGTGGGTGAGATGAACGTGTCCGCCTGTCTGTGTCCGGGCCAACCTCCACAATGGTTATCTCAGCAGTATAAAATATGCATCAAATGCACATTTACTTAAAAAAAAAACTGAGTGTATTAGTCCATGAAGTGTTTCCACATAAATTTCACTTTATTGATGCCACAGAAAATTTTACAGTACAATACAACAAATTGACTGTACAGTAGTATACAATCAAGTACATTAACTTCTATTTATTATGTAAACAAAAAAACAGAGTAAAATGAACAGGAGATTTGAATCAAGCGAGCAACTTCAATAAAATGTCATTTGAAACGAAGCAGATGACATAAACGAGCTGCACAGACTGATGGATTGGTACGGGCTGACTCAATGTCCTCATCAATCTTTACAGGTCTGGGTGTGTTTGCATGTGTTTGTGTGTTCATTTCTTTCTCTTCCTCATCCAGCATGTGCTCTGGTAGGGCAAATAAGCTATCAGCTATCTTCACTAATATATTTCTTTTGAGTGTGCATGTGTGTGTGCACTTGCTTGCGTGTGCCTCCATGTCTACATATGTGTAATTTTAAATAAATTATATATCTCAAGAGCAGCTGGTACAAAAAAATCAATAGGTCCATGACTAAACAGAGCAGACTGCAAAAACTGCAGAATTCCAGCTAAATTAAGCAATGTTTATAACAGTTATCATTGATCGAAGGTCTAATGGTTTTTGGAAGGCTTTTGAGACAAGTACTGAACCAAACTGGAGCAAAAACAAGAGGCCCGTAACAAGGTAAACACAAAGCAACTTGTTTGAAAAAGATAGATAAACTGTTTCAGAAGTTATCATTGTACACAGATTTTCGTTTACATGGAAGTAAAGAAAAAAATCTCTGCAGTGTTACCGTAAATACTGGGGGTGAGTGTGATATGATAAAGTTTCAAAAATCCAACATGTAACAGTATTCCTGACAGCCTGGACAGTGGGGCTCAGGATGATATTTGGGAATGGTAATCCCATCTTAATGACTGCCTGGTGCTGGGCCTGGATGCCATTCCGCTTTCTTTGCCATCACAATTGATCTTGGAAGCTCACAAGTAGGATAATGTATATCTCTTGGCTAGCATCACCAGACCAAGCAGATTATAAAACACGTGCATGTTATAAATTTTTGATTATTACTTCTTCTTTGTTCCCAGGCTGGGTTTTTAGTTTTGTAAATCTCTTTTTCTGTTTCCTTCAACTTGCCAAAGTTAACCACATTAGTCTAGATGGCACCTCTATACAGGTTTGGTGTGCCCTGTGATGGGCTGGCAACTCATCCAGAGCTGGCTACTACAGTATGCATCACCTAGAGCTGCCCCCTTAATGTGCAATGTTATAATGGTTAACAGCCAGTTGGCCAAAGTCCAGCAGAGTTTGAACTTGCTTATTCTGCAAAAATATTAATAACTGGAATTCATATTTCTTTTAATTTTGCTAAACATTTTGCTTCAATAAGTAAATTAAAATGTCATTGAGTACCAGTTTTACCTTGGCCATTACTTCATATTAATATAAGGTTTATACAGTATATACCATAAACATTTCATGGTTTTTGTACATCTGACATAATATTCCAAAGATCTGAGTGTTAAGCTAACTGATGTCCTGGTATGCTTCCCCGTTGATCGACTGGCACGACATCCAGAGTTGTTTCCTGTCTTGTGCTTGCTGCAGACAGCCGTAAGCTGCTGCATGCCATGACTCCAAAGTAGATGGATAGCTGGATGAGTTTTCTGTTTCCAAATCAGTGTAAGCATTGTGAGGCTGTCTTCAGAGAAGAGCATTTATATAAAATAAATTGAAAATTGAGTAACGGTCTTGTCTCCAGAGGAAAATAACCAATAACCATCTATAACTATTTTATAAGCGACAGTCTAAATATAGTGTGACCAGATGGTCCAATAAATGAGAGATGCTGCAATCTAGGCTGGATGTGACAAATGGCCATGTAATCATAGCCCAAATTTCTTTAGATTCATTGAGAAAACAGAGCTATGTACTCAAAACCCAGTTGCCAGCACATTTTAATGATTACAGATGTGGAACCAAGATCCGACCCCTGCCAAAAAAAGGAAGACTACTGATTAGGAAGAGCCATCTGAGTTAACTGACGTGTGCAAGTACTGTTTAATCAGAGAAAAGCACAGTGTTCCAAAAGGAGGAGTTTTCCCCAATATCAGAATTTGAATTTTTAAAAGTTTCTAGGATGCAGTTTTTGTTTTTAATGGACTGTCATTTACTCTTCATCATTGCTCTTTTTTTATATTGGCAGCTTTGTTACAGAGTGCTTAATTGTGTGGATTGAATCATGCAATTCGGCGTTTTGATTAAGTGGCAAATGTGAAAACCATTTCAGGGCAGGGGCCTGCATATGTAAAATGAAGTCAGTAATTTGCTCAGAGACCATGTGTGACTTCAGCATCATTTAAGGTGCTGTAAATATGAAATAGCCTCTGCTCATCAAAAATACAGTTAAACTTTTAGTGGTACTGAATGAGAAGCCTGCCGGTATCACACCCACCTGTAGCACTTTTTTCCTTTATCTTAATAGCATATTAAGGAAGAAGTGGGGCAGTGAGAGGCTTAAAATCTAGTTAGTGTCCAGCATTGTGACAAAGACTGGGCCCCGAGTTACACGTGACAGACTTCAGATACTGTCTGTGTCTTTCAAAATGTTATCTTTAAAGGTAGGCTAGCATTATGGGGTGGTGTTGTGTGTTACCTGATATCTCTTGCAGATTAGGATCACAGATCCCAATTTGGTCATTGCCTGTGTGGATTCTACAAGTTCTCTGCATGTCTGCTTGGTGCTTCCTCACAAAACTATGCATGTTACATTAAGTAGGCATTCCGAAATGGCCTCATATGAGTGAGTGTGTCTGGATGCTGTTTGATGAATTGGCATCTGTGTCAAGCGTGGCACTTAAGTTGTTCCAAATCATCCTTGGATAAACACTAGCCCACCCATGGCTCTCTGGTTGGACTAAGTGGATTTGAAGGTGGATGT